>CM077664.1:403261069-403888777 GCA_039707655.1 Elymus sibiricus | reverse complement strand
TTCTAATGCAAGCATGGGAGAGAAGGAATGGGCGATATAGGAATGATCAAGGGGGTTTGCTTGCCTGGAAGCTCTGCGGTGAAAGAGGGGTCGTCGACGACGTAGTCGTACTCGGCAGCAGCGTCGGTCTGTGGGTCTACCGGAGAGAAGAGGGGAAGAAACAAATAAATACAAGGCAAACAAAGCAACACAGATGCATGGCATGGCAATATGCTGTGCTGGTGGTGACCTAATGTAGTGCTACATGTTGCAGACGGAGCGGCAAAATATCTGGGGATATTTTCCCGGCTTTAGGCATCTGTTAGACAGATGAACCGGAGGGGAAGGTTCCATGTTTGCAGTGTTGTGGGCATGTGACAGCTACATGGAGGGCATATTCGGATTCATCTCGTTTTTCTGATCAACTTTCATGTAGAAAACTTTTTCATCCGAGTTACGGTTGAATTTCTATGAATTTTCAAAGTTTTAAACCATTTTCTGAAATTCCTGGAATTAATTTTAATTTCAAAAATAACAGAAAATACTTTATTGCATTAGCAGTGAGTCAGCATGACGTCAGCAGTCAACCCAGCCGGTCCAGGTCAAACCTGACCGCTGGGTCCCACATGTCATACACAGAGGGGTTAAACAGCAATTAAATTAACTAAACAGGGATTAATTAGTGGTGGGCCCCAGTTGTTAGTGACTAAACTAATTATCAGATTAATTTAAATTATAAAACCAGTCAATTAGCCGGTGGGGCCCGCCTGTCAGCGACTGGGACTGCCCAGTCAGCACGTTGACTGGGTCAACCCAGTCAACTGGGCCCCTGGGACCCACTGGTCAGTGACCCAGGGGTGCCCACGTGGCAGCTACGTTAGCGGTGGCTGGCGACTCGTCGCCGGTGACATCGAAACACGGCGGAGGCCACTGGACCTCGGCGTAAACTCACTACGGGGCACCGTTTCGCGCGCGGTTAGGCCCGTTCGAACGTGCACTCGACGTCGTGTCGATCTGCGGCGGTGGCGCGGGCTGGGGTGGCCGGAGTTGACCGGAGCGACGACGGCAGGCGGCGGTGGCGTTCGGGCGAGCTCGATTTCAGCGTTAGCGGGCACGGCAAGAAGCGTGCGTGCATGCGTTGGGCTCCTGGGAACCCCAGGAGCACAATGCGGTGCTCGGGCGCGCGTGACAGCGGCTGTGTCCATGACGGCGAGTTCGACGGCGGCGATGGGTTCGGCCAAGGTGGGGTAGCTAGCTAGGGGGCGCGCGCGAGCTCAGAGAGAGAGGGGAAAGAGGCGGAGCTCACCGGGGAGGCTCACGGTGGCCCGTTGGTGGTTTAGGAGCAGCAAGCGGTGCCGAAATCGCCGGAGTCGTCGCGGTGGCTGGAGGAGGAAGACGGTGGTGATCTCGCGATACAGGGCTCCCCGGTTCCAACGGCTTGGCGTAGCCGTCGTAGCAGACGACGGCGAAGATGATGGGCACGGCGGCGAGGCGAGGCGAGGTCAGTCGGCGCGGGATCGACGCAGCGACGGCAACGACCGCGTCGGGTGAGGGTGAGAGAGAGCGTGCGGGCGAGGGAGAGAGGGGGAGAAGTGGGCGAGGGCGATGACGAGGACGAGGGGCGTCTCCCTTATCCCCTCGCCGCCCTGTAGCGTCACCATGTCGGCATTTCGCCGGAGCGCGCGCGTGTCCACGGGCGCGCCGACACGCGCAGAGAGAGAGGCGGGAGGAGGAAGAGAGAGAGGGAGGTGGGCTGGGTCGGTGCACTATGCACTTAGGCCTAGCTCACAGTAGTTGTTAGGCCTTTTTCCATTTTCTTCTTCTATTTTCTTTTTACAGAGAGGTTTGCAATTAATTTGCGCTGCCAATTCACTTTTGTAAAATGTGGGAATTAGCCACATAAATACAATGCAATATACTGCACTGCCACAAAAAGTTTGGAGGCAAGATGAATCCATTTGAATTTTTCATAACTGAAATAGCATTTAAATATGCTGAAATAGCACTGTTTAATTGCCATAGCTCATTTTAGCAAATAGGTGATGTTGTTTTCCTGAACAAATATTTGTTTTGGAATATTTGCTAAATGATAAACTATTTTGCAGCAACTTTTGTGCAACTTCAAATTTCACTTATGATTTGAATTGAATTCAGTGGTGGAATTTGAAATGAGATATGAATCCACTGTGATCAAGCATTGCAATTCAACTTGACTTAGCATTAACATGATGGATTACTGTAGCTCATTACATAGGGGTGTTACAGGTATGAGTCATGGAGAAGTTGGAGTACAGTAGCATTATGCCAATATTAAATATGAATCAATTTACTACAGTACTCAGAGTTAAGGATTTATTTGTTATACTAACGGATCTCACGAAGGTTTTGTTGAGTTTTGTGTGATTGAAGTTTTCAAGTTTTGGGTGAGATCACAATAAATGAAGGAATAAGGAGTGGTAAGAGCCTAAGCTTGGGGATGCCCAAGGCACCCCAAGGTAATATTCAAGGAAGACTCAAGCGTCTAAGCTTGGGGATGCCCCGAAAGGCATCCCCTCTTTCTTTTACCAACTATCGGTAATTTTACTTGGAGCTATATTTTTATTCATCACATGATATGTGTTTTACTTGGAGCATCTTGTATTATATGAGTCTTTGCTTTGTCTGCTTTTTAGTTTGTCACAATCATCTTTGCTGGACACACCAATATGAGAGAGCCACACGTTTATCATGATTTGTTAGAATACTCTATGTGCTTCACTTAAATTTTTTGAGCTAGGCAGTTGCTCTAGTGCTTCACATAAATCTTTTTGAGCACGGCGGTGGCTATATTTTGAAGAAATATTTAACCTCTCATGCTTCACTTATATTATTTTGAGAGTCGATAAGATAAAATTTTGAAGAAATATTTGAACTCTCGTGCTTCACTTATATTAATTTGAGAGCTGATAAGACTAAAATTTTGAAGAAATATTTGCACTCTCATGCTTCACTTATACCTTTTTGAGAGTTGATAATAGTAATGGTAATTTGCACAAGATATGAATTTGCTCCCAAAGTGATGAATATTCAAGAGGGATATAATAAAAACTTTCATGAAAGATCATTGGATATGATAAGTTTGATTCCTTGCAATAGTTTTGCGATATGGAGATGATAATATGTGAGTCATGTTAGTGAGTAATTGTTATTTAGTAAGAATATTAGTGTTAAGGTTTGTGATTCCCTATGCATGCACATAAAGTCAATAGTTATGCAACGAAATTATATCCTACTTATGGTGCATTATTCGGTGTTAGTTATGTTCAATGCATGTTTATGACCGTTTCCACTTTTTGGTTGGTTGCTTCTCAATCTATTTGCTAGCCTTCATTTGTACTAAGCGGGAATACTGCTTGTGCATCCAAACTCCTTAGACCCAAGTTGTGCCAAATGAGTCCACCATATCTACCTATATGCGGTATTTCCATGCCGTTCCAAGTAAATTTGCATGTGCCAACTCTAAAATTTTCAAAATAATTTTCCGTTTTGTGTGCCCGTACCACTCATGAAGCGGCAGGGGGTGGCCAATATTTTCCATGCTAGGTGTGTTATTCTCATGATGACTGTTTATTCACTTGTCATTGCACGAGAGAGTGACTGGTAATAGGGATGCTCAGTCCCACAATGAATCAAAAATAATAATAACAAAATTCCTTGGAAAGTGTTGGTATGGAGGGCACCCGTGGATACGGCTAGCCATGGATTGTGAAAGAATGGTGGAAAGGAAATAATCTTTATTTTCTATTTGGGAACCACCTATGATGTGTCTAGCATGGAAAATATTGGGAATTCTTGGTCGTTTTCGTTGACAGGAAAAGCATGCCTCTCAAAAATCTCTGCTTCCCTCTGCGAAGGGCCTATCTATTTACTTTTTTGCAATTTTTATTTTTATTCTGAGTCTCCATCTTCTCTTACAAAGCACCAACTAGAGAGCACTATTGTCATACTTGTGCATTGTGTGTAGCTAATATTGAGTGTGTTTCATGAATGGATCAATGATTGAGCATAATGGGCTAGGGATAACTTTCTTTAGCGTTGATATTTTGAAAGACATGGTTGCTTGTTAGTATGCTTGAGTATTTATGTCTTCATGTCAAACTATAGACTATTGCTTTGAATCATTCAAGTCCAAATGTCCATGCTATAATGAAAAGAATATATGATGAATATGATAGGTAGCATTCCACATCAAAAATTCTATTTTTATCATTTACCTACTTGAGGACGAGCGGGAATTAAGCTTGGGGATGCTGATACATATCCAACGTATCTATAATTTTTGATTGTTCCAAGCTATTATAGTATCAATCTTGGATGTTTTTATATACATTTACAGCAATTATATATCATTTTTTGGGACTAAACTATTAACTTAGTGCCCAGTGCCAGTTGCTGTTATTTGCCTATTTTTGGTTTTCCAGAATATCAGTACCAAACGAAGTCCAAATGCCATGAAACTTTTTGGAGATTTTTTTCTGGACATAACAAACACTAGAAGCTTCGGGAGGGGACGAGAAGATGAAGCAATGGCCCATGAGGCACCACGGCGCGCCCCAGGGGGCGCGCCCTGGTACCTCATGGGGCCCACACAGCTTCGTTTGACCTAATTCCACCTCTATAAATTCTCTAAAATCGGGAAACCAATAGAGGAGTCCACGAAATACTTTTTCCGCCGCTGCAAGCTTATGTTCTCGAGAGATCCCATCTGGAGGCCTTTTTCGGTACTCCGCGGGAGGGGGAATCGATCATGGAGGGGCTCTACATCATCCTTGCTGCCCTTCCGATGATGCGTGAGTAGTTTACCATAGACCTTCGGGTCCATAGTTAGTAGCTAGATGGCTTCTTCTCTCTTTTTGATCTTCAATACAATGTTCTCCTCGATGTTCTTGGAGTTCTATCCGATGTAATCACTTTTTGCGGTGTGTTTGTTGGGATCCGATGAATTGTGAGTTTATGATCAGATTATCCATGAATATTATTTGAGTCTTCTCTGAACTCTTTTATGCATGATTATTATAGCTTTGTATTTCTCTCCGATCTATTGATTTGGTTCGGCCAACTAGATTGATTTATCTTGCAATGGGAGAGGTGCTTTGTAATGGGTTCGATCTTGCGGTGCTCAATCCCAGTGACAGAAAGGGACATGACACATATGTATCGTTGCTATTAAGGGTAAAAATATGGGGTTTATTCATGCGTGAGTTTACTTTGTCTACATCAAGTCATCTTGCTTAAGGCGTTACTCCGTTCTTTATGGACTTAATACACTAGATGCATGCTGGATAGCGGTCGATGTGTGGAGTAATAGTAGTAGATGCAGGCAGGAGTCGGTGTACTTGTCTCGGACGTGATGCCTATATGTATGATCATTGCCTTGGATATCGTCATGATTATTTGCTTTGCTATCAATTGCCCAACAGTAATTTGTTCACCCACCGTATGCTATTTTCATGAGAGAAGCCTCTAGTGAAAACTATGGCCCCCGGGTCTATCCAAATCATATATTAAAAATCGTAAAAATACCTTGCTGCACTTTTACTTTATTTATTTAGTTTGTATTTTTGTTTGATCTATTTATCTATCACCATACAATTTAATCTTGCAATTAACCGCCAAGGGATTGACAACCCCCTGTTTGCGTTGGGTGCAAGGATTTGTTGTTTTGTGTGCAGGTACTGCTAACAAGTTGTTGCGTGATTCTCCGACTGGAATGATAACCTTGGTTTCATAACTGAGGGAAATACTTATATCTACTGTACTGCATCATCCCCTCCTCTTCGGGGAAATCCCAACGCAGCTCACAAGTAGCAGCAAGCTATTCACATGTTTAAAGTATAGACCATTTAACTTTCTTGAAAACCAACAAACTATGTTCTCAGTTATCAAACAATTACAATTCATCTTATTTTCAAGAAGGGTCTATCTAAGAGCTTTGTTTAAGCAAATTACACATACTCAACTATCATTTAGTCTTCCATGATTGCTGACACTCAAAGCATATTTTTAGAACAAACTATTTCAGTCAAACACATAGGAAGATAGGAGCTTAATGTTTCGCCTTCCAACTTATTTATCTCAGGGATAATGTCAACAATAATAACTCATGATCACCTATATTCAACTAGATATATGTGCCTGGATCATTCCCTACCACATGATGCTTGCCCACTAGAGAATAAATAGAGCGGAATAGGGATGAACATTAATGACCCTTGCATAAAAGTAAATACAGAAAAGTAAATATAGAAAAGTAAGAGATAGGCCCTTCACAGAGGGAAGCAGAGGTTGTCATGCGCTTTTTATTTTTGGATGTGCAAACTCTTAATGGAAAGGACCGTCACTTTATATTGCCCCTTGTGATAGCAACCTTTATTATGCAGTCTGTCACTTTTATTTCTTGACCATCACAAGTTCGTCCAAAGCTTATTCTCCCTTCCAATAAAAGATCATACATATTTAGGAGCAATTTTTATTGCTTTTTGCACCAATGACAACTTACTTGAAGGATCTTATTCAATCCATAGGTAGATATGGTGGACTCTCATGGCAAGAAACTGGGTTTAAGGGTTTTTGGATACACAAGTAGTATTTCTACTTAGTACGAAGTTTTGGCTAGCAAAAGATCCTAAGCAAGCACCACATGTTAGAGGATCCATGACAATATAACTTCTATGTGAATATAAACAAACATAACTCATTAAGTTGTCTTCCTTGTCCAATGTCAACTACTTGATCAAGCTTGAAAATAATTAATAGGGGCTCACAATCATAGAAGATGTCCAAGATAGTATATTTATATGTGAAATCTCTCTTCCTTCAATATTCTTTCATGAATTGTTCAAGTGACCAATGCTATGTTTGCTAACTTTCAATAAATTTTATCACTTATACTTCTTGTATGTGAAGTCATTACTCCCCATGGGACAAGCATATGAAGCATATATAATTTCATATTTTTGATATTCAATTCATTCAACAATTTACTCAAAGGATATAAGTGAAGCACATGAATGACTGACAAACTACTCCAAAAGATATAAGTGAAGATCAAGGAGTAGTCAAACAATTAAGTAGCTATGTGAAGACTCTCTCCAAATAAAGATTTCAGATCTAATAATTTTATTCAAACAGCAAACAAAATGATAAGAAAAGGACAGTCCAAGAATAGCACATATCATGTGAACAAGTAAAAAACTTAGGCTAACCGATAGGTATTGATGAAGAAAGGTGGGATGCCAACCGGGGCATCCCCAAGCTTAGTTGCTTGAGACTTCTTGGAATGTTATCTTAGGGTGCCTTGGGCATCCCCAAGCTTGAGCTCTTGTGTCTCCTTAATTCCTCTCATATCATGGCTTCTCCTAAATCTTAAAAACTTCATCCACACAAAACTCAACAAGAACTCGTGAGATAAGTTAGTATAAATCAACTCAAAACCTTAACATTCTCTAATGTAACAAATCACTAAAATTATAATTAAAAATTGCATACTAAATGCCTCTGCATATTTAATACTCCTATCCACAAATAGAAACATTAAGCAAGCAAACATATGCAAACAATGCAACTATAACAGCAATCTGCCTAAACAGAATAGCCTGTAAAGGGGGAATAAAAATTCATACTTCCCTAACTCCAAAAATTCAGAAAATTTACCACGTGACATAGAAGTCATGCATGATTACTTTGTAAAAATTTCAGATTTTTACCATGTTCTCAAAATTCACAAAAAATCAGGACATAACAGAAAAGTTTCTGTTTTCAAACAGCAACACATAAACTTGCAAACTGAGCATGGTAAAGGCTATAATTGGCATTTTATAGAACTAAAAGATACAAAACATGATTATTGATAACAGCAAGCAAAGCTCAACAAAAGAAAATGATGCTCCAAGCAAAACTCATATTATGTGACGAATAAAAATATAGCTCCAAGTGAGGTTACCAATAATGTTGAAGACGAAAGAGGGGATGCCTTCCGGGGCATCCCCAAGCTTAGATGCTTGATTATTCCTTGAATATTACCTTGGGGTACCTTTGTCATCCCCAAGCTTAGGGTCTTGCCACTCCTTATTCTCCTCATATCAATATCTCACCCAAAACTTGAAAACTTCAATCACACAAAACTTAACGAAACTTCGTGAGATGCGTTAGTATGATAATGGATAAATCATTCACTTTGGTAGTATCAAGACAAGATTCATAATTGTTCTCACATAATTCCTACTGTACTCTATCATTTTCACAATTTATATCACTCAATATAAGCTATGGAAACACTAAAACAAGCAAATTATGCAATAAAAACAGAATCTGTCAAAAACAGAACAGCATGAAGTGAGCGAATTAAAAAGCATACTTACGTACCTCCAAAAATTCTGAAAAATTAGGAAAACGTAAATAATTTGTATCTTAATACTGTGTAAAAATTTCAGCACTGGAAGCAAAAGTTTATGTTTCTGCACAGAATCAACTCAACAAGCATCCACACTATCCCAAAGGCTTTACTTGGCACATTATTGAAAGAAAACATATAAAACATGATTACTACAGTAGCTTAATCATGTGGACACAAAAAAACAGTAGGTATAAATATTGGGTTGTCTCCCAACAAGCGCTTTTCTTTAATGCCTTTTTAGCTAGGCGTGATGATTTCAATGATGCTCACGTAAAAGTAAAGAATTGAAAAATAACGGGAGCATCATGAAGCATATGACTAGCACATTTAAGCCTAACCCACTTCCTATGCATAGGGATTTTGTGATCAAACAACTTATGGGAGCAAGAATCAACTAGCATAGGAAGGCAAAACAAGCATTACTTCGAAACTTTCAACACATAGAGAGGAAACTTTATATTATTGCAACACCTACAAGCATATGATCCTCTCTCATAATAATTTTTAGTAGCATCATGAATGAATTAAATAATATAACTATCACATAAAGCATTCTTTTCATGATCCACAGGCATAGAATTTTTATTACTCTCCGCATAAGCAAATTTCTTCTCATTCATAATAGTGGGAGCAAACTCAATGAAATAACTATCATATGATACTTGATTGTCATAATCCAATTGAAAATTAAAATCATGATGACAAGTTTCATAGTTATCATTATTCTTTATAGCATACATGTCATCACAATAATAATCATAGATAGTGTCGTGGGTACGACCATCTATGAGGCCATGCAGCCCCTTTGTGGTTCGGCGGGGGAGATCGACGTGCACAAAGAGCAGAATCAACGGAAGGCGCAAGGGATTTACCCAGGTTCGGGCCACTGAGAAGCGTAAAACCCTACTCCTGCTTTTGGTGTATTAGTTGTGTGTGAAGCACAGTACAAGAAGCGCTTCTCCCGGCAAGGTGCGGGGAGGAGCAGTGTGAGGCCCCCGACTTAATCGTGCACTAATCATACACGCAAAGGCACACGATCAAGCCTAGGGACTCACGGGAAGATATCACAACACAACTCTAGACACAAATAAAATAATACAAGCTTTATATTACAAGCCAGGGGCCTCGAAGACTCGAATACACAAGCTTGATGTCATACAAGCATCAGCGGAAGCAAAAGTATCTGAGTACAGACACAAAGTTAAACAAGATGCCTTAAGAAGGCGAAAACAAACAACAGCCCTGACCGAAAGAGGCAAGGCCTCCTGCCTGGGAGCCTCCTAACTACTCCTGGTCGGCTGGATCAACCCAGTAGTAAGTGCCGTCGGGACCCTCCTGGTAGTAAGCTCCAGCGGTGGCGTCTGGCTCCTGGGCTCCGTCGTCTGATGTATCATCATATAGGTATGTGGGAAAATGAATAGCAGAGCAACCGTGAGTACTCATCCAAAGTACTCGCAAGACTGACATCAGAACTATGCTAAATATGCATTGGTATCAAATGAAAAGGCTGTATCTGTGGACTATATAGCAGAAATGCCAGAAGAGAGAAAGGCCTAGCCTATCGAAGACTAGCATCTTCAAGTAGTCTTGCAGCATCAGAAGAGAGTAGATAATAGTAGCATACATGTGGATATACAACAGCAATGCCCTGAGATCCTTTCTCGACTCCCTACGAGAAAGCGGTCCCGAGAGCATTATTAACAGTTTAATATGAATCATCATCAATTTGTAGTTGTCATAGATCCGGGCACAACTCCGAGCGTCCTGTTACCGTGGACACGGCTATTCGAATAGATATCTTCCCTGCAGAGGTGCACTACTGTTACCCAACACGCTCGATTAGCTCCGGCCGGACACACTGGTTGGGTAATGCCCGGCCTCGGCTGATCGACACATCGCAGCCCGACCTAGAGCTCAGCAGAGAGGTCAACACGCCGGTCTAAATCCTAAGCACAAAGGGGTCTTGGGCCATCGCCCTTTGCACTCCTGCACATTGCGAGGGTAGCCGGGGCCCAGGCGCGACACTGAATACACCAGTGACGTAACCAGCCCACCCCAACCAGCCCGCTTCTCTGAGCTGTGACGTCTGAAGAGCTTTCGGCTGATACTACAGTGTAGAGGGCCCCATTAAACCATTATCCCACGTGGTGGTAGTGCGAAATGGGCACGACGACCCACTCAGATCAAATACCCAGTTCCGTTAGGCGTATTTAGTATCGCGCGGGTGCTCTTGGAGCCGACCCGTCTTTAATGATATTCGCTCGCGGGCACCCTTGGGGCCAGCCCGACTTTACATTTCCCCGCGGGTACCTCTCGAGGTGGACCCGCCTGTAACAAAGGTCAAAGTAACCGTGTGTCCAAGTAACGAGGAGGAATCCGAGGAATCACCCTCGATGGATTCCCACTCGAGGAGTTGCGCGACGGTAGCTTAGCGGAGGTGATGTAAGAGGAATCACCCTCGATAACACACATCCGGGAAGCTATTCTACAGAGGCACCATCGAAAGTGAGCTAAGAGGTATCACCCTCGGCACTCGATGCCAGCTCTGCAGTGTCGAGCAATTTAGGGGGTGTGCGGTGATGTGCTGCTCTCAGCCCATCGAACATTCGATCCGGGCGCAGATGCTAAAGCGGAGCAACTACAGCAAGGGAGAGGGGCCACAGATGGTTTTCCATCCAACCTATAATAAGCAGTTTGGATAATAAGGCAGGTATCAACAGCAGTTACAAGGACAGGCTATGCATCAGATTAGGATAAATCAAAATAGCAGCAATTTCTAATGCAAGCAGGAGGGAGAAGGAATGGATGATATAGGCATGCGTCAAGGGGGTTTGCTTGCCTGGTTGCTCTGCTGAGAGAGGCTGATCGACAAACGGCTGCTCGTCGGGGGTGTAGTCGAACTCTGCTGGGTTGGCGTCGGTCTCGGCGTCTATCGAGAGAGAAGGAGGGAGAAGAAACAATAAATTTCACGGCAAAATGCAATCACTATGCATGACAAGCCTAAAATGATATGCAGATGTGTGCTACTGCCTATCTATATGATTTAGATAACTCTTGGGAATTAATAAAAAATTAATTGGATTTGTTTTATTAAAGTGGTGCACTATTCATCTACTGCAAACGGTCAAAAAGTTCCATGTTCAGATAGCTAGAGGCATGTGACAGATGAATGGATGGCATATTTGGATTCGTGGCATTTTTCTGATCAACTTTCATATATAAATTATTTTCATCTCACTTACGGATTAAAAGATATGAATTTTGAAAGTTTTAAATATTTTCTGAATTTATTTTAATTATTAAATCAAACATTATCCAAAACAGTACTCTGCTGACGCAAGCATGACGTCATCATGACGTCAGCACGCAACAGGGGCTGTTACTGTTTGAACCAGACATGTGGGGGGCACATGTCATAGTCACATTCAGTTAACAGGGTTTAATTTAATTAAAACAGTTTGATTAACAAGTGGGGCCCATATGTCAGTGACACAATTAGTTTAAATTAATTATTTTAATTAATCCTAATTAGTAATTAGGCAACTGACAGGGGGGACCCACCTGTCATAGGCACAGGGGAGAGGGGCCCCACCTGCCAGTGACTGGGCTGCCCAGTCAGCCGAGTTGACCGAGTCAACTCGGTCAACTGGGGCCAGCGGGGCCCAGGGGCAGTGACCCAGAGGCGGGCCCGGCCAGGCCACGTCGGCGGTGGCCAGCGGCGAGCCGCCGGTGACCACAATTCGCGGCGGAGGCCACTGGAGGTCGCCGGAATCGCGCTACGGGCCGCCATTTCGCGCGCGGCCAGGTGCGTTCGAACGGGTGCTCACCCGCGCGTCGATTGGTGGCGGTGGCATCGCCGGAGACGGCCGGAATCGTCGCCGGCGACGAGGTTAGCGGCGGGGCTTTTCGGGCGACGACGGATCCGGCGAGTGCGGGCACGGCGAAGCCAGCAGCGAGGCTCTACGGGGTCCTAGCGACGCGTGGAGCACGATGGTGGCCGTGGTTGGGCATGACAACGACGGAGACGACGGCGACGAGCTCATCGGCGGCGAGGCTCTCGGGCGGCAACGATAACAACGGCTACGGCGGCTATTCCACGCGCGAGAGGGAGGGGAAGGAAGGGGAGGAGCTCACCGAGCGGCTACGTAAAGCCCTTGGTGGCTTTGGAGCAGCAAAACGGCGGCAATCGCCGGAGAAGCGCCGGCAACCGAAGGTTGAAGACGAGCTTGTGGTCGTCGATGCAGAAGCTCCGGAGCTCGCGCGAGTGGACGAGGAGGACGAGGAGATCACGGCGGAGCTCGAGGACGACTCGGCGGGGCACGGGAGGCGGTGTGGCCGCGGGATCGACGGCGGCAGCGCCGGCGACACTGCGGGAGAGGAGGGGATCGAGAGAGAGAGGGCGAGGGGGAATGAATGGGTGGGCTAGGGTTGCGAGGGAGGCGACGAGGGTCACGGGGACGTCTTAACGGCGATGGGGAGCCGCGGGATGGGCGACAGCGCGACGACGACGGCCGGATGCTCTCGGACGGCGACACGCAGGCGGGAGGAGGACGACGGCCGGCTGGTGGGCTGGGCTGTGCACTGTGCACTCACAGCCCAGCGCCACAGTAACAGGTAGCCCCTTCTCTTTTTCTTTTCTAATTCTTTTCTTTTTCTCTGTTTTGCAAATTGTGAGGCCATCAAATGATTTTCAACAGATGAGTGACTTAGCCCAAAATTATCAGTAGATTATTCTTATCCAACAAAAATTGGTTTGGACAATTTACAACTTCACTTTAATTCCCATTAAATTATTTAGTGTTAGAAGTTGCTGTTTTGTTACTGTTTTTAATCAGCTAGGGGCATTTCTAGAATTATGGTGATGTTGTTTTCCTCAAGACAATTAGTTATGATTTATGTGTCATTTAATGAACATTTTAGTTGCTGGTTTGAACAACTTTTATTTTCCGCTTAAGATTTAATTTGAAATTTGAATTAGAATTTGAAATGAGATATGATGCAAATGATGCTCAAGCATGGTTAATCATGATGACATGGCACTATCAAAGGGGTGATTACTGTAGCTATTACATGGGGGCGTTACAATTCTCCTCCTCTAACAAGAATTCTCGTCCCGAGAATTAAGAGGAAGACTGAAAGAAAGTAGGGTATTCTTCACGAAGACGGTCCTCGCGTTCCCAAGTGGACTCATCCTCAGAATGATTTGACCACTGAACCTTGAGGAACTTGATCGACTTCTGACGAGTCCGACGTTCAGTTTGATCAAGAACGCGGATCGGATATTCTGGATAAGACAGATCTTCTCGCAATTCAAGCACTTCATGATCCACAGCTCGGATAGGATCCTTGAAGCAGCGACGAAGTTGCGATACATGAAAGACGTCATGCACTTGAGAAAGGTTTGGCGGCAACTCCAATTGATATGCCACTTCTCCTCGACGAGCGAGAATGCGGAACGGGCCAATATAGCGAGGAGCTAACTTGCCCTTGATTCCGAATCGGTGGGTGCCTTTCATCGGAGTGACGCGAAGGTAAGCTTGCTCACCAGGCTGATAGACCATTACCTTGTGCTTTCGGTCATAGTTGCTCTTTTGACGAGACTGGGCAGTTTTCAGATGTTCACGGACAATGCGGACTTGTTCTTCAGCTTGTTGAATAATGTCCGGTCCAACAAGTGAACGTTCCCCAGTTTCTGACCAATTCAGAGGGGTTCGACACTTACGTCCATAAAGAACTTCAAACGGTGCCATCTTCAGACTAGCTTGATAGCCATTGTTGTAAGAGAATTCGGCATATGGGAGAGATTCTTCCCATTTCTTACCGAATGAGATGACGCAAGCTCAAAGCATATCTTCAAGCACTTGGTTGACTCTTTCGACTTGACCCTGAGACTGAGGGTGATAAGCAGTGCTAAAAGACAGATGAGTTCCCATGGCTTCCTGAAAACTGTTCCAGAATCTGGAAGTGAAAAGGCTGCCACGATCTGAACTGATCTCTAACGGAACACCGTGGAGTGACACAATTCTGGAAACATACAATTCTGCTAACTGACTAGCAGTGATAGTCTCCTTGACAGGTAAAAAGTGAGCAACCTTTGAGAACCGGTCGATGACGACAAAGATAGCATCATGACCCTTCTGCGATCTGGGAAAACCAGTAATGAAGTCCATTTGAACTTTGTCCCATTTCCACTCCGGAATTTCAAGTGGTTGCAAGGTTCCAGCAGGCCTTTGATGTTCTGCTTTGATGCGACGGCAAACGTCACACTCAGCAACATACTTAGCAATATCATGTTTCATATCGGGCCACCAGTACCGCTGACGAATGTCTTGGTACATTTTGGTACTACCAGGGTGAATAGACAAGGGCGTGTCATGTGCTTCTTTCATGACATCCGAACGAGAGTCCAGATTATGCTTTCTGGGGACCACTAGGCGGCCTTTGAAGAACAAAGCACCATCCTCACCAACATGGTAGAAAGAAGGATTACCCTTGGAGAGGGATTTCTTGATCTTCTCAACTTCAGAGCAGTAATTCGGTCTCGTCTTGATTCTTTGCTCGAGATCTGGTTCGACAACCAAGGTATTAAGATAACCTTGAGGAACAATGTGAAGGTTCAATTTGCGAAGCTCTTCATATAGCATAGGTTGCGCTTCCTGAACCATGAGGTTGTTGCAATAAGCCTTGCGACTCAAAGCATCGGCCATCACATTAGCCTTGCCACGGGTGTAGGAGATATTCATATCATAATCACCTACTGTTTCGAGCCATCTCTGTTGACGAAGGTTCAAGTCTGGCTGGGTATACAGATACTTCAAACTCTTATGATCAGTGTATATCTCGCAACGGTTACCAAGGAGGTAATGTCGCCATAGCTTCAGAGCATAAATAACTGCAGCAAGCTCGAGATCATGTACCGGATAATTTTCCTCATGAGGACGCAATTGACGAGAGCCATAAGCAACTGTTGGAAATATGCCCTAGAGGAAATAATAAATTGGTTATTATTATATTTCCTTGTTGATGATAATCGTTTATTATCCATGCTATAATTGTATTGATTGGAAACTCAAATACATGTGTGGGTACATAGACAACACTGTGTCCCTAGTAAGCCTCTAGTTGACTAGCTTGTTGATCAAAGATGGTTAAGGTTTCCTAGCCATGGACATAAGATGTCATTTGATAACGGGATCACATCATTAGGAGAATGATGTGATGGACAAGACCCAAACTGTAAACATAGCATTTGATCGTGTCAGTTTATTGCTATTGTTTTCTGCATGTCAAGTATATGTTCCTTTGACCATGAGATCATGCAACTCACTGACACCGGAGGAATACCTTGTGTGTATCAAACGTCGCAACGTAACTGGGTGACTATAAAGGTGCTCTACAGGTATCTCCGAGGGTGTCTGTTGGGTTGGCATGGATCAAGACTGGGATTTGTTACTCCGTATGACGGAGAGGTATCTCAGGGCCCACTCGGTAATACAACATCACAATGAGCCTTGCAAGCAATGTGACTAAAGTGTTACCCACGAGATCTTGTATTACGGAACGAGTAAAGAGACTTGCCAGTAACGAGATTGAACTAGGTATAGTGATACCGACGATCGAATCTCGGGCAAGTAACATACCGAAGAACAAAGGGAACAGCATACGGGATTAACTGAATCCTTGACATAGAGGTTCGACCGATAAAAGATCTTCGTAGAATATGTAGGAGCCAATATGGGCATCCAGGTCCCGCTATTGGTTATTGGCCGTAGAGGTGTCTCGGTCATGTCTACATAGTTCTCGAACCCGCAGGGTCTACACACTTAACGTTTGGTGACGATTAGTATAATTGAGTTATTATGTTGGTGACCGAAAGTTGTTCGGAGTCCCGGATAAGATCCCGGACATGACGAGGATCTCCGGAATAGTCCGGAGGTAAAGATTGATATATGTGATAATAGTGTTTTGATCTCCGGAAAAGTTCCGGAGTTCACCGGAAGGGGTTCCGGATGTTTACCGAAGTGTTCGGGTGCGAGAACACTTTATATGGGCCAAGGGATAAAAGCCCACAAGGTATTGGAAAGTGCAAAAAGTAGTTTTGCTGCCGCGTAAGCGGTACTACCGCTTGTGTGAAGCGGTACTACCGCCCGAGCGGTACTACCGCTTGTGTGAAGCGGTACTACCGCCCAAGCGGTACTACCGCTTGTGAGCGGTACTACCGCTTGTGCGCGGCTGTGCACGGTTCGGCAGGGATCCGAGTTGGACTCTTTTCCTGCGGGCCAAACCGACGTTGTGCGGGCAAAACCGACTTGGAAGAGACTTTTACTCCAAGTTTAGACCCCAAGGCTCAACATATAAATAGAGGGGCAGGGCTAGCACACGTGATACATCAGGATTTCCCAAGCCGTGTGCCGGCAACCCTAGCCCTCTAGTTCCTCCGTCATAATCTCCGTAGCGCTTGGCGAAGCCCTGCAGAGATTGTTCCTCACCACCATCACCACGCCGTCGTGCTGCTGGAACTCAACCACTACTTCACCATCGCTCGCTGGATCGAGGAGGTGAAGGCGTCATCAAGCCGTACGTGTGTTGAACGCGGAGGTGCCGTCCGTTCGGCACTAGATCGGAAGGATCGTGATTGGATCGCGGGACGCTCGGCGATTTGGATCGCGAAGACGTTCGACTACATCAACCGCGTTTCTTAAACGCTTCCGCTTAGCGATCTACAAGGGTATGTAGATTCACTCTCCCTCTCGTAGATGCTCATCACCATGGATAGATCTTGTGTGTGCGTAGGAAAATTTTTGTTTCCCATGCAACGTTCCCCAACAGTGGTATCAGAGCTAGGTCTATGCGTAGATGAGATCTCGAGTAGAACACAAACGAGTTGTGGGCGTGGGTGTATACATATTGCTTGCCGTTACTAGTTGATACTTGATTCGGCGGTACTGTGAGATGAAGCGGCCCGGACCGACATTACGCGTACACTTACGCGAGACAGGTTCCTTCAACTAACATGTAACTTCGTTGCATAAAGATGGCTAGCGGGTGTCTGTCTCTCTCACTTTAGTTGAATCGATTTCAATGAAGAGGGTTCTTTTAGAAGATCAAAAAGCAATCACTACACCACGTTGTGGTTTTGCGTAGGTAAGAACGGTTCTTGCTAACCCGTAGCAGCCACGTAAAATTTGCAACAACAATTAGAGGACGTCTAACTTGTTTTTGCAGGGTATGTTGTGATGTGATATGGCCAATTACATGATGAGATATATGTGATGTATGAGATGATCATGTGATGTATAGAATATCACGACTTACATGTCGATGAGTACGGCAACTGGCAGGAGCCATAGAGTTGTCTTTAATTATTGTATGACCTACATGTCAATCATTAAGCGCTATGTAATGCTTTACTTTATTGCAAAACGTTAGCAATAGTCGTGGAAGCAACAGTCGGCGCGACAACCTTATGGCGACACGTTGATGGAGATCAAGATGATGGAGATCATGGTGTCATGCCGGTGACGATGGAGATCATGCCGGTGCTTTGGAGATGGAGATCAAAAGCACAAGTTCATGGCCATATCATGTCACTTATGATTTGCATGTGATGTTAATCCTTTTATGCATCTTATTTTTCTTAGGACGACGGTAGCATTATAAGGTGATTCCTCACTTAAATTTCAAGATAAAATTGTGTTCTCCCCAAGTGTGCACCGTTGCGAAAGTTCGTCGTTTCGAGACACGCCGTGATGATCGGGTGTGATAGACTCTACGTTCGCATACAACGGGTGTAATCCATGTTACACGTGCGGAACACTCGGGTTAAACTTGACGAGCCTAGCATGTACAGACATGGCCTCGGAACACAAGAGACCGAAAGGTCGAACATGAGTCATATAGTAGATATGATCAACATGAAGATGTTCACCATTGAAACCACCTCAACTCACGTGATGATCGGACTTGAGTTGGTGGATTTGGATCATGTTACACTCGAATGACCGGAGGGATGTCAATTTGAGTGGGAGTTTTTAAGTAATATGATTAACTAAACTCATTATCTAGAACAATAGTCTAAGTTGTCTTTGCTATATTTATGTTGTAGATCATGGCTCGCGCAGTAGCACCCCTGAATTTTAATGCGTTCCTAGAGAAAGCTAAGTTGAAAGATGATGGAAGTAACTTTGTGGACTGGGCCCGTAATCTAAGGATTATCCTTACGGCTTCCCAGAAGGCTTATGTCCTTGATGCACCGCTTGGTGATCCACCCGCTCCAGTTGAGTCTCTAGACGTTGTGAACGCCTGGCAGGCTCGTTCTGATGATTACTCAATAGTTCAATGTGCAATGTTGTATGGCTTAGAACCGGGACTTCAAAGACGTTTTGAACGTCATGGAGCATATGAGATGTTCCAGGAGTTGAAGTTTATCTTTCAGAAGAATGCCCGGATCGAGAGATATGAGATCTCCGACAAATTCTATGCTTGCAAGATGGAGGAGAACGGGTCTATCAGTGATCACGTGCTCAGAATGTCTGGGTACTCCACCCGTCTGGCTGAGTTAGGGATGCCCCTTCCGCCAGAGGCTATCACTGACAGAGTTCTTCAATCATTGCCACCTAGCTACAAGAGCTTCGTGTTGAACTATAACATGCACGGGATGAACAAGTCAGTCGCCGAGCTGTTTGCGATGCTGAAAGCCGCTGAGTCTGAAATTCAGAAGGAGCATCAAGTGTTGATGGTCAATAAAACCACTAGTTTCAAGAAAAATGGCAAGGGTAAGAAGGGTAACTCCAAGAAGAGTGGCAAAGCAGTTGCTCCTCTCATGAAGAAACCCAAGGCTGGACCCAAACCAGAAACTGTGTGTTTTCATTGCAAGGGAACTGGACACTGGAAGCGGAACTGCCCCAAGTATTTGGCTGACAAGAAGGCGGCCAACAACAAACAAGGTATATATGATATACATGTTATTGATGTGTACCTTACCAACTCTCGTTGTAGTGCCTGGGTATTTGATACCGGTGCGGTTGCTCATATTTGCAACTCAAAACAGGAACTGCGGAATAAACGGAGGCTGGCAAAGGACGAAGTGACGATGCGCGTGGGAAATGGTTCCAAGGTTGATGTGATCGCCGTCGGCACGCTCGCTCTTCTATTACCATCGGGATTAGTGATGAACCTAAATAAGTGTTATTTGGTGCCTGCGTTAAGCATGAACATTATATCTGGATCTTGTTTATTGCGAGACGGTTACTCATTTAAATCAGAGAATAATGGTTGTTCTATTTATATGAGTAATATCTTTTATGGTCATGCACCCAATGTGAGGGGTTTATTCTTATTGAATCTCGATAGTAATGATACACATGTTCATAACATTGATGCCAAAAGATGTAGAATTGATAATGATAATACCACTTTCTTGTGGCACTGCCGTTTAGGTCATATTGGCGTAAAACGCATGAGGAAGCTCCATGCTGATGGACTTTTGGAGTCACTTGATTTTGAATCACCTGACACATGTGAGCCATGCCTCATAGGCAAGATGACTAAAACGCCGTTCTCTGGAACAATGGAACGGGCAAGTGACTTATTGGAAATCATACATACTGATGTGTGTGGTCCGATGAGTATTGAGGCGCGCGGTGGTTATCGTTATTTTCTCACCTTCACTGATGACTTAAGTAGATATGGGTATATTTACTTAATGAAACACAAGTCTGAAACATTTGAAAAGTTCAAACAATTTCAGAGTGAAGTTGAGAATCATCGTAACAAGAAGATTAAATTCCTACGATCTGATCGAGGAGGAGAATATCTGAGTTATGAGTTTGGCAGTCACTTAAGACAGTGTGGAATTGTTTCACAATTGACACCGCCTGGAACACCACAGCGTAATGGTGTGTCCGAACGTCGTAATCGAACCTTATTGGATATGGTGCGATCTATGATGTCTCTTGCCGATTTGCCACTATCGTTTTGGGGTTATGCATTAGAGACAGCTGCATTCACTTTAAATAGGGCACCATCGAAATCCGTTGAGACGACGCCATATGAACTTTGGTTTGGCAAGAAGCCAAAGCTGTCGTTTCTTAAAGTTTGGGGATGTGATGCTTATGTCAAAAAGCTTCAGCCTGAAAAGCTGGAACCCAAAGCGGAGAAATGCGTCTTCATAGGATACCCAAAAGAGACAATTGGGTATACCTTCTACCTCAGATCCGAGGGCAAAGTGTTTGTCGCTAAAAACGGAACATTTCTTGAGAAAGAGTTTCTCTCGAAAGAATTGAGTGGGAGGAAGATAGAACTTGATGAGGTTGTTGAACCTTTACTTCAACCTGAGAGTAGCGCAACGCAGAAAGTTGTTTCTGTGGAGCCTACATTAGCTGAAGAGGAAGTTAATGATGATGATCATGAAGCTTTGGATCAAGTTGCTATCGAACCTCGTAGGTCGACAAGGACGCGTACTGCTCCCGAGTGGTACGGCAACCCTGTCTTAGAGGTCATGTTGTTAGACAACGATGAACCTACGAGCTATGGAGAAGCGATGATGGGCCCGGATTCCAAGAAGTGGTTAGAGGCCATGAAATCCGAGATGGGATCCATGTATGAAAACAAAGTATGGACTTTGGAAGTATTACCTGAAGGGCGTAAGGCCATTCAGAACAAATGGATCTTTAAGAGGAAGACGGACGCGGACGGTAATGTCACCGTCTATAAAGCTCGACTTGTGGCAAAGGGTTTTTCACAAGTTCAAGGAGTTGACTACGATGAGACCTTCTCACCCGTAGCGATGCTTAAGTCCGTCAGAATCATGTTAGCAATAGCTGCCTTTTTCGATTATGAAATTTGGCAGATGGATGCCAAAACAGCGTTCCTTAACGGTTACCTTAAGGAAGAGTTGTATATGATGCAACCAGAAGGTTTTGTCGATCCAGAGAATGCTGACAAAGTTTGCAAACTCCAGCGATCCATTTATGGACTGGTGCAAGCATCTCGGAGTTGGAATCTTCGTTTTGATGAGGTGATTAAAGCGTTCGAGTTTATACAAGTTTACGGAGAAGCTTGTATTTACAAGAAAGTGAGTGGGAGCTCTATAGCGTTTCTAATATTATATGTGGATGACATATTGCTGATTGGAAACAATATAGAAATGTTGGAAAGCGTAAAGGAATATTTGAACAAGAGTTTTTCAATGAAGGACCTAGGAGAAGCTGCTTTCATATTAGGCATCAAGATCTATAGAGATAGATCAAGACGCTTAATAGGACTTTCACAAAGCACATACCTTGATAAGATTTTGAAGAAGTTCAAAATGGATCAGTCCAAGAAGGGGTTCTTGCCTGTTTTGCAAGGTGTGAAGTTGAGTAAGACTCAATGCCCAGTGACTGCAGAAGATAGAGAAAAGATGAGTGTCATCCCCTATGCTTCAGCCATAGGCTCTATCATGTATGCAATGATGTGCACAAGACCCGATGTCAGCCTTGCCATAAGTATGGTCGGAAGGTTTCAAGGTGATCCAGGAATGGAACACTGGACGGCGGTCAAGAATATCCTGAAGTACCTGAAAAGGACTAAGGACATGTTTCTCGTTTATGGAGGTGATCAAGAGCTCGTCGTAAAGGGTTACGTCGATGCAAGCTTTGACACTGATCCGGATGACTCTAAGTCGCAAACCGGATACGTATTTATTCTTAATGGGGGTGCGGTTAGCTGGTGCAGTTCCAAGCAAAGCGTGGTAGCAGATTCTACATGCGAAGCGGAGTACATCGCTGCCTCGGAGGCGGCGAAGGAAGGTGTCTGGATGAAGGAGTTCATGACAGATCTTGGAGTAGTGCCTAGTGCACTTAATCCAATGACTCTGTTTTGTGATAATACTGGTGCCATTGCTCTAGCCAAGGAACCAAGATTTCACAAAAGGACCAGACACATAAAGCGACGTTTCAATTCCATCCGCGATTACATCAAGGAGGACGACATAAATATTTGCAAAGTACACACGGATCTGAATGTTGCAGATCCGATGACTAAACCTCTTCCAAGGGCTAAACATGAACAACACCAGAACTGCATGGGTGTTCGATTCATTACAATGTAAATCACATAGTGATGTGAACTAGATTATTGACTCTAGTGCAAGTGGGAAACTGTTGGAAATATGCCCTAGAGGCAATAATAAATTGGTTATTATTATATTTCCTTGTTGATGATAATCGTTTATTATCCATGCTATAATTGTATTGATTGGAAACTCAAATACATGTGTGGGTACATAGACAACACTGTGTCCCTAGTAAGCCTCTAGTTGACTAGCTTGTTGATCAAAGATGGTTAAGGTTTCCTAGCCATGGACATAAGATGTCATTTGATAACGGGATCACATCATTAGGAGAATGATGTGATGGACAAGACCCAAACTGTAAACGTAGCATTTGATCGTGTCAGTTTATTGCTATTGTTTTCTGCATGTCAAGTATCTGTTCCTTTGACCATGAGATCATGCAACTCACTGACACCGGAGGAATACCTTGTGTGTATCAAACGTCGCAACGTAACTGGGTGACTATAAAGGTGCTCTACAGGTATCTCCGAGGGTGTCTGTTGGGTTGGCATGGATCAAGACTGGGATTTGTTACTCCGTATGACGGAGAGGTATCTCAGGGCCCACTCGGTAATACAACATCACAATGAGCCTTGCAAGCAATGTGACTAAAGTGTTAGCCACGAGATCTTGTATTACGGAACGAGTAAAGAGACTTGCCGGTAACGAGATTGAACTAGGTATAGTGATACCGACGATCGAATCTCGGGCAAGTAACATACCGAAGAACAAAGGGAACAGCATACGGGATTAACTGAATCCTTGACATAGAGGTTCGACCGATAAAAGATCTTCGTAGAATATGTAGGAGCCAATATGGGCATCCAGGTCCCTCTATTGGTTATTGGCCGTAGAGGTGTCTCGGTCATGTCTACATAGTTCTCGAACCCGCAGGGTCTACACACTTAACGTTTGGTGACGATTAGTATAATTGAGTTATTATGTTGGTGACCGAAAGTTGTTCGAAGTCCCGGATAAGATCCCGGACATGACGAGGATCTCCGGAATAGTCCGGAGGTAAAGATTGATATATGTGATAATAGTGTTTTGATCTCCGGAAAAGTTCCGGAGTTCACCGGAAGGGGTTCCGGATGTTTACCGAAGTGTTCGGGTGCGAGAACACTTTATATGGGCCAAGGGATAAAAGCCCACAAGGTATTGGAAAGTGCAAAAAGTAGTTTTGCTGCCGCGTAAGCGGTACTACCGCTTGTGTGAAGCGGTACTACCGCCCGAGCGGTACTACCGCTTGTGTGAAGCGGTACTACCGCTTGTGAGCGGTACTACCGCTTGTGCGCGGCTGTGCACGGTTCGGCAGGGATCCGAGTTGGACTCTTTTCCTGCGGGCCAAACCGACCTTGTGCGGGCAAAACCGACTTGGAAGAGACTTTTACTCCAAGTTTAGACCCCAAGGCTCAACATATAAATAGAGGGGCAGGGCTAGCACACGTGATACATCAGGATTTCCCAAGCCGTGTGCCGGCAACCCTAGCCCTCTAGTTCCTCCGTCATAATCTCCGTAGCGCTTGGCGAAGCCCTGCAGAGATTGTTCCTCACCACCATCACCACGCCGTCGTGCTGCTGGAACTCAACCACTACTTCACCATCGCTCGCTGGATCGAGGAGGTGAAGGCGTCATCAAGCCGTACGTGTGTTGAACGCGGAGGTGTCGTCCGTTCGGCACTAGATCGGAAGGATCGTGATTGGATCGCGGGACGCTCGGCGATTTGGATCGCGAAGACGTTCGACTACATCAACCGCGTTTCTTAAACGCTTCCGCTTAGCGATCTACAAGGGTATGTAGATTCACTCTCCCTCTCGTAGATGCTCATCACCATGGATAGATCTTGTGTGTGCGTAGGAAATTTTTTGTTTCCCATGCAACGTTCCCCAACAGCAACTACTCTGCGTTCTTGCATTAGGACACAGCCTAATCCTTGACGAGATGCATCACAGTAAATCTCAAAGTCCTTTTGAGAATCCGGGGGTGCTAACACTGGGGCAGATGTCAACTTATCTTTAAGCATTTGAAAGCTTTCTTGACATTTTTCTGTCGATTCAAATTTAACACCCTTGTGGAGCAGGTCAGTTAATGGCTTTGCAATCCTCGAGAAGTTCTCAACGAATCATCGACAATAACTAGCGAGTCCGAGAAAACTCCTGACTTGCTTGACATTCTTCGGAGGAGTCCAGTCAAGAATAGCCTGAACTCGCTCGGGGTTAACGGCAATGCAGTGGCAGGAAGTCAGGGATGTTGTCGATGATAACATCGATATGTGATTTCCAAGGATGGCATAGCTGTTTAACAAATGTGTCAAATGACAGTGAGAAGCACAATATAACTTGGAGAGAAAGGTTAAACAAACCAATGGAAAGGGAAATGTGATTATCAGACTAATCAGATCAATGGTAGGGAAACAAGCACTGATAATCCAGCTCTCCGGGTGGACGAGATTACGAGATCCTAGTGTCGGCGTTAGTAAAATTCATTTAACCCGAAAAGAAGAGAGTTCAGAGTCCCAGAGTATAGAAGAGAAATAAAAGATCCTAATACCACCCAGTTGGCGACGTGGGCCCGTAAGCCACACAGCCATGTTAGTAAAACAGTTTTCGGAAATACTAGACTCAACTGCGGCCAAGGAGTCGGAGGGGGGCTTCCTACAGGCAGTCGGCTCTGATACCAACTTGTGACGCCCCCGACTTAATCGTGCACTAATCATACACGCAAAGGCACACGATCAAGCCTAGGGACTCACGGGAAGATATCACAACACAACTCTAGACACAAATAAAATAATACAAGCTTTATATTACAAGCCAGGGGCCTCGAAGACTCGAATACACAAGCTTGATGTCATACAAGCATCAGCGGAAGCAAAAGTATCTGAGTACAGACACAAAGTTAAACAAGATGCCTTAAGAAGGCGAAAACAAACAACAGCCCTGACCGAAAGAGGCAAGGCCTCCTGCCTGGGAGCCTCCTAACTACTCCTGGTCGGCTGGATCAACCCAGTAGTAAGTGCCGTCGGGGCCCTCCTGGTAGTAAGCTCCAGCGGTGGCGTCTGGCTCCTGGGCTCCGTCGTCTGATGTATCATCATATAGGTATGGGGGAAAATGAATAGCAGAGCAACCGTGAGTACTCATCCAAAGTACTCGCAAGACTGACATCAGAACTATGCTAAATATGCATCTATCAAATGAAAAGGCTGTATCTGTGGACTATATAGCAGAAATGCCAGAAGAGAGAAAGGCCTAGCCTATCGAAGACTAGCATCTTCAAGTAGTCTTGCAGCATCAGAAGAGAGTAGATAATAGTAGCATACATGTGGATATACAACAGCAATGCCCTGAGATCCTTTCTCGACTCCCTACGAGAAAGCGGTCCCGAGAGCATTATTAACAGTTTAATATGAATCATCATCAATTTGTAGTTGTCATAGATCCGGGCACAACTCCGAGCGTCCTGTTACCGTGGACACGGCTATTCGAATAGATATCTTCCCTGCAGGGGTGCACAACTGTTACCCAACACGCTCGATTAACTCCGGCCGGACACACTGGCTGGGTAATGCCCGGCCTCGGCTGATCGACACATCGCAGCCCGACCTAGAGCTCAGCAGAGAGGTCAACACGCCGGTCTAAATCCTAAGCACAAAGGGGTCTTGGGCCATCGCCCTTTGCACTCCTGCACGTTGCGAGGGTAGCCGGGGCCCAGGCGCGACACTGAATACACCAGTGACGTAACCAGCCCACCCCAACCAGCCCGCTTCTCTGAGCTGTGACGTCTGAAGAGCTTTCGGCTGATACTACGGTGTAGAGGGCCCCATTAAACCATTATCCCACGTGGTGGTAGTGCGAAATGGGCACGACGACCCACTCAGATCAAATACCCAGTTCCGTTAGGCGTATTTAGTATCGCGCGGGTGCTCTTGGAGCCGACCCGTCTTTAATGATATTCGCTCGCGGGCACCCTTGGGGCCAGCCCGACTTTACATTTCCCCGCGGGTACCTCTCGAGGTGGACCCGCCTGTAACAAAGGTCAAAGTAACCGTGTGTCCAAGTAACGAGGAGGAATCCGAGGAATCACCCTCGATGGATTCCCACTCGAGGAGTTGCGCGACGGTAGCTTAGCGGAGGTGATGTAAGAGGAATCACCCTCGATAACACACATCCGGGAAGCTATTCTACAGAGGCACCATCGAAAGTGAGCTAAGAGGTATCACCCTCGGCACTCGATGCCAGCTCTGCAGTGTCGAGCAATTTAGGGGGTGTGCGGTGATGTGCTGCTCTCAGCCCGTCGAACATTCGATCGGGGCGCAGATGCTAAAGCGGAGCAACTACAGCAAGGGAGAGGGGCCACAGATGGTTTTCCATCCAACCTATAATAAGCAGTTTGGATAATAAGGCAGGTATCAACAGCAGTTACAAGGACAGGCTATGCATCAGATTAGGATAAATCAAAATAGCAGCAATTTCTAATGCAAGCAGGAGGGAGAAGGAATGGATGATATAGGCATGCGTCAAGGGGGTTTGCTTGCCTGGTTGCTCTGCTGAGAGAGGCTGATCGACAAACGGCTGCTCGTCGGGGGTGTAGTCAAACTCTGCTGGGACGGCGTCGGTCTCGGCGTCTATCGAGAGAGAAGGAGGGAGAAGAAACAATAAATTTCACGACAAAATGCAATCACTCTGCATGACAAGCCTAAAATGATATGCAGATGTGTGCTACTGCCTATCTATATGATTTAGATAACTCTTGGGAATTAATAAAAATTTAATTGGATTTGTTTTATTAAAGTGGTGCACTATTCATCTACTGCAAACGGTCAAAAAGTTCCATGTTCAGATAGCTAGAGGCATGTGACAGATGAATGGATGGCATATTTGGATTCGTGGCATTTTTCTGATCAACTTTCATATATAAATTATTTTCATCTGACTTACGGATTAAAAGATATGAATTTTTAAAGTTTTAAATATTTTCTGAATTTATTTTAATTATTAAATCAAACATTATCCAAAACAGTACTCTGCTGACGCAAGCATGACATCATCATGACGTCAGCACGCAACAGGGGCTGTTACTGTTTGAACCAGACATGTGGGGGCCACATGTCATAGTCACATTCAGTTAACAGGGTTTAATTTAATTAAAACAGTTTGATTAACAAGTGGGGCCCATATGTCAGTGACACAATTAGTTTAAATTAATTATTTTAATTAATCCTAATTAGTAATTAGGCAACTGACAGGGGGGACCCACCTGTCATAGGCACAGGGGAGAGGGGCCCCACTTGCCAGTGACTGGGCTGCCCAGTCAGCCGAGTTGACCGAGTCAACTCGGTCAACTGGGGCCAGCGGGGCCCAGGGGCAGTGACCCAGAGGCGGGCCCGGCCAGGCCACGTCGGCGGTGGCCAGCGGCGAGCCGCCGGTGACCACAATTCACGGCGGAGGCCACTGGAGGTCGCCGGAATCGCGCTACGGGCCGCCATTTCGCGCGCGGCCAGGTGCGTTCGAACGGGTGCTCACCCGCGCGTCGATTGGTGGCGGTGGCATCGCCGGAGACGGCCGGAATCGTCGCCGGCGACGAGGTTAGCGGCGGGGCTTTTCGGGCGATGACGGATCCGGCGAGTGCGGGCACGGCGAAGCCAGCGGAGAGGCTCTACGGGGTCCTAGCGACGCGTGGAGCACGATGGTGGCCGTGGTTGGGCATGACAACGACGGAGACGATGGCGACGAGCTCATCGGCGGCGAGGCTCTCGGGCGGCAACAATAACGACGGCTACGGCGGCTATTTCACGCGCGAGAGGGAGGGGAAGGAAGGGGAGGAGCTCACCGAGCGGCTACGTAAAGCCCTTGGTGGCTTTGGAGCAACAGAACGGCGGCAATCGCCGGAGAAGCGCCGGCAATCGAAGGTTGAAGACGAGCTTGTGGTCGTCGATGCAGAAGCTCCGGAGCTCGCGCGAGTGGACGAGCAGGACGAGGAGATCACGGCGGAGCTCGAGGACGACTCGGCCGGGCACGGGAGGCGGTGTGGCCGCGGGATCGACGGCGGCAGCGCCGGCGACACTGCGGGGGAGGAGGGGATCGAGAGAGAGAGGGCGAGGGGGAATGAATGGGTGGGCTAGGGTTGCGAGGGAGGCGACGAGGGTCACGGGGACGTCTTAACGGCGACGGGGAGCCGCGGGATGGGCGACAGCGCGACGACGACGGCCGGATGCTCTCGGACGGCGACACGCAGGCGGGAGGAGGACGACGGCCGGCTGGTGGGCTGGGCTGTGCACTGTGCACTCACAGCCCAGTGCCACAGTAACAGGTAGCCCCTTCTCTTTTTCTTTTCTAATTCTTTTCTTTTTCTCTGTTTTGCAAATTGTGAGGCCATCAAATGATTTTCAACAGATGAGTGACTTAGCCCAAAATTATCAGTAGATTATTCTTATCCAACAAAAATTGGTTTGGACAATTTACAACTTCACTTTAATTCCCATTAAATTATTTAGTGTTAGAAGTTGCTGTTTTGTTACTGTTTTTAATCAGCTAGGGGCATTTCTAGAATTATGGTGATGTTGTTTTCCTCAAGACAATTAGTTATGATTTATGTGTCATTTAATGAACATTTTAGTTGCTGGTTTGAACAACTTTTATTTTCCGCTTAAGATTTAATTTGAAATTTGAATTAGAATTTGAAATGAGATATGATGCAAATGATGCTCAAGCATGGTTAATCATGATGACATGGCACTGTCAAAGGGGTGATTACTGTAGCTATTACATGGGGGCGTTACAAGCAGCTACGCGAGAGGTGCTTGTGTTTGAAAAGGGGTCCGAATCCCTCTAACTGTTGCCTTGGTCCTCCTTTTATAGCTCAAGGGGTTACCACAGTGGTAAAACAGTAATTGCATAGCGATTAAATAGCAAACAGTGCTATCATACCTAACTCTGCCAGTTTAGGACAAAAGCAATAAATGCGCCGTTAGGTGTCATGTGGAGAGGTAATCCCGGCAAGGTTCCTGCACCGCTTGCCGAGCTACCTCGTATTATCCTGACACGCCTCCTGGACGGGTGTCATTAGGGGCAAATCTTGTCCCAGTGTGCTGACACGTGCCCGACAAGCCTCATGAACCAGCCTGCGCGGTCGACACCTCACCCATTAGCGAACATCTGTGCGGTGAGGTGGAGCGCTGGAGGACTGGCACAAGCTCGCCGGTACGGAGCTTGCCGGGTCTTCGCCTTGCCAGTTTAGTCTCGTCGGCAAGAAACGTCTCTATCTTCGATAGTAGTTGAGTGCTTGTTGATGCTTTGTCTTGAGCCTCTGTCCAGTGGCCCCCGCAACTGGGTCTTGAGTCTAGTAGCTTGGCGGGTCCCGGCAAGCCTTGGCCGGCAAGGAGGCTGCTACGGTCTGTGCATAAGTCAGGGTATAAAATACCCATGTTTTATACACTGACAGGAGCCCCTGGGCCTGGGCCATACGTGCGCCCGAAGCGTCGTTGGGCTAGGCCCAAATAATGCACAGACACGCGGCAGGAAACTGCCATTGTAATTTTTCGTCATGATGGTTATTCTCTGATGCACGTCCAATCCACGCATTAAATGCGGGTCATGGGGACTTGGACTGTTGCGGTTATATCGCGGTAGTGCGCCTATAAAAAATCATGGCTGGGGTGAACAATGAAGAGCCAGCCCCTCCTCGCGCCTTCCCCATAAAAAGGCAACCGCGAGGGGGCGCCGCTCATTCACCCCTGTTTTCCCCTGCCTCATCTTCCTCCTCACGCTAGAACCACTTCCGCCGCCGCCGCCACTGCTTCGCATCTCCAATCGACCACCTCCTTCCTCTCCCATTCCCAATGGCACCCAAGAGAGCTGACGCGGCGGGGAAGAAGCCCGCCAAACCGCTCGGTCCCAAGGCGGAGGAGAAGAAGAAGGCGCTGGAAGAGCTAGAGAAGCGGTGGAGGGAAAATGCGATCTTCTCGTCGTGCTCCCTGGACGCCAACGAGCTGATCAGGAGGTATATGTATATGTGGGGAAGGGACACCAAAGATCACAAGGCGCCGGTGGTGCTTCCCGAAGGCGACAAGGACCCCGCAGATTCTTATCTGTTCTTCTGCGCATACTTCTACTGCGGTTTGGTCCCTCCCTATTCAGATTTCTTCAGTGCCATGATGTTCAGTTACGGGTTCCGACTGCTGGATTTCACTCCGAATCCGATGACTTGCATGGCAGTCTTTGCCCATCTGTGCGAGAATTTCGTCGGAGTGGCCCCCAATGTGGATCTGTTCTGTCACTTTTTCATCCCCCGGATCGAAGATAAATCACTCTCTGGCAGCGTGGCCTGGATCCCCAGGGCAAAGACGAAGGGCAAGTACCTTGCCGGGCAGCTCCACCTCAAGTGGGACGAGTGGAGGGCTGAGTGGTGTTGGATCCAAGAGAAGGATTTCCCCCAATTCTGCATACCGCGCACAGTGAGGGTCACGCGCGGCCAGAACTGGAGCAGTATGGGTGCTACTGACGCCAAGCTTCGTCCGGCACCGAACAGGATCGCCCGCCTCAAGGCCGCCAAACTGACCATAGAGATGGTTGGCCCCGATTTCCTCCGGTAACGCATAGTGCCGCTGCAGAAGAGAGAGATATTTGCTTGGGAGTACCAGAACGCCGCCGACAACATGCGGTTGTGCCCTGGAACCGGCAACAATTTGTCGGTCATGGAGCACGCCTGCCTCTGCGAACAGTTGTTCCGGAAAACCGGCACATTCCACTTGCTGAACAAGATCATCCCGCTGCATATCAACTCCGCCAAGGACTCCATCTTGGCGGTGATGCCGGACTGTGACGCCCACGGAGTAAAAGCGGACTGGGATCTGCCCACCTTGGAGCACGAGATGGAGTGGGCCTCCAACCTGACGGAGAAAGCTTCCCGGAAGGAAACGGACCTCCTCCGGGCTACCACTGCGGAAGAATTGGCGTACATCGCCAGCAGGGCTGCGGAGATCATGAGGATCAATGCAGCGGGTGGCTCTGGTGCCGCGGAAGCCGAGGATGATGATGAAGAGCACTCTGAGGAAGAAGTTGCCGAGGAGGAGCAGGAGGAGCCCGCCGGGGATGAGACCGCCGAAGCTGAGGCTGCCGGGGCTGAGGTTGCCGAGACTGAGGCTGCCGGAGAGCCCAAAGCGGAAGAAGGCCCTCGAGCTCCAAAAAGGAGGCGTCGTCTTCGAAGGGCGGTCAGTCAAGAGCCGGGGCGCGCTTCTTCGCCAAGAGCTGGCCCCACGGTGAAGAAGACGACCACTAAGACCGGCCGCCAAGAAGAAGTTTGCCGGCAATCGACCCGGTGTCCACGAACTCAGCCCTCATCCCCCTGGCAAGAGGTTGTCGGGGAGGCCGAGCCCACCCATCCGATGGGTTCACCTCCCCCGGCACTCAAAAGGGCAAGGGAGTCGCCCCCGCCAGTAATGTATGACTTCGACGTCCTCGGCGCGTCCGAGGAGGAGGAGGAGTAAGTGATTTAGCTTATCTCCAGCAAGTTTTGATTCTATCCAGTTGCCGTTCTAACTTGATTTCTTCTGTCTTGACAGGGACCCAGAACCGCTCGTGCATCGGTCGAAGCGGGCTAGGCCTGCAACAGCACAGGATCCCATCGCAAGCGCTGAGCAGGGGGTTGTGACGGCCAAAACCACTGTCATCAGCCCCCAGCCCAGCCCCCAGCGTGGGGATGAGGTGCAGACCCTGCCTACCGGCACCGGCACTGAAATTCCTCCCCCTGAGCTTGACAAAGGGGTGGGGAAGTCCCGCCAAGAAGAAGATCGCCAGGAGGTGGACCCAGCTGTGATCCCCCCGTCAACCAGTGTTCCGGAGAGTGCCTCTCCGACAAGGGCCTCCACCGATGAGCCCGCCCACACGGAGGTCATCCCGACCAGCAGGGCCAGGGACAACCGTGCACCGGCAACGCAAGCTGCCGGGGAAGGAGATGCCCCTCCTCAGCAGACGCCAACGGGTAATCCTTTTGTCTTCAGGCATCTTCCATGGAACATTTCTTTTTTCTCTTTTCTTTTTGTCTTCTTGAACTTGACTCATGATTTCGAATTCTATCTCACCCTTGCTTCTGCATCGATCCACAGCTCAAACCTCCCCTGATGAAGGCGAAGTCCTTGTGGAGGTGGCCAACATTGCAAAGGATGCCGCCGAGGAAGCCGCCAAGATCGCTGCTGAAGAGGGCCCCACGCAGGTTGCCGAGGAGACCGGGACACTTCCTGATGAGTCTGAGAGGCCCACCGGCAGCACGTCCAATCCAGCCAGGATGGATGAGGAGAAGACGCCCGCCAATGTTGACGCGCCGACTCCCGGCAACCAACTCGTGGTGCCAATCTTGCAAGCTCCGTCGAGCAACTTGGCGTTGCTCGCTCCTCAGCACGAGTCTGGAGCCCCCAGTTCCTCCGGCACCGCGGGGCCAAGCTTTGATGAAGGGATAGCTTGGATCTTGCTCCCTTTGGTCCAAAGAACTGACGAATCCACTGACGCGGCCGACAACACCGAAGATCTTGCCTTCATGGAAATCATGGCCGTCGGTTTCAAAGGTGTCCAGGAACGGTACAGCCGGAGGTGGAACAAGGTGCACGAGGAGTGCAAGGCTGTGGATTTGGTCGACCGGAAGCTGAGAGAGAAGGTGGACGAGCTGCGCACATGGTACAGTCAGTAGGCCCGTAATCTCAATGCTGCCACCGAAAGAGCCGCAACCCATGACGGCAAGCTGACAGAGCGCGAAACGCTGCTCAATGCCAAAGAGAATGATCTTGCCGCGCGGGAAGAAGCCCTTGCCACCACTCTTTGTGGCAAGGATGAAGAGATTGAAGCGCTCCTTAAGCGGCGGACCCAAGAGCTGGAGGACAGGCACAAGAAATCCATCGAAACCCAGGCCTTGGAGAACGCCGCCAAGCTCAAGGAGGCTGCCGACAAGGCCGCTGCTGCCAACTCCGCCAAGGCAGAACTGGAATCCCAGGTGGCCAAACTGAAGGAGGATCTTGTCGGTAGCGGCAAAGAAATCGAGGCTCTCAAGGACGAAGCGCTGAAGGCAGCCCGCACTCTAGGGGACTTGCAAACGCAGCTGTCGTCCAAGAACCAAGACCTTGACACGGCCGCCAAGACGATCGGAGATCTGAAATCCCAACTGGCCACCGTGGTGACGGCTTCAGAATCCTCCAAGGAGAGGGAGAGGGTCTTGACGGAGAAGTTGGAGAAGGAAGAGGCCTCGAAGAAGGAGGCCGAGAACAACTACGCCCAACTGTACGAGAACCTCTCCCTCTGGACCGGCAGGCTTGTTAATGCTGCCGAGCGCATCAGCCTCCAAATTGCAGAGATGGATATGAACAGATGGGGTTTCACCGTGAACGACAAGGAGGCCACCAGCATCAGACTGACCAAGTTCTTCGAGGGTCTTATTGACGCCTTGAAGACGTATCATGAGGACAGGTCTGCTTCCTTTGCCGATGAATCCCGGAAATTTGCACGCGAGGTCGTGTACAGGGTGCTGCTCAAGATCGCTCATCGCAATCCCAGCCTTGATCTCTCTGAGGTCTTCAGGAGGCTGCCGGATAGCACAGACTTCACCGATGCCGACAAGATCGTTGCCCCTCTTGCCGATAAGGTCCTCCAAATCCCCAGGGTTCAAGGCAATCGTCGAGACAACCATTGTGCTGCCATGTAAAAGATACATTTGATCTTTTGTTAGCCCTGCACTATTTCTGTGATGTAATATAACTTGTGCTGCTTGAATGTATGTACGCTGTTCCCCTTGTTTTATTTCGCCTTTGTATGAACTAGCAAATTGGCCCGCTCGATGCGCGGGCTAGAATTTTTAAAAGTTTAATAATGAGAAAATCTTATCTTATTACTCTAAAGAAAATTTGGAATCAAATGAGATGACATTTGCTAACATAAGACTTCCACGAACATAGTTTCTTCGTAGGTATGCTTGTTTTTTTATTTGTTTAGAGAGCAACTTCATAAATTCTTGTATAATTCCATGTACCACATGTACATTAATAATAAAAAGATTTACATTCTAATTGAACTTTCCTGGTATAGCATTTTGAAAGACTCTATGTATCTTCTTATTATCCTTGGCTTTCATTGGTTTGTGCGACTTTGGGTGCATCTTTTCTACCAGCTGCCTATGCTATGTGTGACCTTTCTTTCCCAATGAGGAAAAACTATGAAGCACCAATCATGTACACAAATATATTTGAATCAATCTTTTATGGCAAGATCATAAAGGATTATAGGAGGGTTTTTAGACATGATCTTGGGGATGCGGGCTCCGAAGAGGATGTGTTTGGGCAACAAATGCATCTAGGTGGTCATGATATATATGTGCGATGAGATTGGAAGAGATTGGTCCTCATCAAGATGTGTATGTGCATGTCAAACGTGTTTCCGCTAGGGAGATTGGATGATCGAACTTTGTTTAAGGCGTTGCCTCATGGAAATATGGAAGGAAAGTAAGTAGAAAATAGATACATTAGTAAGATCATACTAAATTGTAAGTATGTGATGGTTTAAGGTGTTGCATGATGGAAGTATGGACTAACATATTTATTTATTAAAACATGTAGGAATATATAACGGATTATTAGTCTAGACAAATTGAGTATTGAAAAAATAATAACACTTGTCGTTTAACAAATGTAGGAATTAGGAAAATTATAGAATACACTCAATATTAACTCGATTGTATTTTTTTAATCATATATGTGTTCTTGGCCATCTTGGATAATTGGAGTAATAGGAAGAGCGCAAATGGTTGTGCATTTTGTTCACCGGCCTTATTAGTCCCCTATATTTAGAGTATTCAAACCCAAGCTGGATGGCAATCGCCATAATAACAAAACCAAATGATGTATGTTATGAGGAGATCATGTGGTATGCAGTTCAATCTAGATGATCTATGATCTATTGTATGGATATTACCAAGAAAAACTGAGAAAAACATGTAGTTAGATGTATTTGGTTGTCCAACATTTGCTTAAAGAACAGTTATGGGTAGGTATTTCAGAAGCTTTAACAGATGAAATTTGATGCTTACAAAGTACAAAGTTGTAAGCAGACATGGTAAGGTTAACAACACTTCTCTAACTGTATAAATTGTTCTGGCCACTTGCAAAAAGGCAGCCTTATACGTATTTCCATTACAAAGTGAGTTGTATGTCTAAGTTGTGAACCTATAGCCTATCTTGGTCTGCTTGAGCTGGTGTGATTTCCTGATCGTCTTAACAGATCTATGTCAGTAGGAAGAGGGGAGGAGAGTACCACGAACCTAAGGAGGACACCTAGGAGTGATGACACACCACTTTGTCAATGAGGACAACCAAAGCCTGTAGATGAAACATTAAACCAATCCCAACTGGATTTGCCCACGTAGCCATGTCAGACCTTTGAGAGAGCTGCGAGCCCTTGTCGAATTTCCAGTTGAGCTTGTTTACGTGCATCAATGGCTTGAATTAGTCACAAAGGGTGCATGGACACTAAGAATAATCCCTGGTACAGTGTCGCAGCGAAGTGGTCATAACACCATTGATCCCGATACTAGTCGAGCTCATACATGCATGATGTTTGCGCCTCATCCAGGTTCTTTAGCATGACAATGCGTAATCGCACCCCTAGACGACGCCTGCTCCTGACGTGCACATGGCCGGCCGGACGACAGGAAAGCCAAGGAGGCCTGGTGTGCTTTTTAATTAGAAAACCGATGCGCCTCATATAGGTGAAACGAACTTCGTTGATGAAAGCTTCAGGCAGGCAAATCATGTACACATGCAGTTTTTTCCCTTCGTCATGGAAACGACAAACATTTCCAAATTGGTTACTTTTAGTGACCTATGTTTACATGTATGAATGCAGTGTTTCAACTTCCTCGTGAAAAAGATAAACGATTCCAAATTGGTTATTTTTAGTTACTTATGTGTACATTTACGCATGCATTTTTTTCTTACTTTTTTTTACCTCAGTTACGTAAAACATTCTCTGTGAGCATGTGCACACGAATTTGTCCCAGGCTACCATATTATGGTACCCAGATCGAACGGCTAATAACTTAATTTTTCTTAGAAGCTTCTTATTTAAAGATAAAAGTTTTTTTCTAGAAAATTCAAAGAGAGAATGTGATTTAGCGATGTATCTGGCCTAGATTTTATCCAAATACAGTTTTATAGTATCTTTTAGCATGTAGGGGCAACACTCAGTTTTTTTATTCCTTCTTTTCTTTTTGATCACGGCATATCCAGCCGGTCACTCCATGCAAAAAAAAGAATAATATGTCCAGCCGGCCACTCTCATATGGATTGGACTCCTGGATGTGTACGTGCCTCTATTTATTTTACTATCTAGCCGGTCAATCTCATATATTAGACTCCTGGATGTGTACGTGCCTGTATTTTTTTTTTACATGTACATGTCTCACTAAGTTGTACGTAACATTGCTGTTATCAATCTTTGCCATTTAAATAAAATATTAACGGTGCAGATATTTACCCTATGTGGATGTCCCACGTTGCTTCTTTGCTCTTTCTTTATGTTACGTAGATCGGACGGCTATGATTTCTTAATTTATGATGGTCCACCGGATGAAGGGGTGGCATTTTCTGATTAACGTGGGATTTTTTAGTTAATATCTCAAGATTTCCTCCTTATTTTGCTTTTAGTAGATAATAGATAATAATACACGGTTCATGACTGTTCAGCGACAATTAATATGATTGGAGGGAGTAATAGTCAGCGCTCTTAAACATGATCTACTCTAAGTCTAGCTGATGAATATACGTATACTGTTCACTTGGTCCGAATATATCCCAAATTATAATTCCATAAACCATTGGTTAAAAAAGAAGATTTATACACTTAAAATAAATATATTAAATATAAGAGTACTATATATTTTGTTGTCAAGATAGATATATGATTTTCTTATATTCTTATAAAGCAAAGAATTTGCTTAAAGACCAAAAGCTAGATCATATAGATCAATTGTCGACACTTGTGATGTCACTGCGTGCATGCACTATAGTACGAATCGTCACTTTCGGTTGACTTCATGTTCTGCGCGCATAGACTGTATCATGTTAATTAAGTGCATGGACAGCTAGCTAGACTTGTTTGTTATAGACGTGTTGGATTGGTGCGTGCCTAGCCTCATAAAAAGATTGGTGCGTACCTAATCAGACGTGTTGGCCGACCGTGCCTATTATTTGCATGCGACTAAAAATTTAGTCTTTAGAGTATGGGTCCACCATGTTACGAAGATTGAACGGTTCTAATTTTTTTTATTTCAAAGATTTATTAGATCAAGGGTTGGTATTTTCTGATTAACGTGGGATTTTCTAGCCAATATCTCTATTTTGACCCTTATTTTGCTTTTAGTAGATAATAGAAGATAGATGTGTTCCCTACGCTTATTGGAAATTTGCCGGTGCGCACACTTGCCGTGGGCGCTTCGAGGAATGGGTCCTTAGCAGCCTGCTGGAAGCGCCGCCGCCGTCAAGGCTACTTGCGGGGTCAGAACGCAGCTGCTAAACTTGTCGAGCGGACTCGAGGCGAGTTAGAGCGCAGACCGATCGCGACAAGGTTCCTCTCGCGTGCAGGTTTCTCATACAAAGCACAGAATCGTTCAAGGGAAAACGTGAATGTAAAAAGGAAAAAAATTCCAAAGTTTTTCAACTTAGCTTTTCCTTGTGCCGTTTCTTTCGTCGCATAAAATGATCACTTGAACGTCATTAAAACGGTACCCCATCTCCACACACCCCCCCGGGAAACTTGCACGCGAGGGATCCTTCTGCCCTTTTAAGAAAAAGAAAGAAGAGAAAATAGTGGTTTGGGAACCTTGACGGTCCATCAGTCATCCTATACAAACTAAAGTGTAAATCACAACATCACATGCATTCACATAAAAATGAATATGTACGAGGAGTTGCGAAAACACTTAGCTTTATTATGCACAGGATCTGCGCCTGGCTTTGTACAAAGGGTTACATGTCTGGCCGACAAAGCTTGTACAAAAGGGGTTGCCGGGGGGAGGGGATCCCGGCAACTGCGTCTTATGGGTAGAACTTGCGAAGATGCTCAATATTCCATGAGTTCTGCACTGGGGTGCCATCTTCGGTCTCCAGACGGACTGCGCCGGGTCTGGTGACTCGTACTACCCGGTAAGGGCCTTCCCACTTTGGCGTCAACTTGTTTGATCCCTTGGCGGACTGAACGCGCCGAAGAACAAGGTCGCCTTCCTCAAGGCTTCGGGCATGCACTTTGTGGCTATGGTAGCGGCGCAAGGCTTGCTGGTAGCGTGCAGCTCGCATAGCTGCTCAAAGACGATCTTCCTCAAGGAGCGTTGTGTCGTCTTGCCGCAACTGCCCTTGCTCAGCTTCATCGTAAGTGAGCACTCGAGGTGACCCATATATGAATTCCGTGGGGAGCACCGCTTCTGCACCGTAGATTAGGGAGAAGGGCGTTTGGCCGGTAGCTCGATTTGGTGTCATTCTGAGTGACCAAAGAACCGCCGGCAACTCATCAATCCAGTGTCTTCCACACTTGCGCAGCTTGTCAAAAGTTCTTGTTTTGAGGCCACGCAACACTTCAGCATTCATCCTTTCCGTCTGGCCATTGCTTCTTGGGTGAGCAACAGACGCAAAATAGATTTCGCTGCCAAGGTTTTGGATATACTGCATGAAGGTGCGGCTCGTGAATTGTGTGCCGTTGTCGGTGATGATTCTATAAGGAACCCCGAAATGGCAAACTAATCCTTTAAAGAACTTGACGCCTGATTGCGCTGTCACCTTTCTCACTGGCTCCACTTCGGGCCACTTTGTGAACTTGTCGATGGCAACATACAAGAACTCAAAGCCCCCGGCAGCACGGGGGAAGGGGCCAAAATATCGAGCCCCCAGACTGAAAAGGGCCAGGAGAGAGGGATTGTTTGGAGAGCTTGAGTTGGCTAATGTATGTTCTTTGAATGGAACTGGCATGCTTCACACTTGGTTACTAGCTCAGTCGCATCCTGGAGTGCAGTGGGCCAATAGAAGCCTTGCCGGAATGCTTTGCCGGCAAGTGCTTTTGATCCTATGTGAGAGCCACATATGCCTCCATGTATCTCCGCCAATAGCCTTAGTCCGTCTTCCTGGCAAATGCACTTTAATTTCACACCGTTTGGTCACTTTCTGTATAGAGTGTTATCCACAAACTGATACATACTTGACTGACGGGCTACTTTCTCAGCTTCTTCTTGCTCATCGGGAAGTTCTCCTGTTTGAAGGAAACAGACTATCCACTGTGCCCATGCCGGAGCCTGCGGCTCGACAACAAGAACTAAAGGCATCTCTTCGGCCACGGGAGCACTTGCTTCTGCGGCAAGAACATGTGGTTCGGCGCTAAGCGGCTGCTCACCGGCGACCATGTTGCTGTTCCTGGAAACATGTTCGCCGGCGGCTTTTGGGAGCTCTGCCGGAAAATACTTGCCGGTATTTAACATCCTTCTCTTACTGGCCTGCGTTGATGGGGTGACTGTTGGTTGATTCAAATGGAGCACAAACGTTCCCAGTTCCACGGGAAGCTTTTGAGCGGCACACTTTGACAGGCTATTAGCAATGCTGTTTTCCGCACGAGGGACGTGCTCTGTTTGTAACCCTTCAAAGTGTTCTTCCAATTTCCTCACTTCTTCCACATATGCCTCCATCAACGGGCTCTGGTAATCTTTGTTTACTTGCTTCACAACAAGCTGCGAGTCACCGCGGATGATCAATTTTTTGATTCCAAGGTCCACTGCAATCCGAAGACTGGCAAGGAGTCCTTCGTACTCAGCAGTGTTGTTTGTGGCTTGCTCCCTGGGAAAGTGCATTTGAACCACATACTTGAGGTGCTCTCCGATGGGTGCGACAAGCAGCACCCCAGCACCGGCGCCTTGCAGCGAGAAGGCACCGTCAAAGTACATGATCCATTCTTTTGCTGTCTCTTTGCCGGGGAGAGCCATTTCTTCAGTCTCTTCGTCCTGCGTTGGCGTCCATTCAGCGACGAACTCCGCCAAGGCTCTACTCTGGATGGTTGAAGTGCTTTCAAACTTAAGTGCAAAGCTTGACAATTCCAACGCCCACTCCACTATCCTGCCGGTTGCCTCTGGATTTCTCAAGATGCGTTGCAACGGAAAGCGAGTGACGACGGTGATTTCGTGTGCTTGGAAGTAGTGGCGTAACTTTCTCGAGGCCATGAGGAGGCCGAAAAGCAACTTATGCACTCCAGAGTATCTTGATCTAGCCCTCGCAGAAGGGAACTAACAAAATACACGGGTCGCTGCACCACCTTCTTCTTGGGCATCTCTTGTTGATCAACTTCACTTGAATGCACTACGTTTGACTTGTCGGCACCAGACCTTGCCGGAGAAGATTCTGGTTTGTCACTGGACGGGTTTGCCGTGGCTGCTTCCTCGTCATCGAGTTCCCTCTGCGCCACTAATGCAGCACTAGCCACTTGATTCATTGCCGCTACATATAGCAGCAACGGCTCTTGTTGTCTAGGTGCAACTAGCGTTGGTGCGGAGGAGAGGTATCTTTTCAAGTCCTGCAGCGCGGCCTCGGCTTCCGGAGTCCATTTCATCGGGCCTGCCTTTTTCAAAATCTTGAAAAACAGTAGGGCACGCTCAACAGATCTCGAAATGAACCTACTCAAGGCAGCAACACAGCCGGCCAGGCGCCGCACATCTTTGACACTTTTTGGTGCTCGAATATGCTCAATTGCTTTGATCTTGTCGGGATTTGCTTCGATTCCTCGCTGAGATACAAAGAATTCGAGAAGCTTGCCGGATGGAACACCAAACACACACTTCTCGGGATTGAGCTTCAAGTTGATCTTGCGCAAGTTTGCAAATGTCTCTTCTAAATCTTGAATGAGGGTAGACTTGTCCTTGGTTTTGACCACTATATCGTCCATGTATGCTTCCACATTCCTGTGCAGCTGGGGCTCAAAACCAATCTGGACTGCCCTCGCAAATGTTGAACCGGCACTCTTTAATCCGAAAGGCATACGTACGAAGCAGTACGTGCCACATGGAGTAATGAATGCGGTTTTCTCCTCATCCTCTTTGGCCATGAATATTTGATGGTATCCAGAGTATGCATCAAGGAAGGAGAGCAAATCACAGCCAGAAGTGGACTCTACAATTTGATCAATGCGTGGCAAGGGAAAAGGATCCCTTGGACATGCTTTGTTGATATCAGTGTAGTCAATACAAAGTCTCCACTTTCCGTTTGCTTTGCGCACCACAACTGGATTTGCTAACCATGTTGGATGTAGTACACCTCTAACCAACCCTGCTGCTTCAAGCTTCTTGATTTCTTCGGCAATGAACTGTTGCTACTCCAACGCTTGCTTCCAGACTTTCTGCTTGACGGGCCGAGCGTGGGGACAGACGGCAAGGTGGTGCTCAATTACCTCCCTGGGAACAACGGGATGTCAGATGGTCACCATGCGAACACATCGACATTCGCCCGCAGGAAGGCAACGAGCGTGCTTTCCTATTTGCTGTCAAGGGTGGCACTGATGGTGAAGGTACTGTCAGTACCGTCCTCCTTTGCCGGCACCTTCTTGGTTGCCGGTGCAGTGGCTTTGGATTTCTTACCGGTAGAGCACTCCGGCAAGTCTTCAACGGGAGCGCAGCACTCTGAAGAGGTGCGCTTCCCGGAATCCTTGCTAGAGGTCTTGCCAGAGTTCTCCTTTTCCTTCTTCTTGGCGGGAGCTGGCGCCTTGGCTGCCTCTACTGCAACCGCGTCTCTATACATCTTGTCGACGCAAATGACTGCATCATTCTTGTCGGAGTTGATGGAAATGACACCCATCAACCCTGGCACCTTCAATGTGTTGTAAGCATAGTGAGATGCTGCCATGAATTTTGCCAAGGCTGGGCGGCCAAGAATTCCATTGTACGGCAAGGGGATCTTGACGACGTCAAACACAATCTTTTTCGTCCTATAGTTCAATTCCCCACCAAACATTACCGGTAACGTGATCTTTCCCTTGGGCTGGCTTCTTCCCGGATTCACTCCTTGAAACGTGCCCGTTTTCTCGAGTTCTTCATCGGGAATCTGCAGCCTCTTGATAACTTCCGGAGAGATCAAGTTCAAGCCGGCCCCACCGTCAACTAGCATTTTCATGACCTGAAGGTTGCGAATTCTTGGTGAAACCAACAACGGCAAACACCCGACCACGGTTATGCGGTCAGGGTGGTCCTCGGCATCGAAAATGATAGGCGTGTGTGACCACTTGAGTGGCTTTTGAGAGCCCATTGTCGGTTCTGCCATGTTAACCTCACGAGCCCACTGCTTAAGTTGGCGGTGAGAGGAGTGCAAAGATGTGCCTCCGTCAACGCACATGGCCTCAGTTGCCTTCTAGAATTCCTGTTCACTGGACTCTCTATCGTCCTCTTCTTCGTCACTCCCATCATCTTCCTCCTTCTTATCTCGGCCTCTTGCAGGTTTCTCTTTCTGCTGCTTGGCCTTGTCGCGACGGCCTCCTCGACCACCGTGGCCCTTTTTGCCTGATCCACCGGCGCCATCTTGACCCTTTTCTTTGTCACGTTTTTCGTATTCAGCCTTTTGTTTCTCAACAAGGTGCTCGACTTGCCGGCACTCTTGGAGATCATGGCCCTTGGTGCGGTGAATCTTGTAGTATGGCCCATCGGACTTGTCGGCCTTCTTGTTTGCCACCGCCTCCTGGCAAGCGGCGCATACAGCAGCCTCCTTGCCGGAGTTTTCAGTCTTAGCCTTCTTGGCAGACTCGGAGTTGCCGGAGCCTTCGACGGCCATAGCAATTTTGCCTTTGCGCTTCTTGTTACGCTTTTGACCTCTCTTCCTCGGGGTGGCAGCATCATCGTCCTCGGAGTCTACCTCGGCACCATCGTCCTCCCCGGGAAGCCTCCTTCCTTCCTCAGCACGTGCACACTTGTCCGCCAACATGTAGAGCTCGTTAAGGTCTTGGGCAACTTGACGTTTATTTTCTCCCGCATCCTCCAATTGCGCACATTCGTGTGAAAGGCGGCAATGACAGCTGCGGGGTGCACATCTGGTATATTACGGTGCACACGGCTGAACCTCTGGATGTATTTGCGCAAGGTTTCTCCATCTCTTTGCGGGATTACTTGCATATCGCTGGGCTGTCCAGTGGCCTTGTTGCCTCCGGTAAAGGCACCAACGAATTCGTTGCAGAGATCCGACCAGGAAGAAATGGAGTTCCCCGGCAAGTTCATCAACCAAGACCTCACGTTGGGTTTTAGTACCAACGGGAAGTAGTTGGCGAGGATTTTCTCATCTCTTCCCCCGGCAGCTTGTACGGCAATCATGTAGATGCCCAGAAACTCTGCCGGGTTCAGCTCGACGTCATACTTTTCTGGCACTTCTGGCTTGAAGGCTCAAACGGACGGCCATCGAACTTGCCGCAGCTCACGAGTGAAGGCGGGGCATCCAACCTCGTAAGGTAGGTACCCGCCAACCCCTGGCGCAGGCTCATCAACGATGGGACCGTTGCCCGCGTCGGATTGACGGCGTGCCTCCCGGCACCGTTCGACGGTGGTGCGGGCGTCTTCTGCCCGTCTGTCTCGCAGTACTTGTCACTGATCTTGCCGCGCCCGTGGATCCGAAGAAGCCATTGACATCTCGTCGGGCTCGAGAGATTGCTGCGCTTGTCACGGCTGTTGACGTTGCCACTGCTGAGGCTGTCGTCGCTGGGGTGATTGCACCGTTAGTGCCGCACCGTCAACGTGGCCATCAGCTGGAGCTGCCGGTGCCATTCACGGACGCCGTGAGGGCTCCACTTGCTGCAATTTGCTGGCCTCGGCAAACCCAATCAAGCTCTGGATGGTGGCTCTCCACTCATCCATCTTTTTCGCCGCCGGTGGGAAGTTTAGCAGCATCTGAGCCCGCGCCATTGCTTCCGCTGCTGTGGCTGGCATGGCCGAGAGCGAGGAGCGCGACGACGCTCTACTCCTGGCAGAGCCAGCAGGAGCGCCATCGCGGTCTTGCCGCCGCGGCACATGATCAGCAGCGGGTCGATGTGGCGGAGGCGGTGCTTGAGGATCTGGGGTCTGATCGACAGGAGTCTTGTCGTGAGGTCGCCGCTGCCCGGAGTCGTTGGCGCCGCTGAGAGCTATACCGCGCCCGTTGTACGAGGGGCATGGCGTCTGTCCTGAAGCTGCGTTCTTGGACGCTGTCACGGTGGAATCTTGGCTCGCGCCGGCCCGGGCGCTACCGCTCCGGTGGCTGCGTTCGTCGGCGCGACGAGGAGGAGGAGGAAGACGTCCGTCCATCCCGCCCGCGCCGTCACGGCTTCGTTCACCAGAGAGGCGAAGAGGCCGACCGCCTCTGGTATGCTCATCTCCTACCCCGGCCGCGGTGTGCATGGCGACCGCGCTGCCTGCGCTGGTCGTGCCAACCGCGGCGCCCGCACCGCCCGCATTGGTCGTGCCGCCTGCGCCGCCTGCGGATGCGTGCGAGGGGGCCGTCATCGTGATGCCCTTCTTCTTGGGCGCCATCGACGACAAGGAGGACGATGATGAAGTTGATGATGATGAGGGTGATGACGATCACGCGCAATCCGCTGATTCAGGTTCGCGCAAGCACTCCCCCTACCTGGCGCACCAAAGATTTCGTGGGTACGACCATCTATGGGGCCATGCAGCCCCTTTGTGGTTTGGCAGGGGAGATCGGCGTGCACAAAGAGCAGAATCAACGGAAGGCGCAAGGGATTTACCCAGGTTCAGGCCGCTGAGAAGCATAAAACACTACTCCTGCTTTTGGTGTATTAGTAGTGTGTGAAGCACAGTACAAGGAGCGCTTCTCCCGGCAAGGTGCAGGGAGGAGCAGCTACGCGAGAGGTGCTTGTGTTTGAAAAGGGGTCCGAATCCCTCTAACTGTTGCCTTGGTCCTCCTTTTATAGCTCAAGGGGTTACCACAGTGGCAAAACAGTAATTGCATAGCGATTAGATAGCAAACAATGCTATCATACCTAACTCTACCAGTTTAGGACAAAAGCAATAAATGCGCCGTTAGGTGTCATGTGGAGAGGTAATCCCGGCAAGGTTCCTGCACCGCTTGCCTAGCTACCTCGTATTATCCTGACACGCCTCCTGGACGGGTGTCATTAGGGGCAAATCTTGTCCCAGTGTGCTGACACGTGCCCGACAAGCCTCACCAACCAGCCTGCGCGATCGACACCTCACCCATTAGCGAACATCTGTGCGATGAGGTGGAGCGCTGGAGGACTGGCAGAAGCTCGCCGGTACGGAGCTTGCCGGGTCTTCGCCTTGCCGGTTTAGTCTCGCCAGCAAGAAACGTCTCTATCTTCGGTAGTAGTTGAGTGCTTGTTGATGCTTTGTCTTGAGCCTCTGTCCAGTGGCCCCCGCAACTGGGTCTTGAGTCTAGTAGCTTGGCGGGTCCCGGCAAGCCTTGGCCGGCAAGGAGGCTGCTACTGTCTGTGCATAAGTCAGGGTATAAAATACGCATGTTTTATACACCGACAGATAGCAACTTTGTTATCATAGTCAATTGAAACCTCTTCCAAAATAGTGGAATCATCATTAAATAAAGTCATGACCTCTCCAAATCCACTTTCATAATTATGGCCATAAGATTCAACACCCTCCAAAATAGTGGGATCACTAGTAACTAGAGTTGAAACTCTTCCAAACCCACTTTCATCAATATAATCATCATAAATAGGAGGCATGTTATCATCATAATAAATTTTCTCATCAAAACTTGGGGGGCTAAAAATATCATATTCATCAAACATAGCATCCCCAAGCTTATGGCTTTGCATATCATTAGCATCATGGATATTCATAGAATTCATACTAACAACATTGCAATCATGCTTATCATTCAAAGATTTTATGCTAAACATTTTATTGAATTCATCTTCTAACACTTTGGCACAATTTTCCGATCCATCATTTTCAAGAAAGATATTATAAAGATGAAGCATTTGAGGCAACCTCAATTCCATTTTTTTTGTAGTTTTCTTTAATAAACCAAACTAGTGATAAAACAAGAAACTAAAAGATTCAATTGCAAGATCTAAAGATATACCTTCAAGCACTCACCTCCCCGGCAACGGCGCCAGAAAAGTACTACGCAACTTTATTCTTGTAGACGTTGTTGGGCCTCCAAGTGCAGAGTTTTGTAGGACAGTAGCAAATTTCCCTCAAGTGGATGACCTAAGGTTTATCAATCTATGGGAGGCGTAGGATGAAGATGGTCTCTCCCAAACAACCCTGCAATCAAATACAAGAAATCTCTTGTGTCCCCAACACACCCAATACAATGGTAATTTGTATAGGTGCACTAGTTCAGCGAAGAGATGGTGATACAAGTGTAGTATGGATAGTAGATATAAGTTTTTGTAATATGAAAATATAAAAATAGTAAGGTAGCAAGTGATAAAACGGAGCACAAACGGTATTGCAATGCTTGAAAACAAGGCCTAGGGTTCATACTTTCACTAGTGCAATCTCTCAACAATGCTAACATAATTGAATCATATAAGAATCCCTCAACGTGCAATAAAGAATCACTCCAAAGTTCCTATTAGCGGAGAACATAAGAAGAAATTGTTGTAGGGTACGAAACCACCTCAAAGTTATCCTTTCCGATCAATCTATTGAGCCGTCCCTATAAGTGTCACAAACAGCCCTAGAGTTCGTACTAAAATAACACCATATGATACGCATCAACCAACTCTAATGTCACCTAGATACTCCAATGTCACCACAAGTATCCATGAGTTGATTCTTCGATATGCATCAAACAACTTCAGATTCATAATATTCAATCCACATAAAGAACTTCAAATAGTACCCCAAAGTTTCTATCGGAGAAAAGAAGATGAAAACGTGTACCAACCCATATGTCTAGATTACCACAAGGTCACGGGAATCCGCAAGTTGATTGCCAAAACATACATCAAGTGACTCAATAGAATACCCCATTGTCACCACGGGTATCCACATGCAAGACATACATCAAGTGTTCTCAAATCCAAAGTACTCAATCCGACAATAATGAAACCTCAAAGGGAAAGACTCAATTCATCACAAGAAGATAGAGAGGGAAGAAACACCATATGATCCAACTATATTAACAAAGCTCGCGATACATCAAGATCGTGCCAAATCAAGAACACGAGAGAGAGAGAGAGAGAGAGAGAGAGAGAGAGAGAGAGAGATCAAACACATAGCTACTGGTACATACCCTCAGCCCCAAGGGTGAACTACTCCCTCCTCGTCATGGAGACCGTCGGGATGATGAAGATGGCCTCCGGTGATGATTTCCCCCTCCGGCAGGGGGCCGAAATGGAGCTCCAGATGGGTTTTATTCGGTACAAAGGCTTGCGGTGGCGAAGTTCTAGGTTTATTTCTGGGGGTTTCTCTATTTATAGGATTTTTCAGTATTGGAATCACGCAAAAAGGAGCTACGAGGGGCCCACAAGGCAACAGCACACGCCTCCCCCCCAGGCCGCGCCGTGATACCTTGTGATCTCCTCGTGAGGCTTCTGGTCCTTCCACGAAGCTTCGGGGGTCTCTTTTGGTCCAAAAAAATCATCAAAAAATTTCGTCCAATTCTGAGAACTTTTATTTCTGCCCAAAAACAACACCACGGTAGTTCTGCTGTAAACAGCGTCAGTCCGGGTTAGTTCTAATCAAATCATACCAAAACCATATAAAATTGTTATAAACATGACATGAATACTTCATAAATTATAGATACGTTGGAGATGTATCAACGTCCCACCCACCACCCACCTAGTCACCACCGTCGAAGATTTAACCGACATGTTGGACTACGCCTCGAAAGAAGCTATCGACATGGATGATGAAGGTCCAGCTGAAACGCCGCCGCCCATGGCGATCCCCCGCACAGGCAACTGGGCCGCAACAGCCACCTATGATGTATACATGGTTGACACACCCAAAGATCCCCCCAAGCGTCGCCGCCATCGCAGGAAGCCGAAAGGCAACGGTGCGGGGAGAAGCCAAACGAATAATACGGGGGCCACCGATGACGGCTCCACCCCAGAAAACGCTGATGAGTAGACCGATGGCAATGACGTCATGCCGGCTCCGATCAACGGCCCCACAGGGGCGTCGGACCCTAAAAAATCTGAGGACCCCACAGACGGGGAAGACAGTAACTACCTCCCCGAGTCCGAGGACGATGTTAGTCTCAGACCCGAGGACTTCATAGTCCCGGAGGATGCGTACCAGTAGGAAAGATTCCGGCGGCGCCTCGTTGTGACCGCCAGGAGGATGAAGAAGAAGCAGCAGCAGCTTTAAACTGATCAAAACACCCATAATGATAAGTGGGTAGAAGTCCTCAAGGTCGAGCAAGATCTCGAGGCTCGGCGCGAGGGGCAAACAAAAACCTACCCGCACCGACAATTGTTGCCAGAATTCGACGACGAAGTGGCCAAGAACGTGCCATTAAAGCATGGCCATGCCGACCTACCTGATAGCCCTCCTCAGAGGCGAGACAGACCAACATGGGAGGATAGAGACCCCCCCCCCCAATAACACGTCGCCGATACGGCAAGGACCCAATACAGTATGACGAACCATACGACATGCGAAGACAACTGAACGCAAATCAGGCCCCAGCGCGATCCATTTATGGGTTGCGAGGACCCGCGCCAGCCAGACAGGCCGGCTACGACGCCTGGTTGGATAGGCACGGAAGAGCTCAGGAGCATGCATACGCTCGGATGCAAACCGGTGTCCAGTACGAGGCCCCTCACTTCCGAGGACCCATGCATCCGATATGTTTTACCGACGAAGTCATGGAACATCAATTCCCTGAAGGGTTTAAACCCGTAAACATCGAGGCATACGATGGAACAACGGGCCCGGTGGTATGGATTGAAGATTTCCTTCTCCACATTCACATGGCTCGAGGAGACGACCTCCACGCCATCAAATATCTCCCGTTAAAGCTCAAAGGATCAGCAAGGCATTGGCTTAACAGCCTGCCAAAGCACTCCATTGGGAGCTGGGAGCAGCTCGAGGATGCTTTTCGAGCAAATTTCCAGGGCACATACGTCCGACCTCCGGACGCCGACGACCTATAAGCCACATCGTCCAGCAGCCCAGCGAGTCAGCCAGGAAGTTCTGGAATCAGTTCTTAACTAAAAAGAACCAAATTGTGGATTGTCCGGATGCAGAGGCAATCCCCGCCTTCAAACATAGTATCCGGGATGAATGGCTGGCGCGACAGCTCGGACAAGACAAGCCGAGAACCATGGCCACCCTCACCGCTCTGATGACCCGCTTTTGCGCGGGGGAAGATAGCTGGCTGGCCCGCAGCTCTCACTGTGGCGAGGCTGGCACCTCAGAGGCCCGTGATGGTAACGGCAAGCCTAGGCGTAACAAAAACAAGCGCTGCCACAAAAACAGAGGCAGTGAAGCCGATGACGCAGCGGTAAATGCTGGATTCAGCAACGCCAAGGCCGGGTAGAAAAAGAAGCCCCTTAAAAGGAACAAGGACGGCCACGCGCTGGACAGAATCCTTGATAGGCCATGCCAAATTCACGGCACCTCGGACAAGCCAACCAATCATACCAACCGGAACTGCTGGGTGATCAAGCAGGCCGGAAAGGTGGTGGTCGAGGGCCAGAGCAAGAGTCAGTCCCACAGCGACGACAGCGACGACGAGGATGAACCTCGGAGGCCTAGTAATGGAAGCCAGAAGCAGTTCCCTTCCGAGGTAATGGATGTGAATATGATCTACGTCACCCACATCCCAAAGAAGGAAAGGAAGCGTGCACTCCGGGATGTCTATGCCTTAGAGCCTATAGCCCCAAAGTATAATCCATGGTCGGCTTGCTCGATCACCTTTGATAAAAGAGACCATCCGACCAGTATCCACCACGGAGGATTGGCGGCATTGGTCCTCGATCCCATTGTTGATGGGTTCCACTTAACCAAGGTTCTGATGGATGGTAGAAGTAGTTTGAACCTTATCTACACCAATACGATCAATAAGATGGGGATCGATCCATCAAGAATCAAGCCCAGCAGCACCACTGATAACCCACAAGTATAGGGGGTCAATCGTAGTCCTTTCGATAAGTAAGAGTGTCGAACCCAACGAGGAGCAGAAGGAAATGACAAGCGGTTTTCAATAAGGTGTTTTCTGCAAGCATTGAAAGTAGCGGTAACAAGTAGTTTGATAGCAAGATAATTCGTAACAAGTAACAAGTAGCAAGTGTAACAAAAGTGCAGCAAGGTGGCCCAATCCTTTTTATAGCAAAGGACAAGCCGGAATGAACTCTTATATAAAGCAAGGCATTCTCGAGGACATATGGGAATTTCGTCTAGTCACGTTCATCATGTTTAGTTGATTCGCGTTCGCTACTTTGATATTTTCATATGTGGGTGGACCGGTGCTTGGGTGCTATTCTTACTTGAACAAGCCTCCCACTTATGATTAACCCCTCTCACAAGCATCCGCTACTACGAAAGAAGAATTAAGATAAATCTAACCATAGCATGAAACATATGGATCCAAATCAGCCCCTTACGGAATAACGCATAAACTAGGGTTTAAGCTTCTGTCACTCTAGCAACCCATCATCTACTTATTACTCCCCAATGCATTCTCCTAGGCCCAATTATGGTGAAGTGTCATGTAGTCGACGTTCACATGACACCACTAGAAGAAATACAACATACACATCATCAAAATATCGAACGAATACCAACTTCACATGATTACTTATAACAAGACTTCTCCCATGTCCACAAGAACGAAAGTAACTACTCACAAAACATATTCATGTTCAAGATCAGAGGAGTGTTGAATATCATTAAGGATCTGAACACATGATCTTTCACCAAATAAACCAACTAGCATCAACTACAAAGAGTAGTCAACACTACTAGCAACCCACAGGTACCAATCTAAGGTTTTGAGACAAAGATTGAATACAAGAGATGAACTAGGGTTTGAGATGAGATGGTGCTGGTGAAGATGTCGATGAAGATTGGTCCTCCCATGATGAGAGGATCGTTGGTGATGTCGATGGCTCCGATTTCCCCCTCCCAGAGGGAAGTATCCCCGGCGGAATCGCTCCGCCGAAGAGCAAAAGTGCTCCTGCCCAAGTTCCGCCTCGAGACGGCGGCGCTTCATCCTGAAAGTCTTCTCCTTATTTTTTTAGGGCAAATGAGCCTATATAGCAGAAGGAGGGGGGCGGAGGCCTGCCAGGGGCCCCACAAGGCATCAGGGCGCGCCCTAGGGGAGTGCCATGTTGCCTTGTGGGCAACTGGTGGTTCCCCTCTGATATTTCTTTTCTCCAGTATTTTTTATATATTCAATAAAAAATCTCCGTAAAATTTCAGGTCATTTGGAGCTCTGTTGGATAGGTATCTATGTTGTTGCCATTTCAGGTCCAGAATTCTAGCTGCCGGCAATCTCCCTCTTCATGTAAATCTTGCAAATTAAGAGAGAAAAGGCGTAAGAATTGCATCATAAAGTGAAATATTGACCAAGTATATTATAAATAACAATAGGAAATCATGATGCAAAATGGACGTATCAACTCCCCCAAGCTTAGACCTCGCTTGTCCTCAAGCGAAAGCCGAAATTGATAATCATGACCACATGTTTAGAGAAAGAGGCGTCGATAAAAAGTAAAATACGGGCGTGAGAGCATCATGATTAATTTCATAATAGCAACACATTCTCACAAAGCTTCCTATGGACAAGTAATAATAATCTCAACATTGAAGTATAGAGCATAAACTTTCTTGAGAACTAACAAACTATGTTCTCAGTCAATGAAACAACTACAATTCATCATATTTTCAGGAAGAGTCTATGTAAGAGCTCTTTGTTTTAGCAAGTCCACATACTCAACTATCATTTAGTCTTCTATGATTGCTGACACTCACGACATATTTTTATGGAGCAAAAGCTTCAATTAGACACATATAAAGATGGAGGTTTATAGTTTCACCTCCCAACATATTTACCTCAAGGGTAATGTCAACAATAATAACTCATGATCACCTACATCCAACCGGATATATATGCCTAGATCTTTCCCCACCACATGGTGCTTGCAAAGAGAGAAAAATAAAAACAGAATAGAGGAGAATACTATTGAATCTTGCTTATAAAGTAAATACATAAAAGTAAAAGATAGGCCCTTCGCAGAGGAAAGCAGAGGTTGTCATGCGCTTTTTGTTTTTGGATGTGCAAACTCTTAATGTAAAGGAACGTCACTTTATATTGCCCCTTGTGATAGCAACCTTTATTATGCAGTCTGTCGCTTTTATTTCTTTACCATCACAAAATCGTACAAAGCTTATTTTCCCTTACAATAAAAGTTCATACATATTTAGAGGCAATTTTTATTACTTTATGCATCGATGACAACTTACTTGAAGGATCTTATTCAATCCATAGGTAGATATAGTGGACTCTCATGACATGAAACTGGTTTCAAGGGTTTTGGATGCACAAGTAGTATTCTACTTAGTGCAGATTTTTGGCTAGCAAAAGATAGTGAGCAAGCACCACATGTTAGAGGATCTATGACAATATAACTTCTATGTGAATGTAAACAAACATAACTCATTACGCTGTCTTCCTTGTCCAACGTCAACTATTTGGCATAACATATTTAATGGGGGCTCACAATCATAAAAGATGTCCAAGATAGTACATTTATATGTGAATCCTCTCTTCCCTTATTAACTTTTTCATGCATTGCATCAATGACCAATGCTATGTTTGTTAATTTCCAATAAATTTTATCAACCACACCTTTCTTTATGTAAAGTCATTACTCCACAAGGGATTAGCATATGATCTTTTTCATTCTTTTATTGTTTAGATTGAAACAAAGAAGTAAAGAAGCAAAAACCAAACTACTCTTTATTATATAACTCCACACATGATTACATAGATAGATAGATCACGAAACAAGCACTCGAAACTAGATCATACTAAGACTTTATTCTTCTAAATCATGAAATAACTAAGGATCAAACTAAGATAGATAATGATGATAGAAAGTGATGGTGATACGATACCGGGGCACCTCCCCCAAGCTTGGCACAAGCCAAGGGTGGTGCCCATACCCGTGATCTCAAGTCTCCTTCTTCGATGATGGTGGTGATGAAGTGATGGGCTTGTCCTTAAGCTTCAGTAAGTACTCCAGATTGCCATTGATCCTCCGAAGGGCACGATTTTGCTCTTCCAACAAAATAACTTCATGAGTGAGCAACATATTCTGAGCACAAATTTCTTCAAAAACCTTTAGTGTATTGATTTCAGATGGAGGAAGATTATGATAAAGGGTTTGCAATATATCTCCCTTTTCTGTTGCCTCTCCCTTGCGCATGGCTAGATCTTCTTCTCCTTGAATCTGGTTTCCTGTGACCTCTCCAGCTTCCTCCTGCATGCCGGTGTCCTCCTCTCCTGACGACCACTCATAATAGAGCTCGCTAAAAGGACGTTTGCCAGGCGAAGGTTGCACGATCCGGTGCTTGGTGCGGAGCCTTCGGGGAGCCATGGGGATCTAGATCTGTCAGAAAACAGCCCAAAAAAAGAACAGAGGAGAAACTTGCGATACGGTGGTCAAAACACCCGTGAGGATATATAAAGAATTTTTATCTTGCAAAACAAGCATACGAGAGGAAAACGGAGTCGGGAAGGCACACGAGGGGCCCACAAGGCAACCCGGCGCGCCCTAGGGGGGTCGAGCCCTGTTGCCTTTTGACCTCCTCGTGGGTCCTCTCGGCTGTTTCTTATTTTTGTATTTTTTCTAATATTCCAAAACGGACAGAAATATTTTTTATGGAATTTTTGGAGTCAGTTTACTTCCCGTATCTCATACCTACCCCTTTTCAGGGTTCTGGAGTGTTCCGGAAGGAGTCTTTGATGTGTTCCTCCGGCGTTATCATTTGAATAATATTAGTTTCAACATTAATGGGAGTACCTGAGATATAATGCTTAATTCTTTGCCCATTCACCACTCTCGGGTTGGTGCCTTCGGAGTTGTTGATTTTGATAGCTCCGGAGCGATAAACTTCTTCGATGATATATGGCCCTTCCCATTTAGAGAGAAGTTTTCCTGCAAAGAATCTGAAATGAGAGTTGTACAATAGAACTTGCTCACCCACTTAAAATTCCCGTTTTTGAATTCTTTTATCATGTCATCTTTTAACTTTTTCTTTAAATAACCTGGCATTTTCATAAGCTTGAGTTCTCCATTCATCTAAAGAGCTAATATCAAATAACCTATTTTCATCGGCAAGTTTAAAATCATAATTAAGTTCTTTAATTGCCCAATAAGCTTTATGTTCTAACTCAAGAGGTAAATGACATGATTCTCCATAGACAATTTTATATGGAGACATACCCATAGGATTTTTATAAGCAGTTTTGTAAGCCCATAATGCATCATCAAGCTTCTTAGGCCAATTCTTCCTGGATCTATTAACGATCTTTTGCAAAATTAATTTTATTTCTCTATTACTCAAATCAACTTGACCACTAGACTGAGGATGATAAGGGGATGCAATTCTATGGTTAACGTCATATTTAGCAAGAAGTTTACGGAAAGCACCATGAATAAAATGTGAACCACCATCAGTCAACAAGTATCTGGGGACTCCAAACCTCGGGAAAATAACTTCTTTAAGCATTTTCATAGATGTGGTGTGATCAGCACTACTAGTTGGAATAGCTTCTACCCACTTAGTAACGTAATCAATAGCAACAATAATATGTGTATACCCATTGGATTTAGGAAAAGGTCCCATATAATCAAAACCCCAAACATCAAATGGTTCAATAACAAGTGAATAATTCATAGGCATTTCCTGACGTCTACCAATGTTACTAGTTCTTTGACATTCATCACAAGATAGGACAAACTTACGTGCATCTTTGAAAAGAGTAGGCCAATACAAACTGGACTGTAATACCTTATGTGCAGTTCTGTCTCCCGCATGGTGTCCTCCGTATGCTTCGGAGTGACACTTCCGTAGGATTTGTTCTTGTTCATGCTCAGGTACACAACGTCTAATAATACCATCTACTCCTACTTTATATAAATGTGGGTCATCCCAAAAGTAATGTCTTAAATCAAAGAAAAACTTTTTCTTTTGTTGGTATGTAAAACTAGGTGGTATATATTTAGCAACAATGTAATTAGCATAGTCTGCATACCAAGGAGTGTTACAAGAAGCATTTATCACAGCTAATTGTTCATCAGGGAAATCATCATTAATAGGAAGTGGGTCATCAAGAACATTTTCCATTCTAGAAAAATTATCTGCTACGGGATTCTCGGCTCCCTTTCTAACAACAATATGCAAGTCAAATTCTTGTACCAAAAGAACCCACCTAATAAGCCTAGGTTTAGCATCTTTCTTTTCCATAAGATATTTAGTAGCAGCATGATCAGTGTGAATAGTAACCTTGGAATCAATAATATAGGATCTGAATTTATCACATGCAAACACAACTGCTAAAAATTCCTTCTCAGTAGTAGCATAATTTCTTTGAGCACTGTCTAGAGTCTTACTAGCATAATGAATAACATTCAATTTCTTATCAACTCTTTGGCCTAGAATAGCACCAATAGCATAATCACTAGCATCACACATAATTTCAAAGGGTTGGTTCCAATCAGGTGGTTGAACAATAGGTGCAGATATTAAGGCTTTCTTAAGTATTTCAAAGGCTTCTACGCAATCATCATCAAAAACAAATGGAACATCTTTTTGCAAGAGATTAGTAAGAGGCCTAGAAATTTTAGAGAAGTATTTTATAAACCTTCTATAGAAACTAGCATGATCAAGGAAACTTCTTATACCTTTGACATCTTTAGGACATGGCATTTTCTCAATAGCATCAACTTTAGCTTTATCAACTTCAATACCTCTCTCAGAAATGTTATGCCCAAGGACTATACCTTCATTCACCATAAAGTGGCACTTCTCCCAATTCAAGACAAGATTAATTTCTTCACATCTCTGCAAAACTCGATCAAGGTTGCTTAAGCAATCATCAAAAGAAGTTTCGTAAACGGAAAAATCATCCATGAAAACCTCAACAATCTTTTCACAAAAGTCTGAGAATATAGCAGTCATACATCTTTGAAAGGTAGCGGGTGCATTACATAAACCAAAAGGCATACGACGATAAGCATAAGTTCCAAAAGGACAAGTAAAGGTAGTTTTCTCTTGATCTTCTTGTGATACAGGTGTTTGAGAGAAACCAGAATATCCATCTAGGAAACAAAAGTGTGTATGCTTAGATAATCTTTCTAACATTTGATCAATAAAGGGCAAGGGGTAATCATCCTTCCTAGTAGCTTTATTTAATTTCCTAAAATCAATCACCATCCTATAACCAGTTACAATTCTGTGTGGAATGAGTTCATTTTTATCATTAGGAACAACGGTAATACCTCCTTTCTTAGGAACACAATGAACAGGACTTACCCATCTACTATCAGATATGGGATAAATTATACCTACCTCCAAAATCTTTAATATTTTAGTTCTTACCACATCTTTCATTTTAGGATTGAAGCGACGTTGATGATCAATGACAGGTTTAGCATCTAGCTCCCTATTAATCTTGTGCTGACATAGATTGGGACTAATGCCCTTAAGATCATCAAGAGTATATCCAATAGCAGCATGGTGCTTCCTCGGAGTTTTAAGTAATCTCTTTTCTTCATGCTCTGAAAGGTTAGCACTAATAATAACAGGGTATATCTTCTTTTCATCAAGATAAGCATATTTAAGTGTATCAGGTAGTTTCTTTAATTCAAACACAGGATCACTCTTAGGCGGGAGAGGATCTCCCAAACTTTCAACAGGCAAATTATGTTTAAGTATAGGTGCTTGTTTAAAGAATAGTTCATCTATTTCATTTCTTTCATTCATATGCATATCATTCTCATGGTCTAGCAAATATTGTTCTAAAGGATCAGTAGGAGGAACAACAATAGAAGCAAGACCAATAATTTCATCTTTATTAGGTAATTCTTTATCATGAGGTTGTCTACTGAATTTAGAGAAATTGAACTCATGAGACGCATCACCAAAATTAACACTGACTATTTCTTTATTGTAATCAATCTTAGCATTAATGGTATTCAAGAAAGGTCTACCAAATATAATGGGACAAAAATCATCTTGTGGTGATCCTAGAACAAGAAAATCAGTAGGGTATTTGATCTTACCACACAAGACTTCAACATCTCTAACGATCCCAAGTGGTTCAATAGTATCTCTGTTTACAAGCTTAATAGTGACATCAATATCTTCAATCTCAACAGGTGCAATATCATTCATGACTTCTTGATAAAGAGAAAATGGAATAGCACTCACACTAGCACCAATATCACATAAACCATGATAGCAATGATCTCCAATTTTAACAGAAACAATAGGCATGCCAACAACAGGTTTATTTTTATCTCTAGGATCTCGTGAAGCAATCCTAGTTGCTTCTTCACATAGATATATAACATGCCCATCAATATTATCAACCAAAAGATCTTTAACCATTGCAACATTGGGTTCAACTTTAATTTGTTCAGAGGGTTTAGGTGTTCTTATTCTACTTTTATTAACCACAGTTGTAGCTTTAGAGTGTTCCTTTATCCTAATAGGGAAAGGAGGTTTTTCGATATAAGCAGTAGGCACAATTGGATCAACATTGTAAACCATTATCTCATCTTTAGCTATTATGGGTTCTTCTTTTAATTCAATAGGTGGATGATATTTAAACCATTTCTCCTGAGGGAGATCAACATGAGGAGCAAATGATTCACAAAAGGTAGCTACTATCGCAGAGTCAAGTCCATATTTAGTACTAAACTTATGAAAAACATCAGTTTCCATAAAAGATTTAACACAATCAAACTCAGGATTAATACCTGACTCTTTACCTTTGTCAATTTCCCAATCTTCAGAGTTACGTTTAATTCTTTCCAGAAGATCCCATCTGAATTCAATAGTTCTCTTCATAAAGGAACCAGTAAAAGAAGTATTGAGCATGGATTGATCATTATGAGAAAGCCGAGCACAAAAGTTTTGTATAATTATTTCTCTTGAGAGCTCATGATTGGGGCATGTGTGCAACATATACTTAAGACTCCCCCAAGCTTGAGCGATACTTTCTCCTTCACGAGGCCAAAAATTATATATATAATTCCAATCACGATGAACCAAATGCATAAGATAAAATTTCTAGTGAAATTCCAGCTTCAACCGGTTCCAATCACATGTTCCAGTATCATCCAATAGCCTATACCATGTCAATGATTTTCCCTCCAAAGATAAAGGGAATACCTTCTTCTTAACTCCATCTCCGGATAAACCTGCAAGCTTAAACAATCCACAATTTTCATCTATATATATATCAAGTGCATATCAGGATGCACCGTTCCATCTCCTGCATAAGGATTAGCTAGCAGTTTCTCTATCATACCCAAAGGAATTTCATAATAAATATTTTCAGTACGTTCAGTAGGTTGAGGAGCAACTCTTATTGCTTCTGGTAGAGGTGAAGATACCCCGAACAAGCCCCTCAAAGGATTACTTTCCATAGTGACAAGTGACAATAAATTTCAGCACATAATATAAATGTTTCCTTACCAAATTCCACTCACCAAAGGTGCTTCACTCCCCAGCAACGGCGCCAGAAAAGAGTCTTGATGACCCACAAGTATCAGGGATCAATCGTAGTCCTTTTGATAAGTAAGAGTGTCGAACCCAACGAGGGGCAGAAGGAAATGACAAGCGGTTTTCAGTAAGGTGTTTTCTGCAAGCACTGAAAGTAGCGGTAACAAGTAGTTTGATAGCAAGATAATTCGTAACAAGTAACAAGTAGCAAGTGTAACAAAAGTGCAGCAAGGTGGCCCAATCCTTTTTATAGCAAAGGACAAGCCGGAACGAACTCTTATATAAAGCAAGGCGTTATCGAGGACACATGGGAATTTCGTCTAGTCATGTTCATCATGTTTAGTTGATTCGCGTTTGCTACTTTGATAATTTGATATGTGGGTGGACCGGTGCTTGGGTGCTGTTCTTACTTGAGCAAGCCTCCCACTTATGATTAACTTCTCTCGCAAGCATCCGCAACAACGAAAGAAGAATTAAGACAAATCTAACCATAGCATGAAACATATGGATCCAAATCAGCCCCTTACAGAATAACGCATAAACTAGGGTTTAAGCTTCTGTCACTCTAACAACCCATCATCTACTTATTACTCCCCAATGCATTCTCCTAGGCCCAATTATGGTGAAGTGTCATGTAGTCGACATTCACATGACACCACTAGAAGAAATACAACATACACATCATCAAAATATCGAACGAATACCAACTTCACATGATTACTTATAACAAGACTTCTCCCATGTCCTCAAGAACGAAAGTAACTACTCACAAAACATATTCATGTTCAAGATCAGAGGACTATTGAATATCATTAAGGATCTGAACACATGATCTTCCACCAAATAAACAAACTAGCATCAACTACAAAGAGTAATCAACACTACTAGCAACCCACAGGTACCAATCTGAGGTTTTGAGACAAAGATTGAATACAAGAGATGAACTAGGGTTTGAGATGAGATGGTGCTGGTGAAGATGTTGATGAAGATTGGTCCTCCCACGATGAGAGGATCGTTGGTGATGTCGATGGCTCCGATTTACCCCTCCCGGAGGGAAGTATCCCCAGCGGAATCGCTCCACTGGAGAGCAAAAGTGCTCCTACCCAAGTTCCACCTCGAGACGGGGCCGCTTCATCCAAAAAGTCTTCTCCTTATTTTTTTAGGGCAAATGAGCCTATATAGCAGAAGGAGGGGGCCGGAGGCCTGCTAGGGGCCCCACAAGGCATCAGGGCGCGCCCTGGGGGGGCGCGCCCTGTTGCCTTGTGGGCAACTGGTGGGTCCCCTCTAGTATTTCTTTTCTCTAGTATTTTTTATATATTCAATAAAAAATCTCTGTGAAATTTTAGGTCATTTGGAGGTCTGTAGGATAGGTATCTCTGCTGTAGCCATTTCAGGTCCAGAATTCCAACTGCCGGTAATCTCCATCTTCATGTAAATCTTGCAAATTAAGAGAGAAAAAGCATAAGAATTGCATCATAAAGTGAAATATTGACCAAATATATTATAAATAATAGTAGGAAATCATGATGCAAAATGGATGTATCAACCACCTTCAAGGGGGCGATTCCAGGTGTCGAAGCCCAGTGCACAGGGATAATAACCTTAGAAGTAGTCTTCGGCTCGCTCGAGAACTTCCGAAGCGAAGACTTAATCTTCGACATAGTACCCTTTCATAGTGGCTATCATGCACTGCTCGGACGGACGGCCTTCGCCCATTTCAACGTTGTCCCGCATTACGCGTATCTCAAGTTTAAAATGCCGGGACCCAACGGGGTTATTACAGTCAATGGTAACACCGAACGATCCCTCCGCACAGAGGAGCAAACCTCGGCTTTTGCAGCCGAGGTCCAGGTAGCCGAGGAGGCGTCCATGGCCCTTGCCAAATTACAAGAGATGTGCTATTCAAAACGCACCCGAGGTGTGCCTAACATCCCCCGTCCACCAGGACGCACCCCTAAATAGGGGTACGCGCTCCACATGTTTCCCCTACCAGCCGAAGACTATGTACCTCGGATACACAACTTTGCACTTAAAATTCCATGGGGACTATGGAGCATTGCAATCAAACATACTGCTCGGCTTAACCGGACAGTGGCCAATCTCCATGCTGTTCACTATCAAGGTACTCTCACAGACCCGCCAGGACCGAGCTCTGCGGCAACATAAAGCTGCCCAAACACGACTATCAGCGCAGCTTCCCCAAGGGTCGCTAATGTCTACTACGCAACTTTATTCTTGTAGAAGTTGTTGGGCCTCCAAGTGCAGAGTTTTGTAGGACAGCAGGAAATTTCCCTCAAGTGGACGACCTAAGGTTTATCAATCCGTGGGAGGCGTAGGATGAAGATGGTCTCTCTCAAACAACCCTGCAATCAAATACAAGAAATCTCTTGTGTCCCCAACACACCCAATACAATGGTAAATTGTATAGGTGCACTAGTTTGGCGAAGAGATGGTGATACAAGTGTAGTATGGATAGTAGATATAGGTTTTTGTAATCTGAAATAATAAAAACAGCAAGGTAGCAAGTAACAAAAGTGAGCACAAACGGTATTGCAATGCTTGAAAACAAGGCCTAGGGTTCATACTTTCACTAGTGCAATCTCTCAACAATGCTAACATAATTGAATCATATAACAATCCCTCAACGTGCGATAAAGAATCACTCCAAAGTTCTTATCTAGCAGAGAACATAAGATGAAATTGTTGTAGGGTACGAACCACCTCAAAGTTATCTTTTCCGATCAATCTGTTGAGCCATCCCTATAAGTGTCACAAACAGCCCTAGAGTTCGTACTAAAATAACACCATATGATACGCATCAATTAACTCTAATGTCACGTAGATACTCCAATGCCACCACAAGTATCCGTGAGTTAATTATTCGATATGTATCTAACAACTTCAGATTCATAATATTCAATCCACACAAAGAACTTCAAAGAGTACCCCAAAGTTTCTATCGGAGAAAGAAGGACAAAAACATGTACCAACCCATATGCCTAGATTACCCCAAGGTCATGGGAATCCGCAAGTTGATTACCAAAACATACATCAAGTGACTCAATAGAATACCCCATTGTCACCACGAGTATCAACATGCAAGACATACATCTCAAATACAAAGTATTCAATCCGACAATAACGAAACCTCAAAGGGAAAGACTCAATTCATCACAAGAAGATAGAGAGGGAAGAAACACCATATGATCCAACTATATTAACAAAGCTCGCAATACATCAAGATCATGCCAAATCAAGAACACGAGAGAGAGAGAGAGAGAGAGAGAGAGAGAGAGAGAGATCAAACACATAGCTACTGGTACATATCCTCAGCCTAGAGGGTGAACTACTCCCTCCTCATCATGGTGACCACCGGGATGATGAAGATGGCCTCCGATGATGATTTCCCCCTCCGGCAAAGTGCCGGAACAGGGCTCCGGATGAGATCGCTTTGATACAGAGGCTTGCGACGGCGGCATGGAAGTTCTAGGTTTCTTTTTGGGGTTTCTGGTATTTATAGGATTTTTCAGTGTTGGATTTACGCCAGGGGGGCCCACGAGGGAGCGACAAGCTCGGGGGGCGCGCCCTAGCGGGAGGCACGCCCCCCAGGCTTGTCGTGCCCTCGTGGCTCTTCTGGCACTTCCTCGAAGCTTCGGGGGTCTCTTTTTTTCCAAAAAAATTCACCGTAAATTTTCAGTCCAATCCGAGAACTTTTATTTCTGCACAAAAAACAACACCACAGTAGTTCTACTGAAAACATCGTCAGTCTGGGTTAGTTCCATTCAAATCATACCAAAACCATATAAAATTGTTGTAAACATGGCATGAATACTTCATAAATTATAGATACGTTGGAGACGTATCAGCCGCGCTAGCCGAAGGCGTCACGCATTTCAACGATAGCTTGGTACACAACGTTGATGAACCTTGGACTGGACAAGGTAGCGTTGTTCAACAGCACGGAGGCACAGACGTGCGATAGGGCCGATTATGGGTGTATCAATCCTATCGCAAAGTTGCCCTATATTGAACCTCCTTTACTTATGTATCTTTTAAAGTTTCTTTGGTAAAGCTCGGCATGTACGGGTTGACCATATGAAATTAAAGAAAATAGACCCCTTACGGTCGTTGTGCATATCTTTTGTGTCTGTTTCTTTCAAAACTTGCCTCTGAGCCAAAGCTAAACTATAGCGATACAATTCCTTTATACCCACCTTAGGCAGGGGGCTCGGCTTCACTCCCGGCCAAACAAATCGATGCTCATATGGAAGTATTCAGTGTCTCGGATTTTGCATTATATGCATCAGTTTCGAAATCATGTCTTTGGTCAATAGTTTGGTTGCCCCGCTCCTGTGTCCCCTTATGTTTCTGCTTTGTTCGGCTAAGGGCGTAAAGGGAGAACCACCGCGATTGCGCTTCCAGCTCGAATGGTTAAGCGCCTCGGTGGAGAAAGCCAAAAACTTACTGTCATGATAGGCGTAAACTAGTCGGCAATCCGATGACTGTGTCAAATTAAAAGATCGATAACGTTCATCCGTGTTAAACAAAGGGCTCCGGTCAAACGAGCCGAAGTGATTAAATGGAATTAACCTCGGCTCAGCCGAACACTTCAAAATGCCGGGGGCTGGTTATCGGCCCCCATAATCAAGCTCCTATGACTAAGTGAAAGCTATAAAGCCGAGATAGTCCGATTGCCTAGTTTCTATCAACAATCATGCCTTCGGGTACCAAGACGTTGGCTAAGGTTTATTTGGTATAGAAACACCTCTTGTATTCTATACAAGGGGGGTGAAGCCGACGACTGGCCGCTTTCAGGTTCAAACGGTCGCACAGGAGTATAATAAACACAATAACAATTGGGACATCGAAACCAATTATAACAAAATACTTGTATTTTTACATAAATATAAACTTCGGCATTCCGAAGTAAAAAAACTAGAACGTCAAGTTCTCCTTGCTGCACAGGGCCTCGGTGATCCGAGGACCTTCCGCAACCTCCGCCATGTACTTCTCGGGTGCTTGATTCTTCCTTGCAGGAGGTCCCGAAGCCACTTTCGTCGCGTCGATGCACGGATAGTGCATCTTCACGCTGGCATATGCATGTTGGGCGCCCTCCAGCCAGGCTGCCCGCTTCCAGTGCTACACCTGGGGGTTGGTGCCTTGGAGCCGGGCTATTAGCCCGAAGAAGCTGCTCGGCAGGGGCTCGGCTGGCCACAGGTTGATGCAGAGGTCTTCCATGGTCAGCCTCGCAACCCAGTAGAGCTCCATCAGTTGCTTCATCTGATCATTGAGCCCCGGGGATGCGATGGCGCCTGGAATTGGCCCCAGAAGGCCTTCTACTCGACATAGCCCCTCCAGGGCACTAAAGAAGCGGCCGGCGTCTGCTACGGTCCTTGGCAGGTCGGCGAAGGCATCTGAGGCATGCCAGATTTGGTTAAGCTGGGTGTACCTGTTACGGCCAAAAACGCATTGCAACAAGTAAGGCTTACCGGCGGCGATCTGCTTCACTTGTTGAAGCTCCTCCCGATCAGCCCTTGCATGGGTCCGTGCCTCGGTAACCGCTGAGCTTAGTTTCTCCAGCTCGGCGGCCTTTTTCCCCTAGTCGGCCCGAAGAGTGTCGCGTTCCGCGTACACCGTCTTCAGATCTTCTTCAACCTCGATGACTCAGGCATGGTCCTTGTCCCGAGCCTCCTTCACCTCGGCCAGCTCCTTGCTGACCTTGGCAGCCGCAGCCTTATGCTGCTCGGCTTCCTGCTGAGCCTTTTTCAGCTCAGCCCTGAGGGCCTCAAGCTCCGTGGCAACAGCTGAAAACAAACATTTTAGATCAGCACAAAGTTCATCCTTTCCCTGCTCAGTGTTTTCAAAACATGCAGAACTTATTGCTTACCTTGGGCCCAGTCGATCTCCTTCTTCATGAGATCAAGGTCCGCCTTGGACCATGCCAGCTTGTGGTTTATCTCCGCCAACTCTTCGGAGTCCGTAGCCGGAGATGTGTCCGAGGCCTGCACAAATTACAAATTTATTAAGCTCTAAGGCTAATGTCGATCCTCTGGTCGGCTATGGCAAGCCAACCAAAGTCTCGGGGGCTACTGCATATTCGCTCATTAAATCGAACTCGCAGAAAGCAACCCCTGAGCCAGTTTTTTAAAGCACGCTAGCTAAGGTCTCGGGGGCTACTGGCTATTATGCTCCTATGTGTACTTACGGTTCACACATTTTTTCTTAGGATATCTTCGGACAAATATTTTTTTGAAAGGAAAATCATGTCCGTCAACTGCTACTGGGTAGGATAGGTATGCGATTGCGACACAATGTGTCGTGGGTATGACCATCTATGGGGCCATCCAGCCCCTTTGTGGTTCGGCAGGGGAGATCGACGTGCACAAAGAGCAGAATCAGTGGAAGGCGCAAGAGATTTACCCAGGTTCGGGCCGCTGAGAAGCGTAAAACCCTACTCCTGCTTTTGGTGTATTGGTTGTGTGAGAGCACAAGTACAAGGAGCGCTTCTCCCGGCAAGGTCCAAAGAGAGCTGCTACGCGAGACATGCTGGTGTTTGAAAAAGGGTCCGAATACCTCTAACTGTTGCCTTGGCCCTCCTTTTATAGCTCAAAGGGGTTACCACAGTGGCAAAACAGTAATTACATAGCGATTAGATAGCAAATAGTGCTATCATACCTAACTCTGCCAGTTTAGGACAAAGGCATTAAATGCACCGTTAGGTGTCATGTGGAGAGGCAGCCCCGGCAAGGTTCCTGCACCGCTCACCCAGCTACCTCGTATTATTCTGACACGCCTCCTGGACGGGTGTCATTAAAGGTAAATCTTCTCCCTGCGTGCTGACACGTGTCCGACAAACCTCACCAACCAGCCTGCGCGGTCGACACCTCACTGATCAGTGACTAGCTGTCCATCGAGGTGGAGCGCTGGCGTGCTGGCTGAAGCCTGCCGGTACGGAGCTTGCCGGGTCTTCACCTTGCCGGTTTAGTCTTGCCGGCAAGAAATGTCTTCATCTTCACTACTAGTTGAGTGTTTGTTGGTGCTGTGTCTTGAGCTTCTCTCCAGTAGCTTCTGTAATTGGGCCTTGAATCTTGGTCTTGGCGGTTCCCGGCAAGCCTTGGCTGGCAAGGAGGCTGCTGTCGTCTGTGCATGATTCAGGGTATAAAATACCCATGTTTTATACACCGACAGGAGCCCCCGGGCCTGGGCCATACGCGCGTCCGAAGCGTCATTGTGCTAGGCCCAAACAAGGCATGGACACGCGGCGGGAAAACTGCCGCTGTTATTTTTCGTCATGATGGTTATCCTGACACACGTCCAATCCACGCATTAAATGCGGGTCGTGGGAACTTGGACTGTTGCGGTTATACTTCGGTAGTGCACCTGTAAAAAGCATGGCTGGGGTAAACAGTGAAGAACCAGCCCCCCCCCCCTCGCGCCTTCCGCATAAAAAGGCAACCGCGAGGAGGCGCCGCTCATTCACCCCTGCTTTCCTCTGCTTCATCTTCTTCCTCTCGCCAGAACCGCTTTCGCCGCCGCCGCAGTCATTGATTCGCATCCCGATTCGACCACCTTCTTTCTCCCCAACTCCTGATGGCGCCTAAGAGAGCCGACGTGGCGGGGAAGAAGCCCGCCAAGCCACTCGACCCCAAGGTGGAGGAGAAAAAGAAAGCACTGGAAGAGCTGGAGAAACGGCGGAGGGCGAATGCGATCTTCTCGCCGTGCTCTTTGGATGCCAACGAGCTGATCAGGAGGTACGCGTATATGTGGGGAAGGGACACCAAGGACCACAAGGCGCCTGTGGTGCTCCCCGAAGGCGACAAGGATCCCGCAAATTCGTACCCATTCTTCTGCACTTACTTCTATTGCGGTTTGGTCCCTCCATTCTCAGATTTCTTCAGTGCCATGATGTTCAGCTATGGGTTCAGATTGTTGGATTTCACTCCAAATGCGATGACTTGCATGGCGGTTTTTGCCCAGCTGTGCGAGAACTTCGTCGGAGTTGCCCCCAATGTGGATTTGTTTCGTCACTTTTTCATTCCCTGGATCGAGGACAAATCACTCTCCGGCATCGTGGTCTGGATCCCCGGGGCTAAGACCAAGGGCCAGTATCTTGCCGGGCAACCCCACCTCAAGTGGGACGAGTGGAGGGCAGAATGGTGCTGGATCCAGGAAAAGGATTTTCCTCAGTTCTGCATACCGTGCACAGTGGCGGTCAAGCGCGGCAAGAACTGGAGCCATATGGGTGCTACCGACTCGAAACTTCGCCCGGCGCTGAACAAAATCGCCCGCCTCAAGGCCGCCAATTTGACCATAGAGATGGTTGACGCTAATTTCCTCCGGCGACGCATAGCACCGCTGCAGAAGATAGAAAGATTTGCTTGGCAATACTAGAATGCCGCCGATGTCATGCGACTGTACCCTGGGACCGGCAACAACTTGTCGGTTATGGAGCACGCCTGCCTCTGCGAACAGTTGTTCCGGAAAACTGGCACATTCCACTTGCCGGATAAGATCGTCCCACTGCACATCAACTCCGCCAAGGACTCCATCTTGTCGATGATGCCAGACTGTGATGCCCACGGAGTAAAAGCAGATTGGGATCTGCCCACCTTGGAGCACGAGATGGATTGGGCCTCCAACCTGACGGAGAAAGCTTCCCGGAAGGAAACGGACCTTATCCGGGCCACCAGTGAAGAAGAACTGGCGTACATTGCCAGCAAGGCCGCAGAGATCACGAGGATCAATGCGGTGGGCGGTCTTGGTGCCGATGTAGCTAAGGATGATGACGAGGAGCATTCCGAGGAAGAAGTTGCCGAAGAGCAACAAGAAGAGCCTGTCGGGGATGAGACTGCCGAAGCTGAGGCTGCCGGGACCGAGGTTGCCGGGACTGAAGCTGCCGGAGAGCCCGAAGAAGAAGAAGGTCCTCGAGCCCTGAAGAGGAGGCGCCAACTTCGGAGGGCGGTCAGTCAAGAGCCGGTGCGTGCTTCTTCGCCAAGAGTCGGCCCCACGGTGAAGAAGACGACCACGAAGACCGGCCGCCAAGAAGAAGTACGCCGGCAATCAACCCGGCATCCCCGAACTCAACCTCCATCCCCTCGGCAAGAGGTTACCGAGGAAGTCGAATCCACTTAGCCGACGGGTTCGCCTCCCCCGGCACTTAAGAGGGCAAGGGAGTCACCTCCGCTAGTGATGTACGACTTCGAGATGCTTGGCAAGTCCGAGGAGGAGGAGGAGTAAGTGACTTCGCTTATCTCCATCAAGCCTTGATTTTATCTGATCACCATTTTAACTTGGTTTCTTCTGTCTTGATAGGGACCCAGAACCACTTGAGCATCGGTCGAAGCGGGCCAGGTCTGCAATAGCACAAGATCCTGTGGCGAGTGTCGGGCAGGGGGTTGTGTGCTAAAACTGTTGTCATCAGCCCCCAGCGTGAGGACGTGGCACAGATCCTGTCCACCAGCACCAGCACTAGAGTTCCTCCTCCCGAGCTTGATGAAGAGGTGGGGGAGGCCCGTCAAGAAGAAGATCGTCAAGAGGCGGACCCTGCCATGGTTCCCCCATTGACCAATGTTCCGGAGAGCGCTTCCCCGACAAGGGCCTTCACCGATGACCCTGCCCGCACGGAGGCCACCCCGACAAGTGGGGCCACCGACGACCGCGCGCCGGCAACGCGAGTTGCCGGGGAAGGAGACACCCTTCGTCAGCAAACACCAACGGGTAATCCTCTTGCCTTTGCATACCTCTCACGGGAAAGATTTTCTTTTTTGTCTTCTTGAACTTGACTTGTGATTTTGAACCCTATTTCATTCTTGTTCCTACTTCGATCCATAGCTCCGACCTCTCCTGAAGAAGGCGAAGTCCTTATGGAGGTAGCCAATATCGCAAGGGACTTTGCTGATGAAGCTGTCAAGATTGCCGCTGAGGAGGGCCTTGTGCAAGTTGCCGAGGAGACCAGAATACTCCCCGAAGAATCTGAGAGGTCTTCCGGCAACACGTCTGATCCCGCCAGGGTGGATGAGGAGGAGGCGCCCGTCGATACCGACGTGCCGAACCCCGGCAACCAATTAGTGGCGCCAACCTTGCAGATCCCATCAAGCAGCTTGGCATTGATTACTTCTTAGCATGGGTCCGGAGCCCCCAGTTCATCTGGTACTGCGGGGCCAAACGTTGATGAAGAAATAGCCCGGATCCTGCTCCCTTTGGCCCAAAGAACCGACGAATCCACCGATGCGACCGACAACGCCAAAGATCTCGCCTTCATGGAAATCATGGCCGTCGGTTTCAAAGGCGTCCAGGAACGGTACAGTCGGAGGTAGGATAAGGTGCAAGAGGAGCGCAAAGTTGCGGATCTAGTTGACCAAAAGCGGAGAGAGAAGGCGGACGAGCTGCGCATATGGTACAGTTAGCAGGCCCGCAATCTTAATGCTGCCAGAGAAAAAGCAGCAATCCATGATGGCAAGCTGGCAGAGCATGAAACGCTGCTCAATGCCAAAGAGAAAGATCTTGCCGTGCGGGAAGGAGCCCTTGCCTCCACTCTCCAAAGTAAGGATGAGGAGATTGAAGCACTCCTTAAGCAGCGGACTCAGGAGCTGGAAGACGAGCACAAGAAATCCATCGAAGCCCAGGCCTTGGAGAACGCCGCCAAGCTTAAGGAGGCTCCTGACAAGGCTGCTGCCGCTGCCTCCGCCAAGACAGAACTGGAGTCCCAAATGGCCAGATTGAAGGAGGATCTTGCCGGTAATGGTAAAGAAATCGAGGCTATCAAGGACGAAGCGCTGAAGGCAGCCTGCACTCTAGGGGACTTGCAAACACAACTGTTGTCCAAGAACCAAGATCTCGATGCCGCCGGTAAGACGATCGGAGATCTAAAATCTCAACTGGCCACCTTGGTAACAGCTCTAGAATCCGCCAAGGAGAGGGAGAGGGTCTTGACGGGGAAGCTGGAGGAGGAAGAGGCCTCGAAGAAGGAGGCTGAGAACAACTATGCCCAAATGCACGAGAACCTCTGTAACACCCCTATGTAATGAGCTACAGTGATCCACCATATTAATGCCAAGTCATCTGAGATTTGCAATGATAATCAATGTGGATTAATATCTCATTTCAAATTCTGCCCCTGAATTCAAATTCAAATGCAAGTAAATTTTGAAGTTGCACAAAAGCTGCTGGAAAAATGTTCATCATTTAGTAAATATTCCAAAACAATTTGTTGTTCAGGAAAACAACATCACCAAGTTGCTAAGATGAACATTAGCATTTTTAACAGCGCCATACCAGCAATTTAAATTGCAATTTCAATTATGAAAAATACAAATGAATTCCCCTGGGCTCCAAAATAATTGTGGCAGTGCCTAAAAAAATGCAAAGTAATTAACGGGCCAAGCCACACATTTTTCTAAAATGATTTGGTTCCCCAAATATTCTTCTTCCTTCTCTGTTTAATAAATTAAAAGAAAAAGAACAGAAAAGAAATCGGGCGAGGCCTTACCTGGCGTGGCCCAGCCGGCCCAATACCTGTTCGCCCACCTGCTCCCGCGCCGTGTCGTCGTCGCCGCATCCGGCGCGTACGGCGCCGTTGCCCGCTCGCCACCGCGCCGCAGTAGGTGGGGCAAGGGGATAAGCTCGCCCCCGTTCGTCTCCCCTGGCCTCCCCTCGCCATTCTTCCCCTCTCCCTCGCGCGCGCTCGCCCGCTTCTCCCTCTCTGTCTCGAGCGCCGCCGCCGCCACTTCTCCGTCAATCCACGGCCACGGTGCCTCCCCCGCCTCTCCGACCAGCTCGGCAGCTTCGCCGTCGTCTCCTACTTCCTCCTCGACCCCCGCGTACGAGCCGCAGGCCGCTGCAACGCCAGGAGCCGGTCGTCTTCCACCTCGGATCAGAGGAGCTCGCCGGCGTCGATTCACTGCACGGCAGCTCCTAATCCTCTCGCGGGCCAACTTGTGCCGCACGGTGAGCACCTGAGTCGCCCTTCTCCCTTCCTTCCGCTCCCCTAGTCGCTCTAATTGCCGATCCCGTGTTGCCCGAGCCCGGCGGCGCCATTACCGGCGAGCTGCTTAGTGCAGTGCCGCCCGAGTCCTGCCGCCGTGCGCGTCGTGCTTCTGGTGCTCGCCGTAGCCCGCTCAGCCGCGTAGCTCGCTCGCTAGCTTCCCGTACTCGCGCAACCGAGATCGCCCGAGAACCACCGCCGCCATGGCTCATCGCTGGCGGCCTTGCCGGCCTCCCCTGCTCGCTCCAGTGCCGCAGATCGACGCGGTATGTAGTGCCAGTTCGAACGCCGCAAAAACCACGCAAAACGGAGCTCCACAGGCGAATTTCGGGCATCTCCGACGAGAACGCCGCCGCGGGAGCTCGCCGGAGCTCATTCCGGCGCCGGCGCTGAGCTGGCCAGACGCGGGCCCCACCTAGAGTCGCTGCCATGCGGGCCCAGGTCGCGGTTGACCGCGTTGACCGCGGTCAACCCGGCTGACGTGGCGTGTATAGTCACTGACGAGTGGGCCCTCTAGGTTAATTAAGCTAATTGCACTGTTTTAATTAAAACCTAATTTAATTAATTAGTTAGTTTCACTGACAGTGGGGTCCACCCCTCTAATTAACTTAGATTAGATTAAAACTAATTATGATTGACCTCTGAGGCCGACAGGTGGGTCCCACCTGCCTGTTTGACTGGTCAGCCGACCGCTGACGCCATGCTTGCGTCAGGATGACGTCACATGCCTTTTCTGGAATTCTGTTAATTTAAATAATTTCAGAAATAGTTTAAAACTTTGAAAAATTCGTAGAAAATAAACCGCAGCTCGAATCGAAAAACTTTCTACATGAAAGTTGCTCAGAACGACGAGACGAATCCGAATACGCTCTCCGTTTGTCTGTCGCGTGCCCACAACTACCTGAACATGGATCCGTCCCCTCCGGTTCTGTATACCGAAATCAGCCTAAACGCCGGAAAAATATCTCAGATATTTTCCCGATTCGTCTGCGACATGTAGCAATGCATTAGGTCACCACTAACCCTGTTTACTGCCATGCATCTGTGTTGCATATATCTGCCTTATTTATTTTTTTCTTCCCCCTCTTCTTTCCGATAGCCCCCGAGACCGACGCAGCTCAGGAGACAGACGACACCACTGACGACCCCTCCTTTGCCGCAGAGCTTCCAGGCAAGCAACCCCCCTTGACGCATGCCTATATCACCTATTCTTTCTCCCTCCTGCTTGCATTAGAAATTGCTACTGCTATTGTTTTATCCTATTCTGCTGCATAGCCTGTCCTTGTAACTACTTTTGATACTGTACCCGATATCCAAAATGCTTAGTATAGGTTGGATGGTAAACCATCTGTGGCCCCTCTTCCTTGTTGTAGTTGCCCCGCTGTAGTACCTGTGTCCCGATCGATGTGATCATCGGGCTGAGACCAACATATCACCACACACCCCTAGTTGCTCGACGCTGCAGAGCTAACATCGAGTGCCGAGGGTGATGCCTCTTATTCCACTCCTGATGTTGCCTCTGTAGTACAGCTATTCGGTTGTGGGTTATCGAGGGTGATTCCTCTTCTCCACTTCCGATAAAGCTTTGTCGGTAACCCCGCAAGTGTGAATACCATCGAGGATGATTCCTCCGGATTCACCTTGACGGGATCATCGAGTGGGAATCCAACGAGGGTGATTCCTCGGATTCCTTCTTAATGATATGGACACACGGTTACCTGCACTTTATTACTGCTGTTACTGGGTAAAGACGGGTCGGCCCCGAGGGGTACCCGCGAGAGATATGTTGTCGGGTTGACCATGAGGGTGCCCGAGAGATGAATACGAGGCACGGCCGGGCATTCCTAGCCCTTGCCGTAAGTCCTCGAGACGGGGCGACGGGGTCACAGGATCGTGAGTCTCTGCTCGTTATCGCGCGGTCCGAATGCACTAAGGGTTAGGATATGTAATCTGAGTAGGCCTCTGGCCTTATCGCGCTAACCAGCACGTGGGAATAATATGGGTACTCGGCGTCGTAGTATCAGCCGAAGTTCTTCAGACGTCAGCGATTGAGCGGCACGCGCTCGGGTTGGATCGGAAAGCCTGCGCTTGTATTAAGGGGGCTAGATCTGCTCCCGGCCGTCCTCGCAACGCGCAGGAGTGCAAAGGGCGATGGGCCCAAGACCCCTTCGCATTTAGGATGTAGACCGGCGTGCTGACCTCTCTGTTGAGCCTAGGTGGGGCTACGACGTGTCGATCACCCGAAGCCGGACATCACCAGGAACAAGCGTGTGCGGCCGGAGGGATCGAGCGTGTTGGGTAATGTGGTGCACTCCTGCAGGGAAGTATATCTATTCGAATAGCCGTGTCCACGGTAACAGGACGCTCGGAAAATATCCCGATCTACTACAACTAGAAATGGGTTGAATATATTGGCTTCGGGATCGCTTTCTCGCAGGGAGTCGAGGAAGGATCTCTGGGCGTTGTTGATACTTGTTGCTACTACTACATTTATGTACTAATCTGTACTCTTCTAATGCTGCAAGACCCTGAAGATGCTAGTCTTCGTTAGGCTAGGCTTTCCTTCTATTCTGGCATTTCTGCAAATCAGTCCACATATACAGCCTTCCATTGATAATATTGCATAAGTAGAATAGCTCTGATGTAAGTCTTGCTGAGTACTTTGGATGAGTACTCACGGTTGCTTTGCTTCCCTTTTTCCCCATACACAATTGATACGACCAGATGACGGAGCCCAGGAGCCAGCTGCGCCAGCCGACGTCGACTACGGTTACTACTACTACCCCGCTGGCGAGTACTACTACGAGGAGCCCTCCGACGACCAGGAGTAGTTAGGAGGCACCCAGGCAGGAGGCCTGCGCCTTTCGATCCAGTGTTTTATTTTGCCCCGCCTTCTTAAAGGCCTATCTGTTTAACTTTGTGTCTGTACTCAGATACCTGATGCTTCCGCTGATGCTTGTATGACATCGAGCTTATGTATTCGAGCCCTCGAGGCCCCTGGCTTGTAATATAAAGCTTGAATTATTTTATTTGTGTTTAGAGTTGTGTTGTGATATCTTCAAGTGAGTCCTTAGGCTTGATCGTGTACACTTGCGTGTATGATTAGTACACGATTAAGTCGGGGGCGTCACAAGTTGGTATCAGAGCCGACTGCCTGTAGGAACCCCCTTTCCAACTCCTTGGCCGAAGTTGAGTCTAGAATTTGCAAAATGATTTTACTAACATGGCTGTGTGGCTTACGGGCCCATGTCGCCAATGGTGGTATTAGGATCTTTTATTCCTCACCTATACTCTGGGACTCTGACCTCTCTTCTATTCGGGTTAAAGTTTTGCTAACTCTAACATTAGGTTCTCGTGATCACATCCACCCGGAGTTCTGAATTATCCCCCCTTTCTTCAAGATGAGGGCCAGGTTCTGCTGCACAATGCCACAGACCGCGGGATCCTTTTATCGAGGACACCCTGCGTTGTTCCTTGCAGATTCCTCGCACCAAAAGTTTTCTCCGACGTTGGTGTAGCCTTTGCTATGTCTCGTTGTTGTATCCCTCCACCACGTGCCTGTGTGCCGCCTAGTATGTCTTTTTCTTTAATTTTACGCCGTTATGCTATCCGCGTGTAACCGAACCTATGTATGGATCTGTATGTCATGATGAATATGTTGATGTATTTATTGCACTTCCTTTCTGTTGTGCATGTTACTTCATGAATGAATCCATACTACTGCAAATGCTCGTTGCTAAATTACCCCTCTGTTGAAATTTTAGCAGGATGGTTAGACCCACAGGTCGTGGCCGTGGTGCCAACAATCCACCACCGCCCGACTATATGGCAGCCATGATGCAATAGTTTGAAGTGCACCATCAGTTTATGCAAGGGCTGATGGATCAGTTTCCACGCCCCAATGCCAACCAGCAGCCAGCTTCAATCACTTTGCCAGAGTTTGTGCGTATGAATCCAACCATTTACCGCAACTCAGCTCAGCCGCTAGACGCTGATGACTGGCTCCGCGACATCTTCTTTGAGATGGAGTCCGCGGATGTGGCCCCTGCCAACTACGTCACCTTCGCATCATACTTTCTGAAGGGACCCGCAGCACAATGGTGGGACACTCACAGGCAAACCCTACCTGCTGGAACCATTATCACCTGGTTAGAATTCAAGGCTGCTTTCCGTGCCCGTTATATTCCACAAGGAGTTATGGACCGGAAGAAGCACGAGTTCCGCAATCTCACACAGGGTACTAAGTCTGTGGAAGCCTATCAGCGAGAATTTCTGGAGCTATCTCGCTATGCTGAGGAAGACATTGCCACCGACGCCCGCAGACAGGAAAAGTTCCGTGACGGACTTCATCCAGATATCAAGCTTGCTCTCGCTGTTCATAACTTCCCCAATTTCGCCTCCTTGGTGAATAGTGCTATCCAGATGGAGACCGCTCAGAGGGAGCACAAGGAGTCACAGAAGCGCACCCGTGAAGCGGGCTCATCTTCGGGCTCATCTTCCCAGAAGCGCCGCATCTGGATCCCGCAAAGCATGTATCGTCCAGCTGTACCTGTTCAGAGGCCCTCGTATGTTGCTCCACGTATGCCTCCTCCACCGCCAAGACAGTTCAGACCTCAAGCTCCAATGCTACGAGCTCCTGCTCCACGTCCCGACAATGGACTCTGCTTCAAGTGTGGCCATCCAGGTCACCGTGCCAGAGACTGTTCACAGAGTCAGAATCAGCTCGTGCTTCCTCCTGGTGGCCGTGGAAATGGCCGGGGTATTAATCAGCTTCGCAACTATAATGCCAGACCTTTTTATGGTCGTGGGCAGGCTTATCACGTCAACATGGCTGAAGCTCAAGATCAACCAGAGACTGTGATGGGTACACTTCCTGTTAATTCAGTACCTGCATCTGTTTTATTTGATACAGGAGCATCGCATTCTTTTATATCAGAAGAGTTTGCATTCATGCATGGCATTAAGCATGAAACTTTGCAACATCCATTAGTGGTTAACACTCCCGCGGGCCATTGTCGAACCTCTATGTTCAGCCCCGATGTTACTATTAATATTGAAGGGTTGGAGTTCCGTGCCTATCCCATTATTTTGAAGTCTTCCAAGATTGACCTCATTCTGGGAATGGATTGGTTGAAGGCTCACATCGCCTTAATCAATTGCACCGCTAAGTCTGTTCAACTCCTGCATCCCTCGAATGAGATAGTTACTTACTAGGCTCATGTCATTCATAGTGCCGAGTCTCAGATTTATGCACTGAACGCATTGAACGCTTCACCTCTTGAGGGGATCGAAAACATTCCAGTCGTTCGCGACTTCCAAGATGTATTCCCGGAAGAACTTCCAGGAGTACCCCCTGTTAGAGCTGTCGAGTTTGTCATTGACCTTAAACCAGGCACGACTCCTATTGCGAAGCGTCCTTACAAGATGCCTCCGCATGAACTTCTCGAGATTAAGGAGGAACTCGACAAATCACTTCAAAAGGGTTTCATCCGCCCAAGTTCCTCAGCCTGGGGAGCACCTTCTCTCTTTGTCAAGAAGAAAGATGGTACTAACCGATTGGTCCAAGATTACCGGCCTATCAACCAAGCCACCATTCAGAACAAGTATCCGCTTCCTCGGATCAATGACCTGTATGACCAACTGGCTGGATCATCAGTGTTTTCTAAACTCGACTTGAGGTTGGGTTATCATCAGATCCGTGTCCGCGAAGAGGATATTCCCAAGACTGCATTTGTTACTCGCTATGGCTCTTATGAGTACACCGTCATGTCATTCGGCTTGACTAATGCACCAGCAACGTTCTCCCGCCTGATGAATTATATATTCATGGATTACCTCGACAAATTCGTCGTGGTATATCTGGATGATATTTTGGTATTCTCCAAGAATAAGGAAGAACACGCTGAACATCTTCGTCTGGTTCTGGAAAAGCTTCGAGAGCACCAGCTATATGCCAAGTATTCCAAGTGTGAATTCTGGTTATCTGAAGTGACCTACCTTGGGCATGTGATTTCCAAGGATGGTATAGTTGTCAACCCAGAACGAGTTCAGGCTATATTTGACTGGACTCCTCCGAAGAATGTTAAGCAAGTCAGAAGTTTTCTCGGCCTCGCAAGTTATTGTCGTCGCTTTGTCGAGAACTTCTCTAAGATTGCCAAGCCTCTGACTAATCTGCTTCACAAGGGCGTTAAGTTTGAGTGGACAGATAAATGTCAGGAAAGTTTCCAGACCCTCAAGGACAAGCTCACCTCTGCTCCAGTGCTTGCTCCTCCGGATTCTCGCAAGGATTTTGTGATCTATTGCGACGCCTCTCGTCAAGGATTAGGCTGTGTCCTGATGCAAGAGCGCAGAGTAATTGCTTATGCCTAGCGACAGTTGCGTCCTCACGAAGAGAATTATCCAGTGCATGATCTTGAACTTGCTGCAATGATTTATGCATTGAAGCTGTGGCGACATTACCTTCTCGGTAACCGATGTGAGATCTATACTGATCATCAAAGTCTGAAGTATTTATTTACTCAGCCGGATCTCAATCTTCGCCAACAGCGATGGTTGGAAACAATTACGGACTATGACTATGGTATTTCATATACCCCTGGCAAGGCTAATGTGATGGCAGATGCCTTGAGCCGCAAGTCCTATTGTAACAATCTCATGGTTCAGCGAGCTCAACCTCGTCTGTATGAAGAATTGCGCCAACTGAACCTCTGCATTGTTCCACAGGGTTCTCTTAATACCCTTGTTATACAGCCAGATCTTCTGAATGCTGTTAAGCGTGCACAAGCTAAAGATGCTGAAGTCGATCTCATGAAAAGGGATCTTCACCTTGAAAAGTACAGGGATTTCTCGCTTGCTGAAGATGGAACCTTGTATTTCAAAGACCGCATTGTGGTACCTCGGTTCGAATTGATGACTGACAAGGTCATGAAGGAGGCACATGATACACCACTGTCTATTCATCCGGGTAGCACCAAGATGTATTGTGATCTCCGACAAAGGTACTGGTGGTCTAGAATGAAGCAGGATATTGCTCGATATGTTGCTGAATGTGACGTTTGCCGTCGCATTAAAGCAGAACATCAGAAGCCTGCTGGAATTCTGCAACCGCTCCCTATTCCTTTATGGAAATGGGATAAAGTGCAAATGGATCTCATTACTGGCCTTCCTAGGTCACAGAAGGGTCACGATGCTATTCTTGTTGTCGTCGACCAACTCTCCAAAGTTGCACATTTTCTGCCAGTCAAGGAGACGATCACTGCTAGTCAGTTAGCAGAGTTATATATCTCCAGGATTGTATCACTCCACGGTATTCCGAAGGAGATCAATTCGGATCGTGGCAGCCTCTTCACTTCACACTACTGGAAAAGTTTCCAAGAAGCCATGGGAACTCATATTACTTGGAGTACAACTTATCACCCCCAGTCCCAAGACCAGGTCGAACGAGTGAATCAAGTGCTTGAAGATATGTTGCGTGCTTGTGTTATTTCATTTGGCAAGAAGTGGGAAGAATCTCTCCCGTATGCCGAATTCTCTTACAACAACAGCTATCAAGTAAGTTTGAAAATGGCCCCCTTCGAAGTGTTATATGGACGTAAGTGTCGAACCCCTCTGAATTGGTCAGAAACTGGGGAACGACCGCTCATTGGTCCGGATATTATCCAACACGTAGAAGAGCAAGTCCGAGTTGTTCGCGAAAATCTCAAGGCTGCTCAGGACCGCCAGAAGAGCAACTATGATCGCAAACGATGGGGATTGATCTATCAACCTGGTGATCAAGCTTATCTGCGTGTCACTCCGATGAAGGGCACTCACCGCTTTGGAATCAAGGGCAAGTTAGCTCATCGCTACATCGGCCCCTTCCGCATTCTGGCCAGACGTGGACAGGTGGCATATAAATTGGAGTTGCCGCCGCAATTCTCACACATCCACGATGTCTTCCATGTGTCGCAACTTCGCCGTTGCTTCAAGGAATCTCCGCACCGAGCTGTGGATCATGAGATGCTTGATTTGCAAGATGATCTATCTTATAAGGAGCATCCGATCCGCATTCTCGATCAAGCTGAACGTCGGACCCGCCAGAAGACTACCAAGTTCCTTAAAGTGCAGTGGTCAAATCATACTGAAGATTAAGCCACTTGGGAATGCGAGGATCGTCTTCGGGAGGAATACCCCGATCTGTTTCCTTCTACCTCCTGAATTCTCGGGACGAGAATTTCTTTGAGAGGAGGAGAATTGTAACACCCCTATGTAATGAGCTACAGTGATCCACCATATTAATGCCAAGTCATCTGAGATTTGCAATGATAATCAATGTGGATTAATATCTCATTTCAAATTCTGCCCCTGAATTCAAATTCAAATGCAAGTAAATTTTGAAGTTGCACAAAAGCTGCTGGAAAAATGTTCATCATTTAGTAAATATTCCAAAACAATTTGTTGTTCAGGAAAACAACATCACCAAATTGCTAAGATGAACATTAGCATTTTTAACAGCGCCATACCAGCAATTTAAATTGCAATTTCAATTATGAAAAATACAAATGAATTCCCCTGGGCTCCAAAATAATTGTGGCAGTGCCTAAAAAAATGCAAAGTAATTAACGGGCCAAGCCACACATTTTTCTAAAATGATTTGGTTCCCCAAATATTCTTCTTCCTTCTCTGTTTAATAAATTAAAAGAAAAAGAACAGAAAAGAAATCGGGCGAGGCCTTACCTGGCGTGGCCCAGCCGGCCCAATACCTGTTCGCCCACCTGCTCCCGCGCCGTGTCGTCGTCGCCGCATCCGGCGCGTACGGCGCCGTTGCCCGCTCGCCACCGCGCCGCAGAAGGTGGGGCAAGGGGATAAGCTCGCCCCCGTTCGTCTCCCCTGGCCTCCCCTCGCCATTCTTCCCCTCTCCCTCGCGCGCGCTCGCCCGCTTCTCCCTCTCTGTCTCGAGCGCCGCCGCCGCCACTTCTCCGTCAATCCACGGCCACGGTGCCTCCCCCGCCTCTCCGACCAGCTCGGCAGCTTCGCCGTCGTCTCCTACTTCCTCCTCGACCCACGCGTACGAGCCGCAGGCCGCTGCAACGCCCGGAGCCGGTCGTCTTCCACCTCGGATCAGAGGAGCTCGCCGGCGTCGATTCACTGCACGGCAGCTCCTAATCCTCTCGCGGGCCAACTTGTGCCGCACGGTGAGCACCTGAGTCGCCCTTCCCCCTTCCTTTCGCTCCCATAGTCGCTCTAATTGCCGATCCCGTGTTGCCCGAGCCCGGCGGCGCCATTACCGGCGAGCTGCTCAGTGCAGTGGCGCCGCCCGAGTCCTGCCGCCGTGCCCGTCGTGCTTCTGGCGCTCGCCGTAGCCCGCTCAGCCGCGTAGCTCGCTCGCTAGCTTCCCGTACTCGCGCAACCGAGATCGCCTGTGAACCACCGCCGCCATGGCTCATCGCCGGCGGCCTTGCCGGCCTCCCCTGCTCGCTCCAGTGCCGCAGATCGACGCGGTATGTAGTGCCAGTTCGAACGCCGCAAAAACCACGCAAAACGGAGCTCCACAGGCGAATTCCGGGCATCTCCGGCGAGAACGCCGCCGCGGGAGCTCGCCGGAGCTCATTCCGGCGCCGGCGCTGAGCTGGCCAGACGCGGGCCCCACCCAGAGTCGCTGCCATGCGGGCCCAGGTCGCGGTTGACCGTGTTGACCGCGGTCAACCCGGCTGACATGGCGTGTATAGTCACTGACGAGTGGGCCCTCTAGGTTAATTAAGCTAATTGCACTGTTTTAATTAAAACCTAATTTAATTAATTAGTTAGTGTCACTGACAGTGGGGTCCACCCCTCTAATTAACTTAGATTAGATTAAAACTAATTATGATTGACCTCTGAGGCCGACAGGTGGGTCCCACCTGCCTGTTTGACTGGTCAGCCGACCGCTGACGCCATGCTTGCGTCAGGATGACGTCACATGCCTTTTCTGGAATTCTGTTAATTTAAATAATTTCAGAAATAGTTTAAAACTTTGAAAAATTCGTAGAAAATAAACCGTAGCTCGGATCGAAAAACTTTCTACATGAAAGTTGCTCAGAACGACGAGACGAATCCGAATACGCTCTCCGTTTATCTGTCGCTTGCCCACAACTACCTGAACATGGATCCGTCCCCTCCGGTTCTGTATACCGAAATCAGCCTAAATGCCGGAAAAATATCTCAGATATTTTCCCGATTCGTCTGCGACATGTAGCAATGCATTAGGTCACCACTAACCCTGTTTACTGCCATGCCATGCATCTGTGTTGCATATATCTGCCTTATTTATTTTTTTCTTCCCCCTCTTCTTTCCGATAGCCCCCGAGACCGACGCAGCTCAGGAGACAGACGACACCACTGACGACCCCTCCTTTGCCGTAGAGCTTCCAGGCAAGCAACCCCCCTTTACGCATGCCTATATCACCTATTCTTTGTCCCTCCTGCTTGCATTAGAAATTGCTACTGCTATTGTTTTATCCTATTCTGCTGCATAGCCTGTCCTTGTAACTACTTTTGATACTGTACCCGATATCCAAAATGCTTAGTATAGGTTGGATGGTAAACCATCTGTGGCCCCTCTTCCTTGTTGTAGTTGCCCCGTTGTAGTACATGTGTCCCGATCGATGTGATCGTCGGGCTGAGACCAACATATCACCACACACCCCTAGTTGCTCGACGCTGCAGAGCTAACATCGAGTGCCGAGGGTGATGCCTCTTATTCCACTCCTGATGTTGCCTCTGTAGTACAGCTATTCGGTTGTGGGTTATCGAGGGTGATTCCTCTTCTCCACTTCCGATAAAGCTTTGTCGGTAACCCCGCAAGTGTGAATACCATCGAGGGTGATTCCTCCGGATTCACCTTGACGGGATCATCGAGTGGGAATCCAACGAGGGTGATTCCTCGGATTCCTTCTTAATGATATGGACACACGGTTACCTGCACTTTATTACTGCTGTTACTGGGTAAAGACGGGCCGGCCCCGAGGGGTACCCGCGAGAGATATGTTGTCGGGTTGACCATGAGGGTGCCCGAGAGATTAATACGAGGCACGGCCGGGCATTCCAAGCCCTTGCCGTAAGTCCTCGAGACGGGGCGACGGGGTCACAGGATCGTGAGTCTCTGCTCGTTACCGCGCGCTCCTAATGCACTAAGGGTTAGGATATGTAATCTGAGTAGGCCTCTGGCCTTATCGCGCTAACCAGCACGTGGGAATAATATGGGTACTCGGCGTCGTAGTATCAGCCGAAGTTCTTCAGACGTCAGCGATTCAGCGGCACGCGCTCGGGTTGGATCGGAAAGCCTGCGCTTGTATTAAGGGGGCTAGATCTGCTCCCGGCCGTCCTCGCAACGCGCAGGAGTGCAAAGGGCGATGGGCCCAAGACCCCTTCGCATTTAGGATGTAGACCGGCATGCTGACCTCTCTGTTGAGCCTAGGTGGGGCTACGACGTGTCGATCACCCGAGGCCGGACATCACCAGGAACAAGGGTGTGCAGCCGGAGGGATCGAGCGTGTTGGGTAATGTGGTGCACCCCTGCAGGGAAGTATATCTATTCGAATAGCCGTGTCCACGGTAACAGGACGCTCGGAAAATATCCCGATCTACTACAACTAGAAATGGGTTGAATATATTGGCTTCGGGATCGCTTTCTCGCAGGGAGTCGAGGAAGGATCTCTGGGCGTTGTTGATACTTGTTGCTACTACTACATTTATGTACTAATCTGTACTCTTCTAATGCTGCAAGACCCTGAAGATGCTAGTCTTCGTTAGGCTAGGCTTTCCTTCTATTCTGGCATTTCTGCAAATCAGTCCACATATACAGCCTTCCATTGATAATATTGCATAAGTAGAATAGCTCTGATGTAAGTCTTGCTGAGTACTTTGGATGAGTACTCACGGTTGCTTTGCTTCCCTTTTCCCCATACACAATTGATACGACCAGATGACGGAGCCCAGGAGCCAGCTGCGCCAGCCGACGTCGACTACGGTTACTACTACTACCCCGCTGGCGAGTACTACTACGAGGAGCCCTCCGACGACCAGGAGTAGTTAGGAGGCACCCAGGCAGGAGGCCTGCGCCTTTCGATCCAGTGTTTTATTTTGCCCCGCCTTCTTAAAGGCCTATCTGTTTAACTTTGTGTCTGTACTCAGATACCTGGTGCTTTCGCTGATGCTTGTATGACATTGAGCTTATGTATTCGAGCCCTCGAGGCCCCTGGCTTGTAATATAAAGCTTGAATTATTTTATTTGTGTTTAGAGTTGTGTTGTGGTATCTTCAAGTGAGTCCTTAGGCTTGATTGTGTACACTTGCGTGTATGATTAGTACATGATTAAGTCGGGGGCGTCACAACCTCTCCCTCTGGACCGGCAGGCTTGTCAATGCTGCCGAGCGCATCAGTTCCCAAATCGTCGTGATCGATATGAAGAGCTGGGGTTTCACCGTCAACGACAAGGAGGCCACTAGCGTTAGACTAACCAAGTTCTTTGAAGGTCTTATCGACGCCTTGAAGGCGTATCATGAGGACAAGTCTGCTTCATTCGCTGATGAATCCAGATAGTTTGCACGTGAAATTGTGTACAGGGTGCTGCTCAAGATCGCTCACCACAATCTCGGCCTTGATCTCTCTGGGGTCTTCAGGAGATTGCCGGCGAGCACCGACGTTACTGCTGCCGACAAGATCATTGCCCCTCTTGCCGACAATGTTCTCCAAATCCCCAGGGTCCAGGGCGATCATCGGGACTAAGTTTGCCATTACATCCATCACTGTGCTGCATGTGAAAGATACATTTGATCTTATGTTAGTCATGCACTGTTTCTGTGATGTAATATAACTTGTGTTGCTTGAATGCGTGTGCGCCATTTCCCTTGTTTTATTTTGCCTCTGTATGATTGCGTTCCCTATGCTTGTTTGGAAACTTCCCGGTGCGCACACTTGCCGCGAGCGCTTCGAGGAGCGGGTCCTTAGCAGCCTGCTGGAAGTGCCGCTGCCGGCAAGGCAACTTGCCGGGCCAGAACGCAGTCGCTGAGCTTGCCGAGCGGACTCGAGGTAGACTAGAGCGCGGACTGTTCGCGACAAGGTTCCTTCACGTGCAGGTTTCTCATACAAAGCACAGAATCATTCAAGGGAAATCGTGAATGTAACAAGGAAAAAAATTCAAAGTTTTTCAACTTAGCTTTTCCTGGTGCTGTTTTCCTCGTCGTATGAAATGATCACTTGAACGTCGTTAGAATGGTACCCCATCGTCACTCCAACTTGCACGCGAGGGATTCTTCTATCCTTTTAAGAAAAAGAAAGAAGAGAAAAGAGTGGTCTGGGAACCTCGACGGTTCATCAGTCATTCCATACAAACTAAAGTGTAAATCACAGCGTCACATGTATCCATATATAAATGAATATGCATGAAGAGTTGCGAAACACTTAGCTTTATTATGCACAGGATCTGCACCTGGCTTTGTACAAAGGGTTACAAGTCTTGCCGATAAAGCTTGTACAAAAGGGGTTGCTGGGAGGCCCGGCAACCGCGCCTCACGGGTAGAACTTGCGAAGATGCTCAATATTCCATGAGTTTTGCACTGGGGTGTCATCTTCGGTCTCCAGATGGACTGCGCCAGTTTTGGTGACTCGTACTACCCGATAAGGGCCTTCCCACTTTGGCGTCAACTTGTTTGATCCCTTGGCGGACTGAACGCGCCGAAGAACAAGGTCGCCTTCCTCAAGGCTTCGGGCGTGCACTTTGCGGCTATGATAGCGGCGTAAGGCTTGCTGGTAGCGTGCAGCTCGCACAGCCGCCTGAAGATGATCTTCCTCAAGGAGCATCGCGTCGTCTTGCTGCAGCTGCTCTTGCTCAGCTTCATCGTAAGCGAGCACTCGAGGTGACCCATATATGAGTTCCGTGGGGAGCACCGCTTCTGCACCATAGATTAGGGAGAAGGGTGTTTGGCCGGTAGCTCGATTTGGTGTCGTCCTGAGTGACCAAAGAACCGTCGGCAACTCATCGATCCAGCGCCTTCCACATTTGCGCAGCCTGTCGAAGGTTCTTGTCTTGAGGCCACGCAGCACTTCAGCATTCATCCTTTCCGCTTGGTCGTTGCTTCTCGGGTGAGCGACAGATGCAAAACAGATTTTGCTGCCAAGGTGTTGGATATATTGCATGAAGGTGCAGCTCGTGAATTGTGTGCCATTGTCGGTGATGATTCTGTTAGGAACCCCGAAATGGCAAACTAATCCTTTGAAGAACTTGACGGCTGATTGCGCTGTCACCCTCCTCACTGGCTCCACTTCAGGCCACTTTGTGAACTTGTCGATGTGTAGGAACGAAGTATGTCTACCAGAGGGGGGGTGAATGGGAGTTTTAAATTTTCTTCGGAAATATCAAATCTCTCCTAACCCAGCAGCGGAGCGAATGAAAACAGTGTACAGTGAGCGAATACAAACTACCGAATGGAAACTAAGAGCATGCATCGAGACAAATCACATGATTGAAATATGTCATATAGCACAGTTCAAATGTAAAAGGGAGTAGCAGAGCTGACCAGTGATGCTCGATGCCGACAAGGAATTTGGTAGACCAGTTCGCCCTTCTGCAAAAGGACTACGTCTGGTTGGAGGGGTTGTGATTTAACACAGAAGATAAACTCTCTTCGTCCTATTCTCCTCGACAATTGGTTCGGCAACCAATGTCGATCACTCGTGGTAGATGCTTGAGGCGATCTCCAAACCTTTACAGACTTCTTCTTCGAGAACCACAATTACTCTTGGTCTCTGAAGAAATTGACACCTAACCGTCTAGAGAGTTCGCAGCTCTCAAGAGTAATAGGCGGAGCGTACTGGACTTAGATTCGAGTGATACTGAACCACTATCTAATTTTTTGGCTCTGGGGTTTTCTCTCGGTGGATTTTAAACTCAAATCACTTAGGAGAGGGGGTTGCTCAACAATCTTCTCACAATCACACAGAGCAGCCACCGGACAACGCCGGTGCGGGGTGGCTATTTATTGCCGCAGCCTTCCCTGATGGGAAATGACCATTTTGGACACGCGGTCCAGCCAATGGCCAACCAACACGTTCACAATGGTCAGATTTTAAGAGCAACGGTACCATTACTTGAGGAACAAGTAATGCTAACTCCTCGGTCAGAGACAAATCTCTCGCAGCGAAGAAGATCATAGTCTCTTGCTGGCAAGTATTTGCTCAGAACACGAAGAGATTTCTCTCGCAACTTTCATAGGATTTGGGTTTAGCATCAGAGAATCAAAGCTTCGAACGCTACACCCCTCTTAGTAGTACGGTGGTCCTATGACTCAATAAAGAGAAGAGAAACAACAAAATAAATGCTACGTCTTCACTTCGTCTTCAATCTCCTCGGCTGCAATCACTTTCTTCGGACGAGCACCGAATCAATTGCTTTGCATCAGCAATTTTTGAGGGGTCACTCTTGTCATCATAATCTTCGGTGATATCCTTCACTGCCACGCAGGGGATTTTCTTCGGAGTTTGAACCAAACTCCTCTTGACTCCAGGGACCTGTTACTCTGTGTGCACTAGCAAACACATCAGTCCCTCACTGTTTATGTCAACAATCTCCAAAACATAAGAAGGCAAATTATTGCACCAATAATCTCCCCCTTTTTGGACGATTGTTGACAAAACAGATAATCATCGAAGTGAAGATAGATAAGTGTAAAGCAATTCCAACAAGAGTGAGTAAGTGTTACTTTGCTCGATGATGAAATAGACTCCCCCTAAATGTATGCAGGGAAAAGAATATGAGATAAATTCTCCTGCAAATATTGAAGTATACTGAGGAAATTTCAATCATTCGAGACATTGATTCTCACTGATGAGATATAATCCATCGAGATCGTAGTGCAATCATTCATAACTTCTGATAATAATTCCACCTGCAAAACAAGTGCTTTGAGAGAAATAGTGTAGCAAGAGGGGTTATTAATACTACATCACGGAAGTTATCAAGTTTTACAACTTAGTACAGATAACCTTAAACCAGAAGTTGCAAACTCGCACGAAACCAAAACCAACGAAACACGGAAAGCAAATCTATCAAGACTCAATGTGATTCTCCCCCTTTTTGTCAACGAGTGTCAAAAAGGTGACGAATAACATGAGTGCAAAAACGCAGAACTTGGTTCAATTGGTGGCATCTCCAGAAGAACTGCCCGAGGTGACTTCTTCTTCGGAAGTGACGGGATTGTCTTCGTCTTTAGCAGCAACAGATTTTCCTTCAGGAATAATGACTTGGGGTTGAGCAGACGAGGGTATAATTGGAGTAGCCACAGGAGGAACACGGGATTGCACATTGCCTTCGGTAGGTTTTTCTGTCGGGGAGGTGGCTTCAGACTTGTCAAGCAGTTTGCGAAGCTTGAGATGAAGAAGATCAGTGGTTGGCTCACGAACAGGTAGAGGAGGGGTACTCCGATCTTGAAAATCTTCAACAGTGAAGCCTTTGTCAATATAATCATAGAGTTCTTGGAGATTGACATTCAGGAGTTGTTTCTCGGTGAAGAACTTGCGAAGCAATTTCCAGAGTCTCTTCTTGTTTTCATCAGTGATGAGATGCATGATTCTGGTGCGATTGTTGAGAGCATTTAGCTCGGAGGCGAGATGTTCTTTTTCGCGTCAATCCTCAGCAATATGCTGCAGCAGTTGTTGTTGTGTACGCAAACTGACTTCGAGTTGCGATGGAGGTTCAGGCGAAATATTTCGGTCGCGCTGAGGAAGACGTGGCCCATCGAATCGCTTGTGATAGTCTTGGGGGCTTGATGCGGGCGATTTACCCGAAGTTGTTGGTGCAATACTTGCCCTCTTGTGTTTTGGAGATTGTTGACAGAAACAGGCATGGACTGATTTGTTTGCTAGTGCACACAGAGAGAAATAGTCCATGCAGTGCCGAAGAGAATGCTGTCTCAGGTGTACAGTTCGAGGAACTTCACCGAAGAATATCTGCACCGCAGAGAAGAATAAGGTACATCCTTTTAAGACTTGTAGACGAGAAGAATGAAGTGAAGGAGTTGTCCCCTTGAAAATTTATTGCTAACGCGAAGCAATTGGTTCGGTGATTTTGTCCGAAGAAAATTGACTGCAGCGATGGAAGACGAAGACGAAGTGAAGACGTAGCATTCTTTTCGTCGTTTCTCTTTCATTCATTTGAGTCATAGGACCTCCGTACTATTAAGAGGGGTATAGGTTCTCAAAGCTTAGATCCGTTGTGATGCTTAGCCCAAACCTATGCGAGACTGAGAGAAATCTCTTTATGCTTCGAATGATTACCTGCCAGCAGAAGACGTTGTTCTTCGTCACTGTAGGAGATATCTTTCGAACTGAGGAGTTAGCTTTACTTGCCCCGCAAGTAATGTTACCGTTGTGCTCAATTTCCGACCGTTGGACTCGTGTCGTTCGGCCATTGGCTGCTCCACATGTCCAATTTGGTCTTTTCCCTTCAGGGAAGGCTGCGGCTATAAATAGCCACCCCGCTCCAACGTTGCATGTTGGCTGCTCTGCTTAAGATTTCTGAGAAGATTGATTGAGCAACCCCTCTCCGAGAGATTTGAGTTTAAGATCCACCGAGAGAAAAATCAAGAGCCAAAACTTAGATAGTGGTTAAGCATCACAGTAGATCTGAGTTGAGAGTTCTTGTACCTATTACTCTTGAGAGCTGCACACTCTCTAGACGGGTAGGTGTCGGCTCGAGTGTTGAAGAGTTGTTGTCTTCACCGAGCAAAGTCTTCAGCAACCAAGAGTCGTTGTGGTTCGCGAAGAAGTCTGTCGAAGGTTTGGAGATCGCCGACAAGTATGTACCATGAGTGAAATCAACTGGAGTCTGATCAGCTCCGAGTTGAAGGAGAATAGGGCGAGGAGAGTTTATCCTCTGTGTTAAATCACAACCCCTCCAACCAGACGTAGTCCTTTGGCAGAAGGGCGAACTGGTCTACCAAATCCTACTGTCGCCATCGAGCACCACTGGTTCGCTTTACATTACTGCATTTCCTTCAGCAGTTTTCATTCGTGCTCAGTGCCGATAGTTGTATCTGATCAATCATAGTTCATCAATTGTCTGTCGCATTCTCATCGTTCTTTTCATCGCCTCAAGTTAATTTATTTCTCGTCGTAATATTGTATGTCTGCGTGATCTCATCTTATGCCGTATTCATTCACCTTGTCACCATTTCCAGTGCATTTCTATCGCAGTCATATCTAGTTTTCTCTCGTGATTGTGCATCTGATCATAAGTTGCATTACTATCGATCATGTCGGACTTGTGATATTCATCGCTTGATAAAATTGCTGCATTCTACATCGATAGATTTGGTCCTGTATAGCGAGCTAAATTAAGTGCATTGCTACCGAACTTTATTTCCGCTGCTGTGTTTGGGATCGGTTCAAAACCTTCGTAAGAATTTTTGAATCTCCTATTCACCCCCCCTCTGGTCGATATACTCTCGGTCCTAACAATTGGTATCAGATCAGGTACTCCCTGTCTTTGCTGATTAAAGGTCTAACAACCTTGGAGTTTTGAGTATGTCGTATGCAGGTAGATCCTCGCACTCTGAAAGGTTTCCTATCTTCGATGGAAATGATTATGTCTACTGGAGAGGTCGAATGAAACTCAAGCTTCAAGCCGTCAACATTGAACTTTGGTAGATTGGGGAAAATGGATATACTGTTCAACATCCTGATGCTCCTACTTCCAATGACGAAGCTATGATACGGTTGGATGCTCAAGCAAAAGATATCATCAGCGATAGCATCTCTAGAGATATTTTTGTTTGGTTCCGAAAGCTTGACACTGCTAAGCAACTCTGGGATGCCATCAAAGATGTTCATGAAGAATTTACTGCCAGAACAGATCAACACACAAATATGCTTCGTGCCATGTTTGCTGGTTTCAAAAGTCTTCGTAAAGAAAGTGCTATAGAACTCACTGATCGATTGACAAATATTGTTGAAAGACTTCATCAACGAGGAGTAACTGATATCACCGATAGAGATGTGGTCAACAAGCTGCTGAACGTTCTTGATGCAACTTTTGATCCAATCGTGGCTGAAATCAAGCAAAGACCAGACTATGAAGAACTTCACTACGTTGAAGTCATGACGCTGTTGTCTATTCACGAAGAAAAGATGGAACTTGAAAATGGGCATCAAGAAACTTCTTCGGAAAGCGAAGGGGAAGTTCTCTCACACTATGGCAGTTCACAAGAAGAAGATATCGAGAATCAACACTCTATCACAAGAGAACTCGAAATGCTCACAGAGAGACTAAGTGATCTCAGAAGACAAAATCTATGTCTCACAAATGATGACGAAGTTGACTTGCCCGAATCTTCAAGAAGATTACCTCTGAAAGAGATGAAGTGCTTCAAGTGCAAACAACTCGGTCACTACATCGCGCACTGTCCTTATTGGGAACAAGATGAAAAACCTAGCAACAGATGGATTAATCGTCACTGCTCTGGATTCACTCGAGTGGATCGTCACACTAAGCTCTCGAAGAAAAATGCCGCATCTTCTTCGACGAGACCAGTCACTGACGTGCAGACGAGAGAGACCATTGAAGCTAATATGAAGAAAATATCACAGCTGGCTAGAATGTGTGCAGAAATGAATATGGAATCGCAAGATGAAACAACCGAACCCGAATCAGAAGACGAAGAGTTCTACAGAAACCTAGGAAGAAAAAAAAATGCATTCGTCGCCCATGAATCATCTGAGAAGTCTCTCGAATCAGATAATGATGATAATGCTTCAAGTGATGATGAACCTATCGCATTCTGTCTCATGGCAAAAACCTCAAAGGATCAGGTATCAGCAAAGCACCGAAAACCTATGACTGAATATTCCTCTGAATACATTGCCTATGCAAAACTTGTTAAGATTGCAAAATCTCAACAAGATGAGCTTGAAAAACTTGAGATGAATCTCAGGAAAACCGAAGGATTACTGGTCGAAGAGATGGAGAAGAATCAAGAGTTGACTGAAAAGCACGATGCTTTTTCTTCAACGTTTGATGATCTTTCCGAACGATATGATTCTCTTACAGTCGACTACGAGAATTTATCAGATGAACTCCTTAGCAGGAATCAAGAACTCGAGTCACTGAAAGAGTCTTATAACGCACTCGCGAAAGAAAAAGCTTCTCTCTTCGCCGAGCAATCTAACAACCTTCCTGATGATTTTGTGCCTCCTTGCTCAAAATGCCTAGAACGTAGCAATGCTGATTCGAATGCTGAATCATCCAATGCTGTCATCGAGAATATTGCAACTACTTCGAATGATATTTCTAACCCCTCTTCCGAGGAATTTGCTGCTATCTCTGATGAAAATTGCAGGCTAAAGAACTTGCTAGAGACAGCAATGCTAAAAAGCCTCGGAGGACATCAAACTCTGTGTGATGTGCTCAAGAAGTCAATACTGCATAGAAATCCTTGAAAGGAAGGATTGGGTTTCGAAAGGAAACTCAACGTTGATGGAACCTACTGGACTCCCGAGCAATATCCTCGAACAAGTTGGGTTCTAGCCAAGAGCAAAACTCTCGAACCTGCGCTCCTGTCTGGATATGATACTCCCATTCCTGATGTTTCTGACAAGTCTGATGACTCAAGCTACAAACTCTTCAAACAGTAGAATGGTAAGGTTTTCGCTCGGTATGTTGGGACTAACTGCAGGTCTGGTTCACCCAAGAAGCAAATCTGGGTGAAGAAGTGCACCATTGAAAATTTATCTGTCACTACTAACCTGAATATGCAGAGTAATTCTCTTCGAGGAAATGAAAATCCCTTGCAGTATGGCACTGCAACTTCCTCAAATGGACATCAGCTAAACTTTCGACAAAAGGAGTATATGTGTATCTCCTCAAATCATTATACTCATGTCTCTGGGAACAATTTCAATGCTTACTCATATGATTACTCTCAAGATGCACAGGTGAACTACGGAAATCAACGAAGGAACGTCCCTGCTCAGTCAAGACCAATGAGGTCGGCGCTGCCCACACAAGTGTGGGTTGCGAGAAAGAACTAACCCGTCTTGCAGGAACTCTCTCAGGGATTCTTTTCGTTTATCCTTTGCCCTGAGATCTATATTGTTGGTGCTAGTTCTTTGTGTTATTTGCTATTCGTTTAGTGTTTATCTTCAAGCTGTTGTGTTTGTGTTCCGTCCGATAAACAACTCACTCATTGCTCCTCATTTGGTGTTTTCTTCTCGTTTGGCCGAGTGTTTTGTTTCGAACCCTTTTATCCCTCTATTATTTCTCTTCCAAATCTTTGTTGTCCGTCGTAAGCATGCAATTTGATCTAAAGAAGATCTCTCTCTGAGGTCCTTGGTCGCGAAAGAAATCAACTTCAAACTTTTATCCGTTTTTGGTGTTCTGCCCTTCAAATCTTTCGACCTCCCGCTCTCTTCCCGAGTTTCTCGCAGAAAACGGTTGCCACGTGCCCACGATCCCCATGATCGTGATCATGTCCGTTGAATGCGGAGCGTCCCGCAACTATGGGCCGTAGATTTCGGAGAAGAGGTTCAGCTCTCCTGCTATAAATACCCCTCACCGCGTCTTCTTCCTCATCCGCGCAAACCCTCGTTTCACCCTCATTCGAGCTCGAGCTCGAAGCAACTCCAGCGAGAATCTCCGCCATGCAACTCCAGTGAAGCCTCGTCGCAGCTGATCACGCCGGTGCGGTAATCCGTCCAACCGCATTGCCGTAGTTGATCTAAGTTGCCAAGTTAGGGCGCTTAGATCCGGAACTGCTCCTCTCCATCCCTCTGTTCTTAGGGCAGTTCTTACCAATGCAATTTTATTCGATTTATTTCTCTGTGGTAGATCTTTAGGAATCACTAGGATTTAATTGGTACGGTTTGTAGATCTTCCTCGTACTGGTTTTTCTCATCTAGGGTTCATGTGTAATCTTCCGAAAGATTAGATAGCTATCAACCAGCCTAGAATCTATCTGTGGCCTGCTTGTAAAACCTATTGATGATAACTTTCTGTTTTACCATGTGTTCCTGGTTGGACTCCTTAAAAATCGTTTTCGTTCAAAATCTTTCTGTGCATGCTTATGACCCTTCCTCTGTTTTTCCCTCGCATCTATTCTATTTCACAGGTTGGTCATGGCACAGAGTTCGGAAGAGCACTCAGATTCGGAAGGATACTTGCCCCAGTTCCCACCAAGGTCTGAACGAACGAGAATGACTGGAGGAGGAAAATCTTCAAAGCCACCCAGGGCCCCAAAGAAGAAACACGAGTCTGAGCCTGAAGATGATGAGGAAATTCCCTCTGCTCACAGTCAGCCTGAGGATGAATTGGTCACTGACGCTCTAACCATCTTCTCCGATGGAAATCCCAAAAAGGGCGGTCGTGGCAGAGAAAAGAACACCACTGCAGAGATGTCTGATCCTGAAAGTTACAGAACTCCACCTGAAGGAGAATCAACAACAGATCGCAACAACAGGCTCCAAAGGATTCGCTGCCACTGGGCAGGCAAATGGTACCGCTATGAAAATGTTCGCGAGAAGTACCAGATTCTTTTTGCCTTCACTCCACCATGGAATGACTGCATTGCTGAAAATTGCATTGGCCCCGATGATGAAAAAGTCAGAACACCACTGCCAGCAGATGCTCATCCTGACTCTCTCAAAACTATCGCTGATTTTCCCGAGGAAGTAGCTAAGAGGGCGAAGGCCAAAGCCAAGCGTGAAGCTAGAGAAGCTAAGAAAAACCAAGTTGAAGCGAAAAACATCGAGCTGACCCAGCAAGATGTACAGAAGAAGAAAGAACGTGCTTCTGCTTCGAAGGAAAGAAAATCTGGAAAATCAGCTTCCCCTCATGCACCTCGAAAGAAAACCCTCACCAAGAGAACCAAGAAGGCTGTACCTGACTCGTCTGATGAGTCGTCCAGAGAAGACACCCCTGATGAAATCCCATTGTATGATCGACCCGCCATCCTCAACAAGCCATCCAAGACTCCCTCGTCAGTGAAAGCTTTGCCATCTCTGAGGAAATCACCCAGGCTTGCACCCACTCGGTCCACTGATAAACCTTCGGGTTCTGCAGCTCCGAATACTTTGACAAGCACGGCAGTGAAGAGAAAGCTGCACTCTGAAGAACAAGCAGATGTGGCTGCCAAGAAGACCAAGCTCACTGTTCCTGCTCCCACAGAGGAACAGAAATATGACTTCAACTTCATGATCGATGTGATTGAAAGTGCTGCATATGATGCAAAAGCTGATGAAGTAGGTGGTCTGGGACTTCCTGATGATGTTGCCAAATAACAAAGCATTTTATCGAGCTGAGGAAAATCTCCAAGAAGCTGAATAAAGCAGTCAAAGACAAGCAAGCTGTCGAGAATATGAGAAATGAGGCCAAGACTGAATCCGAATGAAAAAAGATGAACAAAGAAATTGTTGAACTCACCAAGGTCCTCAGTGTCTTGCGCAATGAGAAAATTGATTGGCACTCGCGTTTGCACATGGAAGTGTCTCAGCTGTGTGACAGGAGAAACGAGGAGATTGACCGCAAGGCAGATCTCGCTCAAAGAAGAATTCAGGAAGAAAAACGTCAGAAGGCTAGGGCGAGAGCTAGCAAGCCGAAAACTAACAAAAACCGCCGCCTTCAAGATGTCTCTGGTGATCCTACACTAGATTCCCATGTACCCTTGCAGCAGGTTTCTCCTTCTCCACCTCTCGAGGATGAACTTATGCAACAAGTTGGTACTGAAGAGGTTATTATTCCTGCACCAGAAGCCCAAGAGCAACATGACGTTGTTGATATATTTCTGGAAAGGACTGATGAGGAAAATGCACCTCCCAAGCAGCAATCCCTAGCAAAAGAAGTTGATGAAGAGATTGAGGTTGAGAAGGCAGATCCATCGCCGCCGAAAACTTTGCAAGCAGAGCCCTCCGAATCAAATAAGGAGGAAAATGGCAAGATTGAGGGGGAGCTCAATGCTTCCCGAGATAAAACACCCCCGGTCTCATCGTCTAGTGTCCCTACCCAGATGGATGTTGATCCTGCTCCTCTTACCACTGCACCACAGTTGGTAGAGGAAGAAAAGAAATCTGCTGAGCCAATGGCTCGAGAAGAAACTGCCCCACCAGTTGTGACTCAAGCACCCGAGAAAGAAGTTGTTGTGCCCCCCGCCGATGAAAGTACAAGGAAAGAAAAGGCCCTTGAGCCCGATAGTCAGAAAGATGTCGAAGGAGTTCCGGTGAGCAAGAGCAGCAGTCTGTCAAGTTCCTCGAAGCATTCTGCACGAGACAAATCAAGGAAGCCACATGCTCCTCTCAAGCCCATTGAGGAAGGTGTGCCTGCACCCGATGATGTTCGAACCAAATCCATGACCAATGAAGAACCGCTGAGAAACCCACTGGAAACTTATCCGTTGTTTCCGGTTGATGATGGCCCAAATGGTCCAGCTTTCAACGAGCAGTTTCATCATTCAAAACTTGCATTCTTTGGGACCAGCCCATATGATGGGAAAGGACTTCGCTGTCACCAAGGTTCTGGACAAAGGAACAAGCCATGTATTATGCTTGCATTCTGTATGGCAAGAATCGCATATTCGAGCACAAAATTCTGGATTTCGCTGAGCTCGAAAGTTTACCGTGCTTCCATCACACCATCGAGCAGATTGAACAAGTGTTCCTGAAAAGTTTTCTTCATTTCAATCATGGCTGGAATCGTGAAGTTATCCTTCAGTTCTATGCCACACTTTATATCTCGGGAGACCTGGCAAATAGCAGTACTTGGATCCTCGAATGGATGACCGAGGAAGAAAAGATCAAATGCTCGGCTGACCAGTTTTTGGCACTATTGAATCTACCTCGGTGCGAATTTGATGCCTCACGAGAACACAGACTGCACTTCTGGGATGTATCCGAAGCTGAACTTCATATGCTAATGGACCCCAAGCTTGTTGGTGACGAATGTACCGAAGCAAATCCCAAGCATTTGGCCTATGAGAACAAAGTCTTGTTCTATATACTCTGCAACTCTCTCACGCCAACAAACATGCCCGAAACCATTCATGGCATCGTGGCAAATGCTCTTCAAGCAATAGCTCATGGCGTTCGGTTTGACATTCCAGATCTTCTCATTCGCAACTTAGCCTATGCAGTTGATAGCCCTCAAGTCTTGAAGCCATATGCACCATGGGTCCTGTTCGCCATTGAGCAGCTTATCGAGAAAAAGTTCTTCTGCCCATATGTTCCGAAAGTTTTCATGCCACCAGTCCGAGACACTCTTCGAACTGTGAAGGATATCGGCAAAGGGAAGACACCTATTGATGCCCTTGCTTCTGCCTCTGCTAGAGCTCCGAAGGTCAAGAAGGTCACAGTAGAAATCCCTCGTGAAGAAAATCCCTCACTATACGAAATTTGTCTTCGCACTCAGCAAGCCCTGGAAAGTCACATTAAGCTCGACCGCAAAGAAAAAGTGGAAATGATGACAGAGATCAATCTGCTTCACAATTATGCTCGTCAAGCCCTGCTGTATGAGAAAGAACAGAAGAAGCGCTCGTGGACCCTTCTACGCAAGCATTATTCTCGCAATCAACTATCTGCCAAGGGAATTGAGAAAGATTATGATCATCTGGAGCTGTTTGAAGTTCCTCGCATCCGAAGGCAAACTCCCGTGCTTCCTCAGCGTTCTGCCTCCACCGACCTTGTCACGCCCAATATGCGATCCTATCCTTGAGGGACTCGAAGGCCCCACCAGGGATAGAATCGCATATCGAAGACGCTTGCAAGGTGGATATCATTACATCGTACCATGTACATAAAAGATGGGGATACATACAAATACATATAGTCATCACAGGAATACATCAATACATAGCAAACACCATACAGAAGAGCAGAATCCGACTACGGATGAAACACAAACGAAAAACACGAACGACATCCACCCTGTTAGCCCAGGCTGCCGACCAGGAACCTATCCCCAGATCGACGAAGAACTCCAAAACAAACGCGCATCGCTCTCACGCCAAATCATTGCATTACCTGTACCTGCATCTGTTGTTGTAGTAATCTGTGAGCCACGAGGACTCAGCAATCCCATAACCATGGGTAACAAGACTATCAAAGCTTAATGGGTATGGAAGGGTAAGGTGGTGAGGTTGCAGCAAGCACTAAGCATTATATGGTGGCTAACTTACGAGTACAAGAATAAGAAGAGTAAACTACGCATAACGGTCGCAAACAAATAATGATCAAGAAGTGATCCTGAACACCTACTTCCGAGTCAAACATAACCCCACCGTGTTCTCTTCTCGAACTTCCTCGAAAAGAGACAATCACGGTTACGCACGCGGTTGGTGTATTTTAATTAGGATTAGTGTCAAGTTCTCTACAACCGGAGGTTATAAATATCCAAGTCGGCACATAACCGCGGGCACGGCTTCACGTAAGATTTAACCCTGCAGGGGTGCTCCAAGTAGTCCATTATAAATTACCACACGCATCCGATGGAACATCCTCACACCATGATAACACGATGCTTACGATAAGGAATTCCGGTGGACAAGCCACTCGTAACAGGTAAAACTAAACCAGCAAGACCACCCGGTGAGCCAGATCCGTGTCAAGAGCCGCGCGCACTCTGTCTACGGGCATCATCCGTCTATGCTAAGTGGACGGTAGCCAAAAGAACCCGAGTTGCCCCGAGGCGGCTCCGCCGACTGCTAGGTAGGTGGACCAACGGTTGTGTTTTGCCGCTGGCCCGAGTTATGCTGGATTAAAAGAGTCCCCGAAGTGGCGACCCTCTATGCATTTAATTATTAGGTTCATGTTGGCAAATGTTAAAACCAATGTTGGGCCTTGCTGGAGAAGTTTTAGCCTAAAACGAATGGACAGGGGGGTTCCCATATGCCCCACATGTGTTAGAAGCGCTCATCAAGGAACATAACACCGGTATTACGGAAACTAGGGCGGCATGAGTGGAACAAAACACTAGGCAAAAGGCCGAGCCTTCCACCCATTACCAAGTATATAGATGTATTAATTAAATAAGAGATATTATGATATCCCAAGACATCCATGTCCCAACATGGAACAACCTGCAACTGCAACTGCAACTAGCAACGCTATAAGAAAGGGCTGAGCAAAGCGGTAACATAGCCAAACAACGGTTTGCTGGGAAAGGGTGGTTAGAGGCTGTATCATGGCATATGGGAGGCTGACATATATGTGGTAGGAAGCGCGACATAGCGATAGCATCGAGACAACTAGCAAGCAAAGATAGTAATGATATCCAAGGTAATGGTCATCTTGCCTGAAATCCCGCTAGGAAGAAGACCGAATCCATGAAGAAGACGAACAAGCGTAGTCGAACGAATCCTCACACTTCGCAACATAATCGGAACTATCGAGAAGAAGCACAACCGGAAATAAGCAAACAATATGGTAAACACACAACATATAATCATGGCATGATGCACAACCAAATATGATGCATGTCCGGTTTAAATAGGCATGGCATGGCAAGAGTGCAACAAACAATACTACATATTAAGTGAAGCAAACTCCACATTCAAATATTATGTTCAATCTCGTTTAGGTACTCAACAAGTCTAAATGTTGGTTAACATGGCAAGAGGTGAAGCATAATTAAACTACCTATCTAGGCAATTTAAATGAGGCCGGAAACAACAAATAACAATTCCGGAAAAACCTCATATGCAAATTTCGAATTTGGTACTGTTCTGCCTAAAACACGATTTTAAAGTTGTTAAACATGCAAATTAATAGCACCATGTTAATCTACACATTTTTCTACCCCATTTACATATAAAGTTCATTTAATTCGGAGCTACAGTTATTTAGTTATGAAATAAATCATTTTAACAAGTTATTTATGCAAATTAATGCAAACAACAATTTAAATGTTTTTACCATGCATGAGAATGACCTATTAAGTTATATGCAATGTTATGGAAAAGATGGCATAAATGATATGGAGCATTTGGTCGCCATGACGGAAAGAAAGTGGTGCCATGGCGGCGATAATGGGAATGGTGCCACGGCAACATTCCGATGATCCGACAACTCGTTGAGATGACGGTGCCAAAGATCAAGTGCGAGATGTGCGAAACGTGCACGAGTGCGGGGAGTGATCCCGGATACCGGGTGTCCCACATGCCGATGGCATGGCAAACGAGAAAACGTGCAACGACCAATCGCACACGGTGCAAAACGAGCATCTCATGCATCACACAAGCGTTCGTTCTCGGGCGATTGCCTCAGCGGTTATACCTTCGAGCAAGCGTTTCGAGACGGAGTCGAAGGTAGTGGAAGTAGTGGTTTGCATTTCGGAGAGGAACTTGACGAATCCAATGTCTTCGGGGGTCATCCTTGAACTTGACAAAACCCACGGCGACGGTACTGGTACATGTCGGCAGTAGTCGTACTTGACGATCCAAAGGGGTACTTGCAGGGATCCACGACACCGTTAACGTTCGTGGCAGAGGAACTTGTCGTCCACGGGGTCTTCGAGGGTAGCCGTGTACTTGGCGTAATCCTCGGAGACGTGCTTGATGATCCAGGTACGGGTCTTGGCGGTCTTGACGAACCAAAGTGGCACAAGGCGAGATGCGTGGTCGCGGGTGAGGTGGAACTTGGCAGCGAGCGCGGGAGGCCTCGGGGCTGCGTTGTGGAGGCAACTCTCACGGCAGTGGCGATGACGCGCCATAGCAGCGGGCTAAGGAGGCGTCGGGCGAGCTGGCCAGATGCGGAGCAGCGAGCAGCGGCAGCAGCAAACCCGGAGGCGAGGGGCACCGGGCGCGCGTGCGCTCGAGGAGACGCGGGGAGGAAGCAAGCGGGGCTGGCTGCGAGGAGGGGCCATGCGAGAAGGGAGCAGGAGGCGTTTGAGCAGGGGAAGAAGGGCGGCGGGGATGGAGAGATCCGGCATGGCAGAGCCCGGATCTGGCGATGGATGGCTGCGGGAGTACATGGGCGGCTAGGCTTGGAGCAGGTCGGGCGCGTCCATGGCAGGGCTTGAGCTCCTGTTCAGAGAAAAGAACAAGAGAGAGAGCAGCGTAAGAGGATGGAGGAAAGTAAGTAGGAGAAGAAAAAAAAAAAGGAAGGAGAGGCACAGGGCGCAGGGAGCTGCTGTGCCCCGACGAGCTCCAGTCGCCGGTGGCCGGAGGAAGGTTCGCGAGGTGGTGGAGGCGAAGGCCGGCTGGAACGGGCGTTGCACCTCGATCCAGATCGGATCGAGCGCTCGGGAGCCTGGGCGGCTGCGAGGACGGGCGCGCTCGTACAGAGGAGGCAGGGGAACGAGAGGGAGAGAGGGGATCGAACGTGGGGTTCTCCCCTGGCGGCGCTGGAGGGATCGGTGAGGGAGAGAGTGAACAGGGGGGATCGGGCTAGGGTTAGTAGGCACCAACTGGGCCTTAGGTGGGCCGGCTGGCCGGCCGGTGGCTGCGGCTGGGTTGCTCCATCTCCTTCACTCTTTTCTTTTCCATTTTCCAGAACAGAAAATGCTTGGAGGAAAAGAATAGAAGGGAAGAAATGGAATTTGACAGAGAAGAAAAATATGTATGGAGTCATCGAAATATTCACAATTTGTATAAAATGCCCTGGCAATATTTAAAGACAGAAAAATAAATCAAGTTTGAATTTAATTCAAACTTGAGCCATTTTTGAATCTGGCCAAAACATTTGCAAAAGTGCTGAAATTTGGTGGAGAGACATTTGACATGGTTTAGAGGGTCCAGGAAAAGAGTGGACATTTTTCTGAGACAGGAAAAATGCCACTTGCAATAAATGCCAAAATTGGAAGAAGGAAGATGGAGATGGGGTTTTGCACTTGAAGATGGATCAAGCAAGATGCAAAGCAACCATGGAGGGGAAGGGGAAGATGGAGAGCACACAATAATTATGCAAACAACAAGGATGCAAGAATGCAACACAACAACAATGATGATTATGATGGATGATGCCAAACAAAATAAAACAAACATACATCACAACCAATGCAAGCAAGAACATAGCACAAAATAATGGAGGTCTCAGTCTTGGGCTGTTACATACCTGCTGTTTGTTGAACCCGATGATGAACTCGAAGACACAGCAGGCACGTATATATACAAGCCAGATGCACCTCGCACTGCTACTCCCGAAGCCGATCCCGAAGCCCGTGCTGCGTCTCCGACTCCTGCCTCGGCTTCGACCATCGCTCATTCTGCTTCGCCGAACAGTTCGAGTTCTGGGGATTCTTCGGACGAGTAGTTCCTCGCATGCATTCTCTTTCCTTTTTGACACTTGTTGACAAAAAGGGGGAGAAGAACATCGAGAGATAGAAAAGCGGGTTATTTGCAGGGTGTTTCCATTCGCCATTTTCTTTCTCTCTCGAACAATTTGCTTTTGGTCGCTGAACTTTTGGTTGTGGAACTTAATCTCACCGCCTGTGGTGTTGGTACTGCGTCGTCATGTACCGTTAATAACCCCTGCAATGCTATATTTGCTTCAAGTTATTTGTTTGCAGGTGCTATCGAATGCTTACTTCCTTGCAATGATTATCCTCGATTTTTATCTTTCGTGCAAGGTCAAGTGGAAGCCTTTCAAGGAGGATTGGAATTCATGTCTCTCGAAAAGAGGAACCTTACTCCTTGAAACTACATACATCATACTCCTATGCATACCTTTCACTATCTAATGATGCAGGAGAAGAATAGTCACTTCAGAGTAAAATTATTCATGAATTCAAAAGAGAATTCTTTCTGTCTATCTAACAAGCTGTTTTCCCTCGCATATGTCCATTGGATCATCTTTGTTGCAGGAAAACATCGTCTGAAGCATATCCACTCCGAGCAATAAACTTGTGATTTCTTTGCTCTGATTATTCCTCGAATATCTAACTTGATCTCGAGTGGATTCAAACTGTGTTCTGAGAAAATCTTCATGGCTTATCCATTGTCACAACACACTTTAATATATCTTCACTATCTAACTAATCTTTGTCAAAGATTGTGTGTGGCAGGAAATACCTCAGACACCCTCGAGTGCATTGGATGAAACTACGAATGAGATCATCTGGCAATGTCACTCACACGAAGATTCACCTCGCTACCCTCCGTATTATCTCCTATGCTCACTCCAATCAGTATGATGCATATCTTCAGGGGGAGCGTGCTTTATCTTCGTAATTGTCTCTCGTCGTTCAACTTCTTTCACATTCCATTTCATTATGTTATCTATCTTTCGATGTGTTCTGTTTTGTCAACAATCGTCCAAAAAGGGGGAGATTGTTGGTGCAATACTTGCCCTCTTGTGTTTTGGAGATTGTTGACAGAAACAGGCATGGACCGATTTGTTTGCTAGTGCACACAGAGAGAAATAGTCCATGCAGTGCCGAAGAGAATGCTGTCTCAGGTGTACAGATCGAGGAACTTCACCGAAGAATATCTGCACCACAGAGAAGAATGAGCTACATCCTTTTAAGACTTGTAGACGAGAAGAATGAAGTGAAGGAGTTGTCCCCTCAAAAATTTATTGCTGACGCGAAGCAATTGGTTCGGTGATTCTGTCCGAAGAAAATTGACTACAGCGATGGAAGACGAAGACGAAGTGAAGACGTAGCATTCTTTTCGTCGTTTCTCTTTCATTCATTTGAGTAATAGGACCTCCGTACTATTAAGAGGGGTATAGGTTCTCGAAGCTTAGATCCGTTGTGATGCTTAGCCCAAACCTATGCGAGACTGAGAGAAATCTCTTTATGCTTTGAATGATTACCTGCCAGCAGAAGACGTTGTTCTTCGTCACTGTAGGAGATATCTTTCGAACTGAGGAGTTAGCTTTACTTGCCCCACAAGTAATGTTACCGTTGTGCTCAATTTTCGACCATTGGACCCGTGTCGTTCGGCCATTGGCTACTCCACATGTCCAATTTGGTCTTTTCCCTTCAGGGAAGGCTGCGGCTATAAATAGCCACCCCGCTCCAACGTTGTCCGTTGGCTGCTCCGCTTAAGATTTCTGAGAAGATTGATTGAGCAACCCCTCGCAGAGAGATTTGAGTTTAAGATCCACCGAGAGAAAAATCAAGAGCCGAAACTTAGATAGTGGTTAAGCATCACAGTAGATCTGACTTGAGAGTTCTTGTACCTATTACTCTTGAGAGCTGCACACTCTCTAGACGGATAGGTGTCGGCTCGAGTGTTGAAGAGTTGTTGTCTTCACCGAGTAAAGTCTTCAGCAACCAAGAGTTGTTGTGGTTCGGGAAGAAGTCTGTCGAAGGTTTGGAGATCGCCGACAAGTATCTACCACGAGTGAAATCAACTGGAGTCTGATCAGCTCCGAGGTGAAGGAGAATAGGGCGAGGAGAGTTTATCCTCTGTGTTAAATCACAACCCCTCCAACCAGACGTAGTCCTTTGGCAGAAGGGCGAACTGGTCTACCAAATCCTACTGTCGCCATCGAGCACCACTGGTTCGCTTTACATTACTGCATTTCCTTCAGCAGTTTTCATTCGTGCTTAGTGCCGATAGTTGTATCTGATCAATCATAGTTCATCAATTGTCTGTCGCATTCTCATCGTTCTTTTCATCGCCTCAAGTTAATTTATTTCTCGTCGTAATATTGTATGTCTGCGTGATCTCATCTTATGCCGTATTCATTCACCTTGTCACCATTTCCAGTGCATTTCTTGTTGGGGAACGTTGCATGGGAAACAAAAAAATTCCTACGCACACACAAGATCTATCCATGGTGATGAGCATCTACGAGGGGGAGAGTGAATCTACATACCCTTGTAGATCGCTAAGCGGAAGCGTTAAGAAACGCGGTTGATGTAGTCAAACGTCTCCGCGATCCAAATCGCAAGTCGTCCCTCGAACCGATCACGAACTAGTGCCGAACAGACGGCACCTCCGCGTTCAACACACGTACAGCTTGATGACGCCTTCACCTCCTCGATCCAGCGAGCGATGGTGAAGTAGTAGATGAGTTCCGGCAGCATGACGGCGTGGTGATGGTGGTGAGGAACAATCTCTGCAGGGCTTCGCCAAACGCTACGGAGATTATGACGGAGGAACTAGAGGGTTAGGGTTGCCGCACACGGCTTGGGGAAATCTTGATGTATCCCGTGTGCTAGCCCTGCCCCTCTATTTATATGTTGAGCCTTGGGGTCTAAACTTGGAGAAAAAGCCTCCTCCAGGTCGGTTTTGCCCGTACAAGGTCGGTTTGGCCCGCAGGGAAAGAGTCCAACTCGGATCCCTGCAGTACCGCGTACAAGCGGTAGTACCGCTCACGAGCGGTACTACCGCTTCACACAAGCGGTAGTACCGCTTATGCGGTAGTACCGCTTCACACAAGCGGTAGTACTGCCTTACCAGCGGTAGTACCGCTTAAGGCAGCAGCAAAACTTCCTTTTGCACTTTCCAATACCTCGTGGGCTTTACCCCTTTGGCCCATATAAAGTGTTGTTGCACCTGAACACTTCGGTAAATATCCGGAACCACTTCCGGTGAATTCCGGAACCCTTCCGGAGATCAAAACACTACTATCACATATATCAATCTTTACCTCCGGACTCTTCCGGAGATTCTCGTCATGTCTGGGATCTTATCTGGGACTCCGAACAACCTTCGGTCACCAACAAAATAACTCAACTATACTAATCGTCACCAAACGTTAAGTGTGTAAACCCTGCGGGTTCGAGAACTATGTAGACATGACCGAGACACCTCTACGATCAATAACCAATAGCGGGACCTGGATGCCCATAATGTCTCCTACATATTCTACGAAGATCTATATCGGTCGAACCTCTATGTCAAGGATTCAGTTAATCCCGTATGATGTTCCCTTTGTTCTTCGGTATGTTACTTGCCCGAGATTCGATCGTCGGTATCTCTATACCTAGTTCAATCTCGTTACCGGCAAGTCTCTTTACTCGTTCCGTAATACAAGATCTCGTGGCTAACACTTTAGTCACATTGCTTGCAAGGCTCATTGTGATGTTGTATTACCGAGTGGGCCCTGAGATACCTCTCCGTCACACGGAGTAACAAATCCCAGTCTTGATCCATGCCAACTCAACAGACACCCTCGGAGATACCTGTAGAGCACCTTTATAGTCACCCAGTTACGTTGCGACGTTTGATACACACAAGGTATTCCTCTGGTGTCAGTGAGTTGCATGATCTCATGGTCAAAGGAACAAATACTTGACATGCAGAAAACAATAGCAATAAACTGACACGATCATATGCTACGTTTACAGTTTGGGTCTTGTCCATCACATCATTCTCCTAATGATGTGATCCCGTTATCAAATGACATCTCATGTCCATGGCTAGGAAACCTTCACCATCTTTTGATCAACGAGCTAGTCAACTAGAGACTTACTAGGGACACAGTGTTGTCTATGTACCCACACATGTATTTGAGTTTCCAATCAATACAATTATAGCATGGATAATAAACGATTATCATGAACAAGGAAATATAATAATAACCAATTTATTATTGCCTCTAGGGCATATTTCCAACAGTCTCCCACTTGCACTAGAGTCAATAATCTAGTTCACATCACTATGTGATTTACATTGTAATGAATCGAACACCCATGCAGTTCTGGTGTTGTTCATGTTTTAGCCCTTGGAAGAGGTTTAGTCATCGGATCTGCAACATTCAGATCCGTGTGTACTTTGCAAATATTTATGTCGTCCTCCTTGATGTAATCGCGGATGGAATTGAAACGTCGCTTTATGTGTCTGGTCCTCTTGTGAAATCTTGGTTCCTTGGCTAGAGCAATGGCACCAGTGTTATCACAAAACAGAGTCATTCGGTTAAGCGCACTAGGCACTACTCCAAGATCTGTCATGAACTCCTTCATCCAGACACCTTCCTTCGCCGCCTCCGAGGCAGCGATGTACTCCGCTTCGCATGTAGAATCAGCTACCACGCTCTGCTTGGAACTGCACCAGCTAACCGCACCCCCATTAAGAATAAATACGTATCCGGTTTGCGACTTAGAGTCATCCGGATCAGTGTCAAAGCTTGCATCGACGTAACCCTTTACGACGAGCTCTTGATCACCTCCATAAACGAGAAACATGTCCTTAGTCCTTTTCAGGTACTTCAGGATATTCTTGACCGCCGTCCAGTGTTCCATTCCTGGATCACTTTGAAACCTTCCGGCCATACTTATGGCAAGGCTGACATCGGGTCTTGTGCACAGCATTGCATACATGATAGAGCTTATGGCTGAGGCATAGGGGATGACACTCATCTTTTCTCTATCTTCTGCAGTCACTGGGCATTGAGTCTTACTCAACTTTACACCTTGCAAAACAGGCAAGAACCCCTTCTTTGACTGATCCATTTTGAACTTCTTCAAAAATTTATCAAGGTATGAGCTTTGTGAAAGTCCTATTAAACGTCTTGATCTATCTCTATAGATCTTGATGCCTAATATGAAAGCAGCTTCTCCTAGGTCCTTCATTGAAAAACTCTTGTTCAAACATTCCTTCACGCTTTCCAACATTTCTATATTGTTTCCAATCAGTAATATGTCATCCACATATAATATTAGAAACGCTATAGAGCTCCCACTCACTTTCTTGTAAATACAAGCTTCTCCGTAAACTTGTATAAACTCGAACGCTTTGATCACCTCATCAAAGCGAAGATTCCAACTCCGAGATGCTTGCACCAGTCCATAAATGGATCGCTGGAGTTTGCAAACTTTGTCAGCATTCTCTGGATCAACAAAACCTTCTGGTTGCATCATATACAACTCTTCCTCAAGGAAACTGTTAAGGAACGCTGTTTTGACATCCATCTGCCAAATTTCATAATCGAAAAAGGCAGCTATTGCTAACATGATTCTGACGGACTTAAGCATCGCTACGGGTGAGAAGGTCTCATCGTAGTCAACTCCTTGAACTTGTGAAAAACCCTTTGCCACAAGTCGAGCTTTATAGACGGTGACATTACCGTCCGCGTCCGTCTTCCTCTTAAAGATCCATTTGTTCTGAATGGCCTTACGCCCTTCAGGTAATACTTCCAAAGTCCATACTTTGTTTTCATACATGGATCCCATCTCGGATTTCATGGCCTCTAACCACTTCTCGGAATTCGGGTCCATCATCGCTTCTCCATAGCTCGTAGGTTCATCGTTGTCTAACAACATGACTTCTAAGACAGGGTTGCCGTACCACTCAGGAGCAGTACGCGTCCTTGTCGACCTACGAGGTTCGATAGCAACTTGATCCAAAGCTTCATGATCATCATCATTAACTTCTTCTTCAGCTGATGTAGGCTCTACAGAAACATCTTTCTGCTGCGCTGCGCTACTTTCGGGTTGAAGTAAAGGTTCAACAACCTCATCAAGTTCTATCTTCCTCCCACTCAATTCTTTCGAGAGAAACTCTTTCTCAAGAAATGTTCCGTTTTTAGCGACAAACACTTTGCCTTTGGATCTGAGGTAGAAGGTATACCCAACTGTCTCTTTTGGGTATCCTATGAAGACGCATTTCTTCGCTTTGGGTTCCAGCTTTTCAGGCTGAAGCTTTTTGACATAAGCATCACATCCCCAAACTTTAAGAAACGACAGCTTTGGCTTCTTGCCAAACCAAAGTTCATATGGCATCGTCTCAATGGATTTCGATGGTGCCCTATATAAAGTGAATGCAGCTGTCTCTAATGCATAACCCCAAAACGATAGTGGCAAATCGGCAAGAGACATCATAGATCGCACCATATCCAATAAGGTTTGATTACGACGTTCGGACACACCATTACGCTGTGGTGTTCCAGGCGGTGTTAGTTGTGAAACAATTCCACATTGTCTTAAGTGACTGCCAAACTCATAACTCAGATATTCTCCTCCTCGATCAGATCGTAGGAATTTAATCTTCTTGTTACGATGATTCTCAACTTCACTCTGAAATTGTTTGAACTTTTCAAATGTTTCAGACTTGTGTTTCATTAAGTAAATATACCCATATCTACTTAAGTCATCAGTGAAGGTGAGAAAGTAACGATAACCACCGCGCGCCTCAATACTCATCGGACCGCACACATCAGTATGTATGATTTCCAATAAGTCACTTGCCCGTTCCATTGTTCCAGAGAACGGCGTTTTGGTCATCTTGCCCATGAGGCATGGCTCACATGTGTCAAGAGATTCAAAATCAAGTGACTCCAAAAGTCCATCAGCATGGAGCTTCCTCATGCGTTTTATGCCAATATGACCTAAACGGCAGTGCCACAAGAAAGTGGTATTATCATTATCAATCCTACATCTTTTGGCATCAATGTTATGAACATGTGTATCATTACTATCGAGATTCAATAAGAATAAACCCCTTACATTGGGTGCATGACCATAAAAGATATTACTCATATAAATAGAACAACCATTATTCTCTGATTTAAATGAGTAACCGTCTCGCAATAAACAAGATCCAGATATAATGTTCATGCTTAACGCAGGCACTAAATAACAATTATTCAGGTTCATCACTAATCCCGATGGTAATTGAAGAGCGAGCGTGCCGACGGCGATCACATCAACCTTGGAACCATTTCCCACGCGCATCGTCACTTCGTCCTTTGCCAGCCTCCGTCTATTGTGCAGTTCCTGTTTTGAGTTGCAAATATGAGCAACCGCACCGGTATCAAATACCCAGGCACTACAACGAGAGTTCGTAAGGTACACATCAATAACATGTATATCATATATACCTTGTTTGTTGTTGGCCGCCTTCTTGTCAGCCAAATACTTGGGGCAGTTCCGCTTCCAGTGTCCAGTTCCCTTGCAATGAAAGCACATAGTTTCTGGTTTGGGTCCAGCCTTGGGTTTCTTCACGAGAGGAGCAACTGCTTTGCCACTCTTCTTGGAGTTACCCTTCTTACCCTTGCCATTTTTCTTGAAACTAGTGGTTTTATTGACCATCAACACTTGATGCTCCTTCTGAATTTCAGACTCAGCGGCTTTCAGCATCGCAAACAGCTCGGCGACTGACTTGTTCATCCCGTGCATGTTATAGTTCAACACGAAGCTCTTGTAGCTAGGTGGCAATGATTGAAGAACTCTGTCAGTGATAGCCTCTGGCGGAAGGGGCATCCCCAATTCAGCCAGACGGGTGGAGTACCCAGACATTCTGAGTACGTGATCACTGATAGACCCGTTCTCCTCCATCTTGCAAGCATAGAACTTATCGAAGATCTCATATCTCTCGATCCGGGCATTCTTCTGAAAGATAAACTTCAACTCCTGGAACATCTCATATGCTCCATGACGTTCAAAACGTCTTTGAAGTCCCGGTTCTAAGCCATACAATATTGCACATTGAACTATTGAGTAATCTTCAGAACGAGCCTGCCAGGCGTTCACAACGTCTAGAGACTCAACTGGAGCGGGTGGATCACCAAGCGGTGCATCAAGGACATAAGCCTTCTGGGAAGCCGTAAGGATAATCCTTAGATTACGGGCCCAGTCCACAAAGTTACTTCCATCATCTTTCAACTTAGCTTTCTCTAGGAACGCATTAAAATTCAGGGGTGCTACTGCGCGAGCCATGATCTACAACATAAATATAGCAAAGACAACTTAGACTATTGTTCTAGATAATGAGTTTAGTTAATCATATTACTTAAAAACTCCCACTCAAATTGACATCCCTCCGGTCATTCGAGTGTAACATGATCCAAATCCACCAACTCAAGTCCGATCATCACGTGAGTTGAGGTGGTTTCAATGGTGAACATCTTTATGTTGATCATATCTACTATATGACTCATGTTCGACCTTTCGGTCTCTTGTGTTCCGAGGCCATGTCTGTACATGCTAGGCTCGTCAAGTTTAACTCGAGTGTTCCGCACGTGCAACATGGCTTACACCCGTTGTATGCGAACGTAGAGTCTATCACACCCGATCATCACGGCGTGTCTCGAAACGACGAACTTTCGCAACGGTGCACACTCGGGGAGAACACAATTTTATCTTGAAATTTAAGTGAGGGATCACCTTATAATGCTACCGTCGTCCTAAGCAAAATAAGATGCATAAAAGGATTAACATCACATGCAAATCATAAGTGACATGATATGGCCATGAACTTGTGCTTTTGATATCCATCTCCAAAGCACCGGCATGATCTCCATCGTCACCGGCATGACACCATGATCTCCATCATCTTGATCTCCATCAATGTGTCGCCATGAGGTTGTCGCGCCGACTGTTGCTTCCACGACTATTGCTAACTCATAGCGATAAAGTAAAGCAAAACGGCGAAAATAATTAAAGACAACTCTATGGCTCCTGCCAGTTGCCGTACTCATCGACATGCAAGTCGTGATATTCTATACAACACATGATCATCTCATACATCACATATATCTCATCATGAAATTGGCCATATCACATCACAACATACCCTGCAAAAACAAGTTAGACGTCCTCTAATTGTTGTTGCAAATTTTACGTGGCTGCTACGGGTTTGCAAGAACCGTTCTTACCTACGCAAAACCACAACGTGGTGTAGTGATTGCTTTTTGATCTTCTAAAAGAACCCTCTTCATTGAAATCGATTCAACTAAAGTGAGAGAGACAAACACCCGCTAGCCATCTTTATGCAACAAAGTTACATGTCAGTTGAAGGAACCGGTCTCTCGTAAGTGTACGAGTAATGTTGGTCCGGGCCGCTTCATCTCACAATACCGCCGAATCAAGTATCAACTAGTAACGGCAAGCAATATGTATACACCCACGCCCACAACTCGTATGTGTTCTACTCGAGATCTCATCTATGCATAGACCTGGCTCAGATGCCACTGTTGGGAAACGTTGCATGGGAAACAAAAAAATTCCTACTCACACACAAGATCTATCCATGGTGATGAGCATCTACGAGGGGGAGAGTGAATCTACATACCCTTGTAGATCGCTAAGCGGAAGCGTTAAGAAACGCGGTTGATGTAGTCGAACGTCTCCGCGATCCAAATCGCAAGTCGTCCCTCGAACCGATCACGAACTAGTGCCGAACAGACGGCACCTCCGCGTTCAACACACGTACGGCTTGATGACGCTTTCACCTCCTCGATCCAGCGAGCGATGGTGAAGTAGTAGATGAGTTCCGGCAGCACGACGGCGTGGTGATGGTGGTGAGGAACAATCTCTGCAGGGCTTCGCCAAGCGCTACGGAGATTATGACGGAGGAACAAGAGGGTTAGGATTGCCGCACACGGCTTGGGGAAATCTTGATGTATCCCGTGTGCTAGCCCTGCCCCTCTATTTATATGTTGAGCCTTGGGGTCTAAACTTGGAGTAAAAGCCTCCTCCAGGTCGGTTTTGCCCGCACAAGGTCGGTTTGGTCCGCAGGGAAAGAGTCCAACTCGGATCCCTGCAGTACCGCGTATGCGGTAGTACCGCTTCACACAAGCGGTAGTACCGCTTACGCGGTAGTACTGCCTTACCAGCGGTAGTACCGCTTAAGGCAGCAGCAAAACTTCCTTTTGCACTTTCCAATACCTCGTGGGCTTTACCCCTTTGGCCCATATAAAGTGTTGCTGCACCCGAACACTTCGGTAAATATCCGGAACCACTTCCGGTGAATTCCGGAACCGTTCCGGAGATCAAAACACTATTATCACATATATCAATCTTTACCTCCGGACTCTTTCGGAGATTCTCGTCATGTCCGGGATCTTATCTGGGACTCCGAACAACCTTCGGTCACCAACAAAATAACTCAACTATACTAATCGTCACCAAACGTTAAGTGTGTAGACCCTGCGGGTTCGAGAACTATGTAGACATGACCGAGACACCTCTACGATCAATAACCAATAGCGGGACCTGGATGCCCATAATGTCTCCTACATATTCTACGAAGATCTATATCGGTCGAACCTCTATGTCAAGGATTCAGTTAATCCCGTATGCTGTTCCCTTTGTTCTTTGGTATGTTACTTGCTCGAGATTCGATCGTCGGTATCTCTATACCTAGTTCAATCTCGTTACCGGCAAGTCTCTTTACTCGTTCCGTAATACAAGATCTCGTGGCTAACACTTTAGTCACATTGCTTGCAAGGCTCATTGTGATGTTGTATTACCGAGTGGGCCCTGAGATACCTCTCCGTCACACGGAGTAACAAATCCCAGTCTTGATCCATGCCAACTCAACAGACACCCTCGGAGATACCTGTAGAGCACCTTTATAGTCACCCAGTTACGTTGCGATGTTTGATACACACAAGGTATTCCTCCGGTGTCAGTGAGTTGCATGATCTCATGGTCAAAGGAACAGATACTTGACATGCAGAAAACAATAGCAATAAACTGACACGATCATATGCTACGTTTACAGTTTGGGTCTTGTCCATCACATCATTCTCCTAATGATGTGATCCCGTTATCAAATGACATCTCATGTCCATGGCTAGGAAACCTTCACCATCTTTTGATCAACGAGCTAGTCAACTAGAGGCTTACTAGGGACACAGTGTTGTCTATGTACCCACACATGTATTTGAGTTTCCAATCAATACAATTATAGCATGGATAATAAACGATTATCATGAACAAGGAAATATAATAATAACCAATTTATTATTGCCTCTAGGGCATATTTCCAACATTTCTATCGCAGTCATATCTAGTTTTCTCTCGTGATTGTGCATCTGATCATAAGTTGCATTACTATCGATCATGTCGGACTTGTGATATTCATCGCTTGATAAAATTGCTGCATTCTACATCGATAGATTTGGTCCTCTAAAGCGAGCTAAATTAAGTGCATTGCTACCGAACTTTATTTCTACTACTGTGTTTGGGATCGGTTCAAAACCTTCGTAAGAATTTTTGAATCTCCCATTCACCCCCCCTCTGGTCGATATACTCTCGGTCCTAACAGAAGTAATATCTTCCATGACTTGCAAGGTATCATGAACAGGAGGAATGAAGCTTTTGTGGTTTTCCTTCACAAGATACACAATGCAGATAGCATGATCAATCACCTTCTAGATCCAGGGCGCGAACACTTTGATGCAGAAGGGATATTGAGTACAATCTTTCAGAATACGCAGGAACATGTCTTCCACGTCGAAGATGTATTGCTCAGAGATTGCATATATAGAATTTTGAAGAACATCTGAGATGGATTTGTCCGGATTCATACCCGCCAGAGGGCAAATTGTGTAGGAGAGCATATAAAATAGTGTTTGATTCTCGAAGGTTAAGTGCTCAGGGCGAGGAGGACCAGTGTAGTCACGAATCTTTTCTTGATCCATTGTGCACCGAAAAGTTTCATCTGATATGACATCAATGTTGTGAACCCGAATTTCAGTGTCACCATGCTCAAAGCGAGGGAAATGGAAGTGCGAGACAAAATCTGTTGAAGTGCATTTGATGCGTTTTCCTTCAGTCATCCACTCCATAATCCATTTTGAGCTATCAGATTCATCGCCAGAGATATACAGTGTAGCATAGAACTGAAGAATAATCTCTCTGTTCCAAGGATGCTCGAATTCAAATACCTTGGTGAGGCAGAAATCATCCAGGTCCTGAAGCAATTGATTGAAATAGCCAATATTGCGCATTGCAGGGATGTTCAGATATTCATGAGGAAATATCTTTCTGCTCTCATAGAGGACCCGAGAGTAATATATGGCCTGTTCCTTAGTCCAGAAGCGAGGCGATTCCGAAGTGCGCGGCCCATCATACGGACTAGCTTGAAAGAATTTGGGGTGCGCATTCCGATTGAAAAGAGGACCTTTCGCGCCTGCTCCTGACGAGAACAAAGGCAGTTCATCACGAGGGTATGGGTATTTGAGTTCTTCTTCGGGAGAGAGAAATTCATCGCCATATACAACTGAGTCAGTACGGCGAGCAGAGACAGATTTCCGTTCGGAAGGACCAGCTTCGGGGATTCGTGTCGCTGTGTCGATAGTTAACTTGAGTGGGGATGGAGCAGGTGTTGCAACAGAGGGTGCTGCAAAGGCAGTAGGTAGCAGGGCAGGTTCATCCACTTTAGGCACTGAGGCCGATTCATGCACTGGAGGTGGTCGAGGTTGTTCCACAGGAGGCTGTTGTTGCTCGATATTAGGAGAAGCCGAGACTTTTGGAGCTTCATGAGCCGGAGAAGCTTGGGGCTCGGAGCGAGGAATTTCACCTTCCTTGGAAACAGATCTTTGCGAGGGAATATCAGCTCGAGCAGGGGATGCCACAGGCACAGATTCAGTTGGCCTTGGCGAGGGAGGAGCATCCGAGTCTTTTACTGGGGGGTTCGAATGAATAGCTGGCTCAGGAGATTTTTCTTTCTGAGACTGAGCAACTAGGCGTGCAGGCGATTTTTCCTTCAGAGCAGGAGGTACATTTTTCTTCGCAATTCTCTTTCATTGCTTTTTCTTTTGAAGGGCAACTTGATCAATGTGGCCTTTGACCAGATCATTGTAGCCAGTGACTTTTGCTTGATGTTCGTCACAGATCTTGCGAACAATTTTGTTGAGATCCGCGTGAAAGCGTAACCTTCTATGACGGAGGAGAGTCATGGCACGGTTGACATCCTTGTAAGAATCTTCGAGCGCTTTGATGACAAATCTTGAAGAAGCAGTTTTCATTCGACCATCAAGGTCAATTAGCTCGGCAGAGAGAGAGTTGATCTCAGCTGCATCTTCTCTCAGTTCTTGAACTACGGAAGTGGCATGTGTAATAACTTCATCAGGAATAGGCAGAGATGCCACTTCACCATCGAATGGATTGTCCACAAATTTATCAAGCTGTTCCATGATGAATATGTGATCATAGTAGTGAGGAGCATCAGACATGGCAATAGGAGCAGTCTGCACAGGAACTTGCTCGGAAGGAGGTTTAGAAGCCAATGGCTGAGTCAGGGTAGGTGCAAACTTAGCAGCCTTCTCCGTCGGAGCAGTAGCTTGTGGAGCATTTTTCTCGGTAGGCGCCTTGATTTTCTTCAAGTCAGGCTTGGGAATACTTTCGCCAGGCTTTGCAGTACTCACAGGAGTTTCAACTACCAAATCTTGCATATTTATAGCATCAGGATGAGGAGTTGTGTTCACATGCTGTCTTATAGTGACAGTGGTAGCAGGAGTTTTTCTAGCAGTGATCTTCTTCGGTGGTGCTTCTGGAGCCATATGAACCCGAAGATCAGGCAGCACGGTTGACGTGGTAATATTCACTTCCTCGCTGAGAGTAGCAGCAACTTCTTCCTTGGTGAGCGGAGGGTCATCATCCGAAGAATCACTCATTTTAAATTCATCGGCTGGTTCAGCCTTTTTCTTCTTTGGTGCACTCTTTCTCTTTGATGCAGCAGTGCTGGGATCATGCTTGCGTTTAGAGCGTCCTTCAGATTTTCCTTCGGCCTTTTTCTTCTCGACATCATCTTTGAGAAGGCGAAGGTTTTCCTCTTCATGAGCCTTTTGCTTTTCAGCCCGCTGAGCTCGCTTGATAGCATTTCGCTGACGCTTAGCAAGCTCATCAGGATAAGATTCGGGTGTGCGAAGGGATGACTCATGAACATTTGGTGGAGCAGGTGGTCTCTCTTGGGGACCATTTGGTTTTATGAGAGAAATTTCCCGGCAGTCACCCCATGGTGGATGAAATGCAAAGTTTTGAGCAAACCGAGGATGAACAAATTCATAGTTGAACCATTTGCGCACCCAATGATGTCGAATCCATTGTTGACGTGTATCACGCTGATGTTTGGTTTCTCCTGGAACTGTATCATACCGATCATGAGAGATATACTCAGCTGTGTTTGTGTATGCCTATCTGCCACCCTTCTTCTTCTTCGGAGCATTTTCTTCTTGCTCATTAGCATTTTGCTCGGTCCTTTTTCGCTTGCTGGTTGATGGGCCTACCGTTGAGCCCTTGGCATTCGGAGCTTTGGATTCATCAGCTGTACCCAGAACAACATCATCTCTGTCGGCCAGGCTCACTGGTTGAGCCAAATCCTCAACTGACTGCATTTTCCTGTGAATAAAGATAGATGCGAGGGAAAATGGGGACAGGGTTACGAATGCACACAGCGAAGATTTTGAAAAATAAATCATTTTGATGAAGAAGTAGATGCAGACTTTGAGTAATGTTTCGGATGAAAGAAATGTGTAGAACGAACTAGTAGGTTCGAAGAATATACTAGTTAACGTGCTAAGCATTCCATTCGTACGAGACACAACACAAACCCTAGATCTAAAAAAATTCGGATGCGAGGGACAACTACAAACCACATCCGCACAAGTTACCTAGCAGTAAAGATCTGGGAAATGCGGTAAAAATAGACAATTTCTATCGCGGATGAACTCGAACAGGATGAATGGAAGAGCGAGTTCGCACTACACATACCCTAACTCGGTGATGTGCAGCGACTACGGCGGCGCAGGGATGGAGATGATCCGTGGCGACGAGGAATGACTCCGGCGACCTCTTTCCGGCAGCAAAGCGGCAAAGATGATCAGCGTCATCGAGCTCGAGGTGGAGCAGTGCGGTAGGGCTTCGGAAGGTGACGGTGGAGGAGATGCGAAGTAAATTGAGGGAGGGTGGCGGCATGGAATATATATGCGAGGAGGAAATAACCGCACCCGGTGAATCTGATCGGACGGCCAAAGTCAGAGGACTATTGCGATTCAACGGACCAGATAAACTTGCAGTTGATGAAGAGCACGTGGCAACCGTCACCAAAGAACGTGGTCCTCACTTGGGCGGGAAACCCCAAATTTTGGACGGCTTTCGCCAAAACAAATTAAGTTCGGATCGAACCTTTAACGTGGTCAAGGACACCAGATAAAGTTTCGTTTCCAGATGAATTTTGTGCATTCATAACGGAACAGCATAGACTGGAAGAGATAGAATAGAGAGAAAACAGGGTCCTAGGTATTTCACTCAGACGAAGAACCACAAACACCCGAGAGAGAAGCTATGAGTGAAATATATTCGGACTAACACAAAAACTTCAAACGCAACTCAACGAAGAGAAATTGTGGTGGTGTTACCCACCGTATAAGAACTATATGACCCCGAGCATCGCACAATTATCGTGGCACCCGGTTAGTCTAGTTCTTCATTAATGTATTCACTCTCAGAAAGAAAATTTCACTTTGTCGAAATTTTCAAACTCTTCGAGTGTTGTGCACCCATTCCTTCTAAGATGTGGAAGTGATGGTATGGGTGCCGAGTCCAGCTTACTGCATGTTTGTGGAATCTAGGATATTTAGCTCACACTGTAACGCACGGAATCTTTTCTCATCGAGAGGCTTGGTGAAGATATCGGCGAGATTTTCTTCGGTATTGACGTGACTGATAACAATATCCTCTCGAGCAACATGATCGCGTAGGAAATGATGTCTGATCTCAATATGCTTGGTGCGAGAGTGCTGCACTAGATTGTGTGCAATTTTGATCGCACTCTCATTGTCGCACAATAGAGGTATCTTCTTGACCTTGATGCCATAATCCTTCAGAGTCTGCTTCATCCATAATAACTGAGTGCAACAGGCGCCGGCAGCAATATATTCGGCCTTGGCCGTAGAGAGCGAGACACATTTCTGCTTCCTTGACGACCAACATGTTGGAAATATGCCCTAGAGGCAATAATAAATTGGTTATTATTATATTTCCTTGTTCATGATAATCGTTTATTATCCATGCTATAATTGTATTGATTGGAAACTCAAATACATGTGTGGGTACATAGACAACACTGTGTCCCTAGTAAGCCTCTAGTTGACTAGCTCGTTGATCAAAGATGGTTAAGGTTTCCTAGCCATTGACATGAGATGTCATTTGATAACGGGATCACATCATTAGGAGAATGATGTGATGGACAAGACCCAAACTGTAAACGTAGCATTTGATCGTGTCAGTTTATTGCTATTGTTTTCTGCATGTCAAGTATCTGTTCCTTTGACCATGAGATCATGCAACTCACTGACACCGGAGGAATACCTTGTGTGTATCAAACGTCGCAACGTAACTGGGTGACTATAAAGGTGCTCTACAGGTATCTCCGAGGGTGTCTGTTGGGTTGGCATGGATCAAGACTGGGATTTGTTACTCCGTGTGACGGAGAGGTATCTCAGGGCCCACTCGGTAATACAACATCACAATGAGCCTTGCAAGCAATGTGACTAAAGTGTTAGCCACGAGATCTTGTATTACGGAACGAGTAAAGAGACTTGCCGGTAACGAGATTGAACTAGGTATAGTGATACCGACGATCGAATCTCGGGCAAGTAACATACCGAAGAACAAAGGGAACAGCATACGGGATTAACTGAATCCTTGACATAGAGGTTCGACCGATAAAAGATCTTCGTAGAATATGTAGGAGCCAATATGGGCATCCAGGTCCCGCTATTGGTTATTGGCCGTAGAGGTGTCTCGGTCATGTCTACATAGTTCTCGAACCCGCAGGGTCTACACACTTAACGTTTGGTGACGATTAGTATAATTGAGTTATTATGTTGGTGACCGAAAGTTGTTCGGAGTCCCGGATAAGATCCCGGACATAACGAGGATCTCCGGAATAGTCCGGAGGTAAAGATTGATATATGTGATAATAGTGTTTTGATCTCCGGAAGAGTTCCGGAGTTCACCGGAAGGGGTTCCGGATGTTTACCGAAGTGTTCAGGTGCAGCAACACTTTATATGGGCCAAGGGATAAAAGCCCACAAGGTATTGGAAAGTCCAAAAAGTAGTTTTGCTGCCGCGTAAGCGGTACTACCGCTTGTGTGAAGCGGTACTACCGCCCGAGCGGTACTACCGCTTGTGTGAAGCGGTACTACCGCCCAAGCGGTACTACCGCTTGTGAGCGGTACTACCGCTTGTGCGCGGCTGTGCACGGTTCGGCAGGGATCCGAGTTGGACTCTTTTCCTGCGGGCCAAACCGACCTTGTGCGGGCAAAACCGACTTGGAAGAGACTTTTACTCCAAGTTTAGACCCCAAGGCTCAACATATAAATAGAGGGGCAGGGCTAGCACACGAGAGACATCAAGATTTCCCCAAGCCATGTGCGGCAACCCTAACCCTCTAGTTCCTCCGTCATAATCTCCGTAGCGCTTGGCGAAGCCCTGCAGAGATTGTTCCTCACCAACATCACCACGCCGTCGTGCTGCTGGAACTCAACCACTACTTCACCATCGCTCGCTGGATCGAGGAGGTGAAGGCGTCATCAAGCCGTACGTGTGTTGAACGCGGAGGTGCCGTCCGTTCGGCGCTAGTTCGTGATCGGATCGAGGGACGACTTGCGATTTGGATCGCGAAGACGTTCGACTACATCAACCGCGTTTCTTAAACGCTTCCGCTTAGCGATCTACAAGGGTATGTAGATTCACTCTCCCTCTCGTAGATGCTCATCACCATGGATAGATCTTGTGTGTGCGTAGGAAAATTTTTGTTTCCCATGCAACGTTCCCCAACAGTGGTATCAGAGCTAGGTCTATGCGTAGATGAGATCTCGAGTAGAACACAAACGAGTTGTGGGCGTGGGTGTATACATATTGCTTGCCGTTACTAGTTGATATTTGATTCGGCGGTACTGTGAGATGAAGCGGCCCGGACCGACATTACGCGTACACTTACGCGAGACAGGTTCCTTCAACTAACATGTAACTTCGTTGCATAAAGATGGCTAGCGGGTGTCTGTCTCTCTCAGTTTAGTTGAATCGATTTCAATGAAGAGGGTTCTTTTAGAAGATCAAAAAGCAATCACTACACCACGTTGTGGTTTTGCGTAGGTAAGAACGGTTCTTGCAAACCCGTAGCAGCCACGTAAAATTTGCAACAACAATTAGAGGACGTCTAACTTGTTTTTGCAGGGTATGTTGTGATGTGATATGGCCAATTACATGATGAGATATATGTGATGTATGAGATGATCATGTGATGTATAGAATATCACGACTTGCATGTCGATGAGTACGGCAACTGGCAGGAGCCATAGAGTTGTCTTTAATTATTGTATGACCTGCGTGTCAATCATTAAGCGCTATGTAATGCTTTACTTTATCGCTAATCGTTAGCAATAGTCGTGGAAGCAACAGTCGGCGCGACAACCTCATGGCGACACGTTGATGGAGATCAAGATGATGGAGATCATGGTGTCATGCCGGTGACGATGGAGATCATGCCGGTGCTTTGGAGATGGAGATCAAAAGCACAAGTTCATGGCCATATCATGTCACTTATGATTTGCATGTGATGTTAATCCTATTATGCATCTTATTTTGCTTAGGACGACGGTAGCATTATAAGGTGATCCCTCACTTAAATTTCAAGATAAAATTGTGTTCTCCCCAAGTGTGCACCGTTGCGAAAGTTCGTCGTTTCGAGACACGCCGTGATGATCGGGTGTGATAGACTCTACGTTCGCATACAACGGGTGTAAGCCATGTTACACGTGCGGAACACTCGGGTTAAACTTGACGAGCCTAGCATGTACAGACATGGCCTCAGAACACAAGAGACCGAAAGGTCGAACATGAGTCATATAGTAGATATGATCAACATGAAGATGTTCACCATTGAAACCACCTCAACTCACGTGATGATCGGACTTGAGTTGGTGGATTTGGATCATGTTACACTCGAATGACCGGAGGGATGTCAATTTGAGTGGGAGTTTTTAAGTAATATGATTAACTAAACTCATTATCTAGAACAATAGTCTAAGTTGTCTTTGCTATATTTATGTTGTAGATCATGGCTCGCGCAGTAGCACCCCTGAATTTTAATGCGTTCCTAGAGAAAGCTAAGTTGAAAGATGATGGAAGTAACTTTGTGGACTGGGCCCGTAATCTAAGGATTATCCTTACGGCTTCCCAGAAGGCTTATGTCCTTGATGCACCGCTTGGTGATCCACCCGCTCCAGTTGAGTCTCTAGACGTTGTGAACGCCTGGCAGGCTCGTTCTGATGATTACTCAATAGTTCAATGTGCAATGTTGTATGGCTTAGAACCGGGACTTCAAAGACGTTTTGAACGTCATGGAGCATATGAGATGTTCCAGGAGTTGAAGTTTATCTTTCAGAAGAATGCCCGGATCGAGAGATATGAGATCTCCGATAAGTTCTATGCTTGCAAGATGGAGGAGAACGGGTCTATCAGTGATCACGTGCTCAGAATGTCTGGGTACTCCACCCGTCTGGCTGAGTTAGGGATGCCCCTTCCGCCAGAGGCTATCACTGACAGAGTTCTTCAATCATTGCCACCTAGCTACAAGAGCTTCGTGTTGAACTATAACATGCACGGGATGAACAAGTCAGTCGCCGAGCTGTTTGCGATGCTGAAAGCCGCTGAGTCTAAAATTCAGAAGGAGCATCAAGTGTTGATGGTCAATAAAACCACTAGTTTCAAGAAAAATGGCAAGGGTAAGAAGGGTAACTCCAAGAAGAGTGGCAAAGCAGTTGCTCCTCTCGTGAAGAAACCCAAGGCTGGACCCAAACCAGAAACTGTGTGTTTTCATTGCAAGGGAACTGGACACTGGAAGCGGAATTGCCCCAAGTATTTGGCTGACAAGAAGGCGGCCAACAACAAACAAGGTATATATGATATACATGTTATTGATGTGTACCTTACCAACTCTCGTTGTAGTGCCTGGGTATTTGATACCGGTGCGGTTGCTCATATTTGCAACTCAAAACAGGAACTGCGGAATAAACGGAGGCTGGCAAAGGACGAAGTGACGATGCGCGTGGGAAATGGTTCCAAGGTTGATGTGATCGCCGTCGGCACGCTCGCTCTTCGATTACCATCGGGATTAGTGATGAACCTAAATAAGTGTTATTTGGTGCCTGCGTTAAGCATGAACATTATATCTGGATCTTGTTTATTGCGAGACGGTTACTCATTTAAATCAGAGAATAATGGTTGTTCTATTTATATGAGTAATATCTTTTATGGTCATGCACCCAATGTGAGGGGTTTATTCTTATTGAATCTCGATAGTAATGATACACATGTTCATAACATTGATGCCAAAAGATGTAGAATTGATAATGATAATACCACTTTCTTGTGGCACTGCCGTTTAGGTCATATTGGCGTAAAACGCATGAGGAAGCTCCATGCTGATGGACTTTTGGAGTCACTTGATTTTGAATCACTTGACACATGTGAGCCATGCCTCATAGGCAAGATGACTAAAACGCCGTTCTCTGGAACAATGGAACGGGCAAGTGACTTATTGGAAATCATACATACTGATGTGTGTGGTCCGATGAGTATTGAGGCGCGCGGTGGTTATCGTTATTTTCTCACCTTCACTGATGACTTAAGTAGATATGGGTATATTTACTTAATGAAACACAAGTCTGAAACATTTGAAAAGTTCAAACAATTTCAGAGTGAAGTTGAGAATCATCGTAACAAGAAGATTAAATTCCTACGATCTGATCGAGGAGGAGAATATCTGAGTTATGAGTTTGGCAGTCACTTAAGACAGTGTGGAATTGTTTCACAATTGACACCGCCTGGAACACCACAGCGTAATGGTGTGTCCGAACGTCGTAATCGAACCTTATTGGATATGGTGCGATCTATGATGTCTCTTGCCGATTTGCCACTATCGTTTTGGGGTTATGCATTAGAGACAGCTGCGTTCACTTTAAATAGGGCACCATCGAAATCCGTTGAGACGACGCCATATGAACTTTGGTTTGGCAAGAAGCCAAAGCTGTCGTTTCTTAAAGTTTGGGGATGTGATGCTTATGTCAAAAAGCTTCAGCCTGAAAAGCTGGAACCCAAAGCGGAGAAATGCGTCTTCATAGGATACCCAAAAGAGACAATTGGGTATACCTTCTACCTCAGATCCGAGGGCAAAGTGTTTGTCGCTAAAAACGGAACATTTCTTGAGAAAGAGTTTCTCTCGAAAGAATTGAGTGGGAGGAAGATAGAACTTGATGAGGTTGTTGAACCTTTACTTCAACCTGAGAGTAGCGCAACGCAGAAAGTTGTTTCTGTGGAGCCTACATTAGCTGAAGAGGAAGTTAATGATGATGATCATGAAGCTTTGGATCAAGTTGCTATCGAACCTCGTAGGTCGACAAGGACGCGTACTGCTCCCGAGTGGTACGGCAACCCTGTCTTAGAGGTCATGTTGTTAGACAACGATGAACCTACGAGCTATGGAGAAGCGATGATGGGCCCGGATTCCAAGAAGTGGTTAGAGGCCATGAAATCCGAGATGGGATCCATGTATGAAAACAAAGTATGGACTTTGGAAGTATTACCTGAAGGGCGTAAGGCCATTCAGAACAAATGGATCTTTAAGAGGAAGACGGACGCGGACGGTAATGTCACCGTCTATAAAGCTCGACTTGTGGCAAAGGGTTTTTCACAAGTTCAAGGAGTTGACTACGATGAGACCTTCTCACCCGTAGCGATGCTTAAGTCCGTCAGAATCATGTTAGCAATAGCTGCCTTTTTCGATTATGAAATTTGGCAGATGGATGTCAAAACAGCGTTCCTTAACGGTTACCTTAAGGAAGAGTTGTATATGATGCAACCAGAAGGTTTTGTCGATCCAGAGAATGCTGACAAAGTTTGCAAACTCCAGCGATCCATTTATGGACTGGTGCAAGCATCTCGGAGTTGGAATCTTCGTTTTGATGAGGTGATCAAAGCGTTCGAGTTTATACAAGTTTACGGAGAAGCTTGTATTTACAAGAAAGTGAGTGGGAGCTCTATAGCGTTTCTAATATTATATGTGGATGACATATTGCTGATTGGAAACAATATAGAAATGCTGGAAAGCGTAAAGGAATATTTGAACAAGAGTTTTTCAATGAAGGACCTAGGAGAAGCTGCTTTCATATTAGGCATCAAGATCTATAGAGATAGATCAAGACGCTTAATAGGACTTTCACAAAGCACATACCTTGATAAGATTTTGAAGAAGTTCAAAATGGATCAGTCCAAGAAGGGGTTCTTGCCTGTTTTGCAAGGTGTGAAGTTGAGTAAGACTCAATGCCCAGTGACTGCAGAAGATAGAGAAAAGATGAGTGTCATCCCCTATGCTTCAGCCATAGGCTCTATCATGTATGCAATGCTGTGCACAAGACCCAATGTCAGCCTTGCCATAAGTATGGTCGGAAGGTTTCAAGGTGATCCAGGAATGGAACACTGGACGGCGGTCAAGAATATCCTGAAGTACCTGAAAAGGACTAAGGACATGTTTCTCGTTTATGGAGGTGATCAAGAGCTCGTCGTAAAGGGTTACGTCGATGCAAGCTTTGACACTGATCCGGATGACTCTAAGTCGCAAACCGGATACGTATTTATTCTTAATGGGGGTGCGGTTAGCTGGTGCAGTTCCAAGCAAAGCGTGGTAGCAGATTCTACATGCGAAGCGGAGTACATCGCTGCCTCGGAGGCGGCGAAGGAAGGTGTCTGGATGAAGGAGTTCATGACAGATCTTGGAGTAGTGCCTAGTGCACTTAATCCAATGACTCTGTTTTGTGATAATACTGGTGCCATTGCTCTAGCCAAGGAACCAAGATTTCACAAAAGGACCAGACACATAAAGCGACGTTTCAATTCCATCCGCGATTACATCAAGGAGGACGACATAAATATTTGCAAAGTACACACGGATCTGAATGTTGCAGATCCGATGACTAAACCTCTTCCAAGGGCTAAACATGAACAACACCAGAACTGCATGGGTGTTCGATTCATTACAATGTAAATCACATAGTGATGTGAACTAGATTATTGACTCTAGTGCAAGTGGGAGACTGTTGGAAATATGCCCTAGAGGCAATAATAAATTGGTTATTATTATATTTCCTTGTTCATGATAATCGTTTATTATCCATGCTATAATTGTATTGATTGGAAACTCAAATACATGTGTGGGTACATAGACAACACTGTGTCCCTAGTAAGCCTCTAGTTGACTAGCTCGTTGATCAAAGATGGTTAAGGTTTCCTAGCCATTGACATGAGATGTCATTTGATAACGGGATCACATCATTAGGAGAATGATGTGATGGACAAGACCCAAACTGTAAACGTAGCATTTGATCGTGTCAGTTTATTGCTATTGTTTTCTGCATGTCAAGTATCTGTTCCTTTGACCATGAGATCATGCAACTCACTGACACCGGAGGAATACCTTGTGTGTATCAAACGTCGCAACGTAACTGGGTGACTATAAAGGTGCTCTACAGGTATCTCCGAGGGTGTCTGTTGGGTTGGCATGGATCAAGACTGGGATTTGTTACTCCGTGTGACGGAGAGGTATCTCAGGGCCCACTCGGTAATACAACATCACAATGAGCCTTGCAAGCAATGTGACTAAAGTGTTAGCCACGAGATCTTGTATTACGGAACGAGTAAAGAGACTTGCCGGTAACGAGATTGAACTAGGTATAGTGATACCGACGATCGAATCTCGGGCAAGTAACATACCGAAGAACAAAGGGAACAGCATACGGGATTAACTGAATCCTTGACATAGAGGTTCGACCGATAAAAGATCTTCGTAGAATATGTAGGAGCCAATATGGGCATCCAGGTCCCGCTATTGGTTATTGGCCGTAGAGGTGTCTCGGTCATGTCTACATAGTTCTCGAACCCGCAGGGTCTACACACTTAACGTTTGGTGACGATTAGTATAATTGAGTTATTATGTTGGTGACCGAAAGTTGTTCGGAGTCCCGGATAAGATCCCGGACATAACGAGGATCTCCGGAATAGTCCGGAGGTAAAGATTGATATATGTGATAATAGTGTTTTGATCTCCGGAAGAGTTCCGGAGTTCACCGGAAGGGGTTCCGGATGTTTACCGAAGTGTTCAGGTGCAGCAACACTTTATATGGGCCAAGGGATAAAAGCCCACAAGGTATTGGAAAGTCCAAAAAGTAGTTTTGCTGCCGCGTAAGCGGTACTACCGCTTGTGTGAAGCGGTACTACCGCCCGAGCGGTACTACCGCTTGTGTGAAGCGGTACTACCGCCCAAGCGGTACTACCGCTTGTGAGCGGTACTACCGCTTGTGCGCGGCTGTGCACGGTTCGGCAGGGATCCGAGTTGGACTCTTTTCCTGCGGGCCAAACCGACCTTGTGCGGGCAAAACCGACTTGGAAGAGACTTTTACTCCAAGTTTAGACCCCAAGGCTCAACATATAAATAGAGGGGCAGGGCTAGCACACGAGAGACATCAAGATTTCCCCAAGCCGTGTGCGGCAACCCTAACCCTCTAGTTCCTCCGTCATAATCTCCGTAGCGCTTGGCGAAGCCCTGCAGAGATTGTTCCTCACCAACATCACCACGCCGTCGTGCTGCTGGAACTCAACCACTACTTCACCATCGCTCGCTGGATCGAGGAGGTGAAGGCGTCATCAAGCCGTACGTGTGTTGAACGCGGAGGTGCCGTCCGTTCGGCGCTAGTTCGTGATCGGATCGAGGGACGACTTGCGATTTGGATCGCGAAGACGTTCGACTACATCAACCGTGTTTCTTAAACGCTTCCGCTTAGCGATCTACAAGGGTATGTAGATTCACTCTCCCTCTCGTAGATGCTCATCACCATGGATAGATCTTGTGTGTGCGTAGGAAAAATTTTGTTTCCCATGCAACGTTCCCCAACACAACATACCAATGATCTACCGAGGAAGTGGCATGTCCCCGAAGTAGATTTCCTGTCAACTCGGTCACCTGCATAATCTGAGTCTGAATATCCAACGAGGTCAAACTATGCTCCCTTAGGATACCATAAACCTAAGGTGGGGGTGTGAGCCAAATATCTCAGAATACGCTTGACCGCTTGGTGATGCGATTCTTTCGGTGCAGCTTGAAAACTAGCACACATACAAACACTCAACATAATATCAGGTCTAGATGCACATAAGTAGAGCAAAGAACCAATCATCGAACGATAAGCTTCTGATCGTAATCTTTACCATACACATCTGCGTCTAGCTGGCCATTCGTGGGCATGGGAGTTTTGTAGCCCTTTTGTTTGCAATCTTGCATTTTAAACTTCTTCAGACAGTCTCTCAGATATTTCTCCTGAGATATGAAAATTCCATTGTCCCGTTGACGGATTTGCAGTCCGAGAAAGAACTTGAGTTCACCCATCATAGACATTTGATATTTCCCGGACATCATTCGCCCGAATTCCATGCTGCATGCATTGTTAGTACAACCAAAAATAATATCATCCACATAAATTTGACACATGAATAGATCACCATCAATAGCACGAGTGAAAAGAGTGGAATCAGTGGATCCTGGCTTGAACCCTTTGTCGAGCAGAAACCTCTTCAGAGTGTCATAACAAGCTCGAGGGGCTTGCTTCAGCCCATACAGAGCCTTTTTCAACCTGAAAACTTTGTTAGGAAACTGAGGGTTTTCAAAGCCAGGTGGCTGCCTAACATATACTTCCTCATCAATTTCACCATTGAGGAAAGCACTTTTCACATCCATTTGATAAAGCAGAATATCATTGTAGTTTGCATAAGCGAGAAGAATACGAATTGCCTCAAGGCGAGCAACAGGAGCATATGTTTCACCGAAATCAATACCTTCTACCTGTGTATACCCTTGAGCGACAAGACGCGCTTTGTTTCTCACAACAATGCCATTTTCATCTTGCTTGTTCCGAAAGATCCATTTTGTGCCGATGATATTATGCTTCTTAGGATTTGGTTTGTCAACCAATTCCCACACATCATTTAATTCGAATTGCACCAACTCTTCTTGCATGGCATTCATCCAATCGGGATCAATCATGGCTTCCTCATACTTGGTAGGTTCTGTCAATGAGACAAAGGAAAAACTGCCACAGTAGTTAGCCAAACGAGTGTGAGAGCGAGTTGTGGGTCGGTAACCTGGATTCTTGAGATCTTTGAGGATTAATGCAGGGTCAACTCGATTTGCCACTCGTGGGAGAGGATTTCCTTCTTGATGATCATTTTCATTTTCCTCAGTATCAGCATCAGGATGAGCATTTGTATCGCCATTTTCATCGGGATTACCATTTTGATTTGCACTTGCATTTGGATTGCCATTTGTGTTCGGTGCGGCATTTTCTTTGGCAGTAGATTAGCATGTTCTTCGAGCTATGGGGGCATCATCATCGGAAGAGTCAGGTGTATTTCCTTCGACTGGCCTGACGTCCCCAATGGCCATTTGCCGAATAGCATCCGAGATCCGAGGTTCATCTATCACATTAGGCAGGTGCTCCTTTTGAGAGCCATTAGATTCATCAAACCGCACATTTACCGTTTCCATAACTTTCCCGTGGTGAGAGTTATAGACACGATAAGTATGCGAGTTCGAGCCATAACCAAGAAGAAAACCTTCATGTGCCTTAGGTGCAAACTTGGAATTATGATTCATGTCACGAATATAGCATGGTGCACCGAAAACACGTAAATAAGAAACATTTGGTTTCTTGCCAGTGATAAGCTCATATGAAGTTTTCTTAAGGAACTTGTGAAGATAAACACGATTGACAACATGACAAGCAGTGTTAATAGCATCAGCCCAGAAACGAATGGGAGTTTTATACTCTCTGAGCATTGTTCTCGCCATTTTGATAAGAGTTCTATTCTTTCGCTCAACAACTCCATTCTGTTGGGGAGTGTATGCGGCAGAGAACTCATGAGTTATACCATGTTCGTCAAGAAAATCTTCGATATGAGTATTTTTGAACTCAGTACCATTGTCACTTCTGACGTGCTTAATTCGCACATCATATTCATTCTGAGCCTTCTTGGCGAATCTTTTGAAGATGTCTTGGGTGCAGGTTTTGTCTTCGAGAAAGAATACCCAAGTGTATCGAGAGAAATCATCAACAATAACCAGACCATAATGACTGCCTCCAAAACTTGCATAGTTTTGAGGTCCAAATAAATCCATATGAAGAATTTCCAGTGGTCTTGTTGTGGTCATGATAGTTTTTGATGAATGGTGCTTCTTGGCCAATTTTCTGGCTTCACACACACCACAGAGACGATCCTTGTCGAATTTCACATCAGGAATGCCATGAAGATGATTTTTCTTCATGAGAGTCTGCAAATTTCTCATACCTGCATGACCAAGTCTTCAGTGCCACAGCCATCCTTTGGTTGCTTTTGCAAGCAAACAAGTTTGGACTGAGGGACCCTTAGAGAAATCCACAATATATAAATCACCCTTTCTATTTCCCTCGAAGACGAAGGAATTGTCAGAGGCCATAAAGACGATGCATTTGGATGATGAAAATAGAACTAGCATGCCTAGATCACAAAGCTTGCCAACTAACATGAGATTGAATCCGAGAGACTGAACAAGTAAAACATCACCAATGTTCTTGTCCTTGGATATAGCAATTTTACCTAACCCAATTACCTTTCCTTTGTTATTGTCGCCGAAAGTAATGTACTTCTGAGATGAAGCAGTTAAGTTGGGGTCGACAAACAACGACTTGTCTCTGGTCATATGACTAGTGCATCCACTATCCATTATCCATTCGGTACACTCGGAGACATAGTCCTACAGAGAAATCAGGCTTTCTTAACCACCCACATCTTCGTAGGTGGCTTCAAAACATATGAGCGAGTAGGATATGATTTCTTTCGATAGTCATAAGAATTGTAATTTGAGTGAGTACGAGCATAATCTAAAGAGTATGCATTGAAATTCCTTCCAAACGAATGAGTATAGTGGTTAGATGAGGTATGCATGTACTCATTCTGACGAGCCTTTTCAAGGATGTATCGAGCATTTTCTTCCTGCATGGTTAGTAACCTAGTAACAGGTAATTCTTCGATAGTTTTCCTGGGCACCCAGATAGCTTTCTTTGGGAGGGCATTCCTGCTGTTTGGTCCAATATAGCGAGCAACAGCCTCACCACGTTGGTTTTTGAACAACTTATAGTTGTCCAGAGAATCATCATATGAGTATTCAGGGATAGGAGAGTCATATCCCGAAAGTAAAGCTGGATCGAGCGTTTTGCTCTTGGCAGGCACCCACACAGTGTGAGGATATTGATCAGGTTCCCAGTAGGAGCCATTTTCATTCAGTTTCCTTTCGAAACCGATACCTTCTTTCCTGGGATTTTTGTGAGAATGGATTTCTTCAGAACATCACACAGGGTTTGATGCCCTTTGAGAGACTTGAACATTCCTGTCTAAAGAAGATCCTTCAACCTAGCTTTTTCATCAGAAACAAAACCATTTTCCTCGACAGAGGGGTTAGCATTCACAGAAGATTCAGCATTTGATTCAGAGTAACTGCGTTCAAGGCATTTTAAGCAGGGAGGTACGAACACCTTGATGTCTACTACACAACTTATTCTTGTAGACTCGTGTTGGGCCTCCAAGCGCAGAGTTTTGTAGGACAGTAGCAATTTTCCCTCAAGTGGATGACCTAAGGTTTATCAATCCGTGGGAGGCGTAGGTTGAAGATGGTATCTCTCAAACAACCCTGCAACCAAATACAAGAAATCTCTTGTGTCCCCAACACACCCAATACAATGGTAAATTGTATAGGTGCACTAGTTCGGCGAAGAGATGATGATAAAAGTGTAGTATGGATAGTAGATATAGGTTTTTGTAATCTGAAAATATAAAAACAGCAAGGTAGCAAGAAGTAAACGGGCATAAAAACGGTATTGCAATGCTTAGAAACAAGGCCTAGGGTTCATACTTTCACTAGTGTGATCTCCCAACATTGTTGACATAGTTGAATCATATGTAAATCCCTCACGTGCAACAAAGAGCTCACTCCAAAGTCACAAATAGCGGAGAACAAATGAAGAAATTGTTGTAGGGTACGAAACCACCTCAAAGTTATCCTTCCCGATCAATCTTATGAGCCATCCCCATTAATTGTCACGAACAGCCCTAGAGATCGTACTAAAATAACACCTTAAGATACACATCAACCAAAACCCTAATGTCACCTAGGCACTCCAATGTCACCACGAGTACTCACGGGTTTGATTATACGATATGCATCACACAATCTCATATTCATCTATTCAAACCAACACAAAGAACTTCAAAGAGTGCCCCAAAGTTTCTACCGGAAAGTCAAGACGAAAACGTGTGCCAACCCTTATGCATAGATCCCCAAGGTCACGGAACCCGCAAGTTGATCACCAAAACATACATCAAGTGACTCAAGTGAATATCCCATTGTCACCACAGATATCCATATGCAAGACATACATCAAGTGTTCTCAAATCCTTAAAGACTCAATCCGATAAGAAAACTTCAAAGGGAAAACTCAATTCATCACAAGAAGATAGAGAGGGGAAAACTCCATATGATTCATCTATATCGACAAAGTTCGCGATACATCAAGATCGTGCCATCTCAAGAACACAAAAGAGAGAGATCAAACACATAGCTACTGGTACAAACCCTCTGCCCCGAGGGTGAACTACTCCCTCCTCATCATGGAGACCGCCGGGATGATGAAGATGGCCTCCGGTGATGCCTTCCCCCCTCCGGCAGGGTGCCGGAAAAGGGCTGTAGATGGGATCTCTCTGGTACAGAGGCTTGCAGCGGCGTAAAAACTCATCTAGGTTAACTTTCGGGGGTTTCTGAATATATATGATTTTTCAGCGTTGGAATCACGCGAAACGGAGCCATGTGGGCCCCATGAGGTACCAGGGCGCGCCTGGGGGGGGTGGCGCGCCCTGGTGCCTCGTGGGCACTGGGTGGCCCCCCTCCAGTGGTTCTTGATGCCAATATTTTTTTATTTGTCCAATAAAAAATCTCCAAAAAGTTTCAGCTCATTTGGAAAACTTTCATTTCTGCACAAAAAACTACACCACGGTAGTTCTGCTGAAAACAGCGTCAGTCCGGGTTAGTTCTAATCAAATCATACCAAAACCATATAGAATTGTTATAAATATGGCATGAATACTTCATAAATTATAGATACGTTGGAGACGTATTAGCATCCCCAAGCTTAATTCCTACTCGTCCTCGAGTAGGTAAATGATAAAAGAAATAATTTATGAAGTGTGAATGCTAGCATAGTGCATAAGTTTGATCAATGATAATTTCAATCACTTTTCCTAGCATTATAACAGCAACTTATTCTCATAAAAATCATCATGATAAAGTAGTAATTAAAAACAAAATTTTTGATGTGGAATGCTACCTATCATAATCATCATATAATCCTTTCTTTTATAGCATGGTCATTGGACTTGAATGATTCAAAGCAAGATCATTATTACAGCAATATTTATTATCATAAAACTTCTCATGAGCAAGTAACAATTCATCACAACAATGAAGTATAAGGCATAAACTTTCTTGGAAACTAACAAACTATTCTAGTCAATAATGCAATTGCAATTCATCATATTTTCAGGAAGGGTCTCATGTAGGAGCTTTTTAGCAAGTCCACATACTCAACCATCATTTAGTCTTCTATGATTGCTAACACTCACGACATATATATGGAGCAAAAGTTTCAGCCAGACACATAGAAAGATAGGGGCTTGTGATTTCACCTCCCAACTTATTCACCTCAAGGGTGATGTCAACAATAATAACTCATGATCACTCATATCCAACTGGATATATGTGCCTAGATCTTTCCCCACCACATGATGCTTGCAAAAGAGAAAAATAAAAAGGAAGTAGAGGAGAACACTATTGACTCTTGCATAAAAATAAATACATAAAAGTAAATGCATAAAAGTAAAAGATAGGCCCTTCGCAGAGGGAAGCAGAGGTTGTCATGCGCTTTTTATTTTTGGATGCACATGCTCTTAATGCAAAGGAACGTCACGTTATATTGCCCCTTGTGATAGCAACCTTTATTATGCAGTCCGTCGCTTTTATTTCTTTACCATCACAAGTTCATACAACACTTATTTCCCTTACAATAAAAGATCATACATATTTTAGGAGCAATTTTTATTGCTTTTTGCACCGATGACAACTTACTTGAAGGATCTTATTCAATCCATAGGTAGATATAGTGGACACTCATGGCAAGAAACTGGGTTTAAGGGTTTTTGGATGCACAAGTAGTATCTCTACTTAGTACGAATTTTTGGCTAGCAAAGATATTGGGCAAGCACCACATGTTGGAGGATCTATAACAATATAACTTCTATGTGAATATGAACAAACATAACTCATTACGTTGTCTTCCTTGTCCAACGTCAACACTTTGACATAAAATACTTAATGGGGGCTCACAATCATAAAAGATGTCCAAGATAGTATATTTGCATGTGAATCTTCTCTTCCCTTATTAACTTTTTCATGAATTGCATCATTGACTAATGCTATGCTTGTTAACCTCCAATAAATTTTACCACTTATACTTTTCTTTATGTAATGTCATTACTCCCCATGGGAAAAGCATATGAAGCATATAAATTTCAAATTTATGATATTTAAATTCATTTCAACAATCTACTCATAGGATATAAGTGAAGAACAAGAGTAAATGACAAACTACTCCAAAAAGATATAAGTGAAGACCGAATGAGTAGCTAAACAATTAAGTAGCTATGTGAGGACTCTCTCTCATTTAAAAAGTTTCATATCTTGATATTTTATTCAAACATCAAAGAAAACAAAATAAAATGACATTCCAAGAATAGCACATATCATGCGAAGAAGCAAAAACTTAGGCTCAACCAAAACTGACCGATAGTTGTTGAAGAAGAAAGGTGGGATGCCTACCGGGGCATCCCCAAGCTTAGTTGCTTGAGACTTCTTAAAATAAATACTTGGGATCCCTTGGGCATCCCCAAGCTTGAGCTTTTGTGTCTCCTTAATTCCTCTCATATCACGGTTTCTCTAAATCTTAAAAACTTCATCCACACAAAACTCAACAAGAACTCGTGAGATAAGTTAGTATAAATCAACTCGAAACTTTAACATTCTATACTGTAGAAAATCACAAAAATTATAATTAAACATTGCATACTAAATGCCTCATCATATTTAATACTCCTATCCTCAAATAGAAACATTAAACACGCAAACATATGCAAACAATGCAACTATAACAGCAATCTGCCAAAACAGAACAGTCTGTAAAGAGTGAATAAGAATCCATACTTACCTAACTCCAAAAATTCTGAAAAATTACCATGTGACAGAGAACTCATGCATTCTTTCTGTGTAAAAATTTCAGATTTTTATTATGTTCTGACTATTCAGGAATATTCTGGACATAACAGAAAACTTTCTGTTTTCAAACAGCAACACAAGCACTTGCAAACTGAGCATGGTAAAGGCTATAATTGGCTTTTTATTGAACTAAAAGATACAAAACATGATTATTGATAGCAGCAAGCAAATATCAACAGAAGAAAATGACGCTCCAAGCAAAACTCATATTATGTGACGAATAAAAATATAGCTCCAAGTGAGGTTACCGATAATGTTGAAGACGAAAGAGGGGATGCCTTCCGGGGCATCCCCAAGCTTAGTTGCTTGGGTCTTCCTTGAATATTACCTTGGGGTGCCTTGGGAATCCCCAAGGTTAGGGTCTTGCCGCTCCTTATTCTCCTCATATCGATATCTCACCCAAAACTTGAAAACTTCAATCACACAAAACTTAACGGAACTTCATGAGAACGGTTAGTATGATAAAGAATAAACCATCACTTAGGTACTGTCCAAGACAAGATTCAAAATTGTTCCCATATAATGCCTACTGTATTCTATCATTTCCACAATTTATATCTCATAATATACGCTATGGAAACATTAAAACGAGCAAACTATGCATTGAAAACAGAATCTGTCAAAAACAGAACAGTCTGTAATGATCTGAGCAATTACCATACTTCTGGAATTCTAAAAATTCTGAAAAATTAGGACAACGTAAATTTTTTTCATATAAATACTGTATAAAAATTTCAGAATTTTTCGATGCTCCAGGAAAATCTGGGAAATTAAACACTGGAGGCAAAAGTTTCTGTTTTTGCACAGAATTGAATCAACAAGTATCCACACTATCCCAAAGGTTTTACTTGGCACTTTATTGAAAGAAAACACATAAAACATGATTACTACAGTAGCTTAATCATGTGAACACACTAAAACAGAAAGGATATATATTGGTTGCCTCCCAACAAGCGCTTTTCTTTTAAAGCCTTTTAGCTAGGCATGATGATTTCAATGATGCTCGCATAAAAGTAAAGAATTGAAACATAAAGGGAGCATCATGAGAAATATATCAAACACATTTAAGCCTAACCCACTTCCTATGCATAGGGATTTTGTGAGCAAATAGTTTATGGGAGCAAGAATCAACTAGCATAGGAAGGCAAAACAAGCATGACTTCAAAACTTTCAACACATAGAGAGGAAACTTGATATTATTAAAATATGTAGAAGCATATATTCCTCTCTAAAACTAATTTTCAGTAGCATCATGAAGAAATTCAACAATATATCCATCACACAAAGCATTCTTGTCATGATACATAAGCATAGAAATCTTACTACTCTCCACATAAGCACTAAATAAATTCATGACCTCTCCAATTCCACTTTCATCAATATAATCATCATAAATAGGAGGCATGAAATCATCATAATAAATTTTCTCATCAAAACTTGGGGGAGTAAAAATATCATCTTCATAAAACATAGCATCCCCAAGCTTGTAGTTTTGCATATCATTAGCATCATGGATATTCAAAGAATTCATACTAGCAACATTGCAATCATGCTCATCATTCAAAGATTTTATGCCAAACATTTTATTGAATTCTTCTTCTATCAATTGAGCACAATTTTCCTTTCCATCATTTTCACGAAAGACATGATAAAGACGAATAATATGAGGTAACCTCAATTCCATTTTTTTTGTAGTTTTCTTTTATAAGCCAAACTAGTGATAAACAAGAAACTAAAAGATTCGATTGCAAGATCTAAAGATATACCTTCAAGCACTCACCTTCCCGGCAACAGCGCCAGAAAAGAGCTTGATGTCTACTACACAACTTATTCTTGTAGACTCGTGTTGGGCCTCCAAGTGCAGAGTTTTGTAGGACAGTAGCAATTTTCCCTCAAGTGGATGACCTAAGGTTTATCAATTTGTGGGAGGCCTAGGTTGAAGATGGTATCTCTCAAACAACCCTGCAACCAAATACAAGAAATCTCTTGTGTCCCCAACACACCCAATACAATGGTAAATTGTATAGGTGCACTAGTTCGGCGAAGAGATGATGATAAAAGTGTAGTATGGATAGTAGATATAGGTTTTTGTAATCTGAAAATATAAAAACAGCAAGGTAGCAAGAAGTAAACGGGCATAAAAACGGTATTGCAATGCTTAGAAACAAGGCCTAGGGTTCATACTTTCACTAGTGTGATCTCCCAACATTGTTGACATAGTTGAATCATATGTAAATCCCTCACGTGCAACAAAGAGCTCACTCCAGAGTCACAAATAGCGGAGAACAAATGAAGAAATTGTTGTAGGGTACGAAACCACCTCAAAGTTATCCTTCCCGATCAATCTTATGAGCCATCCCCATTAATTGTCACGAACAGCCCTAGAGATCGTACTAAAATAACACCTTAAGATACACATCAACCAAAACCCTAATGTCACCTAGGCACTCCAATGTCACCACGAGTACTCACGGGTTTGATTATACGATATGCATCACACAATCTCATATTCATCTATTCAAACCAACACAAAGAACTTCAAAGAGTGCCCCAAAGTTTCTACCGGAAAGTCAAGACGAAAACGTGTGCCAACCCTTATGCATAGATCCCCAAGGTCACGGAACCCGCAAGTTGATCACCAAAACATACATCAAGTGACTCAAGTGAATATCCCATTGTCACCACAGATATCCATATGCAAGACATACATCAAGTGTTCTCAAATCCTTAAAGACTCAATCCGATAAGAAAACTTCAAAGGGAAAACTCAATTCATCACAAGAAGATAGAGAGGGGAAAACTCCATATGATTCATCTATATCAACAAAGTTCGCGATACATCAAGATCGTGCCATCTCAAGAACACGAAAGAGAGAGATCAAACACATAGCTACTGGTACAAACCCTCTGCCCCGAGGGTGAACTACTCCCTCCTCATCATGGAGACCGCCGGGATGATGAAGATGGCCTCCGGTGATGCCTTTCCCCCTCCGGCAGGGTGCCGGAAAAGGGCTGTAGATGGGATCTCTCTGGTACAGAGGCTTGCAGCGGCGTAAAAACTCATCTAGGTTAACTTTCGGGGGTTTCTGAATATATATGATTTTTCAGCGTTGGAATCACGTGAAACGGAGCCATGTGGGCCCCATGAGGTACCAGGGCGCGCCTGGGGGGGTGGCGCGCCCTGGTGCCTCGTGGGCACTGGGTGGCCCCCCTCCAGTGGTTCTTGATGCCAATATTTTTTATTTGTCCAATAAAAAATCTCCAAAAAGTTTTAGCTCATTTGGAAAACTTTCATTTCTGCACAAAAAACAACACCACGGTAGTTCTGCTGAAAACAGCGTCAGTCCGGGTTAGTTCTAATCAAATCATACCAAAATCATATAGAATTGTTATAAATATGCCATGAATACTTCATAAATTATAGATACGTTGGAGACGTATCACACCTCAGGTTTCTCTTTGAGTTGTTGGGTGAGAAGAGAATTTTCCCTGATCAAGTCATCATGAGCCTCTCTTAGTGACTCAAGTTCCTGTTTCCTTTTCAGGTAATCATAGGTCAATCTCTCATGGTCGGCCGAGAAAAAATCATGAAGATTTGATAGTTCTTCCATTCGAGACTCGAGAGCGGAATGCTCTTCTGTTAACGACTGATTTTTCTCCATCTCCTCAACCAACAACCCTTCAGATTTCCTGAGGGTTTTCTCAATTTTCTCGAGAGAGTTTTGTTGCATATTAGCAACTTTGATCAGTTTAGCATGGTCATCCTCATCCGAAGAGTATTGATCACTGGAGTGAACCTTGTGATGTTTGGAGGATACCTTTTCTTTCGAAGCTTTGGCCATGAAGCAGTAGGCAGGAGATTCATTATCGCTCGAATGATTCTCAAAGAAGTTCGATGCAGGAGTAGAGGCACATGCTATGCCAGCCATGCCGGAATCAGAATCCTCATCGGATTCATCAACTTTTTCGGAGTCAGATGACGCTTCTTCATCGGAATCCATCTCCTTGCCGATGTATGCCTTAGCCTTGCGAGAGGTGTGCTTGCGGTTGGATGAGGACTTGGAAGGATTCCTTGAGGAAGATCTTGACGAGGATTTGGAGGAGATATCCTTCTTCTTGAAGAACTTCTTCGTTTTCTTCTCATCATCGGAGTCGTAGCTTTTGTTCTTGCCTTTGCCATGGTTGTTTCCTGAATCATATCTTCCACTGGCACGGATTTCAGCTTCCCAGAGAGGGTAGTCCGAAATGAAATGTCCTGGCTTTTTGCACTTGAAGCAGGTGTAATCTCCAGTAGGTTTTGATGAAGATTTGGAGCCGCCAGAGTTGCTGGATCCTTTCTTCTGAAACTGATTTTTCCTTTGAAGGCACTAGAATCTTTTTGTGATCAATGCGAGATCCTTGCTGATCCTTTCTGGGTCATCTGAATCTTCTTCGGCATTTCCTTCTGAGGAAGATTCAGCCACAACCTTGAAATCATGACTTTTTCGGTGACTTGAACCATAGAGATCTCTCTTTTCTTCTTCTTGTCCCTCGTGGGTGTTTAGCCTTTCCATGATATCAGCTGAGTCGAGAACTTTGAAATCAGCTCATTCCCGAATCATCAGAACTAGAGTGTCGAACGAACTGTCAAGGGATCAGAGCAGTTTCTTCAAAACTTCGTGATCAGTGATGTCTTTGGCGCCAAGACCTTGTAGCTCGTTTGCAATGTCACTCAGATGATCGAAGGTTTGCTGGCAGCTTTCATTTCTGATTCGCTTGAACCGATTGAACTTCGCCCGAAGAGTATCAATGCGAGCTTCTTTCTGAGTTGAAACACCCTCATTTATCTTTTCGAGAATGTCCCACAATTCCTTTGCAGTTTCACACTGACGATAGCGAAGAAATTGAGCACGAGAGAGTTGGCCACCAATTTCATCTTTGGCTTGAGCATCCATCTGAATGAGTTTCTTCTCGTGGTTAGTGGGGACCTGGGGCATTTCAACCACGAATCCATTCTGCACCACGTTCCACATATCATCATCAATAGCTCGGAGATGAATCTTCATCTTCTCCTTCCAGAAGGGATAGTCTGTCCCATCGAAGATGGGAATCTTGAGGTGCGACTTGTAGCTCACTGAAGACATACTTAAACTCCAAGGTGGTTAGACCAAAATGAGCAGAGTCAAGGAGTACCTTGCTCTGATACCAATTGTAGGAACGACGTATGTCTACCAGAGGGGGGATGAATGGGAGTTTTAAATTTTCTTCAGAAATATCAAAACTCTCGTAACCCAGCAGTGGAGCGAATGAAAACAGTGTACAGTGAGCGAATACAAACTACCGAATGGAAACTAAGAGCATGCATCAAGACAAATCACATGATTGAAATATGTCATACAGCACAGTTCGAATGTAAAGGGGAGTAGCAGAGGTGACCAGTGATGCTCGATGCCGACAAGGAATTTGGTAGACCAGTTCGCCCTTCTGCAAAAGGACTACGTCTGGTTGGAGGGGTTGTGATTTAACACAGAAGATAAACTCTCTTCGCCCTATTCTCCTCGACAATTGGTTCATCAACCAATGCCGATCACTCATGGTAGATGCTTGAGGCGATCTCCAAACCTTTACAGACTTCTTCTTCGAGAACCACAATTACTCTTGGCCTCTGAAGAAATTGACACCTAACCGTCTAGAGAGTTCGCAGCTCTCAAGAGTAATAGGCAGAGCGTACTGGACTTAGATTCGAGTGATGCTAAACCACTATCTAATTTTTCGGCTCTAGGGTTTTCTCTCGGTGGATTTTAAACTCAAATCACTTAGGAGAGGGGGTTGCTCAACAATCTTCTCACAATCACACGGAGCAGCCACCGGACAACGCCGGTGCGGGGTGGCTATTTATAGCCGCAGCCTTCCCTGATGGGAAATGACCATTTTGGACACGCAGTCCAGCCAATGGCCAACCGACACGTTCACAACGGTCGGATTTTAAGAGCAACGGTAACATTACTTGAGGAACAAGTAATGCTAACTCCTCGGTCAGAGACAAATTCCTCGCAGCGAAGAAGATCACAGTCTCTTGCTGGCAAGTATTTGCTCGGAACACAAAGAGATTTCTCTTGCAACTTTCATAGGATTTGGGTTTAGCATCAGAGAATCAAAGCTTCGAATGCTACACCCCTCTTAGTAGTACGGTGGTCCTATTACTCAATAAAGAGATGAGAAACAACGAAATAAATGCTACGTCTTCACTTCGTCTTCAATCTCCTCGGCCGCAGTCACTTTCTTCGGACGAGCACCGAATCAATTGCTTTGCATCAGCAATTTTTGAGGGGTCACTCTTGTCATCATAATCTTCGGTGATATCCTTCACTGCCACGCAGGGGATTTTCTTTGGAATTTGAACCAAACTCCTCTTGACTCCAGGGACCTGTTACTCTATGTGCACTAGCAAACACATCAGTCCCTCACTGTTTATGTCAACAATCTCCAAAACATAAGGAGGCAAATTATTGCACCAACACGATGGCGACGTACAAGAACTCAAAGCCCCCGGCAGCACGGGGGAAGGGGCCCAAGATATCGAGCCCCCAGATCGAAAAGGGCCAGGAGAGAGGGATTGCTTGGAGAGCTTGAGCTGGCTGATGTATGTTCTTCGAATGGAACTGGCATGCTTCACACTTGGTTACTAGCTCAGTTGCATCCTGGAGGGCAGTGGGCCAATAGAAGCCTTGCCAAAAAGCTTTGCCGGCAAGTACCCTTGATCCTATGTGAGAGCCACATATGCCTCCGTGTATCTCTGCCAATAGCTTCAGTCCTTCTTCTTGGCAAATACACTTCAATTTCACACCGTTTGGTCGCTTTCTGTACAGAATGCTATCCGCAAACTGATACATACTTGACTGACGGGCTACTTTCTCAGCTTCTTCTTGCAAATCGGGAAGTTCTCCTGTTTGAAGGAAACGAACTATCTACTGTGCCCATGCCAGAGCCTGCGGCTCAACGACAAGGACTAAAGGTATCTCTTCGGCTGTGGGAGCGCTTGCTTCTGCGGCAAGAACCTGAGGCCCTGCGCTGAGCTGCTGCTCACCGACAACCGTGTCGTTGTTCTCGGCAACATCCTTGCTGGCGGCTTCTGGGAGCCCTGCCAGAAAGTACTTGCCGGTATTCAACTTCCTTCTCTTACCGGCCCGCGTTGATGGAGTGACTGTTGGTTGATTCAAATGGAGCACAAAAGTTCCCGGTTCCACAGGTAGCTTTTGGGCGGCACATTTTGACAGGTGATCAGCAATGTTGTTTTCCGCATGAGGGACGTGCTCCGTTTGCAACCCGTCAAAGTGTTCTTCCAATTTCCTCACTTCTTCCACATATGCTTCCATCAACGGGCTCTGGTAATCTTTGTTCACTTGCTTCACAACAAGCTGCGAGTCACTGCGGATGATCAATTTTTTGATCCCAAGGTCCACTACGATCCTAAGACCGGCAAGGAGTCCTTCGTACTCAGCAGTGTTGTTTGTAGCTTGCTCCCTGGGAAAGTGCATTTGAACCACATACTTGAGGTGTTCTCCGGTGGGTGCTACAAGCAACACTCCGGCACTGGCGCCCTGCAGCGAGAAGGCACCGTCAAAGTACATGATCCATTCTTTGGTTGTCTCTTTGCCGGGGAGAGCTGTTTCTCGAGCTTCTTCGTCTTGCGTTGGCGTCCATTCTGCAATGAACTCCGCCAAGGCTCTGCTCTGGATGGTTGAAGTGCTTTCAAACTTAAGTGCAAAGCTTGACAATTCCAACCCCCACTCCACTATCCTACCAGTTGCTTCTGGATTTCTCAAAATGTGTTGTAACTGAAAGCGAGTGACGATGGTGATCTCGTGTGCTTGGAAGTAGTGACGCAGCTTTCTCGAGGCCATAAGAAGGCCGAAAAGCAATTTCTGCACCCTCGAGTATCTTGATCTAGCCCCCTGCAGGAGGGAACTAACAAAGTAGATGGGCCGCTGCACCACTTTCTTCTTCGGCATCACTTGTTGGTTAGCTTCATTTGCTTGCGCTGTTTCTGACTTGTTGGCGTCGGGCCTTGCCGGAGAAGATTCCGGTTTGTCGCTAGATGAGCTTGCCGCGGTTACTTCCTCGTCATCGACTTCCCTCTGCGCCACTAATGCAGCACTAGCCACTTGATTCGTTGCCGCTACGTATAGCAACAACGGCTCTTGCGGTCTAGGCGCAACTAGTGTTGGCGCGGAGGAGAGGTATCTTTTCAAGTCCTGCAGCGCGGCCTCCGCTTCTGGAGTCCATTTCATCGGACCTTCCTTTTTCAAAATCTTGAAAAACGGCAGGGCGCGCTCAGCAGATCTTGAAATGAATCTGCTCAAGGCAGCAACACAGCCGGCAAGACGCCGCACATCTTTGACGCTTTTTGGTGCTTGAATCTGCTCAATTGCTTTGATCTTGTCGGGATTCGCTTCAATTCCCCGTTGAGATACAAAGAACCCGAGAAGCTTGCCGGATGGAACGCCAAACACACACTTCTCGGGGTTGAGCTTCAGATTGATTTTGCGCAAGTTTGCAAATGTCTCTTCTAAATCTTGAATGAGGGTAGATTTGTCCTTGGTCTTGACCACTATATCATCCATGTATGCTTCCACATTCCTGTGCAGCTAGGGCTCAAAATCAATGTGGACTGCCCTTGCAAATGTTGAACCAACACTCTTGAATCCGAAAGGCATACGCACGAAGCAGTATGTGCCCCATGGAGTAATGAATGCGGTTTTCTCCTCATCCTCCTTGGTCATGAATATCTGTTGGTACCCAGAATATGCGTCAATGAAGGAGAGTAAGTCGCAGCCGGAAGTAGAGTCCACAATTTGATCGATGCGCGGCAAGGGAAAATGATCTTTTGGACAAGCTTTGTTAATATCAGTGTAGTCAATGCAAAGTCTCCACTTTCCGTTTGCTTTGCGCACCACCACTGGATTCACCAACTAAGTGGGATGTAGTACACCTCTGACCAAGCCTGCTACTTCAAGTTTCTTGATTTCTTCGGTAATGAATTGTTGCCGCTCCAAAGCTTGCTTCCGGACTTTTTGCTTGACGGGCCGAGCGTGGGGACAAACGGCAAGGTGGTGCTCAATTACCTCCCTGGGAACACCGGGGATGTCAGATGGTCGCCATGCGAACACATCGACATTCGCCCGCAGGAAGGCAATGAGCACGCTTTCCTATTTGCTATCAAGGGTGGCACTGATGGTGAAGGTACCGTCAGTGCCATCCTCCCTCGCCGGCACCTTCTTGGTTGCCGGTGCAGTAGCTTTGGATTTCTTACCGGTAGAGCACTCCGGCAAGTCTTCAACAGGCATGCAGCACTTCGAAGAGGTGCGCTTCCCGGAATCCTTGTTAGAGGTCTTGCCGGCCTTCTTGTTTTCCTTCTTCTTGGCGGGAGCTAGCGCCTTGGCGGCCTCTACTACAACCGCGTCTCTGTACATCTTATCGACGCAGATAAATGCATCCTTCTTGTCGGAGTTGATGGAAATGAGACCCATTGGCCCTGGCATCTTCAATGTGTTGTAAGCATAGTGAGATGCTACCATGAATTTTGCCAAGGCTGAGCGGCCAAGAATTCCATTATACGGCAGGGGGATTTTGACAACGTCAAACACAATCTTCTCTGTCCTGTAGTTCAGTTCCCCGCCAAACGTTACTGGCAATGTGATCTTTCCCTTGGGCTGGCTTCTTCCTGGGTTTACTCCTTGAAACGTGCCTGTCTTCTCAAGCTCTTCGTCGGGAATCTGCAGCCTCTTGATTACTTCTGGAGAAATCAAGTTTAGGCCAGCCCCACCGTCAACCAACATTTTCGTGACCTAGAGGTTGCGAACTGTTAGTGAAACCAACAACGGCAAACACCCGACCGCGGTTGTGCGATCAGGGTGGTCCTCGGCATCGAAAATGATAGGCGTGTGTGACCATTTGAGTGGTTTTTGAGAGCCCATTGCCGGTTCTGCCGCATTGACTTCACGTGCCCACTGCTTAAGTTGGCGGTGAGAGGAGTGCAAAGATGCCCCTCCGTCAATGCACATGGCCTCGGTTGCCTTTTGGAATTCTTGTTCACTGGACTCTCCGTCGTCCTCTTCTTCCTCACTTCCATCATCTTCCTCTTTCTTTTCGCGGCCTCTAGCAGGTTTTTCTTTCTGCTGCTTGGCCTTGCTGCGATGGCCTCCTCGACCACCGGCATCATCCTGACCCTTCTCTTTGTCACGTTTTTCGTATTCAGCCTTTTGTTTCTCAACAAGGTGGTCGACTTGTCGGCACTCTTGGAGATCATGGCCCTTGGTGTGGTGAATCTTGTAGTATGGCCCATCAGATTTGCCGGCCTTCTCATTTGCCGCCGCCTCCTGGCAAGAGGCGCATACAGCTGCCTCCTTGCCAGAGTTCTCAGTCTTGGCTTTCTTGGCGGACTCAGAGTTGTCGGAGCCCTCGACAGCCATAACAGTTTTTCCTTTGTGCTTCCTGTTGCGCTTTCGACCCTTCTCCTCGGGGTGGCGGCATCATCATCCTCGGAATCTAGCTCGGCACCAGCATCCTCCCCGGGAAGCCTTCTCCCTTCTTCAGCGTGTGCACACTTATCCGCCAACGTATAGAGCTCATTGGCGGTTTTGGGTAGCTTGACATTCATCTTCTCCCACATCCTCCGATTGCGTACATTCGTGTGAAAGGCGGCAATGACGGCTGCGGGGTGCACATCTGGAATGTTACGGTGCACACGGCTGAACCTCTAGATGTACTTGTGTAAAGTTTCTCCATCTCTTTGCGGTATCACTTGCAGGTCGCTAGGCTGTCCAGGGGCCTTGTGGCCTCCGGTAAAGGCACCAACGAACTCATTACAGAGATCTTCCCACGAAGAAATGGAGTTCTCTGGCAAGTTCATCAGCCAAGATCTCACATTGGGCTTCAGTACCAACGAAAAGTAGTTGGCGAGGATTTTGTCATCTCTTCCTCCGGCAGCTTGCACGGCAATCGTGTAGATGCCCAGAAATTCTGCCGGGTTCAGCTTACCGTCGTACTTTTCTGGTACTTCTATCTTGAAGGCCCAGACGGACGGCCATCGGACTTGCCGCAGCTCATGGGTGAAGGCAGGACACCCAACTCGTAAGGTAGATATCCGCCAATCCCTGGCGCAGGCTCATCTACGATGGGGCCGTTGCGCGCGTCAGATTGACGGCACGCCTCCCGGCACCATTCAATGGTGGTGCGAGCATCTTCTACCCGTCTATCTCGCAGCACTTGCCGCTGGTCCTGCCGTGCTCGCGGATCCGAAGAGGCCATCGACATCTCGTCGGGCTCAAAAGATTGTTGAGCTTGCCACGGCTATTGGCGTTGCTGCTGTTGAGACTGTTGCCGCTGAGGTGATTGCACCGTTAGCGCAGCACCGTCAACGTGGCCACCAGTTGGAGCTATCGGTGCCGTTTGCGGACACCGTGAGGGCTCCGCTTGCTGTGATTTGCTGGCCTCGGCAAACCCAATCAAGCTTTGGTTGGTGGCTCTCCACTCATCCATCTTCTCTGCCGCTGGAGGGAAATTCAGCAGCATCTGGGCCCGCGCCATTGCTTCCGCTGCTGTGGCTGGCAAGGCCGGAAGCGAAGAACGTGATGTCGCTCTACTCCTGGCAGAGCCAGTAGGAGCGCCGTCGCGGTCTTACTGCTAAGGCACATGATCAGCAGCTGGTCGTTGTGGCGGAGGTGGTGCCTGAGGATCTGGGGTTTGATCAACAGGAGTCTTGCCGTGAGGTCGCCGCTGCCCAGAGTCATTGGCGCCGCTCGAAGCCATACTGCGCCCGTTGTGTGAGGGGCATGGCGTCTGTCCTGAAGCAACATCCTTGGATGCCGCTGCGGCGGAATTTGGACTCGCGCCGGCCCAGGCGTTGTCGCTCCGGTGGCTGCGTTCATCGGTGCAGCGAGGAGGAGGAGGAGGAAGAGGTCGTCCGTCCGCTCCACCCGCGCCGTCGCGGCTTCGTTCGCCAAAGGATCGAGGAAGTCGACTGCCTCCAGCACGCTCGTCTCCTGCGCCGACCACGGTGGGCATGGCGACCACGCCTCCTGCGCTGGTCATGCCAACCGCAGTATCCGCACCGCCCGCATTGGCCGCGCCGCCTGCGCCGCCTGCGGATGCGTGTGAGGGGCCCGTCATCGTGATGCCCTTCTTCTTGGGCGCCATCGACGACGAGGAGGACGATGAAGTTGGTGAAGATAACGTGCAATCCGCTGATTCAGGTTCGCGCAAGAGATCCCCCTACCTGGTGCGCCAAAGATGTCATGGGTACGACCATCTATGGGGCCATCCAGCCCCTTTGTGGTTCGGCAGGGGAGATCGACGTGCACAAAGAGCAGAATCAGTGGAAGGCGCAAGAGATTTACCCAGGTTCGGGCCGCTGAGAAGCGTAAAACCCTACTCCTGCTTTTGGTGTATTGGTTGTGTGAGAGCACAAGTACAAGGAGCGCTTCTCCCGGCAAGGTGCAAAGAGAGCTGCTACGCGAGACATGCTGGTGTTTGAAAAAGGGTCTGAATCCCTCTAACTGTTGCCTTGGTCCTCCTTTTATAGCTCAAAGGGGTTACCACAGTGGCAAAACAGTAATTACATAGCGATTAGATAGCAAACAGTGCTATCATACCTAACTCTGCCAGTTTAGGACAAAGGCATTAAATGCACCGTTAGGTGTCATGTGGAGAGGCAGCCCCGGCAAGATTCCTGCACCGCTCGCCCAGCTACCTCATATTATTCTGACACGCCTCCTGGACGGGTGTCATTAAAGGTAAATCTTCTCCCTGCGTGATGACACATGTTCGACAAACCTCACCAACCAGCCTGTGCGGTCAACACCTCACTGATCAGTGACTAGCTGTCCGTCGAGGTGGAGCGCTGGCGTGCTGGCTGAAGCCTGCCGGTACGGAGCTTGCCGGGTCTTCACCTTGCCGGTTTAGTCTTGCCGGCAAGAAATGTCTTCATCTTCACTACTAGTTGAGTGTTTGTTGGTGCCGTGTCTTGAGCTTCTCTCCAGTAGCTTCTGTAATTGGGCCTTGAATCTTGGTCTTGGCGGTTCCCGGCAAGCCTTGGCTGGCAAGGAGGCTGTTGCCGTCTGTGCATAAGTCAGGGTATAAAATACCCATGTTTTATACACCGACACAATGTCTTGTAAATAGAAAAGCAGAAAAAACGACCAAAGTGCGTAACATACCTCAAAGCCCTTGAGGAGGCCTTTGAACGCCTCACGAATTCCAGTCTCTGCGGACCAGAAGCCGCTCAGCGCCGTCCCAATTAAGGCACGGTGCTCTTCCACAATAGAGGAGCTCTTTAAAGCTTCCTCCATCTCCTCGGGCCACCCCTTGTAGACCCCTCCCGAGGTCGGAGGGGCGGGCGGAATCACCTCGGCCCCAGCCGCCATCGAGGTGGTGTGGGAGGCCTCCGGCGGCTACTGCTGCGCCGGAGTCGCCTGGGCCGAGGACTCAGTCCGGACTGGCCCACCTTCTTCAACGAAAGGAACTCTTTTCCTTTGGTCCTCAGGGGCCGAGGTTTGGTCCTCTGGCCAGACGATGATGGATACCGTAACACCGAGAGGGCCCAGAGATATCTCTCCATCGTCGGAGGAGCAAATCCCAATCTTGAGCTATCAAGTTACTTGACATACTTTTCCATGAACCCGTAAGCCGCCGTAATAGCCACCCATTTACGGATGACGTTTAACAAACCCCAAAGTTCATGAAGCAAGCATGAAGAAACTCGATACTCTCATGGTCTAAGGAATCATGCAAACATTAACCATCTCTGTGTTATTAACCATTAACTAATGACGAATGTATCTCATAGCATAACATCAATTCGGGTCGATTCAACACAAGTGTTCTACCAACAATTGTGCCCTCAAAATTGCCGGCGTAGTCATGCCCATGATCAGGAAAACAGGATCATCATGCAATACTTGAGCCGGTCATAGAGGCTTGACTAGGAATACTTTTTACCGTTTATTATCCCACACGTGCACATGAGTTTCCCTCCAAGCCTCGTTTTATTTGCAGACTCGAGAATCATTGCAGTTATAGCATGGAACATAAACATAATTATGAACAGGGAGATAATCAATAACATTTATTATTGCCTCTAGGGCATATCTCCTACAGACTCCCACTTGCACTAGAGTCAATAATCTAGTCAATGCTAATGCACTTTACACCTATGGCATACTGGTGTAAAATATGCTTCGCATGTGGTATAGCCTGATGTCCAACGGATCTGACGACTTCAGCTCCGTGTGTAACTTTGCATATCCCCGCGTTTTCACACTTTCACAAAATTCATATTTTGTGTGGACTTGGCTTTGCATATGTGTGAATCATTGGTCGAAACCTGATTCCTCAGACTGAGCTATGGAGCAGCTATCTGCAATAGCGTCCCATAGACCAAAGCCATCTTGGAACCATACTAAGTTCATGAATGAACTATATGATTCAACAACTTCTTTGTCGCTTCTTAAGCGTCAACATACTTAGCCTTTGTTATAGAATTCGCCACAGTATCTTGTTTGGAACAATTTCCAACTACCGTGCCACCATATTGTGTATTACACAAAACCCTTAACTTAAATCGAAAATCGCATGGAGCATTGATGAAGACTGTATCGATGTAATTACTTACAACGAGCACTTCATAATCTCTGCTTGCGAGAAAACATGTCATCAGCACTACTTTAGTACTTAATGACATCCTTCACTGTTGTCCCATGATCAGTACTTTGATCACTTTGGTATCTATACTCGCATCAACTTTGGAGTATTGGACATATCTGGTTGTTTTTACATACCATCGAATACATGATTAATCCAAACACAAGAGTGTGTGGAATCACCATCATGTATTTTGCTCATCAGTGTTTTGAGACACCGAGTCTTGCAAAACCCTTTCCATGTGACTTCGGCAAGAATCACTCCTTGGCGTTTTAAATGCTAAAAGGTTTTAGCACCTTGTCAATATGTATTCATAGCTTAGCCCCATTAGGTAAATCTATCTCCATAGATCATCATTCCTAATATTAAAGCTATTTAGCCTAAGCACTTCATCGAAAAACTATTTTCAAATGAAGTCCTAATTCGTGTCAAGAAATTTATTTCCAATTAACAATGTGTTAAGTACACAAGGTTTTTAGAAATATTATTATGCTCCCACTTACTTTCTTGAATCACAAGCATCTTCGATACCCATTTGATGAAGTCAAAAACCCTTTTGACCATTCCATCAAAAACGAAGATTCCAACTCCACTTTGCTCTCTTCTGTCCATCGCTGGAACTCTGAAGTTTGCATACTTACTAGCATCCTCTGGATCGACAAATTACTTTGGACTGTATCACATACATCCTAGGTTTCATTCCCATCAGATGGAAATCCTTTTGTCATCCATGTTTCATATCTCATGATTGAAATATGTATTAATTGCTAGTTCAACCCAAACCGACTTCAAGCATCGCTACGGTGAGACAATCTCATCGTAGTCAACTCCTTGAACTTGTTATGGCAACAAGTCGAGCTTTATGGATAAAACATTTTATCCGTATCAGTTTTTAGTTCCATAAATATTCGTTAGACTCTAAGTCTTCCGAAAGGTGTATTAAGATTTTAATCTCGAATCACTTATATGGAAACTATCTCGGATTGTATTGGCATTTAGCCAATTCCGGAGTCAGGGCCCATCAACGCTTCCTTGTGTATTGTAGGTATACTGTTGTCTAACAACAATATCTCGTTTGCGCACCTGATAGGTTTGCACGAGCTTTGCCTACGTGGTTCAGCTGCAAGTTCGACCGAAGTCCATACATCTCATGTAGAGGCTTCCGTATCAGTCGCAGTAGGAAACTCCGGAATCACTTCCAAGGTTCCTTTCCTTTGACCTGATGACGAAGATACTGGTTATCTCGTCGAGTTGCACTGTCCTCCCACTCACCTTTTGTAAGAACTATTCTCTTTAAAAGCATACCGTTTTGCGGCAAAAATCCTTTGCCTCGGTATAGTGGTGGGGAAATACCCAATGACTTGGGATAACCTTACAAAGTAGCACTTGTCTGATTTGGAATAGGTTTGTAACCTTTTACACAAGCCCCATATTCCAAATGTTAAGAAAAGTTTTAACATGGTTGGGCGTACCATACCATGACGTCATTTCAACTGACCTGATGGATCTCTTTTCAGTGTAAAAACCGCAGTCTCTAAAGCATTACTTTAAAAGGGATAATGGCAATTTTATTTATGTCATCTTTGATCTTACCATGTCATAAATGGTTCGATTACATCTTCACGGACTTTCCACTTGCAGTGGTGTTCTGGGAGGTGTAAGTTATGAAACTCTTTTCACAACTCATCAGACATTCGCTAAACTTGTAACTCAAATATTCCTTTCTGCAATCGAATTGTAGAAACATAATTTTCTTGTTACAATATTTTCTTCTTCATTTTGAAAACCTTTCGAATGATTTCAAAAGATCCAGACTCATGTCTCATCAAGTAAATATCCATATATCTACTTGAGTCATTTCTGAAGATAGATAAATCCACTACTTGCAACAACATTTATTGGACTACACATCATAATGTATGATCACCAATATGTTCTATGCTCGTTCCTTATGGCCTGGGAACGGTATTTCAGTCACTTCACTTTTCAGAGGAAATTTGCAAGTGTCAGATGATTCAAAATCAAACGACTTCAAAATCCATCATAATGGAATTTCCATGCGGGTTTCTCCAATGTGACCAAATGCAGTGCCACACTTGTGTGGTATTCTTTTAGTCTTGCGACATTTAGCGTCAGTGTTTATGGATGTATCATATTACCATCAATATTCATAGCATACATCCCATCCTGTATGGAAGCATGGCCCTTCATGTTATTCATAACACCGAACATCATAAGTTCTCTTATGAACAACCTTCTTGCAAGATACCTTATGCAAAGGGCTAGAGTGTGAAACTCTAAAATGAATTATGAAAGTAAACCCAGAGGTAATGTATTAATATCAATATTCATAACATACATCTCATTCATAATGAAAATATGGCCCTTATGTTATTCATAACATCGAACATCAAAAGTTCTCTTATGAATAACCTTCTTGCAAGATACTTTATGCAATGGGCTAGAGTGTAAAACTCTAAAATGAATTATGAAAGTAAATACATAGGGAATACACCGTTGGAAGGTATAGTAACATTTACTATGTTCCCTGCGTGTATCTAAACCTCATTCCTGGCTAGTCTTTCAGGCCATAGTAGTTCTTCAATCGAGCTGCAACAGAATGCAATCGAGCGGGTATCTTTGTGATTTACTCACAATACCCAAGAATTAGTGATTAACATGTTTAACCATAATTCCTAAGAACTATATCTTTGACCAGCCTTCTTTACATCAAAAACTTGTATGACATTCATACATGAGCTGGATATTCCAGTCTTCTTTCCTTTTGCCATTATACTTCTAACAGTTTAACTTTCAGTATTTCTCCTACTCTCAGAAGAAGCACCCAACTTAAGAGTGGCGATAGCCCCGGACTTCCTAGGCGTGAAAGTTTCACTAACACCCTTCGGACACTTCCTTTCTCTTTAAGTTCTTGTTTTATTCACCATCATCATATGACTGGCGTTCTTCTGGATCCCTCTCTTATCAGTCTAATGCATAGTAAACTCCTTTACTAATAGTTTGCAAACAAACATTGCTTTGGATATCTCATATCTTTTAGCCTTTGTCTGTGTCTGAAAATGATTTTCAGATTCCATGAATATCACATAACTATCCAAACTTTCGAAGTTCGGGTCTCATGGAAGCAAACGTATTGCACTTGACTGAAATAGAATTCTAGCTTTTGGATCGAAGGACGAGAGTCACATGATCCATAGCATTAGCGGGAGAGTACCGAAAGTATGCGATAGGACAAAGTCCTTCTTGGCACTATTGAGGACAATCCTCACATTACGTTACCAACCGTAAAGTTTTAACCAGATATTTAACAGCTATTCAATTTTAATAGGGAAGGTGGAAACGCGAGCCATTATTCTACAACTATTATGCAAACCACACTTAGACAGTGTTCAAAATTAATAGCACTGAGAATTTAAACAAATTAATTCTACAGTGCGCTCCCACTCAAAACAATATCTCTCATAATTGATTGTGAGCGATTCAAGATCCAAATTACAATTCAACGCCAAGGATGCATCCATCTCAAGTGACGAGAATTGCAATCGGTAGGCCAACTTGCCAATCACATCTTTATGTGACTCTTGTTCATCTTTCGATGTGTGTGTTCCGAGCTCATGACTTTCATGCCTGAACGTCAAGACAACCAAGTGATCTCGCTGCGAGGTCTCAACTCACCCGCCTCACACATCCCTAATCGTTCGTACCCATGTATCCATGTGATACCCCGAAAAGTTAGGTGCCGTGACGGTGCTACACTTGGGAGAACACTAACTACTTGATATTTTTGTGAGAGATCACCCTAATAAAAGCGACTACCGCGCAATCAAAAGGGTGCATCATAAGGGATAAACATCTCAGGCAATTCATAATAGCAAGATATGGTATAGCCCTTTCTGACGGAGAACTCTTGTATTTCTTCGTCTCCGGCATTCGCGTCGGTGTTCACCTTCGCGAAGATTGCCACCACCTTGTCGATGCACCAAATAATATTGCTATCTCTATAGCTAATAAAATAAGTGCATTACATAAGGTTGACACGCAGGTCATTAAAGTGCAATCATATGGCTCCAGCCATCATGCCGAATCATGACACGCAGGTCATGTTAATCAATTTACATCATATAGTCATCTCATACATAATCAAATTATTATGAACACTGCTATACCACATCACATGCACATGCAAACCATCCTGCAAAACCAAGTTAGACGCCTCTAATCGGTTCATGCAAAATTTTATTTTACGTGGCTTCTAAGGTTTCGAAACAAACCGAAGCTACCAACGTCCGTCATCAAGTATGATAATTCAAGTTGCTAGATTAACTTTCCAGGGTGTATGAAACACGAGATAATAAAATCTCGAGCCCCATACTAAACTTCGTCATACGCGTGACCCCCGTGCAGATCACATCTGCATTGCCCTTTCGTCTGCGAAATTTCATCTTTCTTTTTAACTACGGTGGAATTCAATGAACTGTTAGCACTTCGTTGATCAATCAGGATCGCGGATTGCCAGAACATTGAAACTCCACCATACTGTTATCAAGATCAGAAATATGCAAATTCCAGGGAAGCAACAAGAACATCGGGTAACAGATTTCATCTGCTACCCGCACAAATAATTTTCAGTAATAGATCTCATCTACTACCTAATTATATTGTGCAACACCCATACATCTCTATGTATTCTAGATCGCAACCTGCATCTACGCATAGCACGGCTCTTGATGCCACTGTTGGGTAACGCGGCAGAAAACAAAAAATTTCCGACCTACGTACCAGCCCAGGATCACTATGGAGACTGCATACAAGGTTTGATTTGTTTCGTTACCGACTCGTAGTGCAGCGGAAGTAGAGTCGATGACGATCGGCGGTGCAGATCCCCGCAGCTAGGATTTTACAACCTCCCAACCGCGAGGATGTACTCCCTCGTCAGCTCACCGGACGGATCTCCGGGCAGCCCTTCGAGAGGCCTCGGGACAGTCCCTCGGATAGTCCCAACGGACGGATCCTCGGACAGCCCTCCGGGAGGCCTCTGGACAGTCTTTCGGATAGTCCCACCGGACGGATCCTCGGACAGCCCTCCGGGAGGCCTCTGGACAGTCTTTCGGATAGTCCCACCGGACGGATCCTCGGACAGCCCTCCGGGAGGCCTCTGGACAGTCTTTCGGATAGTCCCACCGGACGGATCCTCGGACAGCCCTCCGGGAGGCCTCACGGACAGCCCTTCGGGAGGACCCCCGAAACTCGGACAGAAACTCGGACAGCCCTTCGGGAGGACCCTCGAACAGCCCCTCGGGCAAAAAGATCGAACCTACGACCTCTCTACGGGGTTGCACACATACGGTGTCATCTATCCGGCAGGGCTTCGCCGTCCAGAACTAGTTCCCACCGGAACCCAGACAGCCTTTCGGCTCTACGAAACTATTTCGCTGGGAGGGAGAGAGAAGCCAGAAATGTCATGGCATGTGTATGTGAGAGCAAGGATGTAGCATATGGGGCTGCCTCCTCCCCTCTATTTATAGGAAAAACAAGGGGTAGGATGGGCATATCCAAAATGCCATGTCATCCCAAAATATCTTGGGAAGATATTTGTGGAAAGCCAACTTCCAACCATATCCATAAATCTGATTTCACTATTCACGACGACATTTTTCAGCGTCTGATCGAACTGAAAATATTCATGTGGGCTTAGAACATTTCCAGTACCCACCAAAATAATTTTCAACGCGAGCCGGAACAATTCCGGTTTAGTGATTTTCATCTGCGAAAAGCATCTGAAGCGGTTTCGGCAGCTCCGGAACATTTCCGGTTTTCATTCCGGAAAATTCCAGAAAGTTTCCAGAATGATTCTGGCACCCTCCAAGAATTATCAGGCATGTGCCGAAACCAATTTGACTTTATGGTGTACTCCGAAACAACTTTTCGGTTTAGTGATTTTCATCTGTGAAAAGCAACTAAAGCGGTTCCGGCAGTCCGGAACATTTCCGGTTTTTGTCTCTGAAAAATCTCAGAAGTTACCGGAACAATTCTGGTACCTTCCAATAATTTCCAGGCATGTGCCGAAACCAATTTGACTTTATGGAATACCCTGAAACAACTTTTCAGTTTCACCGGAACTATTCCGATATCCTCTCCGGAACGTTTTCGTTTCGTCCGAAACTTTTTCGGTGAATTTCTCTCAGACTCCCCGTCTAGTATTCAGCAGATAGATGACCCTTAAGCGTGTGACCCTATAGGTTCGGTGAAGTATAGACATGACCCGGAACACTTTCCGATCAATGATCAACATCGGAGCCGTGGACACCCATATTGACCCCTATACCCACACGAATGAATATTCGAGTGAACCTCCAGTTGCCGTGTGCTATTCCTGTTGCTTCGCGATATGTTACAAATACCCGAGGTGAGACATGTAGGCATCCCCGTGGATCAACAACTTGTCCACTATGCCAGTTACCTCGTTACCGGTATTGTTCTCTTTTCTCGTTCCCGTGTTCCGGCATCCCCGTGATCAAATCACAAAGTGTCTGGCCAGACGATGATGGATACCGTAACACCGAGAGGGCCCAGAGATATCTCTCCATCGTCGGAGGAGCAAATCCCAATCTTGAGCTATCAAGTTACTTGACATACTTTTCCATGAACCCGTAAGCCGCCGTAATAGCCACCCATTTACGGATGACGTTTAACAAACCCCAAAGTTCATGAAGCAAGCATGAAGAAACTCGATACTCTCATGGTCTAAGGAATCATGCAAACATTAACCATCTCTGTGTTATTAACCATTAACTAATGACGAATGTATCTCATAGCATAACATCAATTCGGGTCGATTCAACACAAGTGTTCTACCAACAATTGTGCCCTCAAAATTGCCGGCGTAGTCATGCCCATGATCAGGAAAACAGGATCATCATGCAATACTTGAGCCAGTCATAGAGGCTTGACTAGGAATACTTTTTACCGTTTATTATCCCACACGTGCACATGAGTTTCCCTCCAAGCCTCGTTTTATTTGCAGACTCGAGAATCATTGCAGTTATAGCATGGAACATAAACATAATTATGAACAGGGAGATAATCAATAACATTTATTATTGCCTCTAGGGCATATCTCCTACAGACTCCCACTTGCACTAGAGTCAATAATCTAGTCAATGCTAATGCACTTTACACCTATGGCATACTGGTGTAAAATATGCTTCGCATGTGGTATAGCCTGATGTCCAACGGATCTGACGACTTCAGCTCCGTGTGTAACTTTGCATATCCCCGCGTTTTCACACTTTCACAAAATTCATATTTTGTGTGGACTTGGCTTTGCATATGTGTGAATCATTGGTCGAAACCTGATTCCTCAGACTGAGCTATGGAGCAGCTATCTGCAATAGCGTCCCATAGACCAAAGCCATCTTGGAACCATACTAAGTTCATGAATGAACTATATGATTCAACAACTTCTTTGTCGCTTCTTAAGCGTCAACATACTTAGCCTTTGTTATAGAATTCGCCACAGTATCTTGTTTGGAACAATTTCCAACTACCGTGCCACCATATTGTGTATTACACAAAACCCTTAACTTAAATCGAAAATCGCATGGAGCATTGATGAAGACTGTATCGATGTAATTACTTACAACGAGCACTTCATAATCTCTGCTTGCGAGAAAACATGTCATCAGCACTACTTTAGTACTTAATGACATCCTTCACTGTTGTCCCATGATCAGTACTTTGATCACTTTGGTATCTATACTCGCATCAACTTTGGAGTATTGGACATATCTGGTTGTTTTTACATACCATCGAATACATGATTAATCCAAACACAAGAGTGTGTGGAATCACCATCATGTATTTTGCTCATCAGTGTTTTGAGACACCGAGTCTTGCAAAACCCTTTCCATGTGACTTCGGCAAGAATCACTCCTTGGCGTTTTAAATGCTAAAAGGTTTTAGCACCTTGTCAATATGTATTCATAGCTTAGCCCCATTAGGTAAATCTATCTCCATAGATCATCATTCCTAATATTAAAGCTATTTAGCCTAAGCACTTCATCGAAAAACTATTTTCAAATGAAGTCCTAATTCGTGTCAAGAAATTTATTTCCAATTAACAATGTGTTAAGTACACAAGGTTTTTAGAAATATTATTATGCTCCCACTTACTTTCTTGAATCACAAGCATCTTCGATACCCATTTGATGAAGTCAAAAACCCTTTTGACCATTCCATCAAAAACGAAGATTCCAACTCCACTTTGCTCTCTTCTGTCCATCGCTGGAACTCTGAAGTTTGCATACTTACTAGCATCCTCTGGATCGACAAATTACTTTGGACTGTATCACATACATCCTAGGTTTCATTCCCATCAGATGGAAATCCTTTTGTCATCCATGTTTCATATCTCATGATTGAAATATGTATTAATTGCTAGTTCAACCCAAACCGACTTCAAGCATCGCTACGGTGAGACAATCTCATCGTAGTCAACTCCTTGAACTTGTTATGGCAACAAGTCGAGCTTTATGGATAAAACATTTTATCCGTATCAGTTTTTAGTTCCATAAATATTCGTTAGACTCTAAGTCTTCCGAAAGGTGTATTAAGATTTTAATCTCGAATCACTTATATGGAAACTATCTCGGATTGTATTGGCATTTAGCCAATTCCGGAGTCAGGGCCCATCAACGCTTCCTTGTGTATTGTAGGTATACTGTTGTCTAACAACAATATCTCGTTTGCGCACCTGATAGGTTTGCACGAGCTTTGCCTACGTGGTTCAGCTGCAAGTTCGACCGAAGTCCATACATCTCATGTAGAGGCTTCCGTATCAGTCGCAGTAGGAAACTCCGGAATCACTTCCAAGGTTCCTTTCCTTTGACCTGATGACGAAGATACTGGTTATCTCGTCGAGTTGCACTGTCCTCCCACTCACCTTTTGTAAGAACTATTCTCTTTAAAAGCATACCGTTTTGCGGCAAAAATCCTTTGCCTCGGTATAGTGGTGGGGAAATACCCAATGACTTGGGATAACCTTACAAAGTAGCACTTGTCTGATTTGGAATAGGTTTGTAACCTTTTACACAAGCCCCATATTCCAAATGTTAAGAAAAGTTTTAACATGGTTGGGCGTACCATACCATGACGTCATTTCAACTGACCTGATGGATCTCTTTTCAGTGTAAAAACCGCAGTCTCTAAAGCATTACTTTAAAAGGGATAATGGCAATTTTATTTATGTCATCTTTGATCTTACCATGTCATAAATGGTTCGATTACATCTTCACGGACTTTCCACTTGCAGTGGTGTTCTGGGAGGTGTAAGTTATGAAACTCTTTTCACAACTCATCAGACATTCGCTAAACTTGTAACTCAAATATTCCTTTCTGCAATCGAATTGTAGAAACATAATTTTCTTGTTACAATATTTTCTTCTTCATTTTGAAAACCTTTCGAATGATTTCAAAAGATCCAGACTCATGTCTCATCAAGTAAATATCCATATATCTACTTGAGTCATTTCTGAAGATAGATAAATCCACTACTTGCAACAACATTTATTGGACTACACATCATAATGTATGATCACCAATATGTTCTATGCTCGTTCCTTATGGCCTGGGAACGGTATTTCAGTCACTTCACTTTTCAGAGGAAATTTGCAAGTGTCAGATGATTCAAAATCAAACGACTTCAAAATCCATCATAATGGAATTTCCATGCGGGTTTCTCCAATGTGACCAAATGCAGTGCCACACTTGTGTGGTATTCTTTTAGTCTTGCGACATTTAGCGTCAGTGTTTATGGATGTATCATATTACCATCAATATTCATAGCATACATCCCATCCTGTATGGAAGCATGGCCCTTCATGTTATTCATAACACCGAACATCATAAGTTCTCTTATGAACAACCTTCTTGCAAGATACCTTATGCAAAGGGCTAGAGTGTGAAACTCTAAAATGAATTATGAAAGTAAACCCAGAGGTAATGTATTAATATCAATATTCATAACATACATCTCATTCATAATGAAAATATGGCCCTTATGTTATTCATAACATCGAACATCAAAAGTTCTCTTATGAATAACCTTCTTGCAAGATACTTTATGCAATGGGCTAGAGTGTAAAACTCTAAAATGAATTATGATAGTAAATACATAGGGAATACACCGTTGGAAGGTATAGTAACATTTACTATGTTCCCTGCGTGTATCTAAACCTCATTCCTGGCTAGTCTTTCAGGCCATAGTAGTTCTTCAATCGAGCTGCAACAGAATGCAATCGAGCGGGTATCTTTGTGATTTACTCACAATACCCAAGAATTAGTGATTAACATGTTTAACCATAATTCCTAAGAACTATATCTTTGACCAGCCTTCTTTACATCAAAAACTTGTATGACATTCATACATGAGCTGGATATTCCAGTCTTCTTTCCTTTTGCCATTATACTTCTAACAGTTTAACTTTCAGTATTTCTCCTACTCTCAGAAGAAGCACCCAACTTAAGAGTGGCGATAGCCCCGGACTTCCTAGGCGTGAAAGTTTCACTAACACCCTTCGGACACTTCCTTTCTCTTTAAGTTGTTGTTTTATTCACCATCATCATATGACTGGCGTTCTTCTGGATCCCTCTCTTATCAGTCTAATGCATAGTAAACTCCTTTACTAATAGTTTGCAAACAAACATTGCTTTGGATATCTCATATCTTTTAGCCTTTGTCTGTGTCTGAAAATGATTTTCAGATTCCATGAATATCACATAACTATCCAAACTTTCGAAGTTCGGGTCTCATGGAAGCAAACGTATTGCACTTGACTGAAATAGAATTCTAGCTTTTGGATCGAAGGACGAGAGTCACATGATCCATAGCATTAGCGGGAGAGTACCGAAAGTATGCGATAGGACAAAGTCCTTCTTGGCACTATTGAGGACAATCCTCACATTACGTTACCAACCGTAAAGTTTTAACCAGATATTTAACAGCTATTCAATTTTAATAGGGAAGGTGGAAACGCGAGCCATTATTCTACAACTATTATGCAAACCACACTTAGACAGTGTTCAAAATTAATAGCACTGAGAATTTAAACAAATTAATTCTACAGTGCGCTCCCACTCAAAACAATATCTCTCATAATTGATTGTGAGCGATTCAAGATCCAAATTACAATTCAACGCCAAGGATGCATCCATCTCAAGTGACGAGAATTGCAATCGGTAGGCCAACTTGCCAATCACATCTTTATGTGACTCTTGTTCATCTTTCGATGTGTGTGTTCCGAGCTCATGACTTTCATGCCTGAACGTCAAGACAACCAAGTGATCTCGCTGCGAGGTCTCAACTCACCCGCCTCACACATCCCTAATCGTTCGTACCCATGTATCCATGTGATACCCCGAAAAGTTAGGTGCCGTGACGGTGCTACACTTGGGAGAACACTAACTACTTGATATTTTTGTGAGAGATCACCCTAATAAAAGCGACTACCGCGCAATCAAAAGGGTGCATCATAAGGGATAAACATCTCAGGCAATTCATAATAGCAAGATATGGTATAGCCCTTTCTGACGGAGAACTCTTGTATTTCTTCGTCTCCGGCATTCGCGTCGGTGTTCACCTTCGCGAAGATTGCCACCACCTTGTCGATGCACCAAATAATATTGCTATCTCTATAGCTAATAAAATAAGTGCATTACATAAGGTTGACACGCAGGTCATTAAAGTGCAATCATATGGCTCCAGCCATCATGCCGAATCATGACACGCAGGTCATGTTAATCAATTTACATCATATAGTCATCTCATACATAATCAAATTATTATGAACACTGCTATACCACATCACATGCACATGCAAACCATCCTGCAAAACCAAGTTAGACGCCTCTAATCGGTTCATGCAAAATTTTATTTTACGTGGCTTCTAAGGTTTCGAAACAAACCGAAGCTACCAACGTCCGTCATCAAGTATGATAATTCAAGTTGCTAGATTAACTTTCCAGGGTGTATGAAACACGAGATAATAAAATCTCGAGCCCCATACTAAACTTCGTCATACGCGTGACCCCCGTGCAGATCACATCTGCATTGCCCTTTCGTCTGCGAAATTTCATCTTTCTTTTTAACTACGGTGGAATTCAATGAACTGTTAGCACTTCGTTGATCAATCAGGATCGCGGATTGCCAGAACATTGAAACTCCACCATACTGTTATCAAGATCAGAAATATGCAAATTCCAGGGAAGCAACAAGAACATCGGGTAACAGATTTCATCTGCTACCCGCACAAATAATTTTCAGTAATAGATCTCATCTACTACCTAATTATATTGTGCAACACCCATACATCTCTATGTATTCTAGATCGCAACCTGCATCTACGCATAGCACGGCTCTTGATGCCACTGTTGGGTAACGCGGCAGAAAACAAAAAATTTCCGACCTACGTACCAGCCCAGGATCACTATGGAGACTGCATACAAGGTTTGATTTGTTTCGTTACCGACTCGTAGTGCAGCGGAAGTAGAGTCGATGACGATCGGCGGTGCAGATCCCCGCAGCTAGGATTTTACAACCTCCCAACCGCGAGGATGTACTCCCTCGTCAGCTCACCGGACGGATCTCCGGGCAGCCCTTCGAGAGGCCTCGGGACAGTCCCTCGGATAGTCCCAACGGACGGATCCTCGGACAGCCCTCCGGGAGGCCTCTGGACAGTCTTTCGGATAGTCCCACCGGACGGATCCTCGGACAGCCCTCCGGGAGGCCTCTGGACAGTCTTTCGGATAGTCCCACCGGACGGATCCTCGGACAGCCCTCCGGGAGGCCTCTGGACAGTCTTTCGGATAGTCCCACCGGACGGATCCTCGGACAGCCCTCCGGGAGGCCTCACGGACAGCCCTTCGGGAGGACCCCCGAAACTCGGACAGAAACTCGGACAGCCCTTCGGGAGGACCCTCGAACAGCCCCTCGGGCAAAAAGATCGAACCTACGACCTCTCTACGGGGTTGCACACATACGGTGTCATCTATCCGGCAGGGCTTCGCCGTCCAGAACTAGTTCCCACCGGAACCCAGACAGCCTTTCGGCTCTACGAAACTATTTCGCTGGGAGGGAGAGAGAAGCCAGAAATGTCATGGCATGTGTATGTGAGAGCAAGGATGTAGCATATGGGGCTGCCTCCTCCCCTCTATTTATAGGAAAAACAAGGGGTAGGATGGGCATATCCAAAATGCCATGTCATCCCAAAATATCTTGGGAAGATATTTGTGGAAAGCCAACTTCCAACCATATCCATAAATCTGATTTCACTATTCACGACGACATTTTTCAGCGTCTGATCGAACTGAAAATATTCATGTGGGCTTAGAACATTTCCAGTACCCACCAAAATAATTTTCAACGCGAGCCGGAACAATTCCGGTTTAGTGATTTTCATCTGCGAAAAGCATCTGAAGCGGTTTCGGCAGCTCCGGAACATTTCCGGTTTTCATTCCGGAAAATTCCAGAAAGTTTCCAGAATGATTCTGGCACCCTCCAAGAATTATCAGGCATGTGCCGAAACCAATTTGACTTTATGGTGTACTCCGAAACAACTTTTCGGTTTAGTGATTTTCATCTGTGAAAAGCAACTAAAGCGGTTCCGGCAGTCCGGAACATTTCCGGTTTTTGTCTCTGAAAAATCTCAGAAGTTACCGGAACAATTCTGGTACCTTCCAATAATTTCCAGGCATGTGCCGAAACCAATTTGACTTTATGGAATACCCTGAAACAACTTTTCAGTTTCACCGGAACTATTCCGATATCCTCTCCGGAACGTTTCCGTTTCGTCCGAAACTTTTTCGGTGAATTTCTCTCAGACTCCCCGTCTAGTATTCAGCAGATAGATGACCCTTAAGCGTGTGACCCTATAGGTTCAGTGAAGTATAGACATGACCCGGAACACTTTCCGATCAATGATCAACATCGGAGCCGTGGACACCCATATTGACCCCTATACCCACACGAATGAATATTCGAGTGAACCTCCAGTTGCCGTGTGCTATTCCTGTTGCTTCGCGATATGTTACAAATACCCGAGGTGAGACATGTAGGCATCCCCGTGGATCAACAACTTGTCCACTATGCCAGTTACCTCGTTACCGGTATTGTTCTCTTTTCTCGTTCCCGTGTTCCGGCATCCCCGTGATCAAATCACAAAGTGTCTGGCCAGACGATGATGGATACCGTAACACCGAGAGGGCCCAGAGATATCTCTCCATCGTCGGAGGAGCAAATCCCAATCTTGAGCTATCAAGTTACTTGACATACTTTTCCATGAACCCGTAAGCCGCCGTAATAGCCACCCATTTACGGATGACGTTTAACAAACCCCAAAGTTCATGAAGCAAGCATGAAGAAACTCGATACTCTCATGGTCTAAGGAATCATGCAAACATTAACCATCTCTGTGTTATTAACCATTAACTAATGACGAATGTATCTCATAGCATAACATCAATTCGGGTCGATTCAACACAAGTGTTCTACCAACAATTGTGCCCTCAAAATTGCCGGCGTAGTCATGCCCATGATCAGGAAAACAGGATCATCATGCAATACTTGAGCCAGTCATAGAGGCTTGACTAGGAATACTTTTTACCGTTTATTATCCCACACGTGCACATGAGTTTCCCTCCAAGCCTCGTTTTATTTGCAGACTCGAGAATCATTGCAGTTATAGCATGGAACATAAACATAATTATGAACAGGGAGATAATCAATAACATTTATTATTGCCTCTAGGGCATATCTCCTACAGTGATGTTGATGAAGACGATCACCGCGGCGATGGTTCCCCCGACAGCACTCCGGCGCCACCGAGAGAGGAGGGAAGAGAGGCTCCCCCTCCGGCTTGCTCCTCCATGGCCTCCCCCCTAGATGGGGAGAGGTTCTCCCTCTGGTCCTTGGCTTCCATGGTGCCCGGAGGGGCGAGAGCCCCTCCGAGATTGGATCTCTCTCTGTTCTCTTCTGTTTCTGCGCTCCTGTTTCTGGCCGAAAACAGTTTCTTATATTCCCAGAGATCCGTAACTCCGATTGGGCTGAAATTTTGAGGGGATTTTTATCTGGAAATTATCTTTCTTGCAGCGAAAGAAGGGCATCAACCGACCTATGAGGTTCCCACAAGGCAACAGGGCGCGGCCCTAGGGGGGCGCACCGTGTTGCCCTGTGGAGCCCTTGGGCACCATCTTGCGTTGATTCTTCTTCCCAAAAATCACATATATTCCAATATAAATCTCCGTAAAGTTTTATCGCGTTTGGACTTCGTTTGGTATGGTTTTTTTGTGAAACAAAAAACAAGCAGAAAACAGGAACTGGCACTGGGCACTAGATTTATAAGTTAGTCCATAAAAATAATATAAAAGTGCACCAAAACCATATGAAACTATTGTAAACATGACATGAATACTTCATAAATTATAGATACGTTGGAGACGTATCAGTGCTCACCAAGCTGGAAGGCACCTTCGGCCGTGCCGCCATCTCTGGATTCATCCTCGGCCGCTTCACCAGCCTCCCTACCACCCATGACGTGCTCCTCTCCGCCAACCTCCGTTGCCTCGTCTCCAAGGGCGTAATCCACAATTTCGCATCCACGTATGTCTTCCTTGCCCCGGCCCTGTCCCGCAAGGACTCCCTCATCGCGTCGGCGACCAAGAGTTCGCTGTATCTCAATTTGGATCCATCTAGAGGGTTACATGCTAGCAACGATGATGATGGCTCCTCTAGTGATGACGACTATGATGACTACACTAGTGATGACGACGATGATGAATACACTCCTGCGCGTGTAGCATACATGCTGGAAACGAAGCGCGGCCATGGACGAGTATCAAGCGTGGTTGTGGACACACGTGATTCCTTGACGACAAAGAGAGGGCGTGGGAGACCGAGAAAGGAACCAAAAGCAACGTCAAGGAGTATCAAGCGTGGCCCTAGCCGCCCCCGCAAGGACGCGTCTCCCTTCCCCCCGTGTCGGCATCAGTGACCAAGCCCAAGAAATTGTTGGATCTCAATTTGGACCCATCTCAGGGATTACAGATTAGTAGTGATAATGATGAAGATATCTACAGTAGTGGTGATGATGATGATGATGTTGACTACACTCCTATGTCGGGAGCAAAGCATGGTTGTGGACGCCCACGGAAGGGAGGGGGTGCGGCTGGCCTCGTAAAGTTGTGTTGTTTGCCAATGGAGGAGGTGCTTCCTCCCCCTTGACCAAGAGAGGGCGTGGGAGACCAAGGAAGGGACAAAATGTTTGCCCGTCAAAAGCTTCTTTTTAGAATGGAGGCGACACTATGCCTATGCAAACCCCAGTAGGTGATTTCTCGGCGCCAAAGAGAGGGTGTGTGAGACCGAGAACAGAGACAGAATCAACATCAACGAGTATCGAGAGAGGGCGTGGGAGGCCGTGAAAGGATGAACAATCACAATTAGACTATTCTCCAACTTGGTCCAAAAAAATCAAAAATTGCAAGTAGTAAAGGGCCGAGTGATTAAGAGCCAATTATTTTGTATTTGCATTTGAGCCTCGACATTCGCAATTTACTTGATATTTGAGTAAGCTTGGTGGTGAATCTTGTCCTTGTGAGCGTTCCCCTTGATTCCTCCCCCTTTGTTCTTCATATACATCATGTTTTGCCTCGAATCCACCTCCAATTGTGAAGATCGGGGCACCCCTAGGGCTTGCCCCGTATCATTTTCTTTGCTTGGAGCACAAGGTGTCCAGATTATATGTCCATATGGATGAGGTATTTCACCTAGAAGACCCTTGTCCCATCATCTCTTTTTGACCTCAAGACGAATTGATGCTCCTGTTCAGTGTAACATATCGAGCAAATTGAAGTGGAAAAGGACTTTTTTTATGCCAGGCAACCAAATCCTATGTCATATGATCATTCAGGGAGATTCTCAAAATTCTTTCATGGTCAAAAGGCAAGAAACTATTAATAATCAAAGCTGCCAAAGATGGTCCAATGTGCTCATCCACTTTGTTCAAAAGAACATGCCCCTTCCTAGTTCGTATCTTCCCAGTCGGACTATCTATGACCCAATGAGCATCCCATATACTGATTCTTGTACCTGACCCAACTCTCCAAATATGGCCCACTTTGAAAGTTTGTAAACGAGCAACTAATCTCTGCTAGGAATAAGACAACCCCTTCTTAGGGCCAGCTTTCAAGAGATCTCTGTTTGGAAAATAGTTTGCATGTCATACCTTTGCACAAAAAGTTCCAGGTCGAGTAATCAATCTCTAGCTTTGTTTTGCCGTCATTGGTAGGTTAAAAGCATGCAAACCCCATAAACCCATACTCTCATTCCTTGTTGGATACCCATTTTCCACGAGGCGAATCAATGCATCCGTTTCTGTTCATCTGTATCTCCCCACCAAAGACCTGCCATGGCATCTATGATATCTTTGCATACCTTCTTGTTGGAAATATGCCCTAGAGGCAATAATAAATTGGTTATTATTATATTTCCTTGTTCATGATAATCGTTTATTATCCATGCTATAATTGTATTGATTGGAAACTCAAATACATGTGTGGGTACATAGACAACACTGTGTCCCTAGTAAGCCTCTAGTTGACTAGCTCGTTGATCAAAGATGGTTAAGGTTTCCTAGCCATTGACATGAGTTGTCATTTGATAACGGGATCACATCATTAGGAGAATGATGTGATGGACAAGACCCAAACTACGAACGTAGCATATGATCGTGTCAGTTTATTGCTATTGTTTTCTGCATGTCAAGTATCTGTTCCTATGACCATGAGATCATGCAACTCCCTGACATCGGAGGAATACCTTGTGTGTATCAAACGTCACAACGTAACTGGGTGACTATAAAGGTGCTCTACAGGTATCTCCGAGGGTGTCTGTTGGGTTGGCATGGATCAAGACTGGGATTTGTTACTCCGTGTGACGGAGAGGTATCTCAGGGCCCACTCGGTAATACAACATCACAATGAGCCTTGCAAGCAATGTGACTAAAGTGTTAGCCACGAGATCTTGTATTACGGAACGAGTAAAGAGACTTGCCGGTAACGAGATTGAACTAGGTATAGAGATACCGACGATCGAATCTCGGGCAAGTAACATACCGAAGAACAAAGGGAACAGTATACGGGATTAACTGAATCCTTGACATAGAGGTTCGACCGATAAAGATCTTCGTAGAATATGTAGGAGCCAATATGGGCGTCCAGGTCCCGCTATTGGTTATTGATCGTAGAGGTGTCTCGGTCATGTCTACATAGTTCTCGAACCCGCAGGGTCTACACACTTAACGTTTGGTGACGATTAGTATAGTTGAGTTATTTTGTTGGTGACCGAAGGTTGTTCGGAGTCCCGGATAAGATCCCGGATATGACGAGGATCTCCGAAATAGTCCGGAGGTAAAGATTGATATATGTGATAATAGTGTTTTGGTTTCCGGAAGGGTTCCGGAATTCACCGGAAGAGGTTCCGGATGTTTCCCGAAATGTTCGGATACGAGAACACTTTATTTGGGCCAAGGGGTAAAGCCCACGAGGCTTAGGCAAGGTGCGAAAGGAAGTTTTGCTGGCGTCTGGGGCGGTACTACCGCTTATCGTAAGCGGTACTACCGCTACGGGCGGTACTACCGCTTATCGTAAGCGGTACTACCGCTTGTACACGATACTGCAGGGATCCGACTTGGACTCTTTTCCTGCGGGCCAAACCGACCTTGTGCGGGCAAAACCGACCTGGAGGAGGCTTTTACTCCAAGTTTAGACCCCAAGGCTCAACATATAAATAGAGGGGCAGGGCTAGCACACGGGATACATCAAGATTTCCCAAGCCGTGTGTCGGCAACCCTAACCCTCTAGTTCTCCCGTCATAATCTCCGTAGTGCTTGGCGAAGCCCTGCAGAGATTGTTCCTCACCACCATCACCACGCCGTCGTGCTGCCGGAACTCATCTACTACTTCATCATCGCTCGCTGGATCGAGGAGGTGAAGGCGTCATCAAGCCGTACGTGTGTTGAACGCGGAGGTGCCGTCCGTTCGGCACTAGTTCGTGATCGGATCGAGGGACGACTTGCGATTTGGATCGCGGAGACGTTCGACTACATCAACCGCGTTTCTTAACGCTTCCGCTTAGCGATCTACAAGGGTATGTAGATTCACTCTCCCTCTCATAGATGCTCATCACCATGGATAGATCTTGCGTGTGCGTAGGAAAATTTTTGTTTCCCATGCAACGTTCCCCAACACTTCTTTGGTAACTCAAAAGTAGACATGGCAAAAGCTCGGATAATTCGATGATAGCCTTCAATGAAATCTCCTTTGCCCCTGTAGATAATTTTTTTTTTCCTTCCATCCTTTTAGGCATTTAATAGTTCTTTCCAGTAGATGGACAAAGTTGTTACTTCTATCAACACCAACCCTAGCTTGGAGACCAAGATATACAACCAGATACTACCTTGGGTTTTCACATCAACATTTACGTTCGGACTAAAAAGAAATATTGCACTTTGCTTCACTCAATAATTGCCCCGAACTTGCACAATACTGATCTAGTACCTATCTTAATAAGGTTGCATAATTTATATCTGCCTTCATAAGCATTAGGAAATCATCGACAAATGATAAACAAAAAAATGATGGTGCATTTCTACACACCCCGACGTGCTCAAATGCCACAGACCTCCTTCTATGAGTGAGAGCACTTGATAACACGTCAACACATATATGAAATAAATATGGTGGTGAGGGTCACCCCGTAGGAGCCCCATTCATGGAACAGAGTCATTCATTTCTCGATCATTAAATCTCACCTTATATTTCATAGCTGTTTCAGATGGCTATAAGGAGACCAACAAACTCTTGGCGAAACCCAAACTGTATCTCCACTCTTTCTAAAAGAAACATCATTCCACATGACCGCATGCTTTATGCATGTCAAGTTTCACATCATGGTACCATGCATTCTCTTTCTTCTTCTTCTTCTTTTCTAATTGTGTGTAAACTCTGGTACGCAAACAAAATATCGTATGTAACCAGCCTACCAGGATCAAAAGGTCTTTGCACATATCCTCTGTTGTTTGCAGTGAGAGTAGATGGAGAGCCTTTGTTTTTTTTTTGGATAGAGAAAGTACCAAATGGAGAGATAGGTTTTTTTTAGGGCAATGGGGAGGTAAGTTTTTTTTTTTTTTTTAGGGCGGGTGAGTGAAACATGGCCCATCCAATCCATCCATCTGGCCCAGCAACGCCTCCCTATCCCTATCCCTATCCCTTTGTAAATAAATAAATAAAATGTAATAAAACCAGCCGAAGCCAAGCCGCCGGATCCAAAAATCCCCACCCCACCCCACCCAACAGGAAGGAGGAGGCATGGGGGTCGCCTCTCCTTCGCCGCCGCCGCCGCCGCCGCCCGCCGCTGCCGCCGTCGCCAACCAAGCTCGGCCGCCGGATCCATCAATCGCCACCCCACCCCAACCAACAGGAGGTGGCATGGTGGACGCCTCTCCTTCGTCACCGCAGCCCGTCGCCGCCGCCGCCGGCAGCCCGCACCCGACCTCCACCGAGGTAAGCAAGCTCCTCTCTTTCCACTTGCTCCTACCCTTGCCCTTCCTTTTTAACTTGTCTTCCCGCTGATCTACCCAAAACCAAACCAGGATGAAGGAAGGATGGTGGTCGCCCCTCCGTCGGCGACGCCGCCCGCCGCCGCCGCCGCCGGCAGCCCGCACCCGACCTACCCCGAGGTAAGCAAGCTCCTTCCCTCCCCGCTTGCTCCTTTACCCTTTTTATAAGTTGGATGGATGGATGGCTGGCTGGCTGGATCTCATCTTATCTTATCTCCGGCGCAGATGATTAAGCAGGCGCTCACCGAGCTGGGAGGCACCTCCGGCCGCATCGCCATCGCCGCTTTCATCCTCGGCCGCTTCAAGGGCCTCCCCGCCGCCCACGACGAGATCCTCAGAGCCCACCTCCGCGGCCTCGTCTCCCAAGGCGTCGTCCGCGGCTACGGATCAGAATCGAGAGCTTGCTACGTCTTCCCCGCCTCCAACACCAGAAGTCGTGGCCGCCCCCCCAAACGTCGTGGCCGGCCCCGCAAGTCGACCCTCCTCCCTGCGTCGCCGACCCTCCCCCTCCCCGCGCCACCGACCAACAAGGAAAGTTTGGATCTCAGTTTGGATACATCTGGAGGATTACGGAGCAGACGTGGCCGGCCCCTCAAGGACGCAATCTTGCCGGCCCTCCCTGCGCCGGCGACCAAGCCCAAGAATTTGTCGGATCTCGGTTTGGTTCCGTCTGGAGGGTCACAGACTAGCAGTGATGATGACTACTCCAGTTCCAGTGATGATGATGAAGATGACTACAGCAGTGGTGATGACAACGATGATGAATACACTCCTGCGCGTGCATCTACGCATGCTTGCATGCTGCGAGCAAAGCGTTTGCTCAGCCGTGGAGCAAAGCGCGGCCGTGGACGCCCACGGAAGCGCAAGAGGGGCCAGGGCCGTCCTCGTAAGCTTCTGCTGTCCGCGAATGGAGGTGCTTCCTCAGTGACCAAGAAAGGCCGTGGGAGGCCAAGGAAGAAGCAGAAACTTGGCTCGTCACAAGCTGCTTTTCAGAATGGAACCCCAGGAGGTGGTTTCTCGACGCCCAAGAGAGGGCGTGGGAGGCCGAGAAAGGATGCAGAAGCAATGTCAACCGGTGTCAAGAGAGGCCGTGGGAGACCGAGAAAGGAGTCAGGAGGAATGTCAACGGGTTTCAAGAGAGGCCGTGGGAGGCCGAGAAAGGAGCCAGAAGATATGTCAACGGGTGTCACAGAAGCAGACTCTTCTCCAACTGCGTCAGATGCAGAGTCAGACTCTTCTCTAACTGGGTCAGACACAGAGTCAGGCTCTCCAAATGTGTCAAGGTGGTTGAAGGAAGGGTTTGGGAATCCAACAACAATAGCGATGCCACCAGCAGCAGTTAGGCCTGCGTCCAGGGGGCTGAATATAGGGTCTCTGAGGCCAACAATAGAGAGGCCACCACTAGCAGCAAGGTCTGCTGGAACTGCTCTTGACACTGCTGCGTCCACGGGAATGAAGAAACCGCCTGGGAGGCCAAGAAAGAAGAGATCATCAAAAGCAGTGTCCGCTAAAACTGGAGATGCAGCGCCTGCTGAGACTGGAGATGGTGCGTCCACGGGGATCAAGAAACCGCGTGGGAGACCGAGAAAGGAGAGACCACCAGAAGCAATGTCTGCTGAAGCTGGAGATGCAGCACCTGCTCCTGAAACTGGAAATCCGACGCCTGCTTCTGAAACTGGAGATGCAACAGCACCTGCTCCTGAAGCTGGAGATGCAACAGCACCTGCTCCTGAAGCTGGAGATGCACCACCTGCTCCTGAAACCAGAGATGTGACGCCTGCTTCTGAAACTAGAGATGCAGCAGCATCTGCTCCTGAAGCTGGAGATGCAGTGCCTGCTCCTGAAACTGGAGATGCGACACCTGCTTTTGAAACAGCAGCACCTGCTCCTGAAGCTGGAGATGCAGTGCCTGCTCCTGAAACTGGAGATGCGACACCTGCTTTTGAAACAGCAGCACCTGCTCCTGAAGCTGGAGATGCGCTGCCTGCTCCTGATGAAAATGGAGCAGCAACGCCTGCCAAAACTGGAGATGGTGGGTCGACGGGGATCAAGAGACCGCGTGGGAGGCCGAGAAAGGAGGGACCGCCAGCAGCAATGTCTACCGAAACTGGAGATATAATGCCTGCTCCTGAAACTGGAGATGCAGCGCCTGATGAAAATGGAGCAGCAACGCCTGCTGAAGCTGGAGATGTTGCCTCAACTGGATTCAAGAGACCTCGTGGGAGACCGAGAAAGGAGAAGCCAGCATCAGCACTGTCTGCTGAAACTGGTGTTGCAAGGCCCGCTGAAACTGGAGATGCAACCCCTGCTGAACCTGGTGATGCAACCCCTGCTGAAACTGGGGATGCTGCGTCGGCGGGAATCAAGAGACCGCTTGGGAGGCCTAGAAAGGTGAAGCGTGGGAGGCCAAGAAAGGAGAAGCCAGAAGCGGCAATATCTGGTGAAACTGGAGATGATGCTGCGTCAGCTGGAATCAAGTCTGATTCTGCGTCGGCGGGGGTCAAGAGAGGGCGTGGGAGGCCAAGAAAGGAAAAGCCAGAGGCACCAATTTCTGCGGAAAGTGGAGACACTGCGTCGGCGCCAGAAACAGAAACGCAGAAGGCAAAAGTAGCAAGGCCAGCTGGAGATGGTGGGATCAAGAGAGGGCTCGGGAGGCCGAGAAAGGTGAAGCGTGGGAGGCCAAAAAAGGAGAAGCCAGCATCAGAAGACGCCGTGTCAACGGGAATCAAGGGACTGCTCGAGACTCCAAGATCATATGCATTGTCTGCTGGAACTGGAAAAGCCGTGTCAATGGGAAGCAAGATTGCGCTGGATAGTCCAAGGACGGCGGAGAAGCCATCGGCAGGCGACATCGTGTCGATGGTGATGAAGAGGAGGCGTGCGATGCCAAGGAGCGACCAGCCCTCTGAAGCTGGGCGCGTGAAAGCTTCTGGTGGGATTTTTGGATACGTGCGAGAATCCAGTGGTAAACAAGAGAAGGAGGGCCTGGCATCATCTGGGGAGGGGGAGAAAACACAGACCAAAGAAGGTGTGGTGGTGGCTGCTTGGGGGGGCGGTGAGGAAACTGGGGTTACTGCAGATGCAGGGCATGCGCCGGTTTCTGCAGAGAAGGCAAAAGCGGGTGGTGCTGCCGTTGAGGAAACTGGAGGTGCGACGGAATCTTCTTGTAATAAGCTGGGCTCTTGTGCTGCAGAGAAGGTAGCGAGTGCTCCTCCTCATGTGGAGGCTGTAGGAGGCGCGACTGAATCTTCTTGTAATAAGCTGGGGCGTGCAGCAGCAGCAGCAGAGAATGCAGAAGAAGGGAGTGGTGCAGAGAATGTGGAGAAGGTTGTAGGAGGAGGTGCGACTGAATCTTCTGAAAAGCTGGCAGGGAATGCTCCTGTGGACGGTGGAGAAGACAAGATGGGATCTGCAGAAAGATGTGTGGTTAGCTGAGCTGAGCGCAAGGAAGCTATCATGAGAAGAAGAAGATTTGGACAATGGTGATTTTGTGGACTGGACAATGGTGATTTTCTGGAGCGCAAGGAAGAAGAAGAAGAAGAAGAAGAAGATGACGAGTGCTGCTGCTGCACTGGTTTGGTTGGTTGGTTGGTTAGAAGAAGAAGAAGAAGAAATATAATTTAATTAATAATATGTATGGTAACTGTAATAGACAGTGTTAAGTAGTTGGTCTCTCTGCTCTGAGAACTAATTAATTATGGTTGGATTATTATTCTGCACTGTATGATGCATGCATTAGGGATTTGTTCCTTGTCTGTACTGAAGTGAACTGAACTGGGTGTATTTTTAGTTGCTAAGAATGGTGATGAGCATGTCTTGTCTGTCTGTCTGTCTGTTCATGAGAGAGAGGGAGAGAGGGAGAGAGAGAGAGATTTGAAATTAATTGCATTATTTGTATTGCTAGTTTGAACAGCAAGCAGTAGGCCATATTTGTGTGGTCTTTCTTTCTTTCTTGTTTTCTTTCTTGTCTGTGAAATGAAATATATTTGGTCGGTCATCAAGCTAGCTATATTTGTTGTTTGGTCTTCTGTCTTTCATGCATACATACACTCGAGGAGTACTAGATATGTTACAGTATTTATTTTTCTTGTTTCTTTATTATGTTATTGTCATGTATGTATGTTGGTGATTGGTATAGTCGACCTGCCTGACATGAGAGAATGTCCTCTCCTTTTCCATAGTCATTCCGTCCATTCATTCGTTACTTCTCTGTGTCTGCCTCTCCTCTGCTCTGCTCTTGTTGGACAATGATGCTCCTTAGATAGCAGATTTTGTGTGTAGCGGAATCAGCATGTGCCCGCCAGGCCGTGCGGCCACGGGCCGACGAGTTTCTGCAACAATGACGGAGTTGGAAACGGCGACGGTGGTGTTGCGACATCATCTTTCATTGCGATTTTTTTTTTTGCAATATCATCCTTGTTGCAAAAGGATTCCTGAAACATTATCTTGTTGCAAAAAAAAAAGACGGGTTAGGCCGTTGGATGACGATAGATTTAACTGCCGCCGCCGGCCGACGCGTAGCGCTCCCCTTTTTTAATCTCCGTTGGACTAATAATTTTTTTGATCCTCTTGGTACATCATCTTTTTTTTTTTGAACATAAAGATTTTATTAACTTATGAGCATTTTACAGACACAAGCGTGAAAGGAAGTACATCATCTTGTACAGGGTGGTGGGTGGATTGGAGATGGGCTAGAGCAAAACAGACGTGAAAGTGAAAGCCCAACATCTGTCTGTCTGGTCCCGACCTTGACCTTGACCTTGCTCGCTCCCCACTCCCCACTTCGCCGTCCGGTCGGCTCGCCGTTCGCCGCTCGCCGGGCGCCCCCCCTGCCTGCCTCGCCGTCCCGTACCAGGAGGAGGAGGCCATTCTCCCGCCGGCCCGGTGCTCGGCGCCACCGCGCTCCATGCCCACTGCCTGGCGCCCAGTCAGCACAGCACTCGGGCACTCTGCCGGCAGCTGGGCAGGGGGCAACCCTGACCCGGCGGCCAGACTATAGACCGATTTGAGGTAGCTAGCTACATTCCCCAGTTTCTAACCTCCCCACCGCTCATTCCCCAGTTTCTGATTTACTTAGGGTTTGCTATCTATGTGGATGTACAGTACTTGATGAACACATACACATAATTTTTTTTTTTTTTGCACATAATTTGTGTTCAACCTATGCTGTACTCTACAGGCTTATTTTATTTTATGCAACAAAACTGAGACTTAATTGGGAATTTTAGCATTGTCTGTAAGACCATATTGATCTATTTCTATGTGCTTGTTATTGGTAAATTAATTATTACTAGTACAACACAACAGATTTCATTTGGTTTGGTTTTGATTTTGTTTTATTTGATTTGATTTGATGCAGTGCCTGCGCGCGCGCGACCCAGGGGGATCATGGATCAGCATCAGCGGGAGGAGCAAGAAGAAGACCAACACCTCCCGCTCAACAAGGCATCTTCTTTTTTACTTTACTCCATCCATTCATTCATTCATTCATTCTGTCTCTGAACCCTAACTCATCGCTCATGATGGAATGGATCTACCATCTATGTAGGAGGAGCAGGATGGCAGCCTCCGCAGATGTAAGGAGCAGCTCCTTGGACCAGATGCTGTCCACACCACCAACCTCGGAGAAAAGACTAGTAGTGTGCAACTGCAATGTTCCCCGGGGAATGCTGCTTGCTGTGTACCGTCTGCCTCAGTTGGGCTGTCAGAAGCTCTGCCAGTTGTAGGCCAATATTGGACTTTTCAGAATGGAGGCGACGCCACTCCTATGCGATCCACCGGAGGTGATTTGTTGTCGATGCACAAGAGAGGCCGTGGGAGGCCAAGAAAGGATCAACAATCACAAGCGCCGGCTCCTCCAACTGCTTCGTCAACTGGTGGCATCAAGAGAGGGCGTGGGAGACCGAGAAAGGAGGACCAACAATCACAACCAAAGCCTCCTCCAACTGCGTTGTTAACTAGTGGTATCAAGAGAGGGCGCGGGAGGCCGAGAAAGGACCAACAATCACAAGCAACGCCTCCTCCTCTGACTCCAACTGCGCCAAGGCGGGGGATCAAGGTAGGGTGTGGGAGACCAATGCTAGCTACATCTGGAGAAGATGGCATCAACACAGCGCCTCCTCGGAGGCCAATAATAATAGAGAAGCTACCAGCAGCATGGTGGTCTGTTGATGCTGCGTCCACAGGAATCAAGAGACCGCGTGGGAGGCCAAGAAAGGAGAGGGCAGATGCTGCGTCGTCGGGGATCAAGAGAGGACGTGGGAGGCCAAGAAAGGAGAGGCCAGGTGCTGCGTCGTCGGGAATCAAGAGAGGGGGTGGGCAGCTAGAATCAGAAATGGAGATGCTAGCAGCAGCAGCAGCAATGTTGTCTGAAACTGGAGATGATGCTCTGCCACCGGCAACCAAGGGAGCGGTCCAGAATCCAAGATCAGTTGATGCCGTGTTGACGGGGATGGAGGGAGCGCTTGAGAATCCAAATCCAAGAACAGAGAAGACATCAGCCGGTGATATTGTGTCGATGGTGATGAAGAGAGGGCGTGGGAGGCCGAGAAAGGACCAGCAATCACAAGCACCGACGACTCCAACTGCGTCAACTGGTGGTATCAAGAGAGGGCGTGGGAGACCGAGAAAGGACCAGCAATCACAAGCACTGACGACTCCAACTGCGTTGTCAACTGGTGGTATCAAGAGTGGGCGCGGGAGGCCAAGAAAGGACCAACAATCACAAGCAGCAAAGCCTCCTCCGACTCCAACTGCGTCAAGGCGGGGGATCAAGGTAGGGTGTGGGAGACCAATGATAATAGAGAAGCCACCAGCAGCAAGGTGGTCTGTTGATGCTGCGTCGACAGGAATCAAGAGACCGCGTGGGAGGCCAAGAAAGGAGACACCATCAGTAGCAATGTCCGTGGAAACTGGAGATGCAACGCCTGCCCCTGAAACTGGAGATGCAATGTCTGCTCCTGAAACTGGAGATGCAGTGCCCGCTGAAGCTGGAGATGCTGCTGAAACTGGAGATGCTGCTGCGTCAATGGGAATCAAGAGATGGGGTGGCCAGCGAGAACCAGGAATGGATATGCTAGCAGCAGCAGCAATGTTGGCCGAAAGTGGAGATGATGCTGTGGCAACGGGGGGAAGCAAGGGAGCGGTCAAGGATCCAAGAAACCCAAGAATGGAGAAGGCATCAGCAGCAGGTGATATAGTGTGGATGGTGATGAAGAGAGGGGTTTGAAAGCATGGATTGGGGACATGGCAGAAGCTAGTCGTCGTCGTCGTAAACGACAAGACAAGAGGAGGAGGGAGGGGAGCACTAGGTCTGGTTGAAGAAGAAGAAGAAGCCGGATGTGTGGCGGTTTGGGCTGGAGATGGAAGTGAAGCTAACCTGGGCTGGCTCTGCAGAAGCGAGTGCTCACTAGTGTGCTGCTCTTGCGCATTTGTTTTGGTTAGAATGATGATGATAATAATAATATGGTTAAAACTGTAATAGCTGGTGTTAAAAAAGTAGCTGCAGCATTTTGGGGAGGCTACTTATTACTGGGTGTATTAGTGTGTTGGTAAATGATGTCTGTCTGTCTGTCTGTCTGTCTGTCCATGAGATGGATAGATTTTAGTAATTAATTAGTTGTATTGTTATTAGTGGTTTGATTTGAAGAGGTAGCTAGGTAGTAGTAAGAATCAACTAGCTAACAACTGGATTGGATTTAGAGGCCTGTCTCTCAAGGCTGCTTGGAGCCATGGTTTTGATGGATCTTCATCAGCATTTGATTTGATGATTTAATTTGATTTGTGACCCTAACTAATTACTAGTACTAGTACTAATTTACCCCTTGCTCTTGAAAGGAAGAAGAAATAAACTGCACTCTCACAACCAAAAGTAGTAATAAGAGTAAATAAACTGCACTGTTCACTATAAAAGTCTATGATTTTTTTTATAGAGCTCACACCAGAGCATATTTGATCATGAAACTTTACAGAAATGTGGTATACACCCCCAATGTCCATGTGTGTATTTTATTTATTTTTTTCAAAATTTTCTGAAACATTACAATATGGTTTTCCAATTTTTCAAAAACAGGGCACTCTTGTAGTAATACATCAAACAACTTTTTTTTTCTTTTGAGGCAAAATACATCAAACAACTGAAACCCCCTGATACTGCTACTACCAGTACCAGTGTACTACATACAGTACAGTACTAGCAAAAAGCAAGCTCGGCCCTCTGCTTCCCCTCAAGGACCATGGGCCCAAGTAGAGATAGATCGGAGCTCGGTTTGAACGCGGCGGCGCTCGGCGTACGCGGGACTCCGGCTCGGCCACAAGTAGGGGATGACAGGTGGGTCCCGCCTGTCGGCGGCTGCGACGAGAGAGAAGAAGGTGAGCTGCGGACTGTCGGATGTCACTTAATCGGACGGCTATCAGAAAAGAAAAGGCCATGGGCCGAATCTGTAGCTGGGTCGGACGGCTTGCGCCTGGGCCTGGCTGATTTAGATAGGATTTAAAGTTTTTTTTAGAATAAAACAGAGAGGGTTTAGGGCTCTAATAAATTCCAAATAAACTCAGAAAAATTCTACAAACTTCAAAAAATTCCCTAGACTCACATGTAATTATGTACACTTTTTATTGTGGCCTAAATGCAAATTTTGGAAATAATGGTTTTTTTAATAAAGTCAATTTGAGCATTATAAATAATTTTAATAACTCCAAAACATATTCAAATACTTTTCCAACTCTTTTTTATTTTGAAGAAGTCATGTTATCTTCTCTTTTAATACTTTTCTTGAGCCGAGGAAAAGTATTTGAATAAATCCAAATTAATTTTTAGAACATTTCCAACTCTAATTCTTTTGGAAGGAGTCATATTACCTTCTCTCAATTATTTTCGAGTTGGATTTGTTTAAATAATAAAATAAGATCCAATTAAATATCAAAGATGAATATTTGGGAAATTTCTTTTATTCCCTCTCATTTAAATATTCCAAAAGTTTCAAATTCAAATAAATATCAAAACATGCAATCAATACTGTTTAATTAATAAATAGTATAATATTCCAAAATTTAGAATTTTAGCATGTTACAAACCGCCGTGTGCGCCGTCTAAAGCCGTTGCAAACGCACGCGCATCGTCGATCGCGAACGGGCGATGGATGCGCTCGATTCCACACAAAAAAAAAAGATAGCGCAGCTGCAGCATTAAGCATTTGATTTGAGATAAAAAAAATAAAATGAGCTGAAGAGAGAGATATCCCCAACCATCTCCAAGCACAAGCAGGAACTCCGTCAAAAAAAAAAAAAAAAAAAAAAAAAAAAGCAGGAACTCCGTCCCTCTCTCCCGCCGTCCAAGAAAATCCCCTCCGGCCCGGATCGCCGCCGCCAACTGCTACTGCGGCGAGGTAAGGTACTGATCCATCCATCCATCCATCCTCGAATCTCGCGGGCACAATCGCCGCCGCCGCCCCTCCCCTCCCCTCCCCTCCCCTCCCAGATTTGGTTATTTTCTTTGACGCGATAACTCGCTGGAAAGGACCATGGATCAGCAGCGGGAGGAGGAAGATCAAGACCTAGACCGCCTCCTGCTCCACAAGGCATTTATATTCCCTTCTTTTCCCTTCACTCCATTCATTCATTCTCTCATTCTAGCAAGCAAACCCTAACTCATCCTCACAATGTAATGGATCTGCTCCACATTCAGGAGGAGGAGCAGCAGCAGCTCCTTGGAGACGTCCACACCGCCAACCTCCCACAAAACAGTGTGCAAGCTTCCTCCTTGGACTCGGATCACGAGAATGCTGGTCGCTCCGTGCTGCTGGATGCTTCCTCGGTCGCCAACAGAGGCCAAGCTTGGGCCTTTGAGAACGGAGGTGCTATGCCTGTGCCTGTGCGATCCGGAGGGAGGCCAAGGAAGAAGCCGCGAAACCCGCTTGGGAGGCCGAGGAAGGACAAGCAACAAGCAACTCCAACTGGTGTCAAGAGACCGCGGGGGAGGCCGAAAAAGGACCAGCAGTCATCAAACTCTCCTGATCCGACTCCAACAACAGAGAAGCTGCTACCACCAGCAGCAATGTCTGCTGATGCTGCGTCGTCGACGGGAACCAGGACACTGCGCGGAGGCCAACAAAGGAGACCCCGCCAGCAGCAATGCCCGCTCCTAAAACTGGAACCAAGAGAGGGCGATGGACACCAGAAAAGAACAAGCCAGATGCTGCGTCGACGGGAACCAAGAGACTGCGTGTGAGGCCAACAAAGGAGACACCGCCAGCAGCAATGTCCGCTCCTCAAACCAGAATCAAGAGAGGTCGATGGACGCCGGAAAAGAACAAGCCTGATGCTGCGTCGGCAGGGATCAAGAGAGGGCGTGGGAGGCCAAGAAAGGAGAAGAAGGCAGCAGCAAGAATGTCTGCTGAAATTGTAGATGATGCCGCGTCGGTGGGGAGCAAGGCACGGCGTGGGAGGCCGAGGAAGGAGAAGCCAGCGGCAACAATGTCTGCTGAAGCTGGAGGTGCCGCGTCAACCGGAATCAAGAGAAGCCCTGGGAGGCCAAGAAAGGAGAAGCCAGCAACAGCAGGAGACATGGCAGAGGCTAGTCGTCGTCGTAAACAAGAGGAGGATCTGGCATCAGCAGGGAAGAAGGCACGGACCGAAGAAGCTGTAGCTTTGGGGGACAGGAAGGAAACCACTAGGGTTGAAGATGCTGTATGGGTGCCGATTTCTGGAGAGACCGCAGCGAGTGCTGCTGCTGTAGAGGCTGGAGCTGCGACTGAATCTTTCACTCTGGGCTCTGTAGAGATGGCATTGGCGAATGTTGTTGCTGTCGAGGCTGTAGGCGGGACTGAATCTAATATGAGCTCTGCACAGATCACATTGGCGAGTGCTGCTCCTTTCGAGGCCGTAGGTGTGTCTGAATGTAATCTGGGCTCCACAGAGGTTGTATTGGCGAGTGCTGCTCCTTTCGAGGCCGTAGGCGTGTCTGAATGTAATCTGGGCTCCACAGAGGTTGCATTTGAGAGTGCTGCAACTGTCGAGGCTCTAGGTGTGTCTGAATGGAATCTGGGCTCCGCAGAGATTGCATTGGCGAGTGCTGCTCCTGACGAGGCTCTAGGTGCGACTGAATCTTCTAATCTGGGCTCCGCAGAGAAGGCACCGAGTCCTTGTGTCGAGGATGGAGGCGTGACTGAATCTTATCTAGGCTCTGCAGAGAAGGCAGCAAGTGCTTGTGTTGAGGCTGTAGGTGCTACTGAATGTAATCTGGCTGTAAGTGCTTGTGTTGAGGCTGTGAGTGCTGCTGCTGCCGAGGTTGTAGGTGGACTTGAATCTAACCTGGTGTATGCAGAGAATGCAGCGAGTGTTCCTGTCGAGGGTGGAGGTGCGACTGAATCTAGCATGGTGTCTGCAGAGAATGCAGAGAGTGTTCCTGTCGAGGCTGGAAGTGTGACTGAATCTGATGCAGGCTCTGCGGGAAACGCAGCAAGTGCTTGTGTTGTCGAGGCTATAGGTGTGGCAACTAAATCTAACCTGGGCTCTGCGGAGAACTTAGTGAGTGCTTGTGTTGTCGAGGCTGTAGGCGCGGCGACTGAATCTAACCTGTTCTCTGCAGATAACGCAGCGAGTTCTCCTGCCGAGGCTGGAGACGCTACGACTGAAGCTCACCTGGGCTCTGCAGAGAACGTGGACAGTGCTGCTCCTATGGAGGCGGGAGGTGAAACTGAGTCTAACCTGGTCTCTTTAGAGAATGCAGTGAGTTCTCCTGCCGAGACTGGAGGCACCATGACTGAAGCTAACATGGGCTCTGCAGGGAACGCAGCGAGTGCTTTTGTTGTTGAGGCTGTAGGCACCATGACTGAAGCTAACATGGGCTCTGCAGGGAACGCAACAAGTGCTTGTGCTGTCAAGGCTGGAGGCACCATGACGGAAGCCAACATGGGCTCTGCAGGGAACACAGTGAGTGCTTGTGCTGTCGAGGCTGGAGGCGTGACGACTGCATCTATCTAACCTGTGAAGGTTGTGTGAATCTGTAGTTGAGTGCTGCAGCAGCACACAAGTGACCCCTGGAAGGTTGTGAGTAATAACATGGTTACTGTAATAGTTAGTGTTAACTAGTAAGTAGTTGGTCATCGAAGTGATGGTTGGAGTAATGATGCGTTGGCGGACATGGTATGGTAACTAAACTGATGTGATTCCCTGGGTTGGATTAGTGTAGACTTTGTCTTTTTTATTGCTAAATGAAATGATGATGAGGATGTCCTGATAAGAGTTTCGAATGAAGGAATTTGATAATTATTACTACTAGTTTGAAGAGCTAGCTAGGCATTGAGTTTCTTTCTGTTTTAGTTTTGTGCTGTGCAATGCAAAGCAAAATACTTGGCGTGCGCGAAGGGTATGTATGCATGCATGTGTTTGTTGTAGAGAGAGCTGCAGCTATGTATGTATTGGTTAGGTTTAGAAGAGAACTTCCCAGGCAGTGTGCTGCACTCATGTTAATTCAGTGCTCTGCTTTTGCTCTGCTCTGCTTGCATTTGCATTAGGAGGGGTGAGTATGGATGATTCCTTGGTTACAGCAAAGACAGACAGACCATTGCATTGCTGGCATTTGCATTTCTATATATCATTGCTGGTACTTACTTGTTTACAGAACTTACTTTTGGTTTGCTTGTCTGAAATGAAATAAATAAACTGCAGTTCATCTTCACCTTTCTTTGCTTCCTTGCTTTGATTGTAAATAAATTTGATTTCATTTTCTTCTCTTCCGCCCATCTGTCTGTGTGTGTGTGTGTGTCTTTTAAAAGGAAAGGAAGCAGCCGCTACAAATGGATAAGCTAGAAATGAAACGATATGATGCTACCATGAAGCCAAGAGTTTAAAGACTAATTTCTCGGATCTTCTCTCTTGAAATAATAATACATGACAACATTAGTAAAAACACAAGCATCCTACAGAAAGATATATATTCCATCACATTGTTAATTTCAGGTCGATTTTTGGGGTATAACGGACAAACTCCATGAATATGCTAACAAATGCTCAAGCCATCAAAGCTGTTGAAACAGATTTGGAACAAACTGACTGCAAACAAATAATGATTTTGGTGAGCGTGATGTATTTGGTATTCTGCTATGTTCTTGTTGATGCTAGCAACATGTTTCACGAGTAAGTGTGACGACATTTTTCTTGTCTTTGAGAAAGGAAAAACTACCACACTCATGATTAACTTAATTTAACTAATCCACCACTCCACGCTCCAATGACAAGTGTTGCTCTTTTAGCTCCAATCTGAGGCATCACGCATAGCCAAAAAAGATATTTTAGCTGACAAAATGATATGATTGCTCACCCATAAAAGAGAAAAAAATAAATAGAAAGCATGCATGCACATATTTATAATTTTAATATCTCATTTTCTCATACATAATATCTTAACGATGCACGCAAGTCATATATATGTCTCAAAAGGCTGAGAAGTCGGTATGTATAAACTTGCCGAGAAAGAGTATATCGCTAGTTATGTGTGAGAGCTAAAGTTTATCTTCCTCCATCACAAAAGCAAATGCAACTCTTTCTAGCCAAAAAATATGTGCAGTTAGTTGAACCAACAAAACTAATAACAATAAGTTGTCTGGTATAACTACTACCAACACCATCAGGACTTTGGCGCCAATAGTACAACCAAAACCTACCAGAGGCTCGGATTGTCCAGCGATGCACTGATGGGTAAGTCGGTCAGAATCTAACTGCAAAAAGAGTAAAATCAAACATTTGACAACATAGAAACAGTTAGGGCCGGACTGGTCTATGGCATCTGATAAACGATGAAGGTGATTTACTGAGATAACTTTTCACAAATCGAGTTAGTAATTTGGATATGGCATGCTCTAACCGTTCTTCATTCTGAATGGTAATGTCAGAGAAAAGTAAGTCAATTCGTGTTTATTCAATAATGATGCAAGCCAAATCGAAGTTGCCATGACAAACGAAAGCTACATCCACGGCATCACGATGGGTCATTCTACTTAAAAGCAACACATGATAGTAACACAGTGGCAAACATGCACCCACAAGTAGTTCCATAGGGACAAAGATCTATGTCTATGTGGCGTGAACATGTCGAACAACTCACCATGGCCCGTGTTTCCATCTCATCATGGAGATCGTTTGGAAAAGCCGTTACTCATATAAAGGATGTTGGACTACCCGCCTCCTCGGTGCATCTACGCCCTCAGTCGCCCTCCGTGTCGTCGGATCCACCCGCACCGCGCGCTGCAGCTTGCCTGGCGCCCTCCCCGTCATCCAATCGCGCAATCACATGCCTCACCGCTACGGTGTCTCCAGGGGTCCATGACGCGTGGGCCGCGGGCACGGCCAGGGCTCTATCCTCTGTTTTTTTTTTGAAACTTTACTGACAGTAGGAGAGACTCCTACTGATTTTTAATTAAAGGGACAGAAGACTGTCAGAGGGTAATACCCAGTTACATTAGAGGAAGGAGGGGGGGGTTAGGGGGTTTAGTCTAGGCACTAAGCAGGGACTGGATAGAAGGGAGGGTTTACAAGGGTAGCACTTAGAGTATAGCAGCAGAACAACTCAAACAGCAGCCACCAGGGCTTTAATAAATGGGTGGAGAGATTCCTTTGTTCGATGCACCATCATAGACATGTCAATCTTGAATCTTTTCCTCCAAGAGTTCAGAGAGGGCACCACTCCCCTAAAATGCTTGTTGTTCCTTTCCTTCCAGATCCCCCAGGCAGCGACGATGAAAGTTTCCATGAACAACGGCCTATTCCACGCAGTCTTCCCTCCGTGCAAAAGGTCAAATCTACAATCGGAGTCTAGCCAATGCATGCCAATTCTGTTCCAGCATTGAATTGCAAATGGGCATCGGAAGAACAGGTGAGCAACGGTTTCCTCCGGTGGCGAGGCGCACAGCAAGCAAGTGTATACATCACCATCCAGCTTGTAATGTCTCCTCCGCAGCATATTGCGTGTGTTCAGACGGTCAGCCATCAGCAGCCATGCAAAAACCTTCCACTTATTTGTGCATTTAGATTTCCAGACCCAAGCGAAGGCTTCATCTACCTGCATGTCCCTGAAACAAAATTTATAATATTCACTAGACTCAAAGCCTTTAGTGTTTTTGCTGTCCCAAACACACGACCATCTATCTGTCCGATCGCTACCAGGATCCACCCCCACAGTAAGTTCTTGTAGTGTGGTGATCTCATCCCTAGCTTGGAGGGATACTTGCAGATAGAAGACCTCGCCAATGGCATTTGACGTTAACAGTTTCTGGACTGTAATATCCTCATCTCTGGCAAAGGAGAAGGCCCTCAGGTGAGATTCAGCGAGGAGTTGTTCATTCCATAGATCTTTCCAGAAGAGGGTTGTGCTGCCATTTCCAATCTTAATCCGCGTTACACCCCAGAAGATGTCTGAGAGCTGAAGCAAGTCTCTCCACCAGAACGAGCCACACGGATCAGAGGCATGAGGCACTTCATTGGTGTAGTATGAAGTCCAAACCAAGTTCACCCACGGGGTATCTAGACGGTTATAGAATTTGTAAAGCTGCTTGAGGAGCAATCCTTGGTTCTGGATCTTGAGGTTGACAATGCCCAGTCCTCCTTTCGATTTTGGTCTGCATACAAGTTCCCAAGCAGCGAGTGAGTTATGTTTCGGACCATCCTTAGTTTGCTTATTCCAGAAACAGTGTCTGCGTAGCTTATCTAGATGTTCCACAATCTTTGGGGGGATCTTAACGGAGCACATGGCATACACCACTAGGGACGACAACACCGAGTTGACAAAAGTGAGTTTCGACCCATAATCAAGAAGGTTGGCAGCCACCGAGATTTTCCTCTCAACCGACGCCACCAGGGGCATGAGATCATTCACTGTAGGTTTTGTGGTGCCCAGCGGCAACCCCAATATGTGAACGGCATTTGGCCCACGGCGCAACCAAAGATATTAGCAAAAGCTTGTGCATCACTATCTTGGAGGTTTATTGATCAAAGTGGACTTCTGAAAATTTAGGCGCAGCCCAATAGAAGCAGCATAGTCCTCCAAGAGTTTTTTCATGCACTCAGCCTGCCCCCTCTCCGCTGGCAGGAACACAATCGTGTCGTCTACATATTGGACGACCGGATAATCTTGTTCATCAGATGGAATCGGCTTTTGTAGTATCCCTGTGCGGAAAGCATTGTTTATGGCGGCATGGAGCAGATCAGCTGCTAATACAAAGATTAGGGGTGACAGGGGATCACCCTGTCGCACACCCTGTTTGCATTTGAATTGCCGCCCCGGTGTTCCATTAAGGAAGACCGATGATTTTCCGGATGAAAAGATGCATGAAATCCACTTAAGCCACCGATCATCGAACCCCATCGCCCTCATAATCTCCATCATCAGCGCATGCTCAATGGTGTCGAATGCCTTGGCGAAATCTAGCTTGAGCAGCAAGACCTGCCTACCTGACGATTGGCACTGATGAATGTACTCGAAAGCCCATGCGATACAGTCCTGAATCGATCTGCTACGGAGGAATCCGTACTGATTTTTATGGATGATACGAAGTATAACCTGTTGCAAGCGATTCGCAAGCAACTTGGTTAGGATCTCCAGACAACAATTCAGCAGAGTTATTGGGCGGTAGTCATTCACAGTTTCTGGAGATTGGCACTTGGGGATTAAAGTAATGAATCATGTGTTCAGACTTTCAAGATCGAGGTCTCCATCATAGAAGTCCATGATGAGTTTATAGAAGTCATGTTTTATGATGTGCCAACATGATTTTAAGAAACATCCATTGAAACCATCCGGGCCCGGCGCCCGATCCGCGGGCATTTCCTTGACAACCTGATCAATTTCATCAGTGGTAAAGGGAACTGTCAACTCCTCAAGCCCCTCCACTCTCTTAATGATTGATTCCAGATCAAAGAGCATGTTAGGTGGATCGGAGCAGCCCAACCTCTGTTTATAAGAGAGAAACAGAGCAGATTCTTTACCCACATGGTCCTCAATCACTGTCCCATCATCGATTTTGATTGTTGCAATGGAGTTTCTGCGATATCTCTCTGTGGCCACAGTGTGAAAAAATTGAGTGTTACCATCTCCAACCTGAAACCATCTCACCATGCACCTTTTCTGCCAATAGATTCTTTTATAATTCAACAGTTTTAATAAATGGGCTTTTAAGATTTTTCTGAAATTAGCTTCAGGGGTCGTGAGCTGTTGCCGCTCTTCAAGCATATCTAGGTCTAGCAGTGTTTTATTAGAGTTGTCAATTAAAATTGACAGCCTCGAGATTTTCTTACTCCATGACTTGAGGTCATATCTCAAGTTCTTCAGCTTCTTGCAGAGAATAGCTGCAGAATTAGGCGCATGATAGGGTTTGTGCCAAGATTTCTGAACCGCTTTAAGAAAGCCCGAGTGGTGTATCCAAAAGTTCTCAAATCGAAACACAATACTTCTTGGGATAGAGGATTCAATACTAATCACGCATGGCACATGATCCGATACAGGTTTGCCCAGGGGTAGCACCGTGGTGTTAGGATAAGATGAGGTCCAGTGGATAGAGGAGAAATACCAGTCTAATTGTTCAAGCAGCGGGTTATCCTGCATATTGCTCCAAGTGTATGACCGACCCTTGATCGGTATTTCAATAAGTGATTGAGTACGGATGAAGTCATTAAAAGTTAACATATCATTACTGTTTCCCCCAGGCTTATTTCTGTTATCAGGTGCACGAATGTAATTGAAATCTCCGGCTAAAATCCAATCATCAGTGGTTGGAATGTTAATGCTGAAAAGCCAAGCAGTAAAGTTCATGCGATCGATGCCACCACAAGGGCCATAGATGTTAACCAAAGTCCACTCCGCATTAGAGTGGACAGAGGTAAACTTGATTCCAAGGGCAAAATTCTCCTCTAAAATCACAGAACCAGAAAAAGTAGAGGAATTCCAAGCTGTTAACAAACCACCTGAAGCACCATTAGAAGGAACAAAAGCAAACTTGTCTAGACGTTTGGGACATATAAGTTTAACAAAAGCCCTGTCGAACATAACACGCTTGGTTTCTTGCAAACACAAAACATCACAACCACTAATATCAATAGCATTACGAACGACTAGATGTTTGTCATCTGCATTTATTCCGCGAACATTCCAGCAGAGAATGTTCCACCTTCTTCCTTGCTGCATCACGGGGGGGGGGGGGGGGGGGGCGCTTCAGAGTTCAGAGCCACCTGCAGTTTCTCAACACAGAGATCTTCTGGTGGTATGCCACACTTGATTGTACCAATCTGCTGTATGGTAGTGATCGGTGTAGGCTCAGGGACAACAGTTGAGGTACTAACAATAGTACCAGAACTACCAGATGGGGCAGTAGCAGACAAGTTGCCACTGATAGCAGGAACTTTCCTTGGCTTCACCTTAGATGCTATCTTTTTAGTGTCTGAAATTTGTGGAACACGAAAACCATCATAACGAGTGGATCTGGTGCTTCTACGCAGGTGAGTGGTGTCCACATGTCCAGCTTCCTGCAGAATCATCCTCTCAAAGTGGTCATTCATATTTTGATTATTATTAGGAGGAGTTCTCACGTCCCAGATTGTGCATAAGCTGGGCCTCAAAAAACCGGCCCAGTAAAGTTGGCGGGAGATTCCCTGTTCAAATCATGGGCCAGCAGTTCCAACTGCCCAACATGTGTTTCTTTGTTCTCCAACCTCAGAGTCTGGGATTGGGAATAGAACGACCCAGCTACACCCAGAGGCAAAGATTGATTAACTAGATCACTTTGCCCACCAGTTTTCATGATTGCCCAACTATCACTATCAATGAACAGGCCATTGTTGTAAACCTGAGCAAACTGCACATCCAAGAGAGAGCTATTGATGCAGTGCTTCCAATTATAAACAACAACAAACTCAATTGCAGCAAACAAACTGAGAGGGTTGATTGGGAGTAGTCCCGCTATCTGAGTGGCCTCTTGCATATTGCCAGCAGTAAGTCTAGGGGTCCGGATACCTGCATATATTGAGCCCAAAAGCTCAATCAGTGCAGCAAACTGATCAACAACAAGAATTCTTTCCTCACCGCCAGCAGGGACAAACTGCAAATCTGGAGTCACGATCCCCCTAACAAAGTTATCAGTAGCCTCAGCAATGTCAGAGTAAACAGACCATTCATCCTGTGGATCATCCGAGAAGTTACTTTCCTGTTCAACTCCACCCATCAATGATGGTCCAGTGTACACTTCCGGAGTAGGCGATGTTTGTGCAAGCTTGGGGGTGGATTGCGGAAGGGAGGACGAGCTTGGGGGTGGCCTGGCAGGGGGTGGCAGACTCGACAAATGGGAAAGGAGAACCGGAAGTGGAGGGGGCGGCGTACTAGTATCGTTCAGCAGTACAGAATCCTCTGGTTTCCCCGTTTTGGGTATCCAAATCTGTTTAACAGAAGATGTTTTGCTATTATGCCTTTTTGTACTCCTCGACAGACATTGGGCTGTACCTTTTATTTTCCATTTGAGATAATTTACTTTATCAGACCCACATACACGGCCCAAGTGGCCCAAGAGTCCACAGAATGGGCAAAGCCATTTAGATGGGCATTTGCTAGTTCGATGTGCATCCGCGTTGCAAATATCACAGGAAAGCTTCTGCCCATTCAGATTACGGTCAATACAGATACTTGCCTTCCTGGGATATGGACATGAATCACAAACTGTTGGCAAACATTTATCACTGGTATGACCAAGTTTAGAACAAATAGAACAATGACCCAAGCGATCATAAATATACTTCCTGTTTGGTACGGACAAAATATCCAGAGCTGCCATAACATCCATGTCCAAATATTTTGCTTGCCATAGGTCCAGGATATGATAAAGAGAATCATCCGGGATAGCATCCCATAGTGCTGCCGTGCAATTAATGCCCACAAATTTAGGAGTTTCCTGATTAGCCACTGGCTCCACCGGATCAAACTGGCCAAAAATTATCCCAATATTTTCGGAATTAACATTTGAATTTTGCATGGCCGCAAAATTCAAACTAACTGGGGAGGGATGATCATCATCCTGCGAACTTATCCACGCTGAACTAGAATGTGAAGCATGATCCATCACATTAATAAGCCCAAATTTAATCAGCTCAGACGTCGAAGAATTATCCGGATGAGAATTGCAACGAAGAAAATCCAAATTAGACTTGACAGCCAGAGGGCTACGTGACAGAACTCTAGTCATTCGTTGATCATCATTCTCATTCAGATCAGCATTAGTCCAATGATGATGATGTGGTCCATAAAGATTAAAGTGACAAATGAAATCCGGCCAAATCCCGTCTCGAAGTCCATAGATAAAATGACCCACTTTGTTTGAAGCCACAGAGAAGCGAAATGAACGATCATGAAGATGTATCACATTGAAACCAGCAGCAAGACCCCCAATACAACACTGAAGCGCTAGGCCAACCGAAGAAACCGAAAGCTTTAAGGAAGCAGATGAGAAAGAAGCCACCAAGAAGAATTCCTTGGTTGAGGGGGAGGGAGAGTAGTGGACAGTAGATCCAAAACGGCGACGAACCTGATCAGCCACCGCAAGACCAGGATTGAAATCCCAGTGCAGCAGGCCCTCCATCGATGCAACCTAGAGATCTTCATGGACGATGGTGGAAGGCACGTTGGAGGAGGGCACGGTGGTGGAGGGCATGGTGGAGGAGGGCACGTTGGAGGACTTATCGCTCTATCCTCTCTTGTCGTTTGCCTTTGATGTTGCGTGTGTGTTTCATGCGCTAGTGGATGCGGCGTGGCATGGGTTCGATTGATGTTTGGCTGGTTGTTGACTGCCTCGTGGTTGAGTCCCTTTCTTGGCTAACCGGACGCTCCACGCCGCTTGGTCTGTCCAGTTGGCATGGGGCTGCTCGGTTGGCGTGTTCTGGGTGGGTGGGTGTATCTGGTTCGGGCCGTTTCCTACCCGGCTCTGGGCCGCCTTGTGATCGGGTTCCTTTGCCGGCCTTCCCAGCTGACATGGCTACCCGGCTGCCGTCTTCTGTGTAGACTACCCATTTGTTTAACTTTGGCGGGTTGCCCCAGCACCCGCTTGGTCGCTTCGGTCGGTACTGTTCCACTTCAGCTCGTTCCAGGGGGTCTGGGCTAATTATTGGCCACTGGAACATCACCTTGTCAGTCGTCTTTCCTTAGTGGGCGTTGTCGGGTCTCCCTGGATGGATGAACTTGTCAGGTTGGCACATTACTATTGAACATTGCTTGATCGGGCCCCTTACTGTATGCTTTTCTGTTGGACGCAACTGGGTCTACCCGGATGTTGGTTATCATCGGGTCGGTCACTTCCCTTCCTTGAGGATGGCGTTGTGTCTGCGTTTAGGTCGTGCTATGCAGTGGCGGAGCCAGGAATTGAACTGAGGGGGGGTCGAAAATAAGCTCTAAATTTTTTTTTGATAGAAAAGAGCAAATGTATTCAACAAAAGAGGTCCAAACAGATTCAATTTGCATATTTCATCAAGTACAACAACAAAATGACTATAAAGAACAAGAACAACAAAATAGAGCTACATTTTGATAAGATAGTATCATACCATTAAGTTGCATCTAAGCTTGGAAGACGAAAGCCCCGAGGAAGATGACCTCTACGGTCGCTGTAGGAATGGAAACGTAGCATAATCTTCTTGTCATCAATTTTGGCAAATATATCTTTCTCAACATAGCAAATCATCAAATCATTGAGCCAATCATCCCCTATCTTGTTCCGAAGAGATGATTTTATAATATTCATCGCCGAGAAAACCCTCTCAACTGATGCTGTTGCCACAGGTAATGTCAAAGCAAGTGTAATAAGGCGGTAGACCAATGGAAAGGTCTCATGGTATCTCTTCTGAACTAACTTGAGAGCAAGATCACTCAAACTGTCACAAGCTATGAAATCAGGACTTCTCTTCATCACATCAACATATATGTCCAGTTCATCAACCAATAGAGAACAATCATATGAAGAGAAATCAGCAGAGTACATGGTTGCAAGCTCAACTAGCTTAGCATTATCAAAGTTGCTGAATGAGTCTCTAGGATCAAGGCATGCAGTGCACAATAATAGGCGTGTAGAAGCTTCAGAAAATCTATGATTCATCTCAACTATGTTTCTATCAAGCACCTCATTAAAGATTTCTACCTTGTAATGATGCAAGCAAGTAACCATCTTGCGTGAGCTCCTTGGGTAACCCCTAGCTGCAATGTTATCATCCATATTCGGTACTGTAATATTTCTTCCACCACAGAAGTTAGTAGCAGCAAGCAATAGAGGCTCCCATCCATCATCTCTCAATTTCTGCAATGCATTTTTCACTGAGACAATCATATTCATGGCGCTCACTATATTCTGATCTTTGGATTGCAATGCGTTTGACAAACCATTTGTTAAACCAAGCAGTCGAATCATCAAATGCAAGATAATAACAAATTCAAAGGTTTCCATGTATATGATATAACCTGAAGCCACACCTTTCTCCTCGGCATCTGTCCCATCATGAGAAACACTGCATAGCGCTTCAATGACTGAATCCCACATTAGTTGAATACGAACTAGAGTTTTATGGTGTGACCCCCAACGAGTATCACCTGGTCTTGTTAAACTTGTCTCTTGATTTTGGCCTCTACCCGATGAGATCTCCCCACTCTCTAGCTGTGCCACCATACGGTCATGATGCGCTTGCAACAATGCATCTTTCTTTCTACAAGAGGCACTCACCTACAAAATATGTGCATTTATAAATTAGAATTGATACATAGACAAACATTTGAAGACAACTATTTACAAATTGTGTACAAGAACTAACCATAAGAACAATCTTGTTCAAGTGACCAAAGAACTGACCAACTGGCAGAACATTTTTCACAACCGCCACAACAACCAATTGAAGTTGGTGGGCAAAACAATGCACATAAAAAGCATGAGGGTTATCAGCCAATATCAATGTTTTCAAACCATGTAGCTCACCCCGCATATTAGAGGCACCATCATATCCTTGACCTCTTAATCTAGACATTGACAAATTATGTTTAAGAAACATTGCATCTAGATTGCTTTTCAAAGAAGTCGATCTAGTATCAAGAACATGATCAACACCAAGCAATCTTTCCATGATCTTTCCTTTTTGGTTCACAAACCTACAAGCAATAACATATAAGTTCAGTTTGTGAGAGTATGATAATTGAGTTTGTGAGAGTATGATAATTGAGAGAAAACAGAATTTCCGAGCTCACCTCACCATCACAGCCATTTGCTCTTTAACCGATACATCACGAGACTCATCAACAAGTAGAGAGAAACCATAATTTTCGAGCTCACTCATAATGACTTGTGTAATCTCTTCTGCACATGCTTGCACTATATCTTTTTGGATTTCAGGAGATGTCAATTGACAATTGCCAGGAGCATTCTCATTAATCACATCGGCTACATCCTTGCATCTTGCACCATACCAATCCAACAACTCACGGAAATTGCCCTTGTTCAATGAAGTGCTAGACTCGTCATGCCCACGGAAAGCTAGACCTTGTTCAAGTAGAAATCTGACAACACCCAAAACAGCCCTCAAACGAATCTCATATTTAATATGTGATTGTTCTTCATGAGAAACAATAGCATATGCCACACTTTGCTTTTTATTTCTGAAATCTTCACAACTATTTCTTGCATTGTTGTGAATGCTACTTGGTCCACCTATATGAGTCATGAAGATTTCCGAGGCTTTCTTCCAATTTGAAAACCCCTTCTTTGTGAAAACATCATATCCAAAGTGGTTACTATTGCTTGAAGATTTGAAAAGAAAATAATGGAAACAAAATGCAGCTTTCTTCTCAACACTATACTCTAACCAATCATACTTAGCATACCATGCATCTAGAAATGACCGCCTATCCGGACCTTTGGGAAAATTATGACGAATTAAACGATTGCGGCCTCTCGACAAATATGCCCATCTCATTTTATCTCTGATTTCAGGGGTACCAAATTCCTCAATTGGTCTACGAAGTCCAGGATCCCCAACAACATTTTCTAGATCAAAGATTTCAGGAATATTTGCCTACAACATTGAAAACGAAAATAAAATGTGAGCATACTGCTAATTAGTAGACACATAGACAACAAAACTCAATATAAAGGAAAAAAAATCAACCTCTATGCGTGCCCTCTTGCGTGATTCCTCTTCGGCGTCCATGGGGAATTGGAGATGGAGGCGCAGCAGGAGGTGAGCAGACGCCGGGGCGGAGCGAGCAGACGCCGGGGCACCGGCGAGACGGGGAGGTGGCGCGCCGGGATCTGCTGCCGGCGGCCTGGGCGGCTGCTTGGGCGGCTGCTTGGGCGGCGGCCTGGGCGGCGCGGGCTCTGGCCTGGGCGGCTGCTTGGGCGGCAGCCTGGGTGCCGCGCCGGGATCTGCTGCCGGCGGCCTGGGCGGCTGCTTGGGCGGCGGCCTGGGCGGCGCGGCTCTGGTCCACGGGAGGCAACTCGCGAGAGACTGGGCAGGGGAGCGAGATGCTGCGTAGGTAAAAAAAAATTGCCAATTATTGAGCCGGGTCGGCCGACCTGGCTCGACCCACTGCTGGCTCCGCCACTGCTATGAGTGTCGGTACTACTGATCTATTTGACCATGTCGGCGTGGGGCTATTTGATGGATCAATTTTCGCTTCTAGCTTGTGTGCACTTTTTCTTCTCTTCTGCTTGGTGTGTGACGCCATTGGTTGGGGTCGTCGCCTGTTTAATCCGCTGAGCAAAAGCATGCCGTCGCCTTGCTAGATTTTGTTTCGGCCGTTGTTACAATCGCGCTTCCCTTTTGGTCCCCGTGTCGGTGGTTGTTTGGCTATACTTTCCCATGGAGTGGCCGCGATGCGTAGCCGCACGCACCGTTGTGTCACGCAGGAAGGGGTTGTGGCAGGCGGTAGGTGGGTTTCCTAGTTTCTCCCTCTCTGTTCTGGGTGATGTGGTTCCTATGCTCGTTGCTGCTCCTTCTATGCTGAGTTCTCTCTTCCTTTGGATGCTTCCGTCGTTTACCCTTGCGGCTATTCCTGGTCCCGAGTGTTCCTGGTCCCACGGGTTAGCGACTCGTCTGTATTTCCTTCCTGACTGCTTGTCACCTGCCCACATTTCTAGCACGGGCGAGTGGCGTTACTTGTTTTTATCACACGTCCATAGACCTCAGTCTCCACTGTCGTCGGGCTTGGCGACACTTGTACCACCTCATGCGGTGGATTATCGCATGGTTGGTCTCTATGGCCTGCCGCGCGCCGCCTTGACCTCCCCTCACCATCGTAATGGCCGCTACCCCGGTCATCCCTATAAGTCCCCCTAAACATCTCAGACGACCCTTGTCCTACATTGTCAAGTTCCAGACTTGCTATCGTCTGCTCCTGCTCGTGCACGTCTCGCCATGGCCGGCGCTCCTCACCTCGTCTCCGCCTTCGGCCTTTCACGAAGCGAAAGTGACTGATGCCTGGCGCCGGAGCACGAGCGTGAGTCGCCGCCGCTCCGCACGCTAGTAACCCTAACCCTAGGTTGTCGGGGAGGGGAATGAGAAAGAGGGAACTCACCTTCATGGCTGGGATGTAGCCACCGCCGTCGAGGACCACTGAGCACTCCCCTCCAACCCACACCGTCAAGTTTCGGACTCGCTATTGTCATCTCTCGCTTGTGCACAGCTCGGCTTTGTCCGTGGCCGGCACTCCTCACATCGTTGCAGCCTTTCATGTGGCCTCGCGCGAAGCGGAAGTGACCGACGTCTTGGAAAAAATTCAGACGCATTTTTATTTGTGACCCTAACGACTAATTAGCAGGACTAGTTATTTTTGAAAGAAAGAAATAACGAAATAAACCATCAGTTTCCCTTCCCTCTCACAAAAGTAATACTCCTTAAGAGTAAAATCTCATCATCACTCGCGCAACAACCCAACCCAACGTTACCCAACCCTGCTGCTGTGCTAAGCAAAAAATCCCCAACCCCTGTGCCTCCGGGGAGGGGGAGGGGACTCGCCACCACACCAGACCAGCTGACTGCTCCCTCACTTGCTCCCGTCCCGTAGTCCCGTTGGCCGACGACTCGCCACCAGACCCAGACCTGCTGGTGTGGTGTGGGCGCCTTTCCTTTCCATCCCACAAATCAATCAATCCCTCCCTGCATCAATCACGCCGGCAGGGCACAATCGCCGCTCGCCGCCTCCAAGATTTGATTTTTCTTTTCTTTAGGGGAGGAAAGGGGCGGTCCAGGAACATCATGGATCAGCAGGAGGAGGGAGCGTCCGTCTCCGTCAGCGTTCTGCCGGAGGAGGAGGAAGAAGAAGACCAAGAAGTGGAGGAGGAGGACATGGCTCCGGTGAAGATGGCGCTCGGCCCTCAGGTTCCCCTCAAGGACCTCCTCCAGCTCCACAAGGCAAGCAACCTGCATCTGCATCTGCATCTTTCTTTTTGATAATAGATACAGTAGATAGATTCATCCATCCATTCTCTAATCTAAATAAGCAACCAAGTCATCACTGAAACTGAAACTGAAAATGGATGGATCTATGTAATGTAGGAGGAGGAGGAGGAGGACGACAGCCTCCGCAGATGGAAGGAGCAGCTCCTTGGACCAGATGCTGTCCACACCACCAACCTTGGAGGTTGCCACTTCATCACTCTCTCACCACTACTGCTACCTGTATGTCTGTCTGTCTTGTCTCACAATGCCTGTCTGCAATGCAATGCACGCCTCTAGTACCACTTGACTTTCTTTCTCTTCTTCCAGTATATTACACTAAATTAAAAAATACTGTCAGACAATTTTCCCTACTACTAGTACTTGTTACCAGCTTTTCCTTCTGAAGAGCACTTGGCAGGGATGATGTATCTCTGCTGCCTATCTGTAATTTATCTTCCATTATCACACTGTGGGACTGACTAACGGACTGACTGACTGTTCCGTTCCTATGCGCTGCGGCTATCTGCAGAGACCGTCGAACCGGAGGTGACCATACTCAACCTGACCATCCTGGCACCAGGGAGGCCTGACCTGGTTTTGCCGATTCCGTTCGTGCCCGATGACAAGGGCCACACCTTTGCGCTCAAGGACGGCAGCGCCTACAGCTTCTGCTTCTCCTTCGTCGTCTCCAACAACATCGTATCCGGTCTCAAGTACTCACACACCGTCTGGAAGACCGGAGTAAAAGGTGACCACTTCCTTCCTTTCCTTCCTTCCTTGTAAACAACTCCTTAGGCACAAATAAACACACCTCTAATGTATCTGTCTATGTATGTGCTGCATGGTTATATCCATCCATCCTCTTTGTTGCTCGTATATGTAAATTATAATTTGTTTGAAAAAGGAGGACAGCTCCTTGAGATATACTAGTATACTTGTTTTTTATCTGAATCTGGGTTACAGTTTACTGCTTATTTGTATAAAGTACCATGGCTCCACGATCTGTCTATAACTGAATTGAATTCACACCTTATCCAATTACATCTAGGCATGTATGTAGTCGCAAGTAATATTTTCCTGCTATTCTGTTTCATCAAACATTTACTCCCGTATTTGTCTGTTCAACATCTTATGAGAGAACATAATTGTTCCACTGACGATACAAAATGAATCCACTGGTTTTAACTTTTGATTCCATCTTAGGCTGCTGCATCTCTAGCAGGTTTTGGTTACATTGCATATATTCTTTCGACATTATGATGAACAGAATAGGAAGAGTAGCATAGATGAAAATAAACACGCCTGCTGTCGCTCAAGACATGCTGGGTTTCAACATTGTGGATTTTGTCTCATTTCCATTGTTGGGAAATAAATAATCCTTGAGAGAATTATATATCCCTGCAAAAATAGGAAGACACCCCAAGAATATAACATTAGCAAATGTTGAGCTGAATATGAGAATCTGTTATATATGCTCTGCAGCTGTGCCTCCATAAAACGAGAATTTGATTGAAAAATGCCAGCTCCTCCCGATATACTATACTTGCTTTGATCTGAATCTGCCCCTCAATTCACTGCTTATTTGTCACTGAGTTGAATTCACATCTTATCTGATTGACTTGTGGGCATGCATGGTGTTCGTTTATATATTTTATCCCAAGTCATATGTTCCTGCTGTTCTGTTCCATCAAAGGTTTATTTCCATATTTGTTCACCATCTTATGAGACACCGTATTTGTTCCACTCACGACACAAAACGAATCCACCCGCTGGTTTTAACTTTTTTTTTTAATTTCATCTTAGCCTTTGCTGCTGCATCTCTAGCAGGTTTTGATTGCATTGCATATGTTGTACTTTCTACAAGAGCTATTTTACGGTACCCCTAAATGAATGTGAGCCATCCATTCATCTTAATCGGACGGTTAATCTTAGATGGTACTCCAATACAAGTCCTAGGGAGTACAACCTCAAAAAAATATGGAGTGCCTTGATGTTAGGGGTAAAACTGTAATCAACGGGTGATATATTTCTTCTCAGTCTTATATTAATTAAATAGAGATTCAGTGCACGATTAAATAGAATGAGACGCCAATTTGGTAGGGACTAGCTTGTAAGGGTGTGAACGCATACTTCAAACATAATTTTGTGATGAACCCTAATCCCGAATCAGTATCATTCGCAAAAAGAGGAATCCCAAATCAATACGATGATCCTGCATGGACGCGTGGTGGCCGGGCTTGACGATCACGGGTCATCACCACCGAGGTCAGACGCCAGAGTAGTTCAAATCTTGGCTTCATACCTCACAATCCAGGTCGTGCACACCGTGATGTGCATGTCAATGGCCGCCGCCGATGGCTGCGCCTACGCTAATTGGTTGGGGACGACTCCAAGATACTAGCCCATCATGGTTGTCTTGGGAGAGTCCTCCTACAGCGTCGCCACAGTTCTATTAATCTGCAATTAAAAGGAATTCACGCATGGCTACTCGAGTAGTATCTCTTGATTTATTTGTTCATGTATTACTATGATGAGCAAATCGATATACATCACGAGGGAGGCAGCGATTGGGAGGGCAAAGGCTCCAGCCGCCACCATGATGCCGAACGAACACTGCGATCGCGGCGGCCTGATGCGGTTGATTTGGATGGAATAAAAGTCAAAACTAATTAGCCAAGTCAAAATGTCTAAAATACCCCTGTACATGGATGGTTGGATTTATCTGGTACTCCCACCTCTTCTTGGGGAGTGGGTGGAAAAAAACACCTTTGAACACTGTGGGTTATCAAGACATGCTGCTGGGTTTAAACACTGTGGATTTGGTTTGGCCTCATTTCCATTGTCAGGAAATAAATAATCCTTAAGTGAACTATATGTCTCAACAAAAAATAGGACGAGTGAATGCTGTGTGTAGCAGCAGAATGGTCCATAATTAATTCTGAAGGAAGAAGGCGCCCACAGTGTTATATGTTGGATACTGTTTTTCAATCAAATTCTCATAAGCGAGTCCTGTTCCCTGTGTGTTTGCAGTGGAGAACCAGAAGGTGATGCTGGGGACATTCAGCCCTCGGCAGGAGCCCTACACGTACAAGGCCGAAGAAGATAGCACCCCGAGCGGCATCTTTGCGAGGGGCTCCTATTCCGCTAGATTAAAGGTACATGTTATATAGAAAAAGTTTGTATGTAGCAGCTATTTTGTTGCAGTGAATCTATCTATCTACCTATCTAGATCTGATGGCAAGCAGAGTTGGTTAATATAAAGAGTATGTGTGGACTGACTGGATTTGGATTGGATTGGATTTTGGTTGGTGTTGCAGTTTGTGGATGATGACGGGAAGGTGTACCTGGACATGAGGTACAGCTTTGAGATCAGGAAGGACTGGCCTGCCTAGCCTACCCTCGGGAATTAACAGGCAACAAGAGAGACTTGACTCTAAGTCTACCTAGCTAGGGTTGGTCGCAAAGACAAAGATGAGATGAATGTTAGTTTAGGAGGTTGTGCGGCGGATGTTGATATATAGCTGCTATGCTGTTAGGTGATTGATGTTTGTTGTGTGGATGTTGATTCATGAAACGAAACGAATGAAGAATGTGACTGAAAGTGTATGTCTGAACTGAATTTGCATGCATGCATGTCCCTTATTGTTATTGTGTCCTTCCTTCCTTGCTTGCTTGCTAACATGGCAAAATGACTGTCTTGCTTATTCGAACTGAAATCCGCTTGTTCAATTTCCAAAAGAGATCATTCTCAAAAAAAAAAAAAAAAAATCCAAAAGAGATCTCTAGGCTGCATTCATTCATTCGGTTTGTTTCAGCAGTTTGGTTTGGCATGTGCACCGTAACAAGATTTTATTCTTGTGCATTGCATTGCATGTACTACGAACGAGTAACAAACATTTCCAATTCCGTATACATAGATATAGCGCTCATCGCTCTCCAACAAGACGACGGAGTAGAGCTAGCTGCATGCATATTGGTTGCTCATAGCGTCCTCTCTCTCTCTCACCATGACATAGCCCGATAGATTGGTGAAAAGTCTCTTGTTAGCCGCCCACTCCATCCAAGATTCACAAAAGCAAAGCAAAACAAATTTGAATTTCATTCTAGCCATGGGCTCAACATTCATCTGTTGGTTTGCTTCAAACATCTGTCGGTTTAAGCATTACATCTGGCCTATGCATTACTTAAATGTGATACAAAAATATTGAGGATGTTAATACTTTTTCATACAAACTTGATCAAAGTTTGAATTGAAACAAAGCTACAAAGTAAATAAAAATAGATGAACATCGTATTATGCGGTTGGTTTGCGATGGCCATACTAGTACTTCCATTAGTGGGGTTGTTGGCCTTTTTTTAAACGGTCGTGGCCTTGGACAAGGGGATACTATATCTTCTTTACTCTTTAACTTCGTGTCTGACACTACTATAAATCTGTATAGCACTGACCAATCAATTCATATGGGACGTGTTTGGTTGCCGTAGCTATTTTTGCCTGCATTGTATCTGTGTCTCAGTTGAGCCTGACCGAGGAAAAACAAGCAAAAACCAACATCTGCATGTTGTTGGTTGGCCGCATCTAGGCTTCTTGCACTAGGCGAGCGATTTTGGCATGGCGTTTAGTGTCTTGCATTGGCTGTGCTGATGCAACTACACAATATTTGGTTGCATACAGGCAGCATGATTAAGAGTTAACAGCTACACATAACACACATAGTTACACAGTGCCATGGCGACTGTGGTGGACGGAGCCGCATCCGATGTGACGAGCACGGAGTCGCGGGCGAGCGATCCTGTCGGCGGCATGGCGAACTAGTTGCTAGTGTCGTCACCGCAGAGAAAGTATGTCCGGAGGGACGAATAGGAGGGCGCTACGGCAGAGGACAGAGAAGGAGAACTGCAGTGCACGCGTCATGGCAGCATCAATGTAGTAGGACGAGGGAGAGGAACGACAGTGCAACAGGATGCAGGCGATGAGGCCGAGAGGAACGACGTCGACCACGGTGCTAGTGCACCAAGGCGCGGGCGAGGAGGCCGAGAGGAACAACGCCGACGATGGTGACAGTGCAGCAAGGCGTGACGAGGAGGCTGAGGAACGATGTCGGCGATGACACCAATGCAGCAGGACGCAGACGAGGAGGCTGAGAGGAACGATGTCGGCGGTGGCGGCAGTGCAACAAGAAGGCGAAGGAGGCTGAGAGGAACGGCGTCGGCGGTGGTGACAGTGCAACAAGGCGTGGGAGAGGAGGCCGAGAGGAACTATTAGAAGGGGTGGAAGAGTTTAATGAGTGTCATTAAAACATACCACACGTATGCATACGTACAGTTCGTGAGGAAGATGTAGATCTACTCGTCTACGATCGCCGAAACAGAAAATATGCAACACAAAAGTCGTGTGAATTGTGAGATGAAGCTACTGGTCAAAGAAAATTTCAAAGATTGACCGTGCGCGACGATTTGACATAATTCATCCAAAATAGCTCCAAATATGAACAAAAATTAAACACTTACGGTCGACGAAACTACGAACCGATCGTCTGAATGGAACCATAACATCGATGTGCATCTTTTTTCGTGCAGTCCTTTTCTCAAACCAGAGCATCGTTGTGTGGATTGGAATGTGAAAGAGATTAATGAGAGATTACACTAGAACACGTGCAAACTCCATGTACAGGGTGTACCCAGCCCGCACTTATTGCACCAGGAAAGCCACCCACGTGCTCTGGATTGCATCCCTCGGGCCTGACTCGCGAAAAACCCAGCCCACAAGTAACTGGACCAGGAGAGCCACCCCACGTGCCCTGGATTGCATCCCTTGGGCCTGGCTCCAATAAACGGCCAAATCGGCAGTTCGCTGCATGCAGACCCGGATGTGCTTTAAGTTTCGCGCTATGTGGGCAAAACAGTGAATGCAGACAAATCTCATACCTCGCGGGCCTAGTTGGGCCTCGTACGGGCAACCAAACGCGTCCATGATTACTGACGCGCCAGTGCCTGTGGGTCATTGATGCGAGAGAGATAGGGACGTGCCCCGCCAAAACGCTGCAATTCAAGAGCAGAGAAGAGAGAGAGAGGGGGGGGGGGGATTGCTTATTAGATGCGGGTGGCTGGGGAGTGAAGATAGAGATAGAGAAAAAATGAAGAGAGAGGAGAGGAGACATAATTTGTTGAAGTAGTAGAGAAGATAGAGATAGAGAAAACGAATGGCAATTGTAATTTATGTGTTTTCTTTTGTCGAGAAACATTTCTGTTTAATGTATTTATTATTTATTGGAAAATAAAGAATTGCACAAGTTGTTAGTTTTTTTTTTGGAGAAAAAGCGCACAAGTTTTTTATTTTTTTTGGGGGGACAGAGAAACGCACAAGTGGTGAATAGTGAGGCAAAGTCGGGCCATGCAGTGCGAGACGAGCAGGCCGAGCAGCCGGCCCACCGACGCCGCATCGGTCCAGTCCAGTCCAGTGAAGGAAGGAAGGAGCGTCTAGGTTAGGGAGGGAGGGACGGCCAGGATGCCGCGGAGTGCATGATCGGACGGCGGGGCCCCGCCCTGGGTCTTTTAAAAGGCTCCGCTCCCCCCACAGCTCCAAACCCCTCCCTCCGTCCGTCGGCTTAAACCCTAGCTAGTCTTCCACCGCCGCCGCCGGTCGCCATGGAGTTCTGGGGTAAGCAACAACGCGCATCTCCCCCTCCCATGGAGTTATTGATTCCTCCCCCCTCGCATGACATGCCTCCGTCTTTCGATTTAGCCGCCCCCTTCGTTCGTTCCTTCCTTCGTTGGTTGCTGTATCAATCCAATCCTACTGTAGTAGAATAGACTCTCTGATGATGATAAGTTTAGCGGATGGATGGGCCATGGCCGAGCCGTCAAACCCTTCCTGTATGTATATATATATGTCTGTACTTGCTGCTGTTGTACGGTGCCTTGCCTCCATATCCATAATAACATGGCCGATTAGATTTCAGAGATAGTCTTTTTGTCTCTGCAATCCCCATTTCCGCTGTTAGCAAAATACTAGTATGATTCTGATTGCAGCACCCACCCAAGACCTTTTCTTTTTAATCAATCAATCAACTGTCTGTGTCCATGTCTTCATCCATGTATTTTTGCTTAATATTCTCAAACATGTTCAACTGCATAAGCTTCATTCATTTCCACCTTTTTTACCTGATGAAAAAAATAACTGAGATTTGTTTGTTTAACCTCTGTCTGTCTGTCTGTGCAGGCCTTGAGGTTAAGCCTAACCAGTCAGTCAAGGTTTCACCTGATGATGACCACTTTCTCCACCTCTCCCAGGTCTGCTGCTGCTCAACATTTCAATTCACTCTTCTCTTCCTATTATTATACATATATATTCATCTTGTGTGTGTTTCCATGCCAGGGTGCCCTTGGCGAAGTCAAGAAGGATGACAAGGCAACCATGTTTGTCAAGGTCGACGGCCAGAAGCTAGCCATCGGGACCCTCTCTACCGACAAGTTCCCTCAGATCCAGTTCGACCTCGTCTTTGAGAAGGAGTTTGAGCTGTCGCACAATTCCAAGACGTCCAGCGTCTTCTTCTCCGGCTACAAGGTTTTCCAGCCTGCCGAGGGTGATGAATATCCTTTTTTATACTCTTATACGTACTTACTAGTAATAATGTCTCTTCTTCTTACATCAACTACACATTTACATGTCTTCTGTACTATTATGATGCTACTTGAGTCTTGTTTCCTTGACCTGCCTTTTCCCCCTGCTTCCACGATGGATTTTGATTCTGAGGATGAATCTGAGGAGGAGGAAGACAAGATCATCCCAGCAATCACCAAGGAGAATGGTATGCAGATTTCTCCCTTGCTTCTCTAGTTTGTGCTTCCTTGATTCATTTGCACATCTCTCTTGGATGGAACATCAGGGGAAACGGAGAGTTGACTCTTGTCAATATGCATTTGTTCTTCCTTTTCAAGGCAAACCTGAAGCCAAGGAACAGAAGAAGCAGGTTAAGATTGACACTGCACCTTCAAAGTCAAAGGCTGCTGCCAAGGATGTGGGAAAATCTAAGAAGGATGATGACAGTGATGATGATGATGACAGTGATGAGGACGACAGTGAAGATAACTCTGCCGATGGAGCATTGATTCCCATGGAGGATGATTCTGTGAGTTAATTGACACCCTGTAATTTGTTTATGCTATGGCCTGGTCTAGATTTGTATAGATTGATGCTTGACTGAAACTGTCATTACCTATTATGGTAGCTATGCATATGGATTGATGCTTGACTGAAATTGTTATACACCTATTATGGTAGATATGCATATGGATTGATGCTCACTGAAATTGTTATTCACCTATTATGGTAGATATGCATATGGATTGATGCTTGACTGAAATTGTTAATGGCCTATTATGGTAGATTTGAATTGGTTGATGCTAGACTGAAACTGTTGTCATATTATTGTAGGATGATAGTGAGGAGGGTGATGATTCCTCTGATGATAGTGAGGATAGCTCTGATGAGGAGGAAGAAGAAACACCCAAGGTAGTGCTCTTGTCTCTGTTCTGTTATTATTATTATAATGTTTCCTCGTGATGCTAGTTTGTTTGTTACCTGACACCCAACACAATGCTGCTATGCAGAAGCAAGAGACTGGGAAGAAGAGGGCTGCTGCTGGAAGCGCGATCAAGACCCCTGTTACTGACAAGAAGGCCAAGATTGCAACACCGTCAGGCCAGAAGACAGGTGAGAGCTGCTTTGCTTGCTTGATAACTACATTGGCTGATGTCAATCAACCTTGCAATGAATGTAACCAACCAATGTAATGTTTTGCTAATGATGCCTTTTGTTTGCAGGTGACAAGAAGGGGGCTGTCCATGTGGCGACTCCGCACCCGGCCAAGAAGGCAGGCAAGACCCCGGCAACCAGCGAGAAGTCGCCCAAGTCTGGAGGGTCGGTCGCCTGCAAGTCGTGCACCAAGTAAGTTTTTCTCTTGTTGTATTTCTGTTTGGACAGTTATTAGATGACTGGGTTCCAGTGTTGCTTACGTGGTGAATCTCTCTTGATTGATTTTGTGCAGGACATTCAACAGCGAGGGTGCTCTAGCCTCGCACTCGAAGGCCAAGCATGAGGCCAAGTGAGAAGAGAGGCTGGCTGGCTGGCTCCAGTTATTATTTTGATCTGTCTGCCCTATGAGATTATCGTTATGCTGCTGCTGTGTTAGGCTATCTACTATATCTTATGTTGTCGTGTTCCCTCCCTATGGAAGGGAGAAACCACCGTTGAGCTGTTAGTGATGATGAGTTGTAGAATCGAACAAAGCTGCTGTGATTCGGAATTGGAACTGGTTGGTGGTCTTTTTGAATGAATGAATGAATCCTGTGTGGTTGGGGATTGCATTTTTGTGGCTTTGTTTGAAAATCTTTTGCTGCTGAGATGAGATATTTAATTATACTGTGTGAATGAAAAATGCAACAAGTTATACCTGGATGATAGATTTCTCTAGTTATTAATAGATGATAATGGTACATCCAAGTAGCATATCATCATATAAGCAAAAACTAGATTTTCTTGACGACATTGGCTGGCTGGGCTAGCAGGATTTTTTTCAATTAAATTAAAATAGTACATTTGATATTTGTACAGTGCAAATGCAGCAGTCTAATAACAGTTGCAGCAGTGTCGCCAGGGCTGATTGAAACAACAACTACTACTACTAGGTAGTACAAAACAAAACCATGGAGATTTGTCCAACGATTGAGTTCACTGCTACTTCATATATAGTTATTTCATCTTCTTCCAAAAATTTCTAAATTCTGTTAGATGCCCAATGCACCTGGACGGAGGAAGTACTACTCTACTCTCTACAAGCTACTACACTCCAACATGTATGTGTCAGCATTTCTTCTTCCTAACCATCGGCAATTAATTGGCTGTCTAGCCGCAGCTCCGGCGTTTCAGGTTGAAGCTCTCTTCTCTTGCATGCTCTGCAGCAGTCTCTCGACATTCACCAAGTAATTCCTTGAGCGGGAATCAGCAAGCATTCAGAATCTAATCACAGGCAGGACATGCTGTGTCAACATGTATGTATGTATGCATTATGGACATTCAGAAGCAGTAAACATTACGTACAGTAAGTAATCACTATGCATTCAGAATCCACCATGTAAGTTTTTTAGATACAAGAAGAATCCAAAATGAAGAGGCCTAGAAAGTTCGTTCATACATGAACTAGGATAGGATTAGCAGCCACTTCATCGACAAACATTGCTAACATCCTACTCCCTCCATAAACAAATATAAGAGCTCTTATACTTGTTTACAGAGGGAGTACTAAATAGGCGCATTCTATTCTGGGTGATACTCATCTCTCGTCGGGCGTTGACTTGAGACCAGGGATTGCTTCTCCATCAATTAGGGGTCTATCTCTCCTGTCTCCGTCTTCACCAAACATCAATTAGGAATTACTGTTCCACCAACACTTCCTCCACCTCTTGCACCACTGCCATGTCTCCAGACATCCCACCAGCAGCACTACTTGGAGCCGGAGGAGATGGTTGTTGGGGTCCTTTCTCGGCCTCCCACGCGGTCTTTTTTTTTTTTGAAAAGGAGGATAACTCCCGGCCTCTGCATCAGAGCGATGCATGCAGCCATATTATTAAATCAAGTGCAAAAACAAGTCTAAAGTGCAAGTCTGGCTCTCAAACCGAGCATAACAAAATGAAATAAAAAGGTGCCACATCCGGCGAAAATAGTAACAGGCTACGATGCCTATACACCTAGTCTATTAGTAACTCGCCATCCAAATCGGCCGTGCTACCGTCTCCCATTGGTTGCACCCAGTAACCAAAAGCTCCCTGGAGTCCGCATGAGTGAGTAACGCCCACGTACGGATCCAAGCAGTAGCTCTGTAAATAATCTGCAAAAAATTGATAAAGTTTTTCCGGTTAAAGATCATGTCGTTCCTATTGTTTCATATAGCCCATAGTAATGCGCATATTCCTATCCGAATATGTCTCGCGATGTTTGATTCCACTCCTGTCGTGGTGTTCTCACGACAGATGCCATGAGATGGCTAAAGGTGGGGGAGTGCAAGAGGCCGCCGATGGGTTCCAGAGGCGAGGTTGGCACGAGCGAGCGCGAGACGCAAGACGTACCCAGGTTCGGGGCCTTCCGGAGAAGTAATACCCCTAATCCTGCCGAATATGGTATGATGTGCGCAAGGGCTACAAGGTTGCTCCTGGAGCTGTTGGGTGGAGGAGGAAGAGGGGCTAGGCCTCCATCTCGCCTCTCCGGTGTGTGATACGTCTCCAACGTATCTATTATTTTTGCTTGTTCCATGCTATGATATTATTATTCTTGGATGTTTTTAATATCATTTCATACATTTTTATATCATTTTTGGGGACTAACCTAACTTAGTGCCTTATGCCAGTTCCTGTTTTCTGCCTTATTTTTGTTTTACAGAAAATCACTATCAGATAAGATCAAATCGTCCCGAAACTTTTTGGAGATTTTTTTTCTGGAGATAAGGATCAACGTCAACTTGAGAGCCAAGGCAGAAGCTTCCAGAGGGGGCCACATGGCACCAGGGCGCGCCCGGGGGGGGGGGGGGGGGGGCAAGTGCCATGTGGGCCCCCTGCCTCCTTTTGCCCTACCTCCACCACTATAATTCAAAGATATTCCAAAAACCCTAGGGGAGTCCACGAAATACTTTTCCGCCGCCACAAGCCTCTGTTCTCGCGAGATCCCATCTGGAGGCCTTCTCCGGTACTTCGCCGGAGGGGGAACTCATCACGGAGGGGCTCTACATCATCCTTGCCGCCTCTCCGATGATGCGTGAGTAGTTCACCATAGACCTACGGGTCCGTAGGTAGTAGCTAGATGGCTCTCTCTCTCTTTGTGTTTCTCAATACAATGGTCTCCATGATCTTCATGGAGATCCATCCGATGTAATGACTTTGTGAGGTGTGTTTGTTGGGATCCGATGAATTGTGAGTTTATGATCAGATCTATCCTTGTTTTATTTGAGTTCTTCTCTGATCTCTTTTATGCATGATCTAGTATAGCCTTGTATTTCTTCTCCGAAGTTTTGGTTTGGTTTGGCCAACTAGATTGGATCTTCTTGCAATGGGAAGAGGTGCTCGGTAATGGGTTCGATCTTGCGGTGCTCAATCCTAGTGACAGAAGGGGAAATGACACGCATGTATTGTTGCCATTAAGGATAAAAAGTTGAGATGAATTCTTATTTGCGTTTATCTTGACTACATCATGTCATTGTTCTTTATGCATTACTTCGTTCTTTTGGACTTAATACACAAGATGCATGCTGGATAGTGGTCGATGTGTGAAGTAATAGTAGTAGATGCAGGCAGGAGTCGGTCTACTTGTTTTGGGTGTGATGCCTATATCATGATCATTGCCTTGGATATCGTCATAATTATTTGCTTTTCTATCAATTGCCCAACAGTAATTTGTTTACCCACCGTATGCTATTTTCTTGAGAGATGCCTCTAATGAACTCTACGACCCCCGGGTCTACTTTTATCATAAGATCTATCTTGTTTTCTTATACAAAAATACCAAAAATATTTGCTACATATTTTTATATTTTATTTATTTATCAATCTATCAATCTATCATATACCTTTTATCTCGTTACTTGACCGCCGAGAGATTGACAACCTCTCGTTTGCGTTGGGTGCGAATGTTTGCGTTTTGTGTGCAGGTGCTGTTTACGTGGTGTTGCTTGGTTCTCCTACTGAATTGATAACCTTGGTTTCTTAACTGAGGGAAATACTTACTCTACTGTGCTGCATCATCCTCTCCTCTTCGGGGATAAAAATCCAACGCAGTTCGCAAGTAGCAGGAAGAATTTCTGGCGCCGTTGCCGGGGAGACATCATCAACATTACCAAGTACCTACACTCTCAACACTTATCTTCACACTTACTTTATTTGCCATTTACCTCTCGTTTTCCTCTCCCCCACTTCTAAAATTTTTTTACAAAAATATTTGCCTTCTCTTTTGCCGCTTTTATTTGCCTCTTTTCCTTCACCGTTTTTTTTCATTCGCCTTTTTCTTGCTCGCTTTTATTTGCGTAGACATCATGTCTCAAGAGAACACCAAGTTGTGTGATTTTTCCAATACCAACAATAATGATTTTATTAGCACTACTATTGCTCCTCCCGCCACTAGTGCGGAGTCTTTTGACATAAATGCCGCTTTATTGAATCTTGTTATGAAAGATCAATTTTCTGGAAGTCCTAATGAGGACGCGGCATCACATCTCAACACTTTTGTTGAGTTGTGTGACATGCAAAAGAAAAAAGATGTGGACAATGATATTGTCAAGTTGAAATTATTTCCGTTTTCTTTGCGAGATCGCGCAAAAATTTGGTTTTCTTCTTTGCCTCGCAATAGCATCGATTCTTGGGATAGATGCAAAGATGCTTTTATTACTAAGTATTTTCCTCCAGCAAAAATCATCTCTCTCCAAAACCAGATTATGAACTTTAAGCAACTTGATCATGAACATGTTGCGCAATCTTGGGAGAGAATGAAATTGATGCTGAGAAATTGCCCCACTCATGGTTTGAATTTGTGGATGATTATCCAAAAAAATTATGCTGGCTTGAATTTTGTTTCTCGAAATCTTTTGGATTCCGTCGCGGGTGGAACTTTTATGGAGATTACTTTGGGTGATGCTACTAAGTTGCTTGATAATATTATGGCTAATTACTCCCAATGGCATACCGAAAGGGCACCTACTACCAAAAAGGTGAATGCCGTTGAGGAGATTAGCACTTTGAGTGATAAAGTTGATGCTCTTGTTAAGTTGGTTGCTAGTAATAATGCTTCTATTGATCCCAATGATTTGCCTTTGTCTACTTTGATTGAACAAAATAGTGATCCTATAGATGTGAATTTTGTTTCTCGTAGCAATTTCAATAATAATGCTTATAGAGGAAACTTCAACTCTAGGCCTTATCCTGGAAATTCCTCTAATGTTTTTGGCAATCCTTATGGTAATTCTTCCCATAATAACCAAAGGATGCCCTCTGATTTTGAAAGTAGTATTAAGGAATTTATCAATGCTCAAAAAGCGTTCAACACTTCGATAGAAGAAAAGTTGAACAAGATTGATGATTTGTCTAAGAGCGTTGATAAACTTTCTCTTGATGCGGAAAATCTCAAGGCAAAACCTTTGCCTTCGAGAGTTGATATTAATGAGTCCATTAAGGCTATTTATGTTTCTATTGGTGCAAGTAAGAAGAGAACCGCTATGTTGAATGCCAAGCGGGAATTGCTTGAAAAAGCCTCTCTTACTAATTTTCGTAGCAATAAGGATGAGCATGTTAAGATGATTGGTGTGTCTTCTATTGATTCTTTGTTTAGTAATGTTAATCTTGTTGACAAGGAGACTGAAGAAGAGTCAACTTTAGATAGAGGGCGTCTCCATGATTCGGAGGGTGAAAATCTTGATGCTAAAATGGTTGAAAGTGGGTTTGAAGAGGTTAAAACTTTAGCTAGCAATGCACCCACTATCTTGGATTGCCATGACTTTAATTATGATAGTTGTTCTTTGGTTGAGTGTATTTCTTTGTTGCAATCTTTGTTGAACTCACCAAATGCTTATGAACAAAATAAGGCTTTTACTAAACATATTGTGGAAGCCTTAATGAAAGCTTTGGAAGAAAAACTTGAGTTAGAAATTTCTATTCCTAGAAAGTTGTGTGATGAGTGGGAGCCTACTATCAAAGGTAAGATTAAATTTTTTGAGGCAATGCTTTGTGTGATTTGGGTGCAAGTGTTTCTACAATTCCAAAGTCTCTTTGTGATGTTCTCGGTTTTACCAATTTGGATGAGTGTTCTCTTAATTTGCATTTGGCGGATTCTACTATCAAAAAGCCATTGGGGAGGATCAATGATGTTCTTATTGTTGCAAATAGGAACTATGTACCCGTGGACTTTATTGTTCTTGATATTGATTGCAATCCGTCTTGCCCTTTGATTCTTGGAAGACCGTTTTTACGCACTATTGGTGCGGTAATTGATATGAAAGAGGGAAATATAAAGTTCCAGTTTCCTTTGAAGAAAGGCATGGAACACTTCCCGAGGACCAAAATAAAACCGCCATATGAATCCATTATGAGGGCCACCTATGGAGTGAAATCCAAGGATGACAATACTTGATGTATTGCTTTATGCCTAGCTAGGGGCGTAAAACGATAGCGCTTGTTGGGAGGCAACCCAACGAATAAAATAAATTTTTATTTTTTACTTTTTGGTTCTGTTATTTTGTTTACCCTTTATTTGCCTCTGTTTTGAGTTGGTTTTTATTCTTTAATTAGTGTTTGTGCCAAGTAAGACCTTTGGGATGATGTGGATGCTTGTGAACGCAATTCTGTGAAAAACAGAAACTTTGACGCCCAGTCCAGAATTTTTATAAATTCGTCAGAGCGTCGAATGAGTCTGAATTGTTTACACGTGATTGATATACAAATTGTCCACGTTGTCCTAATTTCTCAGAATTTTTGGAGTTACAGAAGTATGGCTTTTCGACAGATTGCTACAGACTGTTCTGTTTTTGACAGATTCTGTTTTTGATGCATTGTTTGCTTGTTTTGATGAAACTATGGATTGTATCGGGGGGTGCAAGCCATGGGAAAGTGAGAACACAGTACCTATAATGCAAAAAAAAATTTGAATAGGTTTTTAACAGTACTTATAGTGGTAATTTGTTTTGTTATACTAACGGATCTTACGAAGGTTTTGTTGAGTTTTGTGTGATTGAAGTTTTCAAGTTTTGGGTGTGACGACGATGGATGAAGGAATGAAGAGATGCAAAAGCCTAAGCTTGGGGATTCCCAAGGCACCCCAAGGTAATATCCAAGGAGACTCAAGCGTCTAAGCTTGGGGATGCCCCGGAAGGCATCCTCTCTTTCTTCTAACGACTATCGGTAACATACTTGAGGCTATATTTTTATTCGTCACATGATATGTGTTTTGCTTGGAGCGTCTTGTATGATATGAGTCTTTGCTTTGTTTATTTTTAGTTTATCACAATCATCACCTCTGAACACATTTGCTTGAGATAGCTTCACGTCATCATGATTTGCTAGAATTGCTCTTTGTGCTTCACTTAAATTTGTTGTGCTAGGTGGTTGCTCTAGTGCTTCACTTAAATCTTTTTGAGCACGGTGGTGCTTTTGTTTTGAAGAAACTTGTTCTCTTGCTTCATTTATATCTTTTTGAGAATGCTAGATATTTTGTAGAAATTTTGCTCTCATGCTTCACGTATATATTTTTGAGAGTTTGAACATAGTTATGGTAAATTGTACAAGCTATGAGCTTGGTCCCCATGTGATGAATATTCAAGAGGGATAATGAAAACTAGCATAAAAATTTTATGGGACATGAAAAACTTGATTCTTTGCAATAGTTTTGAGATATGTAGATGATGATATGTGAGTTATGTTCATGAGTAATTATGCTCTAGTATGAATATTGATGTTAAGGTTTATGATTCCCTATGCAAGCACGTAAAGTCAGTAGTTATGCAATGAAATTACATCCTACTTGTGGTGCATTATTCGGTGTTGGTTATGTTTTATGTATGCATGTGCATCATTATGATTTCTTAGTTGGTCGCTTCTCAATCTTTTTGCTAGCCTCCATTTGTACTAAGTGGGAATACCGCTTGTGCATCCATTACCTTAAACTTGTTTTGCCAATTGTGTCCACCATACCTACCTATATGCGGTATTTCAATGCCGTCCTAAGTAAATTTGCATGTGCCATCTCTAAAAAATTCAAAAATAATTTCTCTTTTTTGTGCCCGTATCGCTCATGAAGCAGTGAGGGGTGGCCGATGAATTCCATGTTGGATATGTAATTCTCAAGATGAGTGTTTATTCACTTGTCATTGCACGAGAGTGTGGCGGTAAAAGGGATGCCCAGTCCCAAAATAGAATAAATTTCCTTGGAATGTGTTGGTATGGAGGGCACCCGTGAATACGGCTAGCCATGGATTGTGATAAGGAAAGGTGGAAAAACAAACTCCTTCGGATGTGAATGGAAAAAGGGACAAAAGTCTCAAAACCATGGAACGATGATGGGGAGCAAAACTTTTATTTTCAGTTTGGGAATCGCCTATGATGTATCTAGCATGGAAGGTATTGGGAACTCTAAGTCGTTCTCGTTGACGAGAAAAGCATGCCTCCCAAAATAAAATTTTCATCTCTCTTTTAAAAACTTGAGCTCTGGCACCTCTGTAAATCAATGCTTCCCTCTGCGAAGGGCCTCTCTATTTATTTTTATGTTGGGTCTCATCCTTCTCTTTAAAAAGCACCAACTAGGGGGTCGTGTGATCATGTTTGCATGGAGTATGATTGATATTCGAGTGTGTTTCATGAATGGATCAATGATTGAGCATAATGGGCTAGGGATAATTTTCTTTAGCATTGTTATTTTGAAAGGCATGGTTGCTTGTTAGCATCACTTGAGTATTTATGTCTTCATGTCAAACTATAGACTATTGCTTTGAATCATACAAGTCTTCATGTCTATGCTATGAAAATAACTTGATGAGTATGTTGGGTAGCATTCCACAATCAAAAATTTGTTTTGTCACTTTCCTACTCGAGGACGAGCAGGAGTTAAGCTTGGGGATGCTTGATACGTCTCCAACGTATCTATTATTTTTGCTTGTTCCATGTTATGATATTATTATTCTTGGATGTTTTTAATATCATTTCATACATTTTTATATCATTTTTGGGAACTAACCTATTAACTTAGTGCCTTGTGCCAGTTCCTGTTTTCTGCCTTATTTTTGTTTTACAGAAAATCACTATCAGATAAGATCAAATCGTCCTGAAACTTTTTGGAGGTTTTTTTTCTGGAGATAAGGATCAACGTCAACTTGAGAGTCAAGGCAGAAGCTTCCAGAGGGGGCCACATGGCACCAGGGCGCGCCCCAGGGGGGGGGCGCCCAAGTGCCATGTGGGCCCCCTGCCTCCTTTTGCCCTACCTCCACCACTAGAAATTCAGAGATATTCCAAAACCCTAGGGGAGTCCACGAAATACTTTTTCCGCCGCCGCAAGCCTCTGTTCTCGCGAGATCCCATCTGGAGGCCTTCTCCGGTACTCCGCCGGAGGGGGAACTCATCACGGAGGGGCTCTACATCATCCTTGCCGCCTCTCCGATGATGCGTGAGTAGTTCACCATAGACCTACGGGTCCGTAGGTAGTAGCTAGATGGCTCTCTCTCTCTTTGTGTTTCTCAATACAATGGTCTCCATGATCTTCATGGAGATCCATCCGATGTAATGACTTTGTGAGGTGTGTTTGTTGGGATCCGATGAATTGTGAGTTTATGATCAGATCTATCCTTGTTTTATTTGAGTTCTTCTCTGATCTCTTTTATGCATGATCTAGTATAGCCTTGTATTTCTTCTCCGAAGTTTTGGTTTGGTTTGGCCAACTAGATTGGATCTTCTTGCAATGGGAAGAGGTGCTCGGTAATGGGTTCGATCTTGCGGTGCTCAATCCTAGTGACAGAAGGGGAAATGACACGCATGTATTGTTGCCATTAAGGATAAAAAGTTGGGATGAATTCTTATTTGCGTTTATCTTGACTACATCATGTCATCATTCTTTATGCATTATGAAGGATCGAGGAGATGGGTCTAGAGGGGGGGGGGGTGATTAGACCCTTAACAAGCAAAGTTCGCAGTTTTAAGTTTTCTTTGAGTTGAGGTAGAGTTTAGCACAAGTTAAAGCATCAACATTACATTTCAAGCAAGCATGATAAGAGTATATGAGCAGCGGAAAAGTAAAGCATGCAAATTGCGAGAATGTAAAGGGAAGGGATTTGGAGAAGGCAAACGCAATGAAGACACGGAGATTTTTGGCATGGTTCCGATAGGTGGTGCTATCGTACGTCCACGTTGATGGAGACTTCAACCCACGAAGGGTAACGGCTGCGCGAGTCCACGGAGGGCTCCACCCACGAAGGGTCCACGAAGAAGCAACCTTGTCTATCCCACCATGGCCATCGCCCATGAAGGACTTGCCTTACTCGGGTAGATCTTCACGAAGTAGGCGATCTCCTTGCCCTTACAACTCCTTGGTTCAACTCCACATCTCGTCGGAGGCTCCCAAGTGACACTTAACCAATCTAGGAGACACCACTCTCCAAAAGGTAATAAACGGTGTGTTGATGACGAACTCCTTGCTCAAATGCTTCAAATGATAGTCTCCCCAACACTCAAACAGCTCCTCACAGATTTGGCTATGGTGGAAGAAGAAGTTGAGTGGAAAGCAACTTGGGAAAGGCTAGAGAACAAGATTTATGTGGTAGGAATGGATTATCTTGATCTCAACACATGAGCATGTGGTTCTCTCTTAGATCTAGGTAGGTATGAGTGTAGGCACGATCTGAGGGCTCTCTCTCTTGTGAAAGAGTGGGTGGAGGGGTATAAATAGCCTCCACACAAAATCCAACCGTTACACACAACTGACCCAACTCGGTGAAACCGATCCAAAGAACTCGGTCAGACCGACTGGTTCAATAATGTGAACGTTAAGCATCTCGGTGGGACCGACTGGAACATCTCGGTGTGACCGATGTGCTAGGGCTAGGGCAACACTGAGTCTCGGTGGCGCCGATTGGTTTATCTCGGTGAGACCGAAGTAAAACAATTGGGCTACAGAGAGTTGGCAAAGCGAACTCGGTGGGACCGATTGCCATTTCGGTGAAACCGAAATAAATGCAACAGGCAACAGAGAGTTTGCAGAACCATCTCGGTGTGACCGAAAGCCATATCGGTGTGACCGATCTGTTAGGGTTTCTGGCAATGGCTTAGTCAAATGAACTTGGTGGCACTGGATAGAAAGAATCGGTGAGGCCGAGTTGGAGTTTAGGATTTTGACAAGTTTGGATGGAGAATGTGGTTGAGGATTTTGGAGAATATCACAAAGCACTTTGAGCAAGCAAGCTGTTAAGCAACACCTCATCCCCTTTTAATAGTATTGGCTTTCCTATGGACTCAATGTGATCTTGGATCACTGAAATAAAGATGAAGAGTCTTGAGTTTTTGCCAATGTGTGTCCTTAGCATCTTGAAGGGTTCACCTCTCCTTGTCTTAGCCATGCCACTGTTGAACTTTCCTGAAATATACTTAGATGAAAACATTAGTCCAACAACATGTATGTTGACATGAATTACCAAAACCACCAAGGGAGCAAGTGTGCTTTCACATTACTTCGTTCTTTTGGACTTAATACACTAGATGCATGCTGGATAGCGGTCGATGTGTGAAGTAATAGTAGTAGATGCAGGCAGGAGTCGGTCTACTTGTTTTGGGTGTGATGCCTATATCATGATCATTGCCTTGGATAGCGTCATAATTATTTGCTTTTCTATCAATTGCCCAACAGTAATTTGTTTACCCACAGTATGCTATTTTCTTGAGAGATGCCTCTAGTGAACTCTACGGCCCCCGGGTCTACTTTTATCATAAGATCTATCTTGTTTTCTTATTAAAAAATACCAAAAATATTTGCTGCATATTTTTATCTTTTATTTATTTATTTATCAATCTATCAATATATCATATACCTTTTATCTTGTTACTTGACCGCCGGGAGATTAACAACCTCTCATTTGCGTTGGGTGCGAAGGTTTGCGTTTTGTGTGCAGGTGCTGTTTACGTGGTGTTGCTTGGTTCTCCTACTGGATTGATAACCTTGGTTTCTTAACCGAGGGAAATACTTATTCTACTGTGCTGCATCATCCTCTCCTCTTCGGGGATAAAAATCCAACGCAGTTCGCAAGTAGCACGGTGTGAGTGCGTGTGTGATCGGGCTAACTGAGTGGATATAGGAACCCCTCTGCACGGAGGCCTCCTGGGGGGGTCTTATAGGCCATCCCCCCAGGGTAAAAAGGTAAAGTTACACAGGCGCGGGTCCCTGGTGTCGGCGTCTGAAGGAGAGAGGCGGGAACGAGCGTCCGCGAGCATGCCTGATGTGAGGAGCCCCTGGGTCACTTTATAAATCAGTGCCCTGGGGACAAGTAGCACTGTAGATGTCGACTTGGTACTGTTGATGACGATGGTGATGACGGATGAACAACACGCGCCTGTGCAGCAATAGTGGCTAGGGCATGGCCGTCACGTCCGCGCTTGTCCGACGGGACGCAGCGACGGGACGCAGCGGTTGACTTCGAGAAACCGGCTGGCTGGAGCAGCCGGCCGCAGGCGCGAGCCAGAGCAGCCGGCTCGGGCAGGCCAGCACCCCGTCCGGCTCTCCGTCTTGGGACTACCCGGGGGTCATCCCGCCGACAGTAGCCTCCGGGCGACTCGAAGAGTCGGGCGGAGGGTTTTTGCCGATGTTGATGTAGCAGATGTCGTCGATGACAGCCGGCTGTGGGCTGCAGCCGGCGCGTCTTGCTTCCAGTGGGGGCGCGCCAGCGTACCCACTGGGTGTAGCCTCCGAGCCTTCGGGCGACTCGAAGAGTCGGGCGGAGGGTTTCCGTGGGCGTTGATGTAGACGATGGCGTTGAGGATGCCGGTGGCAGCCGGCGGCATGCCTGCGACCGACGCGGCGTGTTCCGAGTGGGGGCGCGCAAGCGCACCCATTGGGTGTAGCCTCCGAGCCTCCGGGCGACTCGAAGAGTCGGGCGAAGGGTCTTCGCGATTGTTGGAGAAGAGGTCGGCGATGCCAGCCGGCTGCGGGCGGCAGCCGGCGCAGCTTGCTTCCAGTGGGGGCGCGCTAGCGCACCCACTGGTTGTAGCCTCCGAGCCTCCGGGCGACTCGAAGAGTCGTGCGGAGGGTCTTCGCAGTTGTCGTAGTAGAGGTTGATGAAGGCGACCGGCTGCGGGTTGCAGCCGGCGTAGCTCGCTTCCAGTGGGGGCGTGTCAGCGCACCCACTGGGTGTAGCCTCCGAGCCTCCGGGTCACTCGAAGAGTCGGCCGGAGGGTCTTTGCTGTTGCTGGAGTAGACGGCGGCGTCGAGGGTGCCGGTTGCAGCCAGCGGCAGGCCTGCAACCGGCGCGGCGTTTTCACAGCGGGGCGCACCGGCGCACCCACTAGGTGTAGCCTACGAGCCTCCAGGCGAGGAGGGGGGTCCCCACAAAAATGATCAAACGAAAGACAAGGTTAGTCAGCGCAGATCTATCGAATGTTTTGGTTTTAGCATGCAAGTCTTATGCGGAGGGTGCCGACTCAGTTTCGTCCGAGCCCCCTTCAGTCTTTTTCATGTGCCCTCCGCTCTTTGGCTTTTGCTCTTGCCAGCCGGACAGCCGGGAGGCGGTCTGTAGCTGAGGCGAAGAGTGGGCCGCGGGGTGAAGCATACAGTACTCAGACTCCGGGAGTAGACTCGGCTGAGCAGATACTCATAAAGGAAACGACCGGGTCGCCCGAGCCATTTTTTCCCTTACGTTTTTCGCGTGGGGTGACCTCTAGCTTTTGCTCTCGCTAGCCGGACAGCCGCGCGGTGGTCTGTGGCTGAGAGTGGGCCTTCGGTATCGTATGCGCTACTCAGCCGTCTGCGGGAACGAACGAATGGGGCCAAGCGGCCAGCCTCCGGGACGAAGCTAGGTGGCGCCAGGGCGGATAGTAAAGCGGTTTGAAAAAACCAGAGGTAGCCCCCGAGGGTCGCTCGGGATTATCTATCTTGCGTTAGGTGCAAAAGATATGCGGGTGAGGAGCTCACATTGCTTTGACGAAGACGAGACAGAGGTTGTCGATGAAAACCGGCTGCCGGCTTGCAGCCAGCGCGCCCCGTCCACTGGTTGTAGCCTCCGGGCGGTCGAACGGTGCGCCAGCCGGCCAGACCCGACCGACCGGGCATCGGAGCCGACAGGCGGCCGGCTCCCCAGCCGGCCAGGTGTAGAAGCGGGCAGACAGGGTCGGTCAGGCGCGGCCGGTCCAGGCGGTGACAGGCGGATACGTGTGCAAGCAGGCACGACCGGCGTCTTTTCACTTTTTCTATCCGGCAAGTTTTTTTCTCAGCCGGCCCCCTTTTTGCACGGGCAGCCGGATGCGCACACTTTCCTTTTTCTTTTACTTTTTTGTCTCAGCCGGCCCCCTTTTTGCACGGGCAGCCGGCCGCAGCTGCCGAGCAGCGAAGACCGGCGCGGGAGCGCGGAGCCGGCAGCCGGCCAGGCCGGCCGGGTGGCGGGCGGGGCCGGCAGGCGGCCGAGTGGCGAGCGGAGCCGGCAGGCCGGGAGGCGAGCGGAACCGGCAGGCCGGGAGGCGAGCAGAGCCGGCAGGCCGGGTGGCGGGGAAGCCTGCACAACGGGGCAGAGCAGCGATGGCGGGCGGGGAGCCGCGGACGAGGGGCGGACGGAGCCGCTGGGGTTGATTAGTGCACGCGCGCGCCGTGGCTGGGAGGGCTCGGGCGCGCGGTCGTAGCGGCCATGGAGGAGTGGCGACGCCCTGGCAGGGGTGCTTGGGCGCAGCAGCGCGCAACCGCGCGGGCGCGGAGGGGCGGGGCGGAGCCAGAGGGCGACGGGCGGCGGCGACGGGAGACCGCAGCCGCGCGGCCATGGAGGCAGGGCGGGCGGATGCTGCCGCGGGCGTGACGGAGGGAGGCGCGGCGGGGAGCCAGTCGCAACCGCTGTGGACGGGCGTAGTTGGTCGCGGCGCGAGGCAGAGGGTGAGAGCCGAGCATGCCCTACCCTGGTTCTGGCCGGGGATGTATTTGGAGATGAACTCAGAGGGAGCCGTAGTCGGGCGGCCGGACCCGGCACCGGGCGGACCAGAGGTGGTGCGCGGGAGGAGCCGCGCGCGGCCGCGGGGCACGAAGGAATGGGAGTCGCTGGTGAACTGGGGCGCGATGGAGGAGCCGGCCGTCACCCAGGGCGAGGCGGCGCTGTGGAGTGGGGCAGAGGGAGCGAAGCAGCGCGGGCGCTCGCACACGGAGGTAGGAGCGCCGGCGCGCGAGGGGCGGACGCGGCCGACGGCGCTGTTGGAGGGGCGGAGCGGGAGGCCCGCCACGCGCGAAGGGTGGCTGAGCAGGGGGCTCGCTGGGCGGAGGCGCGGACGCGAACGGCGGGGAGACGACGGCCTGGAGCGGCCGGGGCACCCACAGACGCACCCACTGGGTGTGGGGGACGGGGCGACGCAGGCGCGTCCAGGGGATGCAGTCGGCGGTAGCGAGGACCTCGGGGAGCGACCAAAGGACCGAGAGGCGAGCGGCGGGCGGGGGCTGGGCTCGGGGTTGGGTGCGGCGGAGCAGAGGCGGGGAGCCACCGGGGCGCGGCCGAGCGGCCGTGGAGGCGAGGCCAGGGGCCGGAGTGGCGGCAGGAAGCCATCGGGGCGCGCAGCGTCGCCGGAGGGGGTACAGACGCGCAGGCGTGGGGCGGCCATCGCGAGGGTTGGGCTTGCACGCCTGCTACGGGAGGAGAGCCAGGTGCGGGGAAGGGGCGTCGTGCCCGTCGGCCGGAGCAGCGGCAGGAGAGGTCGCCGGCCAGCAAGAGGCCAGGCGCGGGATGGGGCCGAGGGGCACTGCTGCTCTCTCTCAGTGTGGCTGTAGGATGGAGAAGGGGAACGAGGGAGTGGAAGAACAGAGCGGCCGGGAGCATGCCTGATGCGAGGAGCCCCTGGGTCACTTTATAAATCAGTGCCCAGGGGACAAGTAGCACTTTAGATGGCGACTTGGTACTGTTGATGACGATGGTGATGACGGATGAACAACACACGCCTGTGCAGCAATAGTGGCCAGGGCGTGGCCGTCACGTCCGCGCTTGTCCGACGGGATGCAGCGACGGGACGCAGTGGTTGACTTCGGGAAGCCGGCCGGCTGGAGCAGCCGGTCGCAGGCGCGATCCGGAGCAGCCGGCCCGGGCAGGCCGGCACCCCGTCCGGCTTGCCGTCTTGGGACTACCCGGGGGTCATCTGTTGGGGAACGTTGCATGGGAAACAAAAATTTTCCTATGCTCACCACGATCAATCTAGGAGATGCACATCTACGAGAGGAGAGATCGGATCCACATAACCTTGTAGATTGCTTAGCGGAAGCATTAAGAAACGCGGTTGATGTTGTCGAACGTCTTCACGATCCAATCACGATCCGTCCCGCGAACTCCCGATCCAAGCGCCGAACGGACGACACCTCCGCGTTCAACACACGTACGGCTTGATGAAGACTTCACCTCCTCGATCCAGTGAGCGGTGGTGAAGTAGAAGCTCGAGTCCTCCGGCAGCACGACGATGTGGCGGCGGTGGTGGTGGAGGAATTTCAGCAGAGCTTCGCTAAGCACTACGTGGGAGGAGAAAGACTGCGAGGGAGAGAGAGGCAGCGCCGTGGCAGGGATTGGGGTGCGGCTGCCCTCTCTCTACCTCTCTATATATAGGGGGAAGGGGGGAGGAGGGGGCGCCCTAGGGTTTCCCTAGGGGGGGCCGGCGGCCACAGGGGGGAAACCCTAGATGGGTTTGTGCGCCTCCCCCCCCCCCGGGAGACTTGGCCCCCAAGCCAGAGGGGGGCGACTGCCCTAGGGGGCGCCCCCACCCCTTCTGGTTATGTGGGATGGGGTGAGGGGGGCGCACAGCCCCTTAGTGGGCTGGTTTGCCCCCTCCCCTTGGCCCATGTGCCCCCCCAACACTTGTCGGGGCCCCCCGAAACCACTTTCGGTACTCCGTCGTTTCACCCGGTACCCCCGGAACACTTCCGGACTCCGATTCCCTTCGTCCTATATATCGATCTTCACCTCCGGACCATTCCGGAGTTCCTCGTCACGTCCGGGATCTCATCCGGGACTCCGAACAACCTTCGGTAACCACCATAATGACTCAACTATACTAATACCGTCACCAAACGTTAAGTGTGTAGACCCTGCGGGTTCGAGAACTATGCAGACATGACCGAGACACCTCTACGGTCAATAACCAATAGCGGGACCTGGATGCCCATATTGGTTCCCACATATTCTACAAAGATCTTTATCGGTCGAACCTCGATGTCAAGGATTTAGTCAATCCCGTATGCAGTTCCCTTTGTCCGTCGGTATGTTACTTGCCCGAGATTCGATCGTCGGTATCTCCCTACCTAGTTCAATCTCGTTACTGGCAAGTCTCTTTACTCGTTTCATAATACAAGATCTCGTGGCTAACTTCTTAGTCACATTGCTTGCAAGCTTGTTGTGATGTTGTATTATCGAGTGGGCCCTGAGATACCTCTCTGTCATACGGAGTGACAAAACCCAGTCTCGATCCAAGCCAACTCAACAGACACCCTCGGAGATACCTGTAGAGCATCTTTATAGTCACCCAGTTACGTTGCGACGTTTGATACACACAAGGTACTCCTCCGGTGTCAATGAGTTGCATGATCTCATGGTTATAGGAACAGATACTTGACATGCAGAAAACAATAGCTATAAACTTGACACGATCATATGCTACATTCATAGTTTGGGTCTTGTCCATCACATCCTTCTCCTAATGATGTGATCCCGTTATCAAATGACAACTCATGTCTATGACCCAGAAACCATGGCCATCTTTGATCAACGAGCTAGTCCGGTAGAGGCTCACTAGGGACATGTTGTTTGTCTATGTACCCACACATGTATTTGAGTTTCCAATCAATACAATTATAGCATGGATAATAAACGATTATCATGAACAAGGAAATATAATAATAACCATTTTATTATTGCCTCTAGGGCATATTTCCAACAGTCTCCCACTTGCACTAGAGTCAATAATCTAGCATTACATGTTTATGAATCTAACACCCATAGAGTTCTAGTGTTGATCATGTTTTGCCCATGGAAGAGGCTTAGAGTCATCCGGATCAGTGTTAAAGCTTGCATCGACGTAACCCTTTACGACGAGCTCTTGATCACCTCCATAAATGAGAAACATTTCCTTAGTCCTTTTCAGGTACTTAAGGATATTCTTGACCCCCATCCAGTGTTCCACTCCTGGATCACTTTGAAACCTTCCCGCCATACTTATGGCAAGGCTGACATCTCATCTTGTGCACATCATTGCATACATGATAGAGCCTATGGCAGAAGCATAGGGGACGACACTCATCTTTTCTCTATCTTCTGCAGTCACTGGGCATTGAGTCTTACTCAACTTCACACCTTGCAAAACAGGCAAGAACCCCTTCTTGGACTGATCCATTTTGAACTTCTTCAAAACTTTATCAAGGTATGTGCTCTGTGAAAGTCCTATTAAGCGTCTCGATCTATCTCTATAGATCTTGATGCCTAATATGAAAGCAGCTTCTCCTAGGTCCTTCATTGAAAAACTCTTGTTCAAATATTTCTTCACGCTATCCAAAAGTTCTATATTGTTTCCAATCAGCAATATGTCATCCACATATAATATTAGAAACGCTATAGAGCTCCCACTCACTTTCTTGTAAATGCAAGCTTCTCCGTAAACTTGTACAAACCTAAACGCTTTGATCACCTCATCAAAGCGAAGATTCCAACTCCGAGACACTTGCACCAGCCCATAAATGGATCGCCGGAGTTTGCAAACTTTGTCAGCATTCTCTGGATCGACAAAACCTTCCGGTTGCATCATATACAACTCTTCCTTAAGGAAACCGTTAAGGAACGCTGTTTTGACATTCATCTGCCAAATTTCATAATCGAAAAATGCAGCTATTGCTAACATGATTCTGACGGACTTAAGCATCGCTACGGGTGAGAAGGTCTCATCGGAGTCAACTCCTTGAACTTGTGAAAAACCTTTTGCCACAAGTCGAGCTTTATAGACGGTGACATTACCGTCTGCGTCCGTCTTCTTCTTGAAGATCCATTTATTCTGAATGGCCTTTCGCCCTTCAGGTAATACTTCCAAAGTCCATACTTTGTTTTCATACATGGATCCCATCTCGGATTTCATGGCCTCTAACCATTTGTCAGAATCCGGGCCCACCATCGCTTCTCCATAGCTCGTAGGTTCATCGTTGTCCAACAACATGACCTCTAAGACAGGGTTACCGTACCACTCAGGGGCGGTACATATCCTTGTCGACCTACGAGGTTCGATAGTAACTTGATCCAAAGCTTCATGATCATCATCATCAGCTTCCTCTTCAACTGACGTAGGTTCCGCAGAAACATCTTTCTGCACTGTGCTACTCTCCGGTTGAAGTAAAGGTTCAACAACCTCATCAAGTTCTATCTTCCTCCCACTCAATTCTTTCGAGAGAAACTCTTTCTCGAGAAATGACCCGTTCTTAGCGACAAACACTTTGCCCTCGGATCTGAGATAGAAGGTGTACCCAACCGTCTCTTTTGGGTATCCTATGAAGACGCATTTGTCCGCTTTGGGTTCGAGCTTTTCTGGCTGAAGCCTTTTGACATAAGCATCGCAGCCCCAAACCTTAAGAAATTATAACTTTGGTTTCTTGCCAAACCACAGTTCATATGGCGTCGTCTCAACGGACTTAGATGGTGCCCTATTTAAAGTGAATGCAGCTATCTCTAACGCATAACCCCAAAATGATAGTGGCAAATCGGCAAGAGACATCATAGAACGCACCATATCCAATAAGGTTCGATTACGACGTTCGGACACACCATTACGCTGTGGTGTTCCAGGTGGCGTCAAATGTGAAACAATTCCACATTGTCTTAAGTGATTGCCAAACTCATAACTCAGATATTCTCCCCCTCGATCAGATCATAGGAATTTGATCTTCTTGTTACGATGATTCTCAACTTCACTCTGAAATTGCTTGAACTTTTCAAACGTTTCAGACTTGTGCTTCATTAAGTAAATATACCCATATCTACTCAAATCGTCGGTGAAGGTGAGAAAATAACGATATCCACTGCGCGCCTCAATGCTCATCGGACCGCACACATCAGTATGTATGATTTTCAACAAGTCACTTGCCCGTTCCATTGTTCCGGAGAACAGGGTCTTAGTCATCTTGCCCATGAGGCATGGTTCGCATGTGTCAAGTGATTCAAAATTAAGAGACTCCAAAAGTCCATCGGCATGGAGTTTCTTCATGTGTTTTACACCAATATGACCTAAGTGGCAGTGCCACACGAATGTGGTACTATCATTATCAACTCTACATCTTTTGGCATCAATGTTATGAACATGTGTATCATCACTATCGAGATTCAATAAGAATAAACCCCTCACAATGGGTGCATGACCATAAAAGATATTACCCATATAAATAGAACAACCATTATTCTCTGATTTAAATGAGTAACCGTATCACATTAAACAAGATCCAGATATAATGTTCATGCTCAACGCAGGCACTAAATAACAATTATTCAGGTTCATCACTAATCCCGATGGTAATCGAAGAGCGAGCGTGCCGACGGCGATCACATCAACCTTGGAACCATTTCCCACGCGCATCGTCACTTCGTCCTTCGCCAGCCTCCGTCTATTCCGTAGTTCCTGCTTTGAGTTGCAAATGTGAGCAACCGAACCGGTATCAAATACCCAGGCACTACAATGAGAGTTGGTAAGGTACACATCAATAACATGTATATCATATATACCTTGTTTGGCATTGGCCCCCTTCTTGTCGGCCAGATACTTGGGGCAATTCCGCTTCCAGTGGCTAATCCCCTTGCAATAGAAGCACCCAGTTTCCAGCTTGGGTCCAGCCTTGGGTTTCTTCACGGGAGGGGCAACTGCTTTGCCACTCTTCTTGGAGTTACCCTTCTTGCCCTTGCCGTTCTTCTTGAAACTAGTGGTTTTATTGACCATCAACACTTGATGCTCCTTCTGGATGTCTGACTCAGCGACTTTCAGCATCGCAAATAGCTCGGCAACTGATTTGTTCATCCCTTGCATGTTATAGTTCAACACAAAGTTTTTGTAGCTAGGTGGTAGCGATTGAAGAACTCTGTCAGTGACCGCCTCTGGCGGGAGCACAATTCCCAACTCAGCCAGACGGTTGTAATACCCAGACATTCTGAGTATGTGCTCACTGACAGACCCGTTCTCCTCCATCTTGCAAGCATAGAATTTATCGGAGGTCTCATACCTCTCGATCCGGGCATTCTTTTCAAAAATAAACTTCAACTCCTGGAACATCTCATATGCTCCATGACGTTCAAAACGCCTTTGAAGTCCCAGTTCTAAGCCATACAACATGGTGCACTGAACTATTGAGTAATCATCAACACGTGCCTGCCAGGCGTTCATAACGTCCACAGACGCTGGAGGGGGTTGCTCACCGATCGGTGCATCAAGGACATAAGCCTTTTGGGCAGCCATGAGGATAATCCTCAGATTACGGGCCCAGTCTACAAAGTTACTTCCATCATCTTTTAGCTTGGCTTTCTCTAGGAACGCATTGAAATTCAGGGAAGCTACCGCACGAGCCATTGATCTACAACATAAATTTGCAAAGACAACTTAGACTATTGTTCAAGATAATGAGTTTAGTTAATCATATTACTTAAAAAAACTCCCACTCAAATTGACATCCCTCCGGTCATCCGAGTGTAACATGATCCAAATTCACCAAACCAAGTCCGATCATCATGTGAGGTGAGGTGGTTTTAATGGTGAACATCTCCATGTTGATCATTGTAACACCCCCTCTGCAATGAGCTACAGTGATCACTTTGCTAAATGCTAAGCTACTTGTTTAGTGAGTAATGATCACAGTGATAACCATATCTCATTTCAAACTCCTTTTGAATTCAAAGTCATTTTGCAAATGAAAAATAAAGTTGCACCAAAATTTCTGCAAAATAGTTCACCATGTTGCAAATAATCCCAAGGCAATTATAAAATGGAAACCAACATTATTTGAAATGTTAAAATGCCCCTAAGATAATTAAAACAGTAACAAAACAGCAACATTTAATCCATTTCCATTTAAATAAAATTCAAATGAAAACGTTTATTCACCAAACCAATTTCTGGCAGTGCTGTAATTGACAACATATTTATGTAACATAATTTATATTTTACCAAAGTCATTAAGTGACATAACTATTTACTAAACAGGAGTGAAAACAGAAAACAAAAATAAAAAAGGAAAATGGAAAAGCTACTGTGCATCCGGCCCAATTGGAACAGCAGTGGCCCGGCCCAGCCCCACCTTCACCCACCTGCCCCTCCCCTGCGTGTCACCACTGCCATGGCCGAGCGCACGCCGCGCCGCCCCCAGTCGCCACGGCATCGAGCAGGTGAGCCGCTGGGTGGTTAAGGCCTCACCTGCTCCCCCCTGGACACCTCCATTGGTTTCCCCCTCTCTCCCTCGCGCTCGCTCTCTCTTTCTCTCCCGAGCTCGCCCATTCACGACCGTCGCCGCCTCGCCGTCGTTTGTGTGGCCAGGAGCTTCCCCCGCGCAGCCCCGATCTGTCCAGGAGGACCCCCGGCATCGACCACTTCGTCCGCGGGCGTCAGAATGAGCCGGGGCGCCGCCGAGCCGCCAGCTCGAGCCGTTCCCCTCACCGGGATCCGCCGTCGACCGCCGCCTTGAACCAGCGTCTCCGGCCGCTTCGGGCTTCCCCGAGCTCTCTCCCGGCCTCTCTGTGAGCTTCCGGCCCCTCGTGGCCTCTTCCCTCTCTCCCCGCGTCCCCGTATGCGCCGGCCCGTCGAGCGCCACCCGTAGACGTCGTCGACCGTCGTTGGACCGGTCAGCCCTGGTCGTGCCAGCCTGTGTCGTTTGGACCACCGGCCGTGCCTCGCTGTGCCCGTTCGTTGGGTGCACGCGGCCGTACCTTTGGCCGCCGGAGCCGCTCCGAGCCCGCAGCCGTGCTCCGGCTATCGCCGGCAGGCACGCTCACGCGCGCGCGCAGTTAGTTTAACCGGCCAGATTAGTTTAGCACTAATTAACCACCATAGTTTAACTGCTAACAGCCGCTGACAGCTGGGCCCCTCTGTTTAATAACGTTTCGGTTAATTTATGACACTGACGTGTGGGCCGTCAACACTGTAGCAGCTAATTAGTTTAATTACACTGACAGTAGACCCCACCTAGTTAATTAGTCTAATTAAAATATTTAGATTAACCCTGTGCCTATGACAACTGGGACCCACTGGTCCTGTTGACCAGTCAACGCTGACCAGTCAACTGCTGACTGTGCAGTTGACTGGGCCCCACTGTCAGCCTCTTAGCTCTCTGTTGTGTACACTATTCTGTGTGCACTTAACAATTTTCCTTTTAATTTCGAAATTGAATTAATTCCAGAGATTACAGAATATTGAATAAACTTTGAAAAATCATAGAAAATAAACCGTAACTCGGATGAAAATAATTTATATATGAAAAACAATCAGAAAAATGAGACGAATCCGGATACGCTAACCACATGCCTGTCAGGTGCCCCTAACTACCTAAACATGGAACCGTCCCCTCCGGTTCATCTGTCTGACAGACGTTCGGAACCAGGAAAACTTTCCCGTTAAATTCTTGCTCCGTCTGTAGCACTTAACATTGCACTAGGTCACCCCTGCACTGCGTATTACCATGTCTTGCTTTGTGATTGCTTTTGTTGCTGTATATTTATTTGTTTCCTCCCCCTCTTCTCCCTCGGTAGATCCCAGTACCGACGTAGCCCCTGAGGACTGCTACTCCACCGACGACCCCTCTTTTGCAGCAGAGCTTCCAGGCAAGCAACCCCCCCTTGAACATGCCTATATCACCTATTCTTTCTGCCTCATGCTTGCATTAGAATTGCTACAGTTATTGTTCCGAAATACCTATTCTGATGCATAGCCTATTTTTGTAACTGTTGTTGATACCATCCCTGTTATCCTAAATGCTTAGAATAGGTTGGTTGGTAAACCATCTGTGGCCCCTCTTCATTGTCCTAGTTGCCCCGCTTTACTACCAGTGCCCCGTTCGATGAGATCGACGGGCTGAGACCAGCACATCACCGCACAACCCTAAGTTGCTCGACCCTGCAGAGCTACCATCGAGTGCCGAGGGTGATACCTCTTATCTCACTCTGGATGTTGCCTCTGTAGTATAGATAGTCGGCAGTGGATATCGAGGGTGATTCCTCTTAACACCACCTCCGATGAAGCTTCTGTCGTGCAACCCCGCAAGTGTGAATCCAATGAGGGTGATTCCTCCGGGTTCACCTTGACGGATACATAAAGTAGGAATCCAATGAGGGTGATACCTCGGATTCCCTCTTGGTGTTATGGACACCCGGATACTTGGACTTTACTACTGTTACTTGGTAAAGTCGGGTCGACCCTGAGGGGTACCCGCGCGAGCATATGATGCGAGAATGTGGAGTCGGGTTGACCTGGAGGGTACCCGCGAGATAACTACGTGGCGTGGCCGGGCATTCTTAGCCCTTGCCGCAAGTCCACGAGACGGGGCGACGGGGTCACATCGATCGTGAGTCTCTGCTCGTTACCGCGCGCTCCCAATACACTAACGATTTGGATATTTGATCCGAGTAGGCCTCTGGCCTAATAGCACTAACCATCACGCGGGAATAAATATGGGTACTCTGCGTCGTGGCATCAGCCGAAGCTCTCTAGACGTCAGCGACTGAGCAGCGCGCGCCGGATTGGACTGGTTATGCCCGTGCTTGTATTAAGGGGGCTAGGTCTGCTTCCGGCTGCCCACGCAACGTGCAGGAGTGCAAAGGGCGATGGGCCGAAGACCCCTGCGTGCATAGGGTTAGTCCGGTGTGCTGACCTCTCTGTTGAGCCTAGGTAGGGCTGCGGCGTGTCATTTTGACCGAGGCCGGGCAGGACCCAGAAAAGTGTGTCCGACCGGAGTTAATCGAGCATGGTGGGTAAGTTGGTGCACCCCTACAGGGAAGTAAATCTATTCGAATAGCCGGATCCTCGGTAACGGACGCTCGGAGTTGTATCCCGATCGATACAACTAGAACTTAATATTGGGATGAGATATGGATATGATGGCTCCGGGATTGCTTTCTCGCAGGGAGTCGAGGAAGGATCTCTGGGCGTTACTATAATATAATTGTTACTATATTATATGTTACTCTACTCTCTTCTAATGCTGCAAGACCGCTGAAGATGCTAGTCTTCGATAGGACTAGGCCTCCTCTCTATTCTGGCATTTCTGCAGTCCAGTCCACATGTACAGCCTTCCTTTGATAATGTTGCATACATAGAATAGATCTGATGTAAGTCTTGCTGAGTACTTTGGATGAGTACTCACGGTTGCTTTGCTTCCTCTTTTTCCCATACCTGAATGATGCGACCAGATGACGGAGCCCAGGAGACAGCTGCCCCCGCCGACGACCACTACTACCACCCCAAGGGTGGCTACTACTACGAGTTGGCTGACGACCAGGAGTAGGTTCGGAGGGTCCCAGGCAGGAGGCCTGCGCCTTTTCGATTGTAGTCTTTGTTTTGCCCAGCCTTCTTAAGGCCTATCTGTTTTATCTTTTGTATTTGTACTCAGATATCTGATGCTTTCGCTGACGCTTGTAAGCGAGCTTATGTATTCGAGCCCTCGAGGCCCCTGGCTTGTAATAGAAAGCTTGTATGACTTTTATTTGTGTTTAGAGTTGTGTTGTGATATCTTCAAGTGAGTCCTTAGGCTTGGTCGTGTGCATTTGCGTGTATGGTTAGTGCACGATTGAGCCGGGGGCGTCACAATCATATCTACTATATGACTCATGTTCGACCTTTCGGTCTCTTGTGTTCCGAGGCCATGTCTGTACATGCTAGGCTCGTCAAGTTTAACCCGAGTGTTCCGCATGTGCAAAACTGGCTTGCACCCATTGTATGTGAACGTAGAGTCTATCACACCCGATCATCACGTGGTGCTTCGAAACGATGAACTTTCGCAACGGTGCACACTCGGGGAGAACACAATTTTATCTTGAAATTTTTAGTGAGGGATCACCTTATAATGCTACTGTCGTCCTAAGCAAAATAAGATGCATAAAAGGATTAACATCACATGCAAATCATAAGTGACATGATATGGCCATCAACTCGTGCTTTTGATCTCCATCTCCAAAGCACCGGCATGATCTCCATCGTCACCGGCATGACACCATGATCTCCATCATCATGATCTCCATCATCGTGTCGCCATCGGGGTTGTCACGCCAACCATGCTTCTACTACTATTGCTACCGTTTAGCGACAAAGTAAAGCATTACATAGCGCTTAAAGATTGACACGCAGGTCATACAATAAATAAAGACAACCCTATGGCTCCTGCCGGTTGCCGTATGCATCGACATGCAAGTCGATATTAACTATTACAAACATGATCATCTCATACATCAAATATATTTCATCATGTCATTGGCCATATTGCTACTTGTAGACTGCATTGGATTTTTGTCCCTGAAGAGGAGAGGATGATGCAGCACAGTAGAGTAAGTATTTCCCTCAGTTAAGAAACCAAGGTTATCAATCCAGTAGGAGAACCAAGCAACACCACGTAAACAACACCTACACACAAAACACAAACCCTCGCACCCAACGCAAACGAGAGGTTGTCAATCTCTCGGCGGTCAAGTAACGAGATTAAAAGGTATATGATAGATTGATAGATTGATAAATAAATAAAAGATAAAAAAGTGCAGCAAGTATTTTTGGTATTTTTGTATAAGTAAACAAGATAGATCTTATGATAAAAGTAGACCCGGGGGCCGTAGAGTTCACTAGAGGCATCTCTCAAGAAAATAGCATACGGTGGGTAAACAAATTACTGTTGGGCAATTGATAGAAAAGCAAATAATTATGACGCTGTCCAAGGCAATGATCATGATATAGGCATCACATCCAAATCAAGTAGACCGACTCCTGCCTGCATCTACTACTATTACTTCACACATCGACCGCTATCCAGCATGCATCTAGTGTATTAAGTTCAAGAGAACGAAGTAATGCATTAAGAACGATGACATGATGTAGTCAAGATAAACGCAAATAAGAATTCATCCCAACTTGTTATCCTTAATGGCAACAATACTTGCGTGTCAACTCCCCTTCTGTCACTAGGACTGAGCACCGCAAGATCGAACCCATTACCGAGCACCTCTTCCCATTGCAAGAAGATCCAATCTAGTTGGCCAAACCAAACCAAAACTTCGGAGAAGAAATACAAGGCTATACTAAATCATGCATAAAAGAGATCAGAGAAGAACTCAAATAAAACAAGGATATATCTGATCATAAACTCACAATTCATCGGATCCCAACAAACACACCGCAAAAAGTCATTACATCGGAGGGATCTCCATGAAGATCATGGAGACCATTGTATTGAAAAACACAAAGAGAGAGAGAGAGCCATCTAGCTACTACCTACGGACCCATAGGTCTATGGAGAACTACTCACGCAACATCGGAGAGGCGGCAAGGATGATGTAGAGCCCCTCCGTGAGGAGTTCCCCCTCCGGCGGAGTACCGAAGAAGGCCTCCAGATGGGATCTCGCGAGAACAGAGGCTTGTGGTGGCGGAAAAAGTATTTCGTGGGCTCCCCTAGGGTTTTTGGAATTCTTCTGAATTTATAGAGCTGGAAGTAGGGCAAAAGGAGCCGGGAGGGGCCCACATGGCACTGGGGCGGCCCCCCCTTGGGCGCGCCCAGGTGCCATGTGGGGCCCTCCAAACGTTTCTTCCTTGGCTTCCAAGTTCCTGATGATCCTTATCTCCAAAAAAAATATCTCCAAAAAGTTTCGGGATGATTTGATCTTATCTGATATTGATTTTCTGTAAAACAAAAACAGGGCAGAAAACAGGAACTGGCACGTGGCACTAAGTTAATAGGTTAGTCCCCAAAAATGATAAAAAAATGTATGAAATGATAATAAAAACATCCTAGAATAATAATATCATAGCATGGAACAAGCAAAAAATAATAGATACGTTGGAGACGTATCACATATCACATCACAACATACCATGCAAAAACAAGTTAGACGTCCTCTAATTTGTTGTTGCATGTTTTACGTGGCTGCTATGTGTATCTAGCAAGAACGATTCTTACCTACGCAAAACCACAACGGTGATATGCAAGTTGCTATTTAACCTTCTACAAGGACCGCCTTTGTCGAATCCGATTCAACTAAGGTGGGAAAGACAGACACCCGCTAGCCATCTTATGCAACATAGTCGCATGTCAGTCGATGGAACCGGTCTCATGTACGTGGACATGTAAAGTTGGTCCGGGCCGCTTCATCCCACAATACCGCTGAATCAAGAAAAGACCAAGGAAGGAAGCAATCTGAATATCAACGCCCAGAAACTCCTTTGTGTTCTACTCGTGATGTCATCTACGCATAGACCTAGCTCATGATGCCACTATTGGGGAACGTTGCTTGGGAAACAAAAAATTTCCTACGCTCACCAAGATCAATCTAGGAGATGCACATCTACGAGAGGAGAGATCAGATCCACATACCCTTGTAGATCGCTAAGCGGAAGCGTTAAGAAATGCGGTTGATGTAGTCGAACGTCTTCACGATCCAATCACGATCCGTCCCGCGAACTCCCGATCCAAGCGCCGGACGGACGGCACCTCCGCGTTCAACACACGTACGGCTTGATGACGACTTCACCTCCTCGATCCAGTGAGCGGTGGTGAAGTAGAAGCTTGAGTCCTTCGGCAGCATGATGGCGTGGCGGCGGTGGTGGTGGAGGAATTTCAGCAGAGCTTCGCCAAGCACTACGCGGGAGGAGAAAGACTGCGAGGGAGAGAGAGGCAGCGCCGTGGCAGGGATTGGGGTGCGGCTGCCCTCTCTCTACCTCTCTATATATAGGGGGAAGGGGGGAGGAGGGTGCGCCCTAGGGTTTCCCTAGGGGGGGCCAGCGGCCACAGGGGGGAAACCCTAGATGGGTTTGTGCGCCTCCCCCCCGGGAGACTTGGCCCCCAAGCCAGAGGGGGGCGACTGCCCTAGGGGGCGCCCCCACCCCTTCTGGTTACATGGGATGGGGTGAGGGGGGCGCACATCCCCTTAGTGGGCTGGTTTGCCCCCTCCCCTTGGCCCATGGGGCCCCCCAACACTTGTCGGGGCCCCCCGAAACCACTTTCGGCACTCCGTCGTTTCACACGGTACCCGCGGAACACTTCCGGACTTCGATTCCCTTCGTCCTATATATCGATCTTCACCTCCGGACCATTCCGGAGTTCCTAGTCACGTCCGGGATCTCATCCGAGACTCCGAACAACCTTCGGTAACCACCATAATGACTCAACTATAATAATACCGTCACCAAACGTTAAGTGTGTAGACCCTGCGGGTTCGAGAACTATGCAGACATGACCGAGACACCTCTACGGTCAATAACCAATAGCGGGACCTGGATGCCCATATTGGTTCCCACATATTCTACGAAGATCTTTATCGGTCGAACCTCGATGTCAAGGATTCAGTCAATCCCGTATGCAGTTCCCTTTGTCCGTCGGTATGTTACTTGCCCGAGATTCGATCGTCGGTATCTCTATACCTAGTTCAATCTCGTTACCGACAAGTCTCTTTACTCGTTCTGTAATACAAGATCCCGTGGCTAACTTCTTAGTCACATTGCTTGCAAGCTTGTTGTGATGTTGTATTACCGAGTGGGCCCTGAGATACCTCTCCGTCATACGGAGTGACAAAACCCAGTCTCGATCCATGCCAACTCAACAGACACCCTCGGAGATACCTGTAGAGCATCGTTATAGTCACCCAGTTACGTTGCGATGTTTGATACACACAAGGTACTCCTCCGGTGTCAATGAGTTGCATGATCTCATGGTTATAGGAACAGATACTTGACATGCAGAAAACAATAGCAATAAACTTGACACGATCATATGCTACGTTCATAGTTTAGGTCTTGTCCATCACATTATTCTCCTAATGATGTGATCCCGTTATCAAATGACAACTCATGTCTATGACCTGGAAACCATGGCCATCTTTGATCAACGAGCTAGTCCGGTAGAGGCTCACTAGGGACATGTTGTTTGTCTATGTACCCACACATGTATTTGAGTTTCCAATCAATACAATTATAGCATGGATAATAAACGATTATCATGAACAAGGAAATATAATAATAACCATTTTATTATTGCCTCTAGGGAATATTTCTAACATCATCCCCCCGACAACTCCGTTTAGCCACGTTCCAAATAATGTGTTGATGCAAATTGGAGGATTAACGTTGAAGGCTATATGAATCGTGCGCCACAATAATTTTGCCAACGGGAAATCAAGAAAGAGGTGTTGTATAGTTTCATCCTGGTCACAATAATAACAACGAGAGCTACCTACCCAGTTTCGCTTAACCAAATTATCTTTCGTTAAAATCACTCCCTTGTGGACAAACCACATGAAGATTTTAATTCTAAGCGGAACTTTAATCTTCCAAATATGTAGGGATCTCGGAATTGGCCGAGTATCAATTAAATCCATGTACATAGACTTCACAGAGAAACTACCACTCGTTGATAATTTCCAATGAATGGTATCTGCCTGGTCAGAGAATTGAACCTCCATCAATCTACAGACCAAGTGCAACCACGAAGTCCACCATTCCCCCACCAAAGACCTCCTGAATTGGATATTAAGGGAGACCGAATGCAATACTGTAGCAACATAATCTTCCTTACGTTGTACAATATGATATAGAGTGGGACATTGCAGGGCTAAGGGTGTCTCCCCTAACCATGCATCTTCCCATAATCTGGTCGAGCGACCATTACCAATAATGAATTTTACCCTCTGAAAAAGGAGACTTTCATCCTCATCAACCCTTTCCAGAAAGGTGAATCATTAGGCCTAGCAGTGACCTGGTCCAGAGTCTTAGATTGAAGGTATTATTACGCAAAATTTGTATCCACGTACCCTCAGTCTCGGTAGAAAGCCGGAATAGCCATTTGGAGAGAAGGCATTTATTCTTAACTTCTAAATTCTTGATCCCTAGACCACCTTGGTCTTTGGGTCTGCAAATAATATCCCATCTGGCCAACCTGTACTTCTTCTTAACCTCATCAGATTTCCAGAGAAATTGAGATCGATAGAAGTCTAATCTTTTCCGTACCCCTACCGGTACATCAAAGAAGGAGAGGAGGAACATCGGCAGACTCGTCAGCACCGAGTTTATCAGCACAAGTCGACCTCCATAGGACATAAGCTTGCCCTTCCAGCAGCTTAGCCTTTTTTCAAAACGATTTTCAATGCACTTCCACTCCTTATTAGTCAATCGGCGGTGATGAATGGGAATCCCTAGGTAACTAAATAGTAGTGAACCCATTTCACAATCGAAAAGTGCTACTTGTAAACTGCGTTGGATTTTTATCCCCGAAGAGGAGAGGATGATGCATCACAGTAGAGTAAGTATTTAACTCAGTTAAGAAACCAAGGTTATCAATCCAGTAGGAGAACCAAGCAACACCACGTAAACAGCACCTGCACACAAAACGCAAACCTTCGCACCCAACGCAAACAAGAGGTTGTCAATCTCTCGGCGGTCAAGTAACGAGATAAAAGATATATGATAGATTGATAGATTTATAATAAAATAAAAGATAAAAATATGCAGAAAATATTTTTGGTATTTTTGTATAAGAAAACAAGATAGATCTTATGATAAAAGTAGACCCGGGGGCCGTAGTGTTCACTAGAGGCTTCTCTCAAGAAAATAGCATACGGTGGGTAAACAAATTACTGTTGGGCAATTGATAGAAAAGAAAATAATTATGACGCTATCCAAGGCAATGATCATGATATAGGCATCACATCCAAAACAAGTAGACCGACTCCTGCCTGCATCTACTACTATTACTTCACACATCGACCGCTATCCAGCATGCATCTAGTGTATTAAGTCCAAAAGAACGAAGTAATGCATAAAGAACGATGACATGATGTAGTCAAGACAAACACTAATAAGTATTCATCCCAACTTTTTATCCTTAATAGCAACAATACATGCGTGTCAACTCCCCTTCTGTCACTAGGACTGAGCACCGCAAGATCGAACCCATTACCGAGCACCTCTTCCCATTGCAAGAAGATCCAATCTAGTTGGCCAAACCAAACCAAAACTTCGGAGAAGAAATACAAGGCTATACTAAATCATGCATAAAAGAGATCAGAGAAGAACTCAAATAAAACAAGGATAGATCTGATCATAAACTCAGAATTCATCGGATCCCAACAAACACACCGCAAAAAGTCATTACATCGGATGGATCTCCATGAAGATCATGGAGACCATTGTATTGAGAAACAAAAAGAGAGAGAGAGCCATCTAGCTACTAACTACAGACTCGTAGGTCTATGGTGAACTACTCACGCAACATCGGAGAGGCGGCAAGGATGATGTAGAGCCCCTCCGTGATGAGTTCCCCCTCCGGCGGTGTACCGGAGAAGGCCTCCAGATGGGATCTCTCGAGAATAGAGGCTTGTGGCGGCGGAAAAAGTATTTCATTGACTCCCCTGGGGGTCCTGGAATATCTCTGAATTTATAGTGGTGGAGGTAGGTCAAATGGACGCAGGGGGCCCACTTGGCACCTGGGCGCCCCCCCACGGGGGCGCGTCGTGGTGCCATGTGGCCCCCTCTTTCATCTTCTGCCTTGGCTTCCAAGTTCCTGATGATCCTTATCTCCAGAAAAAAATCTCCAAAAAGTTTCGGGACAATTTGATCTTATCTGATAGTGATTTTCTGTAAAACAAAAATAAGGCAGAAAACAGGAACTGGCACATGGCAATAAGTTAATAGGTTAGTCCCCAAAAATGATGTAAAATGTATGAAATGATATTAAAAACATCCAAGAATGATACTATCATAGCATGGAACAATCAAAAATAATAGATACGTTGGAGACGTATCAAGCATCCCCAAGCTTAACTCCTGCTCGTCCTCGAGTAGGAAAGTGACAAAACAAATTTTTGATTGTGGAATGCTACCCAATGATGACCAACAAGTATAGGGGATCAATCGTAGTCCTTTCGATAAGTAAGAGTGTCGAACCCAACGAGGAGCAGAAGGAAATGACAAGTGGTTTTCAGCAAGGTGGTTTCTGCAAGCACTGAAACAAGCGGTAACAGATAGTTTGATAGCAATGTAATTTGTAACGAGTAACAAGTGACAAACGTAAATAAGGTGCAGCAAGATAGCCCAATCCTTTTGAGTGCAAAGGACAGGCCGGAACAAGTACTTATAGTGATGCAAACGTTCTTGAGGACACACGGGAATTTCATCTAGTCACTTTCACCATGTTCATTTGATTCGCGTTCGCTACTTTGATGATTTGATATGTGGGTGGACCGGTGCTTGGGTGCTGTTCTTACTTGAACAAGCCTCCCACTTATGATTACCCTCTCTCGCAAGCATCCGCAACTACGAAAGAAGAATTAAGACAAAGTCTAACCATAGCATTAAACATGTGGATCCAAATCAGCCCCTTACGGAATAGCGCATAAACTGGGGTTTAAGCTTCTGTCACTCTAGCAACCCATCATCTAATTACTACTCCACAATGAGTTCCCTTAGGCCCATGAATGGTGAAGTGTCATGTAGTCGACGTTCACATGACACCACTAAGAGAATCACAACATACATATCATCAAAATATCGAACGAATGCCAAATTCACATGATTACTTATGACAAGACTTCTCCCATGTCCTCAAGAACAAAAGTAACTACTCACACATCATCATCATGTTCATGATCAGAGAGGAAATAAATGACATGAAGGATCTGAACATTTAGTAATTCACCAAGCAAATCCACTAGCATCAACTACGATAAGTAATCAACACTACTAGCTACACACAAGTACCAATCTAATGTTTTGACACAAAGATTGAATACAAGAGATGAACTAGGGATCGAGATGAGATGGTGCTGTGGTTGATGATGATGAAGATTGGTCCTCCCATGATGAGAGGGTTGTTGGTGATGACGAAGGCTTCGATTTCCCCCTCCCGGAGGGAAGTGTCTCCGGCAGAATCTGCCCACCGGAGAGCCAAATTGCTCCTGCTCTAGTTCTGCCTCGTGGCGGCGGCGCCTCGTCCTGAAAGTCTCCCCATAAAAGTTTTAGGGTAAAATGACTTATATACCAGAAGGAGAGGGCCGGAGTTGGGCCAGGGGCTCCACACAACATCAGGGCGCGCCTCAGGGGGGGGGGGGGCGCCCAGGTGCTGTGTGAGCACCTGGCAGCCCTCCTCCGGTTGTTCTCTGGCCCAGTATTTTTTATATATTCCAAAATAATTCCTCATGAAATTTCAGCCCATTTGGAGATGTGCAGAATAGGTATCTCTGCTGTAGCTTTTTCAGGCCCTGAAGTCCAGCTGCCGGCATTCTCCCTTCTTGTGTAAACCTTGCATATTAAGAGAGAAAAGGCATTAGAAATACTCCATGAAGTGCTATATTGATCGAAAACTTTATAAATGACAGCAATAAAACATGATGCAAAATGGACGTATCAACTCCCCCAAGCTTAGACCTCGCTTGTCCTCAAGCGAAAACCAAAATCGAAAAACATGACCACATGCTTAGAGAGTCATGGTGGCAACGGGGATGGGGATGACCGGGGATGACTCCACCATCCCCGCCCCGATCCCCGCCAATCCCCATACCCGTGAGCCCCATGAAGCTTCGCGGGGACAAAACGCCCCCCATCCCCGTCAATATCGGGTACCCGGTACCCGTCGGGTATCCATGGGGATCTCAAAACTGACTGGGATAGGTGAGATTGGAGAGAGCATGGTTGTTGGGATAGGTGGAGAAAAATAATTGTGTGAAATGTCTAGGTATTAATCTATATATTATGCATTTGTAGTACGCATGGCATAGTTTTTCGGGTATCCATGGAGTCCCCACGGGGGGGGGGGGGGGATTTTATCCCCATCCCCGCCCCGCGAGACAAACGGGTACCCACCAGACAATATCCATGGGGTGAATTTGTCCCCCATCACCGCTCCATGATGGGTAAATCCCCGCGGGTACCCGTCCCCACGGGGAATATTGCCATCTTGATTAGAGAGAGAGGTGTCGATAAAAACAAAATACGGACATGGAAGCATCATGAACAATATTATAGCAGCAACAAACATTATCATAGACTTCATATGAATGAGTAACAATTCACCACAATGCTGAAGTATGAAGCATAAACTTTCTTGAAAACTAACAAACTATGTTCTTGGTCAACAATGCAATCGCAATTCATTGTATTTTCAGGAAGGGTCACATGTAGGAGCCTTTTGGCAAGTCCACATACTCAACTATCATTTAGTCTTTCATGATTGCTAACACTCACACCATGCATATGGAGCATAAAGTTTCAGCCAGACACATAGAAAGATAGGGGCTTAGAGGTTTGCCTCCCAACTTATTCACCTCAAGGGTGATGTCAACAATAATAACTCATGCTCACTCACATTCAACTGGATATATGTGCCTAGATCTTTCCCCACCACATGATGCTTGCCAAGGAGTAAAATAAAAAGGGAATAGAGGGAATAACTTTGACTCTTTGCATAAAAGTAAATGATAGGCCCTTCGCAGAGGGAAGCAGAGGTTGTCATGCGCTTTTAGTTTTGGATGCACTGACTCTTAGTGCAAAGGAACGTCACGTGATATTGCCCCTTATGATAGGAAACTTTATTATGCAGTCTATCGGTTTTATTCTTTGCCATCACAAGCTCGTACCACGCTTATTTTCCCTTACAATAAAAGACCATACATGTTTAGGAGCAATTTTTATTGCTTTATTGCACCGATGACAACTTACTTGAAGGATCTTACTCAATCCATAGGTAGGTATGGTGGACTCTTATGGCATGTATTTGGTTAAGGGGTTTTGGATGCACAAGTAGTATCTCTACTTAGTGCGGAATTTTTTGGCTACCAAAAGTATTGGGCAAGCATCCCATGTTGGAGGATCCATGACAATATAACTTCTATGTGAATGTGAACAAACATAACCCATTACGTTGTCTTCCTTGTCCAACATCAACCATTTGACATATAATACTTAATGGGTGCTCACAATCACAAAAGATGTCCAAGATAGTATATTTGCATGTGAATCTTCTCTTCCTTATTAACTCTTTCATGAATTGCATTATTGACCAATGCTATGTTTGTCAACCTTCAATAAATTTTACCACTTATACTTTTCTTTATGTGATGTCATTACTCACCATAAGAATAGCATATGATCTTTCTTTTTCTTTTCTTTTCATTATTTCTTTTCTTTTGATCAAAACATAAAGGTAAAAGAGGCAAGGCTCAAACTACTCTTTATTATATAACTCACACACGATTACATAGATAGATAGATCATGAAACTAACACTCAAAGATAGATCATACTAAACTTTTATTCTACTAGATCACGAAATCACTAAAGATCGAATTGAAAATAAGTAAAGATAATAAAAGTGATGGTGATACGATACCGGGGCACCTCCCCCAAGCTTGGCACAAGCCAAGGGGAGTGCCCATACCCGTAGGATCAAGTTTCCTTCTTTGATGGTGGAGGTGGAGAAGGATCTTTAAGCTTGTTCAGTTTCCTCTTGAGCATAAATTTTTGTTCCCTCAGATCATCAACTTCCTGCTCGAGCCTCAATATCCTTTGACATAATTCTTGCTTTCTCTCCTACAGAAAACAAGAGGGGATAAACAAAACCTTGGGTTTTCTCCTTGTATTCAGGAGGCTCGATTTCTTGAACTTCACGTGCATGTCTCCAGGTTGAGGTAGAGGGGTCTCTTCTTCTTCCGAACTCACTTCCTCCTCCTTGCTTTCTTGTTCCTCATCTGAGAACAAGCCATAGGGATCTAGACCCCCATAGAGCTTTGGGTTGGTAAGATAATGTGAAATCTGGCTTTCATCATCAGAATCCTGGGAAGACATATTTTTGGATCTGCCAGAAAACAGCAAGAAACAAGAACAGAAGATATCTCGCGATACGGTGGTCAAAACGATTCGGGGGATATATATAGATTTTTTTATCTTGCAAAACAAGTAAACGAGAGGAAAACGGAGTCGGGAAGGTGCACCAGGGCCCCACACAACACCAGGGCGCGCCCCAGGGGGGGGGGCGCCCAGGTGCTGTGTGGGCACCTGGTGGACCCTCTCGGCTTCTTTTTATTTTTGTATTTTTCTAAATATCCAAAACTGACAGAATATATTTTTTCAGATTTTTCGGAGTCCGTTTACTTACCGTATCACGTACCTTTCCCTTTTTCAGTATTCTGGAGTGTTCCGGAAGGACTCCTTGATATATTCCTCAGGTGTGATTGTGTCAATAACATTAGTTTCGACATTAATGGGTGTACCTGAAATATAGTGCTTGATCCTTTGTCCATTTACCACCTTCGGGTTAGTACCTTCGGCATTGTTGATCTTTATGGCTCCAGAACGGTAAACCTCTTCGATAATGTATGGTCCTTCTCATTTGGAGAGGAGTTTACCTGCAAAGAACCTGAGGCGAGAATTATATAATAAAACATATTCACCCACCTTGAATTCTCTCTTTTGAATCCTCTTATCATGCCATCGTTTGACTTTTTCTTTGAATAGCTTGGCATTATCATAAGCCTGGGTTCTCCATTCATCAAGTGAGCTAATGTCAAACAATCTCTTTTCACCTGCAAGCTTGAAATCATAGTTAAGTTCTTTAATAGCCCAAAAGGCTTTATGTTCCAATTCAAGAGGTAAGTGACATGCTTTTCCATAAACCATTTTATAAGGAGACATACCCATAGGATTCTTATAAGCAGTTCTATAAGCTCACAAAGCATCATCTAATTTCTTAGACCAGTTCTTTCGAGATCTATTAATAGTCTTTTGCAAAATCAACTTTATCTCCCTATTACTTAACTCAACTTGACCACTAGATTGAGGATGATAGGGAGATGCAATTCTATGATTAACATCATACTTAGCAAGCATCTTACGGAAAGCACCATGAATAAAATGTGAACCACCATCAGTCATAATATATCTAGGGACTCCAAACCTTGGGAAAATAACTTCTTTAAGCATTTTAATAGAGGTGTTGTGATCAGCACTACTAGTAGGTATAGCTTCCACCCACTTAGTGACATAATCCACAGCAACAAGAATATGAGTATACCCATTGGACTTTGGAAAAGGTCCCATGTAATCAAAACCCCAAACATCAAATGGTTCAATAACAAGAGAATAATTCATAGGCATTTCCTGACATCTACTGATATTACCAGTCCTTTGACACTCATCACAAGATAAGACAAACTTACGAGCGTCCTTGAAGAGAGTAGGCCAATAAAAACCGGATTGCAATACCTTATGTGCGGTTCTATCTCCTGTATGGTGTCCTCCATAAGCTTCGGAGTGACACTTCCGAAGAATTTGTTCCTGTTCATGCTCAGGCACACAACGTCTAACAATACCATCCACACCTTCTTTATAAAGATGTGGGTCATCCCAGAAATAGTGTCTCAAATCATAAAAGAACTTTTTATTTTGCTGGTAAGTAAAACTAGGAGGTATAAACTTAGCAACAATATAATTAGCATAGTCCGCATACCAAGGAGTACTATGAGAAACATTAATAGCAGCTAATTGCTCATCAGGAAAACTATCATTAATAGGTTGTGGGTCATCAAGCACATTTTCCAATCTAGACAAGTTATCAGCCACGGGGTTCTCAACCCCTTTCCTATCAACAATATGAAGATCAAATTCTTGTAACAAAATAACCCATCTAATAAGCCTAGGCTTGGCATCCTTCTTTTCCATAAGATATTTAATAGCAGCATGATCAGTATGAATAGTAACTTTGGAATCAACAATGTAAGACCTAAACTTATCACAAGCAAACACAACTGCTAGAAACTCTTTTTCAGTAGTAGCATAATTCCTTTGGGCAGTGTCCAAAGTCTTACTAGCATAATGAATAACATTCAGTTTCTTATCAACTCTCTGCCCTAGAACAACACCAATAGCATAATCACTAGCATCACACATGATTTCAAAAGGTAAATCCCAATCAGGTGGCTGAACAATAGGTGCAGAAATTAAAACTGACTTAAGAGTTCCAAAGGCTTCTACACAATCATCATCAAAAACAAAAGGAACATCTTTTTGCAAAAGGTTGGTAAGAGGCCTAGAAATTTTAGAGAAGTCTTTAATAAATCTCCTATAGAAACCAGCATGACCGAGAAAACTTCTTATACCTTTGATATCCTTAGGACATGGCATCTTCTCAATAGCATCAACCTTAGCTTTATCAACCTCAATACCTCTTTCTGAAATTTTATGGCCCAAGACAATACCTTCATTAACCATAAAGTGGCATTTTTCCCAGTTCAAGACGAGATTTGTTTCTTCACATCTCTGCAAAACTCGATCAAGGTTGCTTAAGCACTCATCAAACGAAGTTCCATAAACGGAGAAATCATCCATGAAAACCTCAACAATCTTTTCACGAAAGTCAGAGAAAATAGCAGACATACATCTTTGAAAAGTAGCAGGTGCATTGCATAAACCAAAAGGCATACGTCTATAAGCAAAGGTTCCAAAAGGACAAGTAAAAGTGGTTTTCTCTTGATCAGATTGTGCAACAGGTATTTGAGAAAAACCAGAATAACCATCTAGGAAACAAAAGTGTGTGTGCTTAGACAGCCTTTCTAGCATTTGATCAATAAAAGGTAAAGGATAATGGTCTTTCCTAGTAGCTTTATTCAACTTTCTAAAATCTATCACCATCCTATAACCAGTTACTATCCTCTGAGGAATAAGCTCATCTTTATCATTAGGAACAACAGTAATACCACCCTTTTTAGGGACACAATGAACTGGACTTACCCATCTACTATCAGCTATAGGATAGATAATACCTGCTTCCAGAAGCTTTAATATTTCAGTTCTTACCACCTCTTTCATTTTTGGATTCAATCGACGTTGGTGATCAACAACGGGTTTAGCATCTGGCTCCATATTAATCTTGTGCTGACATAGAGTAGGACTAATGCCCTTAAGATCATCCAGAGTATACCCAATAGCAGCACGATGCTTCTTTAGAACTTTTAGTAATCTCTTTTCTTCGTGCGCTGAAAGGTTAGCACTGATAATAATAGGATATATTTTCTTTTCATCAAGATAAGCATATTTTAGAGTATCAGGCAATTGCTTCAATTCAAAAACAGGATCACTCTTAGGTGGAGGAGGACCTCCAAGAGTTTCAACAGGCAAATTATGCTTAAGAATAGGTGGCTGCTTAAAGAAAACTTCATCTATTTCATTCCTTTCATTCATATGCAAATCATTCTCATGCTCAAGCAAATATTGTTCTAAAGGTTCAGTAGGAGGCACCGCAATAGAGGCAAGACTAACAATCTCATCCTTGCTAGGCAACTCTATATCATGTGGTTGTGTACGAAACTTAGAGAAATTAAACTCATGAGACACACCACCAAAGTTGACACTAACAATCTCTTTGGCACAATCAATTTGAGCATTAACAATATTCAAGAAAGGCCTACCAAATATGATTGGGCAAAAGCTATCTTGAGGAGAACCAAGAACGAGAAAATCAGTAGGGTATTTGATCTTACCACATAAGACTTCAACATCTTTGACAATACCAAGTGGTGAAATAGTGTTTCTATCGGCGAGCTTAATAGTGACATCAATATCTTCAATCTCAGCAGGTGCAATATCATTCATGACTTCTTGGTATAAAGTAAAGGGAATAGCGCTTATGCTAGCACCCACATCACATAAACCATGATAGCAATGATCTCCAATTTTAACGGAAATAACAGGCATGCCAACTACGGGTCTATTTTTATTCTTAAGATCAGGACTAGCAATTCTAGATGCATTATCACAGAAAGAAATAACATGCTCATCTAATTCATCAACTAAAAGATCTTAAACTAAAGCAATGCTAGGTTCAACCTTAATTTGCTCAGGAGGTGCAGAAGTTCTAACATGACTTTTTCTAACAACGTAAGAAACTTTAGAATGCTCTTTAATTCTAACAGGAAAAGGAGGTTTCTCAAAATAAGTAGTAGGAACAACTGGATTAACATTGTAAACAATAGTTTTATCTTCCTTAAGTTCTGGGGGTTCTTCCTTAATATCTAAAGGAGGATGGTATTTAAACCAATTTTCCTTAGGAAGATCAACATGTGCAACAAATGATTCACAAAAAGAAGCTACTATCTTAGAGTCAAGTCCATACTTAGTGCTAAACTTGTGAAAAGCATCGGTTTCCATAAAAGATTTAACACAATCAAACTTAAGATTTATACCTGACTGATTACCCTTGTTGATCTCCCAATCCTCATAATTGCGCTTAATCTTCTCAAGAAGATCCCATCTGAATTCAATAGTCTTCTTCATAAAAGAGCCAGTCGAGGAAGAATCAAGCATAGTTCGATCATTATGAGAAAGCCGAGCATAAAAGTTCTGAAGAATTATTTCTCTTGAGAGCTCATGATTGGGGCATGTATGAAGCATATACTTAAGCCTCCACCAAGCTTGAGCGATACTTTCTCCTTCACGAGGCCAGAAATTATAGATGTAATTCCGGTCACGATGAACCAAGTGCATAGGATAAAATTTCTGATGGAATTCCAATTTCAACCGGTTCCAATCCCATGTATCAATATCATCACATAACCTATACCATGTCGAGGCCTTTCCCTCCAAAGATAAAGGGAATACTTTCTTCTTAGCTCTATCTCCAGATAAACCTGCAAGCTTAAACAATCCACAAATTTCATCCACATAGATCAAGTGCATATCAGGATGTTTAGTACCATCTCCTGCATAAGGATTAGCTAGCAGTTTCTCAACAAGACCAACAGGAATTTCGTAAGCAACATCTTCAGTATCATCAATAGGTGGTGGAGAGGCAACTCTAGTGGTTTCCGGTCGAGGTGAAGATACCCCGAACAAGCCTCTCAAAGGATTACTTTCCATAGTGACAAGTGACAATAAATTTCAGCACGTAACAAAAAAAATTCCTTACCAATTTCCACCTACCAAAGGCGCTTCACTCCCCGGCAACGGCGCCAGAAAAGAGTCTTGATGACCCACAAGTATAGGGGATCAATCATAGTCCTTTCGATAAGTAAGAGTGTCGAACCCAACGAGGAGCAGAAGGAAATGACAAGAGGTTTTCAGCAAGGTGGTTTCTGCAAGCACTGAAACAAGCGGTAACAGATAGTTTGATAGCAATGTAATTTGTAACGAGTAACAAGTGACAAACGTAAATAAGGTGCAGCAAGATAGCCCAATCCTTTTGAGTGCAAAGGACGGGCCGGACAAGTACTTATAGTGATGCAAACGTTCTTGAGGACACACGGGAATTTCATCTAGTTACTTTCACCATGTTCATTTGATTCGCGTTTGCTACTTTGATGATTTGATATGTGGGTGGATCAGTGCTTGGGTGCTGTTCTTACTTTAACAAGCCTCCCACTTATGATTACCCCCTCTCGCAAGCATCCGCAACTACGAAAGAAGAATTAAGACAAAGTCTAACCATAGCATTAAACATGTGGATCCAAATCAGCCCCTTACGGAATAGCGCATAAACTGGGGTTTAAGCTTCTGTCACTCTAGCAACCCATCATCTAATTACTAATCCACAATGAGTTCCCTTAGGCCCATGAATGGTGAAGTGTCATGTAGTCTACGTTCACATGACACCACTAAGAGAATCACAACATACATATCATCAAAATATCGAACGAATGCCAAATTCACATGATTACTTATGACAAGACTTCTCCCATGTCCTCAAGAACAAAAGTAACTACTCACACATCATCATCATGTTCATGATCAGAGAGGAAATAAATGACATGAAGGATCTGAACATTTAGTAATTAACCAAGCAAATCCACTAGCATCAACTACGATAAGTAATCAACACTACTAGCTACACACAAGTACCAATCTAATGTTTTGACACAAAGATTGAATACAAGAGATGAACTAGGGATCGAGATGAGATGGTGCTGTGGTTGATGATGATGAAGATTGGTCCTCCCACGATGAGAGGGTTGTTGGTGATGACGAAGGCTTCGATTTCCCCCTCCCGGAGGGAAGTGTCTCCGGCAGAATCTGCCCGCCGGAGAGCCAAATTGCTCCTGCTCTAGTTCCGCCTCGTGGTGGCGGTGCCTCATCCCGAAAGTCTCCCCAGAAAAGTTTTAGGGTAAAATGACTTATATACCAGAAGGAGAGGGCCGGAGGTGGGCCAGGGGCTCCACACAACACCAGGGCGCGCCCCAGGGGGGGCGCGCCCAGGTGCTGTGTGAGCACCTGGCAGCCCTCCTCCGGTTGTTCTCTGGCCCAGTATTTTTTATATATTCCAAAATAATTCCTCGTGAAATTTCAGCCCATCTGGAGATGTGCAGAATAGGTATCTCTGCTGTAGCTTTTTCAGGCCCTGAAGTCTAGCTGCCGGCATTCTCCCTTCTTGTGTAAACCTTGCATATTAAGAGAGAAAAGGCATTAGAAATACTCCATGAAGTGCTATATTGATCGAAAACTTTATAAATGACAACAATAAAACATGATGCAAAATGGACGTATCACCCAACATACTCAACCAAATTCTTTTCATAGCACAGACATGAGGACTTGTATGATTCAAACCAATAGTCTATAGTTTGACATGAAGACATAAATACTCAAGTGATGCTAACAAGCAACCATGCCTTTCAAAATAACAATGCTAAAGAAAATTATCCCTAGCCCATTATGCTCAATCATTGATTCATTAATGAAACACACTCGAATACCAATCATACTCCATGCACACACATGATCACATGACCCCCTAGTTGGTGCTTTTAAAGAGAAGGATGAGACTCAACATAAAAATAAATAGAAAGGCCCTTCGCAGAGGGAAGCATTGATTTACAGAGGTGCCAGAGCTCAAGTTTTTAAAGAGAGATGAAAAATTTATTTTGAGAGGCATGCTTTTCTCGTCAACGAAAACGACTTAGAGTTCCCAATACCTTCCATGCTAGATACATCATAGGCGGTTCCCAAACAGAAAATAAAAGTTTTGCTCCCCATCATCGTTCCATGGTTTTGAGACTTTTTTCCATTCACACCCGAAGGAGTTTGTTTTTCCACCTTTCCTTATCACAATCCATGGCTAGCCGTATTCACGGGTGCCCTCCATACCAACACATTCCAAGGAAATTTATTTTATTTTGGGACTGGGCATCCCTATTACCGCCACACTCCCGTGCAATGACAAGTGAATAAACACTCATCTTGAGAATGACATATCCAACATGGAATTCATTGGCCATCCCTCACCGCTTCATGAGCGATATGGGCACACAAAAGAGAAATTTATTTTTGAATTTTTTTAGAGATGGCACATGCAAATTTACTTAGAACAGCATTGAAATACCGCATATAGGTAGGTATGGTGGACACGATTGGCAAAACAAGTTTAGGATAATGGATTCACAATCAGTATTCCCGCTTAGTACAAATGGAGGCTAGCAAAAAAATTGAGAAGCGACCAACTAAGAAACCATAATGATGCACATGCATACATAAAGCATGACCAACACCGAATAATGCACCACAAGTAGGATGTAACTTCATTGCATAATTATTGACTTTATGTGCTTGCATAGGGAATCATAAACCTTAACATCATTATTCATATTAGAGCATAATTACTCATGAACATAACTCACATATCATCAAATACATATCTCAAAACTATTGCAAAGAATCAAGTATTTCATGTCCCATAAAATTTTTATGCTAGTTTTCATTATCCCTCTTGAATATTCATCACATGGGGACCAAGCTCATAGCTTGTACAATTTACCATAACTATTTTCAAACTCTCAAAAAGATATAAGTGAAGCATGAGAGTAAATTTCTACAAAATATCTAGCATTCTCTAAAAGATATAAGTGAAGCAAGAGAACAAGTTTCTCTAAAACAAAAGCACCACCGTGCTCAAAAAGATTTAAATGAAGCACTAGAGCAACCACCTAGCTCAACAAATTTAAGTGAAGCACAAAGTGCAATTCTAACAAATCATGATGACGTGAGGCTATCTCAAGAAAATGTGTTCAGAGGTCATGATTGTGATAAACTAAAAAGAAAATAAAGAAAAGACTCATATCATAAAAGACGCTCCAAACAAAACTCATATCATGTGATGAATAAAAATATAGCCTCAAGTGTGTTACCGATAGTCGTAAGAAGAAAGAGGGGATGCCTTCCGGGGCATCCCCAAGCTTAGATGCTTGAGTCTCCTTAGATATTACCTTGGGGTGCCTTGGGCATCCCCAAGCTTAGGCTTTTGCATCTCTTAATTCCTTCTTCCATCGTCGTCACACCCAAAACTTGAAAACTTCAATCACACAAAACTCAACAAAACCTTCGTGAGATCCGTTAGTATAACAAAACAAATTACCACTATAAGTACTGTTCCAAACCCATTCAAATTTTATTTTTGCATTATACATACTGTGTTCTAACTTTCCCATGGCTTGCACCCCCCGATACAATCCATAGTTTCATCAAAACAAGCAAACAATGCATCAAAAACAGAATCTGTCAAAAACAGAACAGTCTATAGCAATCTTGCGAAAAGCTATACTTCTGTAACTCCAAAAATTCTGAAAAATTAGGAAAACGTGAAAAATTTGTATATCAGTCACGTGTAAAAAATGCAGACTCATTCGACTCTCTGGCGAATTTATAAAAATTCTGCACTGGGCGTCAAAGTTTCTGTTTTTCACAGAATTGCATTCACAACCATCCACATCATCCCAAAGGTCTTACTTGGCACAAACACTAATTAAAATATAAAAACCAACTCAAAACAGAGGAAAATAAAGGGTAATCAAAAGAACAGAACCAAAAAGTGAAAAATAAAAATTTATTTTATTCGTTGGGTTGCCTCCCAACAAGCGCTATCGTTTTACGCCCCTAGCTAGGCATAAAGCAATACATCAAGTATTGTCTAACTCCTTGATCACACACCACCCTTTCTTGGTGGTCCAAAAAGCAAGTTCTTAGCAAAAACACTTTGTGGCAAAGAGTCATAAAACTTAATAAAAGAAGGTTGACGAAAAGATTCAACAAAATTTGGGTGCACACTAATCATCTTGAGATCCCCATTCTCTTGGGAAGATGAGGCACCACTAGATTTAGGAACATAAATAAACTTGCAATTTTTGTTAGGATAAATTCTACCAACATGTTTGGTAGGGGAAAAAGCCGAGCCCAATTTTTCAATAATTCCTTCCAACTTGTCAATTCGAGCGGGACTTTGCTCTAATTTCTTATCAATCACGGGCTCTTTTTCCTTCAAGGTTTTCAAAGTCATTCCCACCTTAGAACCATATTGAGTAATATGATTGTGGATATTTTTATCCAAATTCTCAAGATGTTCTATAGTGGAAATTTTGCTTTCAATAGCATCCAACATTTGCATCACATGCTCAAGAGTCAACGGTGTTTCATTAACCGTGATAGGTGGTGAGCCCACTAAATCATTCAAAGCATCAAAATCATCCAAATAAGAGCAAGTCAAGAAATTCCCTCTGGTGATAGTGTCAAGCACAAAACGATACCAAGGAGTAACTCCCACATAAAAATTACGGAGAAGAACAGTGGTGGATTACTTGCAAGATGATCTATTATGAGCATCGCAAATCCTATACCAAGCATCTTTCAAATTTTCTCCTCCTCTTTGTTTGAAGTCAAGGACTTCATTCTCCGAGGTGGAGTTGACAAAAGAAGAACTAGCCATAGCGATAAAAACGACGAACAAGGCAAACAAGAGAACGACAAAGGAAAAGAGGCAAATAAAAGCGGCAAAAGAGAAAGCAAATATTTTTGTAAAATTTTTTAGAAGTGGGTGAGAGAAAAACGAGAGGCAAATGGAAAATAAAGTAAATGCAAAGATAAGTGTTGAGAGTGTAGGTACTTGGTAATGTTGATGATGTCTCCCCGGCAACGGCGCCAGAAATTCTTCCTGCTACTTGTAAACTGCGTTGGATTTTTATCCCCGAAGAGGAGAGGATGATGCAGCATAGTAGAGTAAGCATTTCCCTCAGTTAAGAAACCAAGGTTATCAATCCAGTAGGAGAACCAAGCAACACCACGTAAACAGCACCTACACACAAAACGCAAACCCTCGCACCCAACGCAAACGAGAGGTTGTCAATCTCTCGGCGGTCAAGTAACAAGATTAAAAGGTATACGATAGATTGATAAATAAATAAAAGATAAAAAAAGTGCAGCAAGTATTTTTGGTATTTTTGTATAAGAAAACAAGATAGATCTTATGATAAAAGTAGACCCGGGGGCCGTAGTGTTCACTAGAGGCTTCTCTCAAGAAAATAGCATACGGTGGGTAAACAAATTACTGTTGGGCAATTGATAGAAATTAAAATAATTATGACGCTATCCAAGGCAATGATCATGATATAGGCATCACATCCAAAACAAGTAGACCGACTCCTGCCTGCATCTACTACTATTACTTCACACATCGACCGCTATCCAGCATGCATCTAGTGTATTAAGTCCAAAAGAACGAATTAATGCATAAAGAACGATGACATGATGTAGTCAAGAAAAACACTAATAAGTATTCATCCCAACTTTTTATCCTTAATGGCAACACTACATGCGTGTCAACTCCCCTTCTGTCACTAGGACTGAGCACCGCAAGATCGAACCCATTACCGAGCACCTCTTCCCATTGCAAGAAGATCCAATCTAGTTGGCCAAACCAAACCAAAACTTCGGAGAAGAAATACATGGCTATACTAAATCATGCATAAAAGAGATCAGAGAAGAACTCAAATAAAACAAGGATAGATCTGATCATAAACTCAAAATTCATCGGATCCCAACAAACACACCGCAAAAAGTCATTACATCGGATGGATCTCCATGAAGATCATGGAGACCATTGTATTGAGAAACAAAAAGAGAGAGAGAGCCATCTAGCTACTAACTACGGACCCGTAGGTCTTTGGTGAACTACTCATGCATCATCGGAGAGGCGGCAAGGATGATGTAGAGCCCCCCCGTGATGAGTTCCCCCTCCGACGGAGTACCGGAGAAGGCCTCCAGATGGGATCTCTCGAGAACAGAGGCTTGCGGCGGCAGAAAAAGTATTTCGTGGACTCCTCTGGGGGTTCTGGAATATCTCTGAATTTATAGTGGTGGAGGTAGGTCAAATGGACGCAGGGGGGGTACATGGCACCTGGGCGCCCTCCCCCTAGGGCACGCCGTGGTGCCATGTGGCCCCCTCTTTCATCTTCTACCTTGGCTCTCAAGTTTGCGTTGATCCTTATCTCCAGAAAAAAAATCTCAAAAAAGTTTCGGGACGATTTGATCTTATCTGATAGTGATTTTCTGTAAAACAAAAATAAGGAAGAAAACAGGAACTGACACATGGCACTAAGTTAATAGGTTAGTCCCCAAAAATGATATAAAAATGTATGAAATGATATTAAAAACATCCAAGAATGATACTATCATAGCATGGAACAATAATAAATAATAGATACGTTGGAGACGTATCAAACAGTTGTTTATATGCGTCTTGTTCCTCTTTGGCTCTCCCAAAACAGAACAATTCGCTTTTGTTAAAATTAATTTTAAGGCCCGACAACTGTTCAAATAGGCAAAGCACTAACTTCATATTTCTAGTTTTAGCAATATCATGTTCCATGAATAGAATCGTGTCATCGGCGTATTATAATATGGACACTCCCCCATCTACAAGATGCGGAACTAGTCCATTGACTTGGCCATTCTCTTTAGCTCGACCGATAAGGACTGCCAACATATCCGCTACTATGTTGAACAGAACAGGAGACATAGAGTCGCCCTGTCTTAATCCTTTATGTGTCTGAAAATAATGACCTGCGTCATCATTCACCTTAATCCCAACACTACCTTTCTGAATAAAGGAATCCACTTGTTTCCTCCATGCTTCATTGAAACCCTTCATACGTAGGGCTTGTTGGAGAAAGGCCATTTGACCTTGTCATACGCTTTCTCAAAATCCACTTTGAAGATAACCCCATCTAGTTTCTTCGAATGGATTTCGTGGAGAGTTTCATGTAGGACCACAACCCCTTCTAGGATGTGTCGCCCAGGCATGAAAGCAGTCTGCGTTGGTTGTACAACAGAATGAGCAATCTGTGTCATCCTATTCGTGGCAACCTTAGTAAAAAAAAATTTGTAAACTGAGAATTTTATTTATATAAGGCAAGTCACTGCTAAAACATTGACGTTATCCTTAAGAAGATTACATAGAGCAGCCTTTGTTGGACAAGAGGCTGAAGAGTGAGTTGCACTACAACAAGTGTAAATGCAAGCGGCTCCAGGAGTTGAATGGATAGCATCTTGAGCTTCTCTATGGGCATTTTTATTGCTCTCCCTTTTGATCTTGTACACCCTATTATCAACCCCTTCAGTGTTTGATATGAAGCTCTCTAAAATTGGTCTGATGCTCCAATGACCAGGCTTTTCTTTTGGCTTTCTTGCTGCCGCCACCATAGCAAGAGTTTCGTTGTCTGTCAAGTAATTTGCATGTTGATGTAGCTGGAGCCTGGAGGCAACCGTAGACGCAAGGTCCAGAGCCTGAGCCTCCGCCTGAAGAGCGCTATCTGCCAGCGATGTTGCCTGCACAAAAATAGATGTATGCTCCAGATGACGAGGTGCACAGATGACGACCCCCAGTCCTGCTATCTTGCTTGAACCTGCAGAAGGAGAAATGGCAGAGTTTTGTGGATTCCACGCTGCATCGACAAAGATATTTGGCCCTTGTAGAATCCTTGACCTGTTAATAGAATAAACAATTTTATAGAGAGGGTCCTCTGTCAACAAGTCTTCCAACTGCCTATCTGATTCTTCAATTGTTATCAATGCCTTCGCTCCATGCAATACCTGCAATGGATTTATATGCTTCGAATTGAAAAGCAGATCATTCCTGGATTTCCAGAGCATCCAAAGCACCGCTAGGATAAACTCCAGGGCTCCCTCTTGCGAACAGGTTCGGAGGATCTGATCGATCATATCTGGAATTGTTGTACATCCTTGTTGCAAAAGTCCATCAACCCTTAGACCTAAAAAGGAAGCAAACCAAACAGTTTTTGCATATTCACAAGAGAAAAAAAGATGCATGTCATCTTCTATTTGGCCACATCTTTTGCAATTAGCATCAATGTGTTTTGAGCGGGCCGCTCCTCTTTGTCCAGTTGCAATAGCCTTCCTTAAGAGTCTCCAAGCGAAAGTTTGAATCCTAGGAGGGATATGCTTGCACTTCCAGGCTGCCAAAGTAATGTTCTTGGTGATTCCTGAAAAACTAATATTGGCAGCAGGATTTGTGTGAAACAAGTGAGAGGTCAAGGATTTATAAGCACTTTTAGAGGAGCAAATTCCATTAGGTGAATGTTTCCAAACAACTATGTCATCATGATTAGCTAAAGATATAGGAATTTCATCTATCGAAAACGGGCAAAAAGTTACGGGTTCTCCTAAGCAGAGGGTTCCGACATGATAACAGATGACACGGTTGGATTCGTGGGATTTTTCTGAGCAACTTTCATGTAGAAAGTTTTTCCATCCGAGGTGCGGTTTAATTACTATGAATTTCTAATGATTAAACATTTTCTGGATTTATTTAAAATTAACAAAAATACCAAAAGAGGAATATGACATTATGCTGATATCATCACTGCGTCAGCCATTCAACTCTGGCTGACCAGAGTCAAACCTGACCAGTGGGTCCCACTGGTCAGTGTCTGATTAATTAAACAGGTTTAATTTAACTAAACTAATCTAATTAACCTAATTAAGTGTGGGGGTCTAGCCTGTCAGTGGCACAGTAGTTAGTAGGTTAGTTTAATTTTAATCCTAATTGCTACAGTGACCGGGCCCACAAGTCAGTGGGGGATTAGTGTGTCATTAAGCTCCTAATGAGCTGGCGGGTGGGACCCACCAGAGTTTAAACTCCGGCGCGCGCTGGCGCTGCTCCGGCGAGCAACAGAGAGGGCAGCGGCGGTCAAACTTCGCCCACAGGCGACCAAATCACAAGCCATGACCACCTGAATGCTCAGCGCGTCGGGCCGCATCCAGCGGTGGGTCTAGCGCGAGCCGGGGAGGCCCTAAGTGGCACCGGCGGCGAGGTTCAGCGGCGGCTGGAGTCGGCCAAAGAGGCAAACAGTGCCGGAGCTCGGAATCGAAGCAAAACAGAGGGGGATGGTTGCGCATGCTCGTAATGGACTTGTAGGAGGGGCCGGCGAGGCGTGGGGAGGCCGGCGTCGAGTAAATCGACGGGAAGAAGCCACCGGAGCCGTAGGCGATGCGGAGCTCGGTGCGGAGGGTACGGCGCACCACAGCACGAACGGAGTCGAGGAGTTGAAGGAGGAGACGACCGCGAAGCTGCCGGACACTTGAACGGGGCATGGGGAACACTGTGGCCGCGAGATCGTCCGGCCCACGGCGACGACCGCGTCGGAGTTGCTCTGGATCGAAGAAAGGAGCGAGTGGAGGAGGAAGGAGGAGAGACAGGGAGGTTCTGGGGGTGCGGGGCATCCGGGGGGAGGCTTATCCTCCTCCCCCAACTGCTCTGCCGCCGTGGCGGCCGGTGGCCGGCCGGCGGGCGCCCGGCCACGGGGGAGACGACATGGGGGAGACGACACGGGGGGAAGGAGTGGTTGAATGAGGCCTAGTGGGCTGGGCCGTTGCTGTAGCTAGGTGGGCCGAGGGGTTTAGCTGTAGGTCTTTTCCTTCTTCTCCTTTTTCTATTTCTCTTTTATAGTTTCTGTTTTGTAGTTTATTTTGCTAGCAAACAATTTTTGTAAAATGTGGGGATGGCCAAATAATTAGTAATGCAACATTATGTGCTGGCACAAAAAGTTTGGAGGCAAGATCATTCCATTTGAATTTTGTATTAAAAGAAAAGGGACTTAATGAGCTATTTTGGGTACTATTTTAGGTGCTAGGGTCAATTTGGGATTTCAGTAAATATTGGTTTCATTTTTATAATTACTTTGGGATTATTTGCAGCACTTGGAACATTTTTGTTTAATTATTTGAACAACTTTTATTTTCACTTTAAATTTGAATTGCAATTTGAATTGAAATTTAAAATGAGCTATGATCCAAATGATGATCAAGCTCTGTTAATCATGGTGACTTGGCATAATCAGAGGTTGATCACTGTAGTGTGATGCTGGGGATGTTACAAGTAGGTTCAGAAATAACGACATATAAAATGGGAACAAATGAATCTCGACAATTCCCTACATCTCCTATGCCTATGGAGGATTACTCACGCATGAGAAGGGAATAACCAATAAGCACAAATATTAAACAGAGCGGATTCATATCGATAATATCGTAAAAGGTCCACAACAGTATGAATGATCAATTCGATCTCAATCTTTGAATACGTATGAATAGAGTTGCAACCTTAATCTTACAAATTGAAATAACTCTATGGTGATGTCGCCGATGAATGAAAAGGGGGTGAATATCATAGAAGACCGAAATGAATCCAAGTGAAGCACTTTTTTCCCGGATCTGTTCTCTCCTCTTTAGATGGTGGAGTTCCCTCTTTGGTCACCTCTGGTCACCTCACCTTACCTCTGACCACCCGCCGCCCTTTATGAAAGTTGTTTAGATTAGTAAGGGGGAGGAGGAGGCGACTGGTACGAGTGCTCACGCTTGTACCAGACATCGTCTTCTTCTCTGATGCACCATATGGAGATGTGGTCAAAATGGAAGTCGCTCCATTTTTCACCAATGACTTGGGTATTGATTGATTTCCTGTCAGAAGTGAATAGTCCTACACATGAAGTAGGAAAACAAAGTTTCTTCATCCTTGAAGGATTATCATTAATAAAAATAGCGAGAACTTGTAAAAACCCTTTAGAAAAACAAATAAACACCGATATGAAAGTGTCAAAATATGAGCCATCAGTGTCCCCTCCAGGTGGGTTTTTGTCCTAGTGGACAACAGACCATAGATCCAGCTCCTCCATATTTGACAGAAGCCCAACTTGCATAAAATCTCCACAAGTAATGCCCAGTCCACAGTATTGAAGGCCTTGGTGACATCAAGTTTCAGCATGACCATCAGCTTTTTTAAGGCATGCCGACAACATGGTGTGCCTTGCACAAATTTGAAATTAGCGTGCAACAAATGGCCACGGACAAAAGCACTCTTGTGCAGCCCCACCAACAACAGAAAATCCTCGGCAAGACAGAAGACCAAAGTTCTATCGAAGATCTTGATCATGCCATGTATTAAGCTAACCGGACAATAAGCCTTAAGCTCCATTTCCCCCTCAAGCTTTGTTGATCACGAGCAAATCATGCATATCACTCTGATGGAAGTTCTCAAAAGCTTGCATTATATCACCTTTAATGATCTCCCAACATGAGCAATAGAATCTCCCAGTAAAACCGTCCAGTCTGGGTGCCTTGTCCATAGGCATTGATTTGACCACTGCTTCAACTTCGTCCGGGGAGAAGGGGAGCTTCAGATGCTGAAACTTCAAAGTAGGTGATGACCCACAAGTATAGGGGATCGCAATAGTCTTCGAGGGTACTATTTCACACAAATTTATTGATTCGACACAAGGGGAGCCTAAAAATATTTATGGTCTTTAATAGTTGAGTTGTCAATTCAACCACACCTGGAAAGTTATTTCTTTGCAGCAAAGTCTTTAGTAGCACAGTATGATAGTTTTGATAGTAACAGTAACAGTGATAGTAGCAGTTTCATAGTGAATGTAATAGTAGCAGCAACAGTAGTAACTTAGCAAAGATCAATAGGAGTAAAGCATGGACATTGGATCAGCGATGGATATTTATATGGATGACATTCATCATGTAACAGTCACAACCTAGAGCGATACACAATAGCTCCAATTCATCAATTCAATGTACCATGTATTTTGTATATAGTCACACGTGCTTATAATAAGAACTTGCATGACATCTTTTGTACAACCCTCCCGTGGTAGTGGGGTCCATAAGGAAATCTAAGGGTAATTAAGGCCTCCTTTTAATTGAGAACCGGAACAAAGCATTAACACATAGTGAATACATGAACTCCTCATACTACGGTCATCACCGGAGTGAATCCCAATTATTGTCACCCTGGGGTCTACGGATCATAACACATAATAGGTGCATATAACTTAATAAATATGATCTAAAACCCACTTATATTCATGAAAACATAATAGGTTCAGATATGAAATCGTGGCACTTGGGTCCTAGTGACAAGCATTAAGCATAGCAAAGTCATAGCAACATCAATCTCATAACATAGTAGATACTAGGGATCAAGCCCTAACAAATTCACTGTTTACATGACAAATCTCATCCATGTCCATCACCGTTTGGCAATTCTACAAAGGAATTACTCACTCCCGGAGGTGAGCATCATGAAATTGGTGATGAAGAAGGGTTGATGATGACGATGGCAACGAATCCCCCTGTTTGGAGCCCTGAACTAACTCCAGATCAGCCCTCCCGATGAAGAACAGAAGGTGGCGGAGGCTTCGTATCATAAAACATGATGAAACTTTTTCTCTTCTTTTTTCTCGGGGAAACGGAATTTAAAGCGTTGGAATTAGGTTAGACGGGCGCCTGTGGGCCCCACAAGACATTAGGGCACATCCTATTGTCTTGTAGACAGCAGGTGGCCCCTCTCCGGTTGATTCTTGCGCCAATATTTTTTATTTATTCAATAAAAAATCTCCAGAAAGTTTCGCCCAATTCCGAGAACTTGTATTCTGCACAAAAACAACACCATGGTAGTTCTGCTAAAAAAACATCGGTCCGGGTTAGTTTCATTCAAATCATGCAAATTAGAGTTCAAAACAAGATCACAAGTGTTTGGAAAAGTAGGTACGATTGAGACGTATCAACTCCCACAAGCTTAACTCATTGGTTGTCCTCAAGCAATTCAGTTGACAAACTGAAAGTGGTAAAGAAAAAAATTTACAAACTCTTTTGTTCTTGTTGTTGTATATAAACTTAACTAGTAACCAAGTTTTCAGCAAAGATCATGAACTAACCATGTGAATTATAACACTTATAACTGAAATTTACTCATATCAATGGCATTCAACTAGCGAGCAATAATAACATATCTCAAATGCCAACAATTTGTCAAAACAATCATGATATAATATGATAACATGATATCTCGCTAGCCCTTTCTGAGACCGCAAAACATAAATGCAGAGCACCTCTGAAGTTCAAGGAGCGACTAAATATTGTAATTCAGGGTAGAGAAGATCCAGTCATGCTCACATCCAACATAGACTCAATGTATGTTAAACTGAGAATGACAATAGCGCTCTCTATGTTGGTGCTTGAAAGAGAGGGTGATGACTCAACAATAAAAGTAAATAGAAAGGCCCTTCGCAGAGGAAAGAAGAGATTTGCAGAGGTGCTAGAGCTCAGAGCTTAAAACAAATACGAATACATTTTAGGTTGTGTGCTTTTCCTGTCAACGTCATGACCAAGGATTTCAACATCTTCCATGCTAAGCACATTATTGGTGGTTCCCATGCAGAAAGGAAAAGGTTTACTCCCCCACAACCATACAAACAAAAGTCATCACTAGTGAAAGATCGTGGATGTCGCCTAGAGGGGGGTGAATAGGTGCTTTAAAATAAATACGGTTTAGACTTGAACAAAAGCGGAATAAAACTCTAGCATTTATTTTGTCAAGCACAAAACCTAGAACGACTAGGCTCACCTATGTGCACCAACAACTTATGCTAAGCAAGATAAACAACTAAGTGATAGCAAGATATACAACATGAAACAATATGGCTATCACAAAGTAAGTGCATAAGTAAAGGGTTCAGGTAAGAGATAACCGAGGCACGCGGAGACGACGATGTATCCCGAAGTTCATACCCTTGCGGATGTTAATCTCCGTTTGGAGCGGTGTCGAGGCACAATGCTCTCCAAGAAGCCACTAGGGCACACCGTAATCTCCTCAGGCCCTCACACAATGCAAGATGCCGTGATTCCACTAAGGTACCCTTGACGGCGGTCACCGAACCCATACAAATGGCAACCCTTGGGGGCGGTCACCAAACCCGTACAATTTGGCAACCCTTGGGGGCGGTCACCCAAACTCGTACAAATTGCTCGGGGCAATCTCCACAACCTAATTGGAGACCCCGAAGCTTGCCCGGAGCTTTACACCACAATGATTGAGCTCCGTAGCACTCCCAACCATCTAGGGCGCCCAAGCACCCAAGAGGAACAAGCTCTAGGGTACCAAGCACCCAAAAGTAATAAGCTACTCAAACTTCACTTCCACGTATCACCGTGGAGAACTCAAACCGATGCACCAAATGCAATGGCAAGGGCACACGGATTGCCCAAGTCCTTCTCTCTTAAATCCCACCAAAGCAACTAATGATATGGCGGAAAATGAGAGGAAGAACGAAAGAAGAACACGAAGAACTCCAAGATCTAGATCCAAGGGGTTCCCCTCACATAGAGGAGAAAGTGATTGGTGGAAACGTAGATCTAGATCTCCTCTCTCTTTTCCCTCAAGAACTAGCAAGAATCATTGGAGGAATTGAGAGATAGCAAGCTCGAAGAAGGTCAACAATGGGGGAAGAACACTAGATCAAAGGATAAGGTTCAATGGGGAAGAATACCCCCTTTTATACGAGAGGAAAAATCCAACTGTTACAGTAGTTTTTACACTGTAGTGGTACAACCGCTCAAACCACCGGTACAACATGTATTCACGGGTTCCCACTGCAGAAGTGCCCTAGCGGTACAACCAGTGGAGACACCGGTAGTACCGGTCGGACGGAGCCAACCAGGAACTACCGCTCCACCACCGCCCAACAACCGCCTCTCATACAGAAGGGGTTCACCCCATAGCGGTGGTTGGGACGGTGGTTGTTGTTGGGGAACGGAGCATGCAATTTCAAAAAAATTCCTACGCTCACGCAAGATCTATCCATGGAGATGCATCGCTACGAGAGGGGGAGTGTGTCTACGTACCCTCGTAGACCGTTAGCGGAAGCATCTCACGACGCGGTTGATGTAGTCGAACTTCCTTCGAGATCCACCGATCTAGTACCGAACGTCCGGCACCTCCGAGTTCTACACACGTGCAGCTCAGTGACGTTCCTCGCCTTCTTGATCCAGCAAGACGTCGAGGTAGTAGATGAGTTCCGTCAGCACGACGGCGTGGCGACGGTGACGGTGAAGTAATCTCAGCAGGGCTTCGCCTAAGCTCTCCGAAAATATGACCGAGGGTGTAAACGGTGGAGGGGGCGCCGCACACGGCTTGGAACAATTGATGTGTGCTATTGGGGCGCCCCCCCTCCGTATATAAAGGAGGGAGGGGGAGGAGGCAGCCAAGGGCTGTGCCTAGGGGGAGGCCGAGTCCTACTTGGACTCCCCCCCCCCCCCCAAGTGGCGGCGCCCCCCCCCCCCCCCCAATCCTACTCCTACAAGGAGTAGGGAAGGAAGGGGGAAGGGAGAAGGAAAGGGGGGGCCGGCCCCCCCACCCCTAGCCCAATTCGGACTCCTCCAAGGGGGGGCGCACCAGCCCCCTTGTGGGCTGGTGTTCCTCCCCTACATGGCTCATATGGCCCATGTAGCTCCCCGGGGGGTTCCGGTAACCCCTCCGGTACTCCGATAAATATCCGGAACCTTCCGGAACATTTCCGATGTCCGAATACTATCATCCAATATATCAATCTTTACCTCTCGACCATTTCGAGACTCCTCGTCATGTCTGTGATCTCATCCGGAACTCCGAACAACATTCAGTCACCAAATCACGTAACTCATATAATACTAAATCGTCATCGAACCTTAAGTGTGCGGACCCTACGGGTTCGGGAATGATGTAGACATGACCGAGACGACTCTCTGGTCAATAATCAACAGCGGAACCTAGATGCTCATATTGGTTCCTACATATTCCACAAAGATCTTTATCGGTTGAACCGCATATGACAACATACGTTGTTCCCTTTGTCCAACGGTATGTTACTTGCCCGAGATTCGATCGTCGGTATTCTCAATACCTAGTTCAATCTCGTTACCGGCAAGTCTCTTTACTCGTTCCATAATACGTCATCTTGTAACTAACTCTTTAGTCACGGTGCTTGCAAGGCTTCTGTGATGCTGTATTACCGAGAGGGCCCAGAGATACCTTTCCGATAGACGGAATGACAAATCCCAATCTTGATCCATGCCAACTCAACAAACACTTTCGGAGATACCTGTAGTGCACCTTTATAATCACCCAGTTACGTTGTGACGTTTGATACACCCAAAGTATTCCTATGGTATCCGGGAGTTGCATGATCTCATGGTCAGAGGAACATGTATTTGACATAGTGAAAGCAGTAGCAATAAACTGAATGATCATATGCTATGCTTACGGTTGGGTCAAGTCCATCACATCATTCTCCTAATGATGTGATCCCGTTATCAAATGACAACTCATGTTTATGGTTAGGAAACCTTAACCATCTTTTGATCAACGAGCTAGTCTAGTAGAGGCTTACTAGGGACACAGTGTCTGGTTATCTATTCACACATGTATTTAGTTTCCGGTCAATACAATTCTAGCATGAATAAATACCTTTATCATGAACGGAGAAATATGATAATAAACACTTTATTAATTGCCTCTAGGGCATATTTCCAACAGTCTCCCACTTGCACTAGAGTCAATAATCTAGATTACATTGTGATGAATCTAACACCCATCGAGTTCTGGTGTTGATTATGTTTTGCTCATGGAAGAGGTTTAGTCAACTGGTCTGCCACATTCAGATCCGTATGTACTTTGCAAATCTCTATGTCTCCATCCTTGATCAAATTCCGAATGGAGTTGAAACAGCACTTGATATGCTTGGTTCTCTTGTGAAACCTGGGCTCCTTTGCTATAGCAATTGCTCCAGTGTTGTCACATAAGATAGTCATTGGACCCAATGCACTAGGTACTACACCTAGATCGGATATGAACTCCTTCATCCAGACTCCTTCATGTGCTGCTTCGGAAGCAGCTATGTATTCCGCTTCACATGTAGATCCCGCCACGACGCTCTGCTTGGAACTGCACCAACTGACCGCTCCACCATTAAGAATAAATACGTATCCAGATTGTGACTTAGAGTCATCTGGATCTGTGTCAAAGCTAGCATCGACGTAACCCTTTACGACGAGCTCTTTGTCACCTCCATAAACGAGAAACTTGTCCTTGGTCCTTTTCAGGTACTTCAGGATATTCTTGACCGCTGTCCAGTGATCTACTCCTGGATCACTCTAGTACCTCCCCACCAAACTAATGGCAAGGCACACATCAGGTCTGGTACACAGCATGGCATACATAATAGAGCCTATGGCTAAAGCATAGGGGATGACACTCATCTTCTCTTTTTCTTCTGCCGTGGTCAGGCATTGAGTCTTACTCAATCTCACACCTTGCAATACAGGCAAGAACCCTTTCTTTGACTGATCCATTTTGAACTTTATCAAAATCTTGTCAAGGTATGTGCTTTGTGAAAGTCCAATGAGGCGCCTTGATGTATCTCTATAGATCTTGATGCCTAATATGTAAGCAGCTTCTCCGAGATCCTTCATTGAAAAACTTTTATTCAAATAACCCTTTATGCTTTCCAGAAATTCTATGTCATTTCCCATCAACAATATGTCATCCACATATAATATGAGAAATGCCACGGAGCTCCCACTCACTTTCTTGTAAATACAAGCTTCTCCATAAGTTTGTATAAACCCAAACGCTTTGATAACTTCATCAAAGCGAGTATTCCAGCTCCGAGATGCTTGCACCAGTCCATAGATGGATCGCTGGAGCTTGCATACTTTGTTAGCACCTTTAGGATCGACAAAACCTTCCGGTTGCATCATATACAATTCTTCCTTAAGGAATCCATTAAGGAATGCCGTTTTGACGTCCATTTGCCAGATTTCATAATCATAAAATGCGGCAATTGCTAACATAATTCTGACAGACTTTAGCATCGCTACAGGTGAGAAAGTCTCATCGTAGTCAACTCCTTGAACTTGGTGATAACCTTTAGCAACAAGTCGAGCTTTATAGACGGTGATATTACCATCAGCGTCCGTGTTCTTCTTGAAGATCCATTTATTTTCAATAGCTCGCCGTTCATCGGGCAAGTCTACCAAAGTCCATACTTTGTTCTCATACATGGATCCTATCTCGGATTTCATGGACTCAAGCCATTTGTCGGAATCCAGGCTCGCCATAGCTCTTCATAATTTGAAGGTTCACCGTTGTCTAACAACATAACCTCCAAGACTGGATTTTCGTACCATTCTGGTGCAGAACGTGTCCTGGTTGACCTTCGAGGTTCAGTAGTAACTTGATCTGAAGCTTCATGATCATCATCATTAACTTCTTCTCTGGTCTGTGTTGGTGTCACAGAAATTTCTTTCTGTGGCGTACTACTATCCAGAGGAGGTACAATTACCTCAACAAGTTCTACTTTCCTCCCACTCACTTCTTTCGAGAGAAACTCCTTCTCTAGGAAGGATCCATTCTTAGTAACGAATACTTTGCCTTCGGATCTGTGGTAGAAGGTGTACCCAACGGTTTCTTTTGGGTATCCTATGAAGACGCACTTATCCGCTTTGGGTTCGAGCTTATCAGGCTGAAGCCTTTTGACATAAGCATCGCATCCCCAAACTTTTAGAAATGATAGCTTAGGTTTCTTGCCAAACCACAGTTCATATGGTGTCGTCTCAACGGATTTAGATGGTGCCCTGTTTAAAGTGAATGCAGCTATCTCTAATGCATAACCCCAAAATGACAGTGGCAAATCGGTAAGAGACATCATAGAACGCACCATATCCAGTAGAGTACGATTATGACGTTCGGACACACCATTACGCCGTGGTGTTCCAGGTGGCGTGAGCTGTGAAACAATTCCACATTGTCTTAAGTGAGTGCCAAACTCATAAGTCAAATATTCTCCTCCACGATCAGATCGTAAGAACTTTATTTTCTTGTTACGATGATTCTCTACTTCACTCTGAAATTCTTTGAACTTTTCAAATGTTTCAGACTTATGTTTCATCAAATAGACATAACCATATGTACTCAAATCATCTGTGAACGTGAGAACATAACGATATCCACCGCGCGCCTCAACACTCATCGGACCGCATACATCAGTATGTATCAGGCCGAGTCCTACTTGGACTCCCCCCCAAGTGGCGGCGCCCCCCCCCCCAATCCTACTCCTACTAGGAGTAGGGAAGGAAGGGGGAAGGGAGAAGGAAAGGGGGGGCCGGCCCCCCCACCCCTAGCCCAATTCGGACTCCTCCAAGGGGGGGGCGCACCAGCCCCCTTGTGGGCTGGTGTTCCTCCCCTACATGGCCCATATGGCCCATGTAGTTCCCCGGGGGGTTCCGGTAACCCCTCCGGTACTCCGATAAATATCCGGAACCTTCCGGAACATTTCCGATGTCCGAATACTATCATCCAATATATCAATCTTTACATCTCGACCATTTCGAGACTCCTCGTCATGTCCGTGATCTCATCCGGGACTCTGAACAACATTCGGTCACCAAATCACATAACTCATATAATACTAAATCGTCATCGAACCTTAAGTGTGCGGACCCTACGGGTTCGGGAATGATGTAGACATGACCGAGACGACTCTCTGGTCAATAACCAACAGCAGAACCTGGATGCTCATATTGGTTCCTACATATTCCACAAAGATCTTTATCGGTTGAACCTCATATGACAACATACGTTGTTCCCTTTGTCCGGCGGTATGTTACTTGCCCGAGATTCGATCGTCGGTATTCTCAATACCTAGTTCAATCTCGTTACCGGCAAGTCTCTTTACTCGTTCTGTAATACGTCATCTTGTAACTAACTCTTTAGTCACGGTGCTTGCAAGGATTCTGTGATGCTGTATTACCGAGAGGGCCCAGAGATACCTTTCCGACAGACGGAATGACAAATCCCAATCTTGATCCATGCCAACTCAACAAACACTTTCGGAGATACCTGTAGTGCACCTTTATAATCACCCAGTTACGTTGTGATATTTGATACACCCAAAGTATTCCTACGGTATCCGGGAGTTGCATGATCTCATGGTCAGAGGAACATGTATTTGACATAGTGAAAGCAGTAGCAATAAACTGAACGATCATATGCTATGCTTACGGTTGGGTCAAGTCCATCACATCATTCTCCTAATGATGTGATCCCATTATCAAATGACAACTCATGTCTATGGTTAGGAAACCTTAACCATCTTTTGATCAAAGAGCTAGTCTAGTAGAGGCTTACTAGGGACACAGTGTCTGGTTATCTATTCACACATGTATTTAGTTTCCGATCAATACAATTCTAGCATGAATAAATACCATTATCATGAACGGAGAAATATGATAATAACACTTTATTAATTGCCTCTAGGGCATATTTCCAACAGTTGTGCCGGTGCAACCGCCAAACCAGCACTCCTGTGGTGGCTAAGTCCAGAGCGATACAACCGCTCCAGAAACTGGTAGTACCAGTTCGCCTTAGCCGTCCGGGAACTACCGGGACACCACCGCCCAGCCACAGCTCCGCATATAGAAGGGATTCCGGTAGTGGAGCGGTGCTGGGCCAGAACAACCGGTCGAGTGGTACAACCACTTTTACAAGCGGTACAACCGCTCGGCACTAAAACCACTGCCATAACTTCTGCAAATGAACTCCGAATCGAGCAAACTCAAGCTTGTTGGATAGATGACGACAAATACTATCCAACAGCAACCAAGAAACATGATGCAAGGATGCAATGGTTTGAGCTCTATACGAATGATACAATCAAGCTACTCACTTGAGAGCCCCCCTTGATAGTACGGCTATCGATCCTATAACCCGGTCTCCCAACTACCACCGTGAGACCGGCAAAATAGAAAACCTATCAAAGGCAAACCTTTGCCTTGCACTAAGTCTACTTGAGCTAGATGATGACGAGCTTGACTCCCTCAAGTTGGACCACCTTTCTTGATTGCGTTGGCTCGATGAAGACTAGTTGATTGCTCCCCCATACTCCACTATGGGTGAGCCACTCTTTGGCACATCTTCACAAGTGCATTGTATCCACAATGGACAACAAGCTTCAAGCATGATCTCTTCGTGATGCTCCACTTGAACTTGCACACCGCAATCTTGATGACGATCACCACTTGATGTCATCCTCCTTGGGTTGTATGAGATCTTCCTCTTGACGCAAGCCCATGGAAACATACCTAACCCCACATAGAACTCTCACGTAGACCATGGGTTAGTACACCAAGCGTAATGGACAATGGTTACCATACCATGGAATCACTTGATCCCTCTCGATACATCTTGTACGCTTTGTATGTTGATCAACTTGATTTACTCTTTGACTTAGTCTTGATCAACCTTGTATCATGTCTTCTCTATGACCAATCTTTGGATAACTCCTTGAGAAGCACCTTGGTCAACACATAATCTCCTTGAAATCAAAAAATGGACTTCAAGAAAAGCCTATGGACAAACCCTACAAATATAACTCAAGGCAACCATTAGTCCATAGGAATTGTCATCAATTACCAAAACCAAACATGGGGGCACCGCATGTTCTTTCAACTAGCCAAATCCATGGGTGCCCTCTAAACAATCACTATCTAGGGGGAGTTTCTTTTATTATATTTTTCTTTGTTTTTTTAACGGGACTGGGCATCCCAGGTACCAGCCTCTCTCATGCAAGACGAGTGAACAAACTCCCGTCATGAGAATAACCCACTTAGAATGGAAGATATGGACCGCCCCATCACCCCATGAGCGGTACGGGCACACAAAACAGATGTTTATTTGAATGATTAGAGATGGCACATGCAAACTTACTTGGAACAACAGAGTAATAACACATATAGGGAGTCTGGCATTTCGGTGCCCGGGCTCATCTGCACCCGGTCAGAAAAAAATTCGTAAAAAATTCAGAAAAAATCAAAAAATTCCATTTTTTGTGTGGTAGATAATTTGATGCGTGAGGTCCGCTACAAATTTCATAACATTTGGACATCTGAGCAGCTCTCAGCAAAAAAGACAAATCAGGCCAGAACAGTATATAAACAGTACACATTTTTACAGACCCCCAATTTGTCTTTTTTGCTGAGAGCTGCACAGATGTACAAATGTTTTGAAAATTGGAGCGTACCTCACGCATCAAATTATCTACCACGCAAAAAAAAAATTGGAAATTTTTGAATTTTTCTAGTATTTTTTTTACTTTTTTTCATGAGCGCAGGAGCAGAAATGGATTTTTGCACATATAGGTAGATATGGTGGACTCTTTTGGAACAACTTTGGGTTTTATAAATTTGGATGCACAAGCAGTATTCCCGCTTAGTACATGTGAAGGCTAGCAAATAGATTTGCGAAGCGGCCAACTAGAGAGTGGCAACGGTCATAATCATGCATTGCGAATATTTAATATTGAGCATGATCATGAGTAGCATATAAACACTCTGAACATAAATATCATGAAGGTTGCATTGGTTTTGAATCAAGTACATGTGTGAACATGTGCCTAGTCAAGCCACTTGGATTCTTCAGAGGAGGATACAATCCTAACATACTGCATCACAATCATTTTAATGCATGTTGACACTTAAGATAAATCATTATCCACTCCTAGCTACTTAAGCATGGCATGAGAAACTATAATCTCTAATTGTCATCACAAACATGTTTACTCATAATGAGCTGAATCAAGACTACTGAGTTAAACATATTTATAAAAATAGAAAACTAGAAGAGTTCATACCAGACTTTCTTCACCACAGTCAGTTTATCAAATCATTGTCATTATTGCCTTTCACTTGCATGACCAAATGGTGTGAAAATAATAATAGTGCAAGTGTGCCGTGGACTAAGCTGAAATCTGCAAACACGTTATTAAAAGGAAAAGACATGGAAATGTTGGCCCTTTTGTTAGACCGACAATAAAGCATATAGGAGCCATTTGGAAATTATTCTGGATGTCTTTCTCCTCTTGACACGAGACAAAAGAAAACTCAAAGAAATAAAAAGGAAGAAAAGAGCAAAAAGAAGCGAAAAAGAAATGGAAGAGAAATAAGGGAAATCTTTTTGTTCTTTTCTGAAAAATTTAACAACCAAGAAGAGTTCAAAGAAACACACCGAAATGTTTTTGGAGTTTTTGCTTTTTTCTGAAATAAAGCAAATGAAAGAAGAAAAACGAAAAGCGAGAAGAACTATTTACACCAACAAACTCCCAACAAGCACAAAAGAAGAAACAAGAAATCTTTTGGGGTTTTCTTTTACCACTAAAAACTGAACAAGCGAGAAAGAAAAACCGAAAAGAAGCGAGAATTTTTTTGGGGGTTTTGAAGTTTCTCAAACACACAAAAGGTAAACAAATAAAATGAAACATGGATATACAATGAAAGTGACGAACACCGACAAATGTAATAAATGTGTGGACATGAAAATGAAAAGTCGGTGAGGATACGTACTCCCCGAAGCTTAGGCTTTTGGCCTAACCTAGTCTATTTCCACTCATAGAATCCGTCTGGTCTAGGAAGGTACTATTTAGGCTACGGCACTTGAGCGTCCCAAGGATGGGCCTCGTTCTCCGCTGCAGCTAACTCATTCTCATAAGCAATAATATCCTCGAACGTGATGGTGTACCCATGCCTGGCATTAGAATCAAACAAAGAAGGAGCAGACAACGAAATAACCTTACGAGTATTCTCACTATATACCAAATTGTAACGATAATGGCGAGGAGGTTCAGTGTCATCAATAAAATGGTGATCTGTCATAGACTGATAATCAAGATAAACTCTAGGTAGCAAGCGATCAGCAGGACAAATAGCAACATTAAGGCATGCAGCAAGGCGAGTAGCATAAATACCACCATGAATACTACCCCTAGTTCTATTTATGTGCAAGCGACGTGCAATGATGCTTCCCAAGCTATAAGTTCTATCACCAAAGAGTGCATAACGTAAAATGGCGAAGTGAGGGGCACTGAGCGTACCACCCTCCTGCCTAGCAGTCTAACATTTTCCTATGAATAAACCAAAGTAGTGCACAAGAGAAAATTGCAAATAAGTAACTCTCGCCCGAGACACGCCCCTAGTTTCTCCCACAGTTAAAGTAAGGAGGAAGTCCTCAAACTCCTCTGGTCAAGGTTCCCTCGGTTCTCCCTCAGAAGGAATCATGCAGGTCTCACAGAATTCAGCTAGTGTGATTTCGAAATGTTGAGCATACAAGTCAAAACAAACCGTAGGAATATCCATTCTATGCATGAAGTAGAAATTTTGCACAAAGGAATTTGTGAGAAGTTGATACTGCTCACACTTATCTGCCCCGAAGTTGGTTAAGCCGGCGTTCGCCACAAATTGTTCGAACTCGTGCTTGAAACCAGCCTCACTCATGAAAGTGTCAAATGGGCATTCACACGGCCGCACTCCACTCTTCGAGGAAGGTGGAGATCAGGTGCTCCTCCGGCAACTCCCTTCGGCTTCGGCTCGAGGAACCTCTCCTTAAGAAGTTCATCCTCCTATGAATTTTTTTTGAAATTTTGGGACACAAATAAGAGGTGAACAAAACTCAACAAAATTGATAGTAACAACTCATACAAGTTTCTGGAGGCTAGATCAAGCATTCAAACTACTTAGAACTAAATGAATTCAACATGAAAACTCATGTTAAGTGGCACCAACAGTAGCAAACTAAACAAAATATAATCCACTAAAACAAAAACTAATTGGGCTAATGGAGGAGTCACATACCAAGGAGCAATCCCCCAAAGCAGTTTCGGAAACGGAGCTCTGAGCAAAGAGATCAAAAATCTCAGTTTTCACAGCAAGAACACAAGAACAAGAGCTACCACAATTGTTTTGGAGGTAGAAGATGCAGTGGGCGACTGGACTAAGTGAGTGGGGTCCTGTGGGTCCCATAAGGCATCAGGGCATGCCCTATTGTCTTGTGGACAACATGTACACCTCCTGGGGTGTGTCCAATGCCTTCTTAAATATTCAATAAAAAAATCATGTTAAAATTTTATGATATTCTGAGCACTTATATTTTGGGGTCATTTTTTATTGCACTGATAATGCAGAAAATAGGAACATGGCATTTCACTTTATTAAACTAAAAATAACAGAGAGTGAACTAAGATTACATAAGGTTGTGCTTACGTAATTCATCGACCACATGCCCCTTGAAAATAATTCGCTAATAAGGTTGATCAGGTCTTATTAACAAACCATTTCCAAGTGACATGAAACCGAAGAATTTTTGTATAGCACTATGTTACCTCAACTGGGATATGCATTGTCCCAATAATAAGAGTTTGATATTTCTTTTCGGGAATGGGAAGAGGAAACTCAAAACTTCCAATAGTGATTGTCATAATTTTTTCAATGGTGTTGATACTATTCACTTTGTTCATCTTCTTCGGAAAATAAAACGTATGCTCATTGCCATTAAAATGAAAAGTGACTTTGCTTTTGTTGCAATCAATGATAGCCCCTGCAGTATTCAGAAAAGTCTCCCGAGAATAACCGACATGTTGTCATCCTCGGGCATATCTAGAATAATAAAATCCGTCAAGATAGTAACATTAGCAACCACAACAGGAACGTACTCACAAATACCGATGGGTATAGAAGTTGATTTATCAGACATTTGCAAAGATATTTCAGTAGGTGTCATCTTACTCAAGTCAAGTCTTTTATATAAAGAGAAAGGCATAATAGTAACACCATCTCCCAAATCACACAAGGCAGTTCTAACATAATTGTTCTTTATGGAGCAAGGTATAGTGGGTATTTCAGGGTCTCCTAACTTTTGCGCATTTTTCCTTTAAAAGAATAATTTGCAAGCATAGTAGAAATTTCAGCTCAGGTATTTTCCTTTTATTAATAAAAAATGTCTTTCATATATTTAGCATACAAAGGCATTTCATAGCATCAGTTAAAGGTACTTTCAAAAACAAAGGCATGAGCAATTCAACAAAGTGATTGAAAGCATCTTCATCCTTAGTTTTTAAATCCTTGCTAGGAAAGGGCATAGGTTTTTGAACCCAAGGTTCTTCTTTACCATGTTTCCTACCAACAAAGTCCTTTTAATTATATATTTTACTCTTATGATGTGGTTCATCAAGTTCAACTGCATGTTCTATTTCTATTTCATTATCAGATTCTTTATTATCGTCTGGTTGAGTATTAATATGATCATCTTTAGCATCATCATTATCAGTATCACTATATATATGCTCATCAGAAATATAAACGTTATTGGGATTCTACGGTAGGTTCACTAGAAGCATCCAAGGATTTATCTTTACTCTTTTTCATTTTCTTCTTCCTTGGTGAACTGGGTGTGTCATTATTAATTCTGTGGGAATCTTGTTCAATTCTTTTAGGATGACCTTCAGGATATGGCTGATCCTGAGTCATTTTTCCACCTCTAGTGATTACCCTAACTACATGATTATTGATTTTATTTTTCATTTCATTAAGCAAATCATTTTGTGATTTAGAAACTTGTTCTAGCTGAGTTTGAACCATAGATGAGTGTTTACATAAACGTCTAACATCATTACCAATTCTGAACATCATATCACTCAAGCGTTCAATCACTATGGCATTATGTTTCAATTGCTCACTCATTTTCCTATTGAAGTTTTCTTACTTAACAATAAAATTATCAAATTCATCCAAGCCCTGACTAGGAGATTTATTATAAGGAATATCACCCTCATCAAACCTATAAAGATAATTTACCTCTACTACCTGTGTAGGGATATCAAGTCCACGTAATTCCTCAATAGGTGGTAAATTCTGAACATCTTCAGATTTAATACCTTTCTCTTTCATAGATTTCTTTGCTTCTTGCATATCTTCTGGACTGGGGAATATAATACCTATTTTCTTTGGAGTTGGCTTAATTGGTGGTTCAAGAAGCATCCAATCATTGGTATTTCTCAATAGATTATTTAATAATTTCTGATCCTGTTCAACAGTTCATTCCCTAAAAACACAACCAACACAACTATCTAGGTAGTCCCTAGAAGCATCAGTTTGTCCATTATAAAAGATATCAAGTATTTCATTTTTCTTAATAGGATGATCAGGCAAATCATGTAATAATTGGAGAAGCCTCCCCCAAGCTTGAGGGGGATGTTCTTCCTCAAGTTGCACAAAGTTATATATTTCCAGGAAAGCAGCTTGTTTCTTATGAGCACGAAAATATTTTTCAGAGAAGTAATATATCATATCCTGGGGACTACGCACACAACCAGAAGCAAGAGCATTAAACCACTCTTTAGCATCACCTTTTAATGAAAAATGAAACAACTTAAGAATATAATAGTAGCGGATCTTTTCCTCTTCAGCAAATAAGGTGGTTATATCATTCGGTTTAGTAAGGTGTGCCACAACAGTTTCAGATTCATAACCATGAAAATGATTGAATTCTACCAAAGTAATAAATTCAGGATCAACAGAGAATTCATAGTCCTTATCAGTAAAAAAGATAGGAGAGGTTGCAAACTTAGGATCATATTTCATCATTTCATTCATAGCCTTTTCTTTTAGCTTACTCAGCAATTTCTTAAGATCCTCTCTATCCTTACAAGCAATAAATTCCTTAACAATCTCGCCATCCATAACATAACCAGTATATTAAGCATATTAGTACTAGTACGAGTGCTAGGTGTAACAGGTGATTCATCATTTTCAGAAATTCCAGATTCTTTAGCTTTAGCAATTTGAGCATCAAGAAATTCACCTAGTAGCACGGTTTCATCAAGCAGAGTAGTAGCATCATCATGAATATTATCAGTAGCAGAAGCAATGTTTATTACTTGCGACTTATCAGAATGAATAATAGGTGGTGGTGTTGCAAGCTGACTTACAACGAAAGGTGAATCAAGTGCAGAGCTAGATGGCAGTTCCTTACCTCCCCTCGTCTTAGAGGGTACGATCTTGGTCTCAACGTCTTTCAGATTCTTCATAATGATCAGCAGATACTTAACTCCCAAGCGAACAAATAAATAGAGCCATGCCCCTGGCAACAGCGCCAGAAAATAGTCTTGATGACCCACAAGTATATAGGATCGCAACAGTCTTCGAGGGTAGTATTTCACACAAATTTATTGATTCGACACAAGGGGATCCAAAGAATATTTACGAGCTTTAGCAGTTGAGTTATCAATTCAACCATAGCTGGAAAGTTATTTCTCTGCAACAAAGTGTTTAGTAACACAGTAGTATGATGATTTTGATAGTATGGTAACAGTGATAGTAGTTGTTTTGTAGTGATTGTAATAGTAGCAGCAACGGTAGTAACTTAGCAAAGATCAATAGGAGCAAAGCGTACGCATTGGATCAACGATGGACATTTATATGGATGACATTCATCATGTAACAGTCACAACCTAGAGCGATACACAATAGCTCATATTCATCAATTCAATGTAGGCATGTATTTCGTATATAGTCACACGTGCTTATAATAAGAACTTGCATGCCATCTTTGTCCAACCCTCCCGTGGCAGCAGGGTCCATAAGGAAATCTAAGGGTAATTAAGACCCCCTTTTAATAGAGAACCGGAACAAAACATTAACATATAGTAAATACATGAACTCCTCATACTACGGTCATCACCGGAGTGAATCCCAATTATTGTCACCTTGGGTCTGTGGATCATAACATGTGCATATAACTTGCAAGATAGGATCTAAAACCCACTTATATTCATGAAAACATAATAGGTTCATATCTGAAATCATGGCACTCGGGCCCTAGTGACAAGCATTAAGCATAGCAAAGTCATAGCAACATCAATCTCAGAGCATAGTTGAAAAATCGTGGATGTCGCCTAGAGGGGGGGTGAATATGTGCTTTAAAATAATTACGGTTTAGGCTTGAACAAAAGCGGAATAAAACTCTAGCATTTATTTTGTCAAGCACAAAACCTAAAACGACTAGGCTCACCTATGTGCACCAACAACTTATGCTAAGCAAGATAAACAACTATGTGATAGCAAGATATATAATAAGAAACACTATGGCTATCACAAAGTAAAGTGCATGAGTAAAGAGCTCGGGTAAGAGATAACCGAGGCACGCGGAGACGACGATGTATCCCGAAGTTCACACCCATGCGGATGCTAATCTCCGTTTGGAGCGGTGTGGAGTCACAATGCTCCCCAAGAAGCCACTAGGGCCACTGTAATCTCCTCACGCCCTCGCACAATGCAAGATGCCGTGATTCCACTAAGGGACCCTTGAGGGCGGTCACTAAACCCGTACAAATGGCAACCCTTGGGGGAGGTCACCGGAACCCGTACACTTTGGCAACCCTTGGGGGCGATCACCGGAACCCGTACAAATTGCTCGAGGCAATCTCCACAACCTAATTGGAGACCCCGACGCTTGCCCGGAGCTTTACACCATAATGATTGAGCTCCGTAGCACCACCAACCGTCTAGGGCGCCCAAGCACCCAAGAGGAACAAGCTCTCGGGTACCAAGCACCCAAGAGTAATAAGCTACTCAAACTTCACTTCCACGTATCACCGTGGAGAACTCAAACTGATGCACCAAATGCAATGGCAAGGGCACACGGAGTGCCCAAGTCCTTCTCTCTCAAATCCCACCAAAGCAACTAATGCTATGGAGGAAAATGAGAGGAAGAACGAAAGAAGAACACGAAGAACTCCAAGATCAAGATCCAAGGGGTTCCCTCACATAGAGGAGGAAATGTACATCTAGATCTCCTCTCTCTTTTCCCTCAAGAACTAGCAAGAATCATTGGAGGGATTGTGAGTAGCAAGCTCGAAGAAGGTAAACAATGGGGGAAGAACACGAGCAAACTCAAGCTTGTTGGATAGATGACGACAAATACTATCCAACAGCGACTGGTTATATTAAGAAGAGGCAGGGAGGTACGCCCAAGATATAAATAAGTGAAACCTCCAACAGTGAAGAACCGGCAAAACCTCCAACATCGAAAACATCATAGAAGATGCATATGAACTCCGTTTTCGATGAACTCGAGATTGTCATGAAGATGACCATAAGCTCTAAAACTCACAAGGAGAAACACCAAACAAGAACCAAGAAAGATGATGCAAGGATAAAATGGTTTGAGCTCTCTACGAACGATACGGTCAAGCTACTCACTTGAAAGCCCCCCTTGATAGTACGGCTATCGATCCTATAACCCGGTCTCCCAACTACCATCGTGAGACCGGTAAAATAGAAAACCTATCAAGGGCAAACCTTTGCCTTGCACGAAGTCCACTTGAGCTAGATGATGACGATCTTGACTCCCTCAAGTTGGACCACCTTTCTTCATTGTGTTGGTTCGATGAAGGGTGAGCCACTCTACGACACATCTTCACAAGTCCATTGTCACCACAATGGACGGCAAGCTTCAAGCATGATCTCTTCGTGATGCTCCACTTGAACTTGCACACCGCAATCTTGATGATGATCACCACTTGATGTCATCCTCCATGGGTTGTATGAGATCTTCCTCTTGACGCAAGCCCAAGGAAACATACCTAACCCCACATAGAACTCTCACGTAGACCATGGGTTAGTACACAAAGCATAATGGACAATGCTTACCATACCTTGGGATCACTTGATCCCTCTCGGTACATCTTTTACGCTTTGTGTTATCTTCTCTCCTCATAAAGATACTGTCTTGAAGATAAACATGGATGATCACACAATCTTCTTCTTCAAGACATGCTTGCAATAATCTTCTTCTAATAACCTTGAAACCAACCAAAGCCTATGGACAAACCCTTCAAATGTAGCTCAAGGCAACCATTAGTCCATAGGGATTGTCATCAATTACCAAAACCAAACATGGGGGCACCGCTTGTTCTTTCAATAGTACATACTAGGGATCAAGCCCTAACAAATTGACTCGATTACATGAAAAATCTCATCCATCTCCATCACCGTCCAGCTAGCCTACGAAGGAATTACTCACTCCCGGTGGTAAGCATCATGAAATTGGAGATGAAGAAGGGTTAATGATGACGACGGCGACGAATCCCCCTCTCTGGGGCCCCGAATGGACTCCAGACCAGCCCTTTCGATGAAGAACAGAAGGTAGCGGCGGCTCCGTGTCATAAAACGTGATGAAACTTCTTCTCTTATTTTTTTCTCAGAGAAACGGAATTTATAGCGCTGGAATTAGGTCAGACGGCCACCTGTGGGCCCCACAAGACATCAGGGCGCGCCCTGGGGGGTAGGCGCACCCTGTTGTCCTGTGGACAACAGGTGGCCCCTCTCCGGTTGATTCTTGTGCCAATGTTTTTTATTTATTCAGTAAAAGATCTCCAGAAAGTTTTGTCCAATTTCGAAAACTTTTATTTCTGCACAAAAACACACCATGGTAGTTCTGCCGAAAACAGCGTCAGTCCGTGTTAGTTTCATTCAAATCATGCAAATTAGAGTCCAAAAAGTGTTTGGAAAAGTTGATACGATGGTGACGTATCAGTAGGCAACCCTAGGGTCCGGAGCCGAGCATAGAATGCGATCATAGTAGGAATCCACGAATCCACAATCTCCTCATGTCCAACAATGATATGAGCCATTGTCCTTAGTAGACAGATTGAATTCTTCTTACGCATGTGGTTCACATGTTGACGAAAGTAACGTGTGTTTGCAACCCCTCCACAAAGCCAAAGAAGACGAGACCTCTGCCTAGCGATTGTGCGCTCCAAGCAGCACAAACCTAACAACTTCCACTTGAGGAGCTTACGCAAATGAAATTCCACAGTCGACACGCAACGTGTGTCCGCATCCACGTCCAACCTTGGTATCACCTCCAAAGCAATGGCAATCTGAATTTTAATGTTGCCAATCCACCGAGCACTCCACCTGGTGAGACTTTGACATGTCTCCCTTAGCTAGCAATCCGGGGTTTTGTATGGATTGCCAGTCGAAGGTATTGAATTCCACGCCGCAGAAACCGTATCCATGAATCCCTCTGCTTTTGTCCAAAAGCTCTCAAACCTAAACGTTTGGCCGGACCGCAAGTTAGCATTGAAATCAAGCATGAGTGGGTAACGGTCTGGGACCGTCGTGCTCATTGTGGTGAGGAAGTAAGATGAACAGATGTCCTCCGAAGTCGGCATGGAGAAGGTACGGTCTATTTTGTCGAGCGTCGGATGTTCCCTCTCACCAGACCAGGTATATTGGCGCCCATTGAGATACAACTGTTTTAGCTCGAACATATTAAGCTTGCGACAGAAAACGTGCCAACACAAATTCTGAGGAATCAAAGCTTTTTACACCTAGCCCTTGTCTCAAATTCTCAACTTGTCAAAAGCTCAAATTTGTACAAATACTCATTCCAAAACACACAAACTGGAAGCAGATTCAGATAACTAGGTGCATAATTTCGACACTATAAACATACAAGTGCCTTAATAATAATAATAATAAATACAAATAATAGCAGCAGATTAGAAGTGGGGAGTTGTTTGACAGACAGGTAGGATTGATGGTACGTAGTGGTAGCATTTTGGACGTCTGTTGGAGCAACTCATTCCCTTCTTTCCTTCATCGCTGTCTGTGGGGAGCATTTTGGGTTTCTTTCTTTCTTTCTTTCCAGCGAAAATCGAAACTCGAGCATTTGGGAAAGTGAATTGCACGTCTCCACTCCCTCCCTCCCTTTGATCATTGATCAAACAATTCCAATCCATCCCGTACCAAACCCTCCTCGAATCACCCATCCATCCATGGATCGCCGCCGCCATCACCACGCCGGAGAATTCGGTCAGTAACCTCCTCCTCCTCTCTTTCTACGTATCAGCTAGCAAGCAACCGAGTCATAGCAATCGAAAACCTGAATCAATCAACCAATCGATCGATCGCAGTGGCGGACGTGGTGCTGTGGCGGCGAGGCCGGGCGGACCTGAGCGCCCTACTCCTAGCGGCCTCCGTCGCCTCCTGGATCCTCTTCCACGGCGCCTCCGGATACACATACACGGCCGTCTCGCTGGCCGCCGACGTGCTCCTCCTCCTGCTGGCGGTGCTCTACGCCTGGTCCAGGGCCGCGCGCCTCCTCGGCCGCCCCGCCCCGCCCATCCCCGACCTGCAGCCGGCGGCCGACCAGCTCGCCGCGCTCATCCGCTCCGGCCTCGCCGGCCTCGCCTCCGCCTTCCGCCGCGTCGCCCAGGGCCAGCCCGGCTCCGGCAGGGTGTTCCTCTACCTCGCCGCCGCCGCCCTGCTCGGCCGCGTCGCCCGCGACCTCCCCACCCTGTGCTACGCAGGCACAGTGCTCCCTCCCTCCATTCTCTTTACTCTGCTTTCTTGTCTGAATAATAGTATGTTTCTTCAGAATTCCACGCCATGGTTGACCCCTGAATCTGATGGAGTGATTGATTTTCTTGGTGGCAATCCAATCCTGCAGTTGTGGTTGGCGGTCTGACGATCCCGGCGCTGTACCAGAGGTTGAGCATGGAGAGATACATGAGGCTGGCGTCTCTCAACATGTACAGATACGAGCTCTTGTACCAGAGCTTCTCCTTCACCTGCTACCTCAGCGCCAGAGACTACCTCATCCAGCTGCTCAAGGAACAACCATAACCATGACTGACTCATGAATTGATTCATTCGTGAGCTGCCTCTCAGGGTTTTGATCGACCATTGTTTTGGGCTTGCTTTGCTTGCTCTCGGTTTTTCTAGTGTGCTTAGATTGATTGATTGATTGGTTGCTGCTTAATTACGGCTGTTGGTGCTCAAATGTACTCTACTTAGATAGATAGGTTGCTGGCTAGTTTGTTTTGCCACTCTGCTCTGCTCTGGTTGAATTGTTCTTGACTTGCAGTTTGCCACTCTGCTCTGCTCTGCTATGGATAGAAATGGAGTGTTACAACACATCACATATTCACATGGTACATACTGAAGCCATCCATAATTTGGTTGATTTGGTTGGTGCTCATGGCTGTTGGCGTCTGAATATATTTTGATGGCCACCATAATGTGTTGTTTGTGTTGTCACTCTGCTTGCTTGCTCTGGATGAGATTAATTGCTTGCTGTCAACTTGGAGCTTGCACAGCAATTGTTCTTCTTAAGCTGTGATGCTGGAGACTGGTACAGCCAGCCTGAAACTGAAGCATCAAACCAAACCCTGTATCTCTATGTATGTATGTACCAACTTGTCAAAGACAAAGCATCTGCAACATTCACATCCACAATCACAAACAAATACTCTACTCTACTCTACTCAGGATTACCTGGCTGCTGCAAACCATTCAAATTCACAACTGCAAACAAATCACACGCCTGCAACACCATGGATGGAGATCAAACAGCATGAATAGATAGATAGATATGATCCAACAAGAATGGTTCAAACATACTACTACCACTTGATTATCCAGCCAAGTCTTCTAGCTAGCAGATCATCCAAGGTGGTTGGTTCAACGACGCCAACACACGATACCTCCCAGCCAGCGACACCAACGGAACAGACTGTCGCACTACCGACTTACTTGTTCATTCTACGGGCACCCATAGCTAGAGTTCCAGTACCAGGTCCAGGTGCTATCTAGATACATAGATAGATAGGTAGGTAGGTTTTATACAGACACACGGTTCAACCTCCACGGACGGACATCAGCATCCATCAAGATCAAGAGCAGCAGCTGAGCAGAAGAACATGGAGCTCCTCACTTTCTCGTGCAGCCGAGGCAGCTCCGGCACCGGGGCGCTGTCCGCCGACGTGTGGCCCCCTCCCTGGCTCGACGACGTGTCCGACATGTCCTCGAACTTCATGAAGGTGCCCACCTGCGCCGCCGCCAGATGCGCGTACGCTATCGGAGCAGCTGCCAAAACAAAACACACACCACATAAGCAACCAAGTGCGTGCACACATGCATTTGCAAACACAAACAGCAGCGAGCATGGATGGAGTCTGTCTTCAAACATACCTACTGATATCGCTGTCGTGCTCCTCTGGTACCTGAAAGAAAGAAACGCCGACAGGTTCAGACACAATTTGTCACAAGAATGACCGACGCCTAGACTAGTAGTAGTAACATCATGTATATAGGCTGTCCACGTACACGTAGGAGAGCGAGTGCACAAACTCCTGGAGCTCATCCCCACTGAAGCCGATCTCATCATGCAGAACATGGTAATGCGTTGGCCTTGAGGTTCCCTGCCACACAAAAAAAACCTAATTAGCCCATCCCCACATGAATGCACAGCAACTCAAGCACCCTGCCTACTGCTACACTGCGCTAGTAAGCAAAAACAGAGCAGAAAGCAGAGTTTACTACTCACAATCATCCCAGCATGCGCGCACATGTAGAAGTCAAAGTTCTTGGGATGGCAGACTTGTTTATCCACCACAGTGCCTACAGAATATGACATGGACACTTGCTGTTACAATCTATCTATCGTTTCACAGAAGAAAACTGGCATGCAAACCCACGTATAAAAAGTAGTGGACTTCGGAGAAGACGCTTACCAGGAGGAACATTTTCTGGCGAGTTTGTCTGGAAAAACCTGGTGTGATGGTTTTTCTGAGCAACAATGACTGAACTTGGGCTCCCACTTGTCGTCAAGGCACTTGCATGCCTGCATTGGTTGGTTGGTTAAAAGTAGATCAAATATGAGTGACACTGTCCAGCTCCAGTACGGTATGATTATTACTTGTACGTAGGTTACAAGTATTGTAAAGCACAAGTTGGGATCAAATAAATACACTACCTCAATGATCTGCTCAAGCTCGATGTTTATCACCTGAGTAAACTGGCTTTCGCTAACTCCATCCCTGAAAGCAGCATCAGTTATATCCATTTTCAGCAGAGAAACATTTGAGGAACTACAAAAATTTACTGCTATTAGCAAATACTAGTAGTTTCACAACTTGGTACCTGAAAATAATAACTTGGTCTGGCTTTCGCTTCCCAGAGCTAGTGTAGAAGTCAATAAGAGATTCCCTGGAAATCCACAGTGCAACGGTTTCATTCCATTCCATTAGGAAAGCGTGCAACAAAGCACAACATGCATACTACAAACAGTTTGGACAATGAACTGGACTCAAGATCGACTTACCGAATAAGGCCATCATCTTCAGTTCCCCGTGGCTTAAACAGGGAAGCCATCATCTCCTGCTTGGGTGACTGAGTGTGCACTGTTGCTCTGTATTTAGAGATGAGAGGCCACTCACGAGAACTCACCACCTAAACAAAATCCAAAAGCCATAGTTAGTTACAAGCAGTTAGAACAGCAACACTTTGAAGATAAGTAATATCCAGCACCAACAGTAGCATAAATTTGTGGCTGGCGCCAGTCACATTCCAATAGCTTAGCGTTCTGCAGCTTCCAGTCAGTGTTCTAGAACACGATATGCAATTCTAAGATGCTCAAGGACTAATGTGGGCCCAACCTACTGGCCAATATTTGTTTGTGTTCAAAACTGATTGATGACATTTATTATCTTAAAAAATGTAAATTGATCAATGACAGTCCGTTTATGAGAATGTATCTGAACTGTGGGATTACTCATAGCTCATTTTCCATATCCCAATTTCTAGGGTTACATTTCATCTATGTGGTATATACAACAACGAACACTACTTGAAGGCAACTGTGAACTGATTTGTTGACAGTTGATAAAAGAGAGAAGACCATAATACAACCCCGAATTGTGAGCAAAGTTTAAGAAACAACCCCGAACTACCGAACCGTCTACTTTACAACCTCAAATTTTCAACACCAGAAAAAAATCAAAACTGTCTCCGGTCAAACTGGTTTCATCCCTGTTTGAGTGGTTTTGACCAGTCAAAAGCCTGGTCAGCATCCCAGTCACCCTGCCACGTCACTTTTGACCCAAAAATTAAAGTGCCCAGAAAAATTTGGAAAAACTCTAAAAAAAAAATAACACTACTATGATATTCAGTCTGGGAAAGTTTCAAAACATTTTGCCAAACAGATAAATAACTAGAAGGAAAATACACACTCAGGACCTTTTTGGGTCAAGTTTTGGCCAAAATAATTGAAGTTTCCAGAAAGAACAGTTACATCACTTTTGGCCAAAAAATAACTGTGAACTGATTTGTTGACAGTTGATAAAATAAAGTTAGTCAGCAGGTTAAATTGGTTACATGAGATTATCAGCGATTTTCTTCCATCACATGGCCATAAAGAAAAGTTACATCATCAACCAGATAAGGATAAGAAAAAGGCACATCATGCACTCATGGTTGAGGGGTCTAGTTTTGTCAGGACAAAGCCAACCATTCGCTATACTTTCCACAGCTTCAATTTGAAGCAGTGTGTTGAGTCCACCCAGCTGGGGTGGAAAGACAAAAGCGACAAGCCTTAGCATACAGACACAGTAGCCCATAAATAAATACAGTTATAATAAAGAAAACCTTGGCATTTATCTTGAGCAGCAGATTACTCAAGTACTGGTCATTGACTCTTTGCGGAGCTAGACACTGGGTGACTATGCCGAAATCAGCAAGACACTTCTTCTTCCAAGGACCTGCGGGTTCAAGCAAATATATATTACATACTCCCCTCCGTCCGGAAATACTTGTCCGAGGAATGAATGTATCTAGATGTATTTTAGTTTTAGATGCATCCATTTGTATCCATTTTCGCGACAAGTATTTTCAGACGGAGGGAGTACTATTCTCCAACAGTTAATCATGCTTATGGGAAGGGTAACACAACCAAAAAGAAGATGAACCAACCGTAAACTTCGCAATTCTTCCTCTCAGGGAGGGAGGAGGCACAAAAGGAACAAGGGTGCTCCAGGTAGCTTGGCCTTTATCTGAGCAAACATCTCCTCCACCCTTCGTGCCACCAGAGCTCATCTCAGTGCGGGGCTCTCTTCGATTACAGTATGAGGGTCCTCATATCCCTGCAAACAAATGAAGTTCAGCAACAAAAAAGAAGAATAACTAAGAGAATATGTTGTAGAGAAGTGGGAACATACGAGTCCCATTCCAGTCGCGACCCTTTTAAGGTCTTGGACAAGACCACGGAGATCACAGCGTGCAGAGAAATTGACGACGGACCACCTCTTGACAGAGCTGGTCCTAATCAGCTTCTGAAACAAAAAAAGAATCAACAAACAGAAGGAACATTGATAGAAAGACATGTTAGAAAGAGAGAGAGAAAATGTCGACCTTCCTCGCAATATTCCAGCGCCCGTTGCGTGGGAAGAACTCTTCACTGTTACCAGCTTTCAGCTACATGATAGAACGCTTGATTAGATACATTTTTCGGAAGAACATCGAGCTTTCATTTGGAAGATACTAAGCTTGGAGAATTATCACTAACTAACCTTGGGAGCAGGCAGGACCCTCCCTTCAATCTGAGTGAAATTTTGCGCAATTTGAATGCCACATGCCTTCAGCATGGGGTCAGCATCATAGTTGCTACGCTTAAGTGCCCTGAATATAAAATAAGTTAGCGTGAACTGTCAGTTGATTGCCAAATCACTAAAAACAGCAAGTTATATATATATATATATATGTGTGTGTGGTTGCATCAAGCAAGCTAGAATCTACATGATGATAACTCACATCATTAAGGGTTGACATTCTCTCGTGAGGCTTCTGTCTTGACTTCTCGACAAGCGAAGTCCTCTGCATAGTTGACAGAGCCTTCGTGTATCTTTGCAGAGGAACGAGCGTGCAAAGCTGGTCGCACAAAAAGTTCACATCAGGACTTGAGAAGAAATTTCAGAAGGGGTGTAAATAGTAAAATAGCAAGTCTCTGAAACGAACCTCCACGGGGAAATATGTCGGACGCTTTGGCCTCCCAGCATTGATACAGGGAAGATTGCCAGAATAGCGCAGTTCTATTCCTCTGTTCTTCACAAAGTAATCATAGACAGTGATCTCAACAGTTTCAGTGTTGTCCCCATTCCTCCGCTTCAGCGGGAATCTAGTTAAACATAACAAACATTTATTATGCATCCATTCAAATAAAATGAAATAAACCATATGTATATATCAAGTTAGCTACCTCCTGTGTTGCCCAAACACATTAGAGACAACATCCAACCCAGCAGCACTACACTTCCGCAGGTTCCAGACATTCACAGCATGCCCAAAGTTGGTCTCACTGTGTGGTGTGTGCAATGGTCCCCTCCTCCACACATGGACTGCATTTTCTAAGACAACCCAGAATAGCAAAGCAAGTTTAGGTGACGTAAAATAGTATGATGGATATTATTTTTTGGGATAATTTTTATCTTTTAGATAGAAAGGTTTAATTGAACACTCAACAAGGACTCTCATGGTAAGTATATATATATGGGATCATTAACAACTACTAAAGCATGTCTATGCATTAAAAACAGAATAAAAAAGCAGATCTCAAATTGAAGATATCACAAAAATAACAAGGATGCATACAATGCTCCCAAATGAACTCAAATCAGAATCTGCGCATACATTTTACACAAACATATATGCCAAAACAAGATAACAAAGAGACCAAAAAGCGAGATGGTCAAATAACCTAACAGTTAAATCCAACATTGCCGGTTATCAAGTCACAATTCACAAGGTCGCATACAGTACATCATACAACCAGGAATTTAAAGTCTCCACTGCAACCTACAGGTCAGCCTACTCGGCAGTGCGTGCAGCACCATAGTCCATTACATGCTCGGTTTGTAATACTAGAGAGTACCAGTTTAAGCATTACAACCAAAAGGAGTAGGTAATTAAGCTTGCATTGTTGACATGGGGTTGTTCGACAAATCTTGCACTTGGGGTAGCACAGCTCCAGCAAAAGGTCAAATGGCAAGCGATGTTGCTTCAAAGGGTAAGCTCCTACAAAAGATATATCATCAGTACAAGGTATGCAGCATGGATGTGTATATTGTACAACAAATTAGCTTACAAAACTAAACACAAGCAATAACTCCTGGAACTTAGGAAGGAGTGTTCAAACACAAGCAATCAGCGTCTGGAGTAGAATTTAATCTATAAACATGTCTAAAACTTCTACCAAAGGTGACTTACCTATGCCAGTGGAGGAAATTCATCATCGGCGTAACCAGCCCCTAAGTCAGATCGTTCCTCCATAATCCTCTTGAACTCCGCCCTCATCTTTGACATCATCTCAGACCTCTTCTCCTTCAAGATGGACTGCCTCGCCTCCAAAATACGGAGTTTGGCATGCCAGAGGGCCCTCTGGGCACGCCTGTCACGAGCAGCTGCCTCATCCCTCTCTTGTTGTGTACCATAAGCAGGTTGATATGGGACTCTCTGTTGGGGTGTGCCATGCTCAAAGCTAGGATCTTCTGGGAACTGATAATGAGAAAAACGCAATACTAAGCAAACATACCACAAGAGTTTTCTAGACAAACAATAGCACAGTAGCAAACATATCACAACAGTTGACAAATAATAAATGCTACTCTTAATACAGACATCTGGTTATAAGTTGTTATCTCAATGAAATGCACCCAATATAAGTACTAGCAGACGCAGTAGACTCATTCAGACGATGTGACATGAAAACCATGGCTGGCTTATAACATGGAAACGAGCAAACCAGAGACAAAACAAGCACTTGCATAATTCTTTCTAAACATCTTATAGTAACAGATATTTCCAACAGGAGGCAAGCGAATTTCATAAGATGTACTCAAAACTGGTTTAAAGTGATGTTTATCCCAAAAGAAAAAGAAAAAAAAAACACGTACAGGAGGGTGTGGATAGATGGCATGTTTGCACTCCCCGATTTCTTTCCAGAAGTGGAGGTCCATTATGTGCCATCTGATTGTCATCGTAGAGCACAAGGACCCTCAGTGCTGCGATGCTTGCTTCAACTCCCTGCAGCTCTTGATCAATCCGCTCCAGGGATGCGTCAAGCATGTTGTTGAAGGACCTCTCTAATGCCCTCTTGGCACTAGACTTGCACTCCAACAACTCTGGATTAACCAGTATGAATCCATGCCTTCCTGGACGGGTCCTCACACTGATATCTGCTGCTTCTTCAAGGGAGGCTTGCTCATCCAATTGAAATCGAACAAGATGAGCTTGATTCATCTCAGTGATCTGCAGATCTTGAAGCGCAGCGTCAACATCAGCAAGGCTGGAAACTATTCTGACTCCTCTTCCTTTCATTCTTATTTGGTGATAACCAGCCCTCAAATCTATCTTAGTTCACACCTCATCCAAGGGCCATGGTGGGATATCCTGTAAAAGAAACAACTTTCGTACCAACCCTAGGTGCTAAGAGAGGAGGAAGAGTAGGAGGAGGAGGAGCACCTTCTGGCTTCTGGCGGCAGGGCAGAGAAGGACGGCGGCGCTCGCGGACGGGGACGGGGACAACGACGGAGGATGGGGACGCGGCGGCGGGGAGGGGGAGGCGGAGGCGGAGGCGGAGGCTAGGGTTTGAGACGAGGGAGGAGGCGAGGGCGAGGCTGCTAGGTTTTGAGGGGAGGCGACTGGCGGCAGGGCAGAGAAGGACGGCGGCGCTCGCGGACGGGGACGGGGACAGCGACGGAGGGAGGATGGGGACGCGGCGGCGGGGAGGTGGAGGCGGAGGCGGAGGCTAGGGTTTGAGACGAGGGAGGAGGCGAGGGCGAGGCTGCTAGGTTTTGAGGGGAGGCGACTGGCGGCAGGGTAGAGAAGGACGGCGGCGCTCGCGGACGGGGACGGGGACAGCGACGGAGGGAGGATGGGGACGCGGCGGCGGGGAGGTGGAGGCGGAGGCGGAGGCTAGGGTTTGAGACGAGGGAGGAGGCGAGGGCGAGGCTGCTAGGTTTTGAGGGGAGGCGACTGGCGGCAGGGCAGAGAAGGACGGCGGCGCTCGCGGACGGGGACGGGGACAGCGACGGAGGGAGGATGGGGACGCGGCGGCGGGGAGGTGGAGGCGGAGGCGGAGGCTAGGGTTTGAGACGAGGGAGGAGGCGAGGGCGAGGCTGCTAGGTTTTGAGGGGAGGCGACCGGCGCCAGCGTATTTAGCCGTTGGGCTGGGCCGCGGCTAGCCGTTGGGCTGGGCCACACCTCATTAGTAGAGTACAAGCTACACTCGGGTCCCAACCCAACCAAACTCCCTCCAGTAAACTCCGCGGCTATTACTGCTTCAGTACATTGGCATCTCATAGCATAGAGATGTACAATACTCTACAACATATCAGAAACGGCAGTAAACACTAATGCATTTTCTTTTCGTTTGATCATGTAACTTGTAACTGCTTCAGTGAGCTATTCTCTGAAGCATTTCCCTTTTTGCTTTTTCAGCTGGTACACGGAACAAAGGATTTAGCTCAAGGACTCATGACTGGTGATGCAATGGCAACGACAAGTTTTGTGGAAATTTTGCCACCGGCGGTTGTAAAAAAAGATATGGGTTTCTTGTGGGATGGCTGTCGACCAAAGCTGTTGTGCAGTGAAGGTGTCTGAACTCGTAGGCAGCACCAAACCTATTATGAGAAATGAAAGCAAAAGCAAGCATTGTGCCTCATAATATTTGCCAACCAATGCTTGAAACTGTCTCTAGTAGTAAAATTGTTTGTTGTTCCGTGTCAAATTTCTAATATTTGCTCAACTGCTGACCAAACTTTTGTTGAGACGAGAGATTCAGGTGGTGTCTGAATGTGCTTGTGCTTGTGCAAGCCAAGCATGGGCATAAATAAAAATAAGAAAAGTAGTCTTGTCAAAAGTGAAAGCCACATCTTCCGGTAGTGGAATTATTCACATAAAAAAAATTATATCTATTTTTCAAGCAAAAAATCCATTAATTTTGTTATGCTGTACGTATATATAGGCTATGTGGAAATTCCGGAGCACCCTGTCCACTTTCTTTTTGACTATATGCTACTTGCTCACCTCCTGTCAAAGCGGTTAAGATTCATCGCCGATGATTCTTTACCAAAAAAAAAGAGAAAAAATCACATCCCCAACAGCCCGATGCAACTGTCATGCCACGGTCCGCCCGCTTCGTCTCGGCCTTGCGCTAAATATGATTCCCTCCCTATTCCTACATGGGCCAGCCCAAGTATTTTTTCTTCACCGGTTCAGGTTCCACAGAGTTTTTCTAGACTTTTTTCTTTGGGTTTTCTCATCCAGGATTTTTATTTCTATTTTTTTTCCTTTCTCCTTTTCCAAATTTGCGAACATTTTTAAAACCCATTAAATTTTCAAAATTTGAACTAGGGAACAATTTTAAACTCGTGAACTTTTTCTAATTCATGTTTTTTTCTAAATTTTCAATTTGTAACATTTTCGAAATTTGTGAAGTTTCTCATAATTCATAACTGTTTTTTTTTCAAATTCTTGAACTTTTTTCAGATCCACATATTCGTGAACATTTATTCAAATCCCTGATTCTAGTTTTCAAATTCGTGAAGTTTTTTGAAAATCTATAGATTCATAAACATTTATTCAAATCTGCGATTTTTTTTCCAAATCCATGAACTTTTTTTTCAAATCCAAAAAATCAGGAACATTTTTCGAAATCCACCAATTTGGGAACATTTGTTCTAATATATGAACTTTTTTCAAATTCGTGATTTTTTCCCAAATTCATGAACTATTTTCAAATATGTACATGTTTCTAATTGCACAATTTTCTTAGACTAAAAATCACCTGGCTTTTTTTCCGAAAAATTTGAGAAAAAACAGCTTTTGTTTTTAGAGAAAGAACTGAAAGGAAAAAAAACTGGCAAGGCGTGAAACGGCGATGCGGGCGAGCGAGCTGGCGTAATATTGGGCTGCGGCCCGCTGGCATGCGCAAATAACCGGCGCTTAAAGCGCTAGCTGGGAGCTCTCGTCGTTGAGCCAATCGTCAACAGCGATGACGACGGATTCCACCGATTGAGTTCAACCTGCTGCGACGGATTCCCGTATCGCAGCAGTTTTCCACGCGTATCAAAATTAATTTGGTATGTCTCGTGGAATTGTCACGGCAGATATCCTAGTGTGAGGACTTAGTCGTGAGGCCAACGCATCTAATTGGTAGCTTGAGAGGGGTTGAGCGGGAGCGAGAGACGCGAGATTTTACCCAGGTTTGGCCCCTCACGGTGGAGGTAAAAGCCTACGTCCTGCTTGATTGATATTGATCATGACCACGATCTCGATTATAAGGGTGGTGTTCGATGTCTCTATCTCGAGAGTATCTACTTTGATCTTGTCTATGACTTGTTGTCTAAGACCTGTCTATTGAGACGTCTAGAAAAAACTTGACCCTCTTGGGGTGCCCCGCCCCTCCTTATATAAGTTGAAGGGGTGGGTTACATGTAGAGTCCCGGTAGGACTAGGACTTAACCTCTTCTGACTTCCCATCACGGACTTCTTAACCCTGGGCTTCTCTTCGTGGGCTTGTGAGTCCTGGGCTTCTTATCTCCAGACGGGCGGCTTATGCCGGGCGGCTTACAGGCGGTTTACAGGCGGGCGGCTTACGCCGGGCAGCTTACGCTGGGCGGCTTACAACCGGGCGGCTTACGACGGGCGGCTTACGATGGGCGGCTTACGACGGGCGGCTTATGACGGGCGGCTTATCTTCAGGGACTCATCTCCGGGGACTCATCTTCAGGGACTCATCTTCAGAGACACATCTTTAGGGACACATCTTCAGGGACACATCTTCAGAGACTCATCTTCAGGGACTTAAGCCCAGAGATGACTTAACGTCAGGGCGACTTAAGCCCAGAGATGACTTAACGTCAGGGTGACTTAAGCCCAGAAATGACTTAAGCCTCAGGGCGGCTTATCCTTATGGGCCGGGTCAAACCGCGGGTAATATCCCCGACATTAGCCCCCAGTTTAGCTTTGAATTTATTCATGCTAAACTCCTGAAATACGAGTATGTAAGGGGACCGGCTCACTCAAAAAGACCGATTGACCAGCTCCTAAAAATTTCGAAACTCCGCCATATCAATAACTGACGCTGGCTCCTTGGATAAAAATAACCCTTATTATCTTCAACTGCCTTGGCTTGATAAAATTCGTCTGATGTTGTGCCAATTTTCAATACTTCAGACTTCAATGAAAAATCCATATGATGTTTAAGTTGTCTGAATAACCCGGAGGAGATAACCCTTGCAAACTCCTTCATCAAAAAATATGAGACCTGGTTCACTCATAACTGAAAATTTGAAGGCATACCTTCCTCATATCCATATACCTGCAATGTCGGAGAAATTCGGGTTGTTCGTCTGAGTCACCAGTCATAAGTTGAATGCTCCACATATGTAGCCCCCAAGTACCGGGTTGTCTTGCCTGCAACAACCTGGGACTTGTAATTGCCTTATGCTCATAAAACTTCAACCAGTGTAGCCCCCAAGGGTCGGGTCATTATGCAATAATGAGCAGGGACTTGTGCATATCTGATTATATAGATTTGAGGAGCAATGTGTAGCCCCCAAGGGCCGGCTCAGTAAAATAACACTGGGCTGGGACTTAAAAAATGATTGAAGGCCGGCTCATCTCCCTGAGACAACCGGGTTTGTTGATAATGTGATGAGTTGAAAAGCAACTTCCATTAGCCCCCAAGTGCCGTGGTGCATGCTTGCAGCGAAATGGGACTTGCATACTTGATACAATCTTGATTTGAATAATGTAGCCCCCAAGTGCCGGGTCGTATGCCTGCAGCGACTCGGGACTATTCCTTCCATTGTAGAATAAAATCATATCCACTGTCTGGATGATATTGCTGAATGCCTTGCATATCAATATTGAACCATGCTCTCTGTTGTGAGCTGGTATTTTTGGATGAAGGAATAATAGCCATTCCTCTGAAGGGGCTTTGAAAACCTTACTCATCCAATACTGGTTATGATAACCATAATGCAAATCCAGCCATATTGGCTATTTAAGATTTGAATAATATAACCCGGTTTGAGAACCGGTGCCTGCAACATAAACCAGGATATCCATGCATATATGATGCAATGATGATGCAATGTATGATGATGTATGTGTATGATAACAGAGTATAAAAATGTCGGCTTTGAAGGCACGACCCAAAAGAGACCAGCTCTTGCCTTGATTTTTGAAAAAACTCAAGTTTTGCTTCAAAGAAGCTTGGCCTGAAAGCCGTTCATCCCGTAAGCTGGTTCTCACGTGACATAAATCCGTCATTTAAACCTTAACTAGTTCAGGGTCTTATTGAAAAGATTGACTGTTAAGAGTACGAACGGGCCACATAGCGGAGAGACTACAACAGACAGGTGAGTTTATCCTAGCTCTCTGTAAGCCGGCTCTCACGTGACACAAGCCGCCGTTTAAACCTTGACAAGTTCAGGGTCTTAGAAAGATTGACTGTCAAGAGTACGGCGGGTCACAGGGCGGAGTAGCAAGTTGCAAACAGGCAGGTTTAACTCAGTTATGGCATGAAAGCCGGTCAAGTGGGTATGAAAGCTATACTCATTGAGTAAGAAGCCCTCAAGCGACCAATGGCATGGAAGCCGATCAAGAGGGTAAGAATAGCTATGCTCATTGAGCAGGAAGCCCCCAAGTGACCTATAATGTGGCATGAAAGCCGATCAAGAGGGTAAGAATAGCTATGCTCATTGAGCAGGAAGCCCCCAAGTGACCTATAATGTGATAACCAATAAGGCAGGATACCCATGTTTGAACCGTGCATCATGACAGCAAGTCCTCTTTGGCAACATTTAATTTTCTGAAGACTCGAACTTGCGAGAGATGAATTCCTTTTGAACCGGACATTTGAGCCGGATATTGAAAGCTTGAAGCTTGGTGATAGACAAATTTCTCTTGAGCCGGATTTTGAACCGGACTTTTCTGATTGCCCAACACTTTTTAAGTCGGAAATTTTCTGACGACTCACAAATGTGGCAGCAGTCTCCAGGATCGGGTTGTCTGCCCTTTAATAACCGGGGTTCTTGAACTTGTGATAACGGCCAATTTTGCCGAGCCATGTCTGTGTAGCCCCCGAGTGTTAAGACAACTCGAGAAGTTAGCTTGAGACTCTCCATACTTGACCGTGATATAAACCGGCATATAGCTGAACAGCGGAATGCTGGAATGTGTTGAAGCTGGAGGCAAAGTGGTGAGTTGATAATCTTCGCAACACTCATTGTATATATCCTCGGCGTTGATAACGCGATATGAATCCACGAAAAGTTGAGGTTGACCGCGGCGGGTTATAAATGACCCCGTATAAGCTGTGTCAGTAACCCGGTCAATGGTTCATCCCTGCTGGTTGTTGAAGGTAACCAAAAGCCATAGTGGCAGCGACTTGTGCACCTATCCATTGAGCCATCCGGTGGAGGCTGATAATATATCATGATCTGCTCCAGGGTTGTTGGAATAGACCGAACCGCAGGGCGGCGACTTGCGCATGTCCATTGGGCAGCTTGTGTGAGCAGACGTGGCTCTGATTTGTTGATATATATGCAGGAGTCGGCCGGTAACCCGGCGCGGACAAGAGAGTCGTCCGCAAGCGTTGTAAGCCGGCGCGGACGGGAGAGTCGGTCGCGGGCGTTGTAAGCCGGCGCGGTCGGTAGAGTCGGCTGCGGGCATTGTAAACCGGCGCGGTCGGGCCAACAACGGGCGCGGTCCCAACGAGTTGATGTAGACCGAGTCACAGGGGAGGCGATTTGCGCACATCCACTGAACAGCGAGCAGGCGCGATCCTGGCAAGTTTGATGTAGACCGGGTCACAAGGGCGGCGGCTCATACGCATGTCCAACAAGCAACATGGCACAGACGAACACCGGTTCAGAGCGTTGTTTACGCGTGTTGCGCTTCCGCGGTATAAACCACGTTTGTAGTGGATAACTGTCCTGCATATAAAAATATACAGATCGAAGTAACTGCTCTTTCGACGGAAACAATATGTGATAATAGACTTAAATGGATATCACCTGATATGCTTTGCCGGAAATTTATCGGCCGCAGGGTTGACGATGACTGTGGTGAAGTTGAAGTCAACCGCGGATGAGTTGCAAACATCGTTAATAACTGGTATGTGCTTTGATAAATTTTAAGCTGACCACCCTTTTACCCTTGCGAGGGTGACATATCCTCTTAAGGGATCCCAGGTAGACACTTTTCTTAAGTACCCGGTCGATGAAGCGGATTGACCAGGTGGCTCATAACCCATGCCCGGGTCATTGTGATTGGATAACCCACGCCCGGGTCACTCGTACCCCTTTTTTTTAGCAACCGGCTCACACATGGGCATCCGGCCACCTTTCCTCTTCTTCTTTTTGCCATTTTTCTTCAGGTGCTCAGCCGCAATGGTTGGTGGGGAGTGGGCAGAGCCGGAGGTCGGCACACACGGGCGGGCTGCGGGACGGCGCATCCGTCAGGGGCGGCGAGCCAGCAGGCCGGGCAGAGGCACGAGGCCGGAGCAGGGGCCAGCCCTCAGGGCGACGCCGCCGGCTCGCAGCAGAGTAGGCAGACCACAGTGAGAGGCGACGGCGGCTCACAGCAGCAACTGAGGCAGATCCGCGGCGGCTTATGGTATAGCCATGGCTGCAGCTCAGCAAGGGTGGCGCGACGGCTTAATTGTGGTTGTGAAGGTGGGCGGCTCGGCGATTTTTACCGCAAGGCCATGGCGGCTCGGCTAGGCCGCAGAGGTTGCAGGCTGTCGCGAGGCCGATGCGACACGGCGAGGCGGAGGCGGCTCGCGGAGGCGTCGGCGAGGCAGCGGCGGCTCGCGGAAGCACCGGCGAGGCGGAGGCGGCTCACGGAGACGTCGGCGAGGCAGCGGTGGCTCGTGGAAGCACCGGCGAGGCGAAGGCGGAAGGGCGCGACGACGGGTTTGAGCGAGGGGCGGCTCAGAGGGCCCCTGGCGAGTCTGCTGTAGAAGCAGGCACGAGGCCGTGGTGGCTCGCTGTAAAGCAGCGGAGGTGACACAAATCGCCATGAAGCAGTTGAGACCATGGCTTGGAAGCGGTGCAGTGGCAGGGGCGGGTCCACGCAGCAGCTCTGGGCGCGGCCGGTGGTGTCACAAGGCGGCCGATGGAGGCCGGGCGGCTTGGCGCGCCGGCCATCCGGCGTGAAGACAAGCGAGGGGCGGCATCTCGGGAGTGCTCGCAGTTGAAGGCTCAAGGCAGGGCGTGGAGGCCGGCGAGCCGGCAGCTGGTTCCCGGGCACCGCAAGCCAGTGAGGCGGACGACGCCCAACAGGGCAGAAGCGTCTGGTGGGGAGCACGTAGCTGCGGGCAGAGATGAGCCGACGAGATTCAGAGGCGACTCGATGAGGCACGCCAGATCCGGCTGGAACAACGACCCGGTCCGGTCGCGCAGGCAGCGGGCGGAGCCAGCTGCACGAAGGCGCGCGCAGAGGAGGCGATGGCCTGGACACGGGCACGGCAACGAAAGCAGCAGGGTGCGGGTGCGCCGTTGCACGAGAGGTCAACGAGCGCCTTGGCCTCGCGCCGGTTCTCCGCTCTTGACCCGGAGACGAGGTAAACCATGGTGACGGAGGCTGGCTCGAGGTGGCGACAATGGTGACTTGACAAGGCGGAAATAGCCGGCGGCTTGGCGGACACCGCAGTAGAAGAGCGAGGTACGAGGCAACGAAGGACGGGGCGGCTCGACACGCAGTGGGGACCCGATGTGCGCATAAGACTGCGGGTAGCTCGGACGCGCCGGACTGCAGAGTCGAAGACCGTGGCGACTTGAGGCCGTACCAACAGGGGGCGGCTTGGAGTCGCTGGCAGAGGCGACGAGGCAAGAGTAGTGGCGACTCGAGGCATAGGCAAGCCCACTCGCAGCAGAGGCTGGGGCTGTTGAATCGGCAACAGAGGCGGCTCGCAAGGCAGAGGTGACACGGCATGACGAGGGCCTGTCGGAGGTCTGCGTCGTGACTGTTCATTAGTTGCACCGCGGCCGGCGGTAAGGTGGCGTAAGTGGAGGCGGAGGTGTGACCCGGCAGGGCGGCTATAGAAGCGTCGCACAGGCCATGGCTGAATTGCAGCAGCGGCGGCTTAGCGCGGCCGACACGTAGGCAGGGCGGCTTATAGGTTGAAGCAGCGACCCGGAGCAGACGCAACTAGAGGAGAGGCATAGAGGAGGCTCGAGCTGCGGCGGCCGCGGTGGTAACCAAGGCCGACCCTCGCACAGCAGAGACGGGGCATAGCGGCGACATGGCAACTTGGAGATTTGAGCCTCGATGGCGGCTCGAGCCCGCGGCGGCTCACAGCTGTGGCACCCCAGCGGGACGTGGCGACTGTCAGAACCGCGATGGTGGTGGCAGGTGTAGAAACGAGGCCAGGGCGGCGACTTAGCAGGGCCAGGGCGGATGGCGGCCTGCCCCGCTGCAGCTGAAGCGGGTAGTGGCTTGATGCGAGATCGTCTTGGAAGCAACCGTGGCGGTTTGAGCCACGACAGCTTGAAGCAGTCCATCCAGGTTGCAGTTGGTTTCACCCTTCTCTGCGAGTAGTAGTCGGCCAGGTCTCTCTCAACAGCCGGGTCCTCTAACGGAGGTTTCGTTTGTTGACTGTTGCATAGAACAATTGTCCCCAGATTCGATGGATCACCGGGCCACGTTCATCCACGCGTAACCCTAATTTTCTCTTAACCTCAAATCTCAAAGATTGCAAATCCAGACTGATGAATTTGAAGCTGACGCAGATCCTTCCAAGACGGCTCCTCTTCATTGAAAAATTTACGAACTTCTCGATCCCTGGGAGAGATCCCTCCAAGAACTCATCACCACCGTGCGTGGGCTCCATGGTGGGCGCCAACTGTCATGGAATTGTCACGGCAGATATCCTAGTGTGAGGACTTAGTCATGAGGCCAACGCATCTAATTGGTAGCTTGAGAGGGGTTGAGCGGGAGCGAGAGACGCGAGATTTTACCCAGGTTCGGCCCCTCACGATGGAGGTAAAAGCCTACGTCCTGCTTGATTGATATTGATCATGACCACGATCTCGATTACAAGGGTGGTGTTCGATATCTCTATCTCCAGAGTATCTACTTTGATCTTGTCTATGACTTGTTGTCTAAGGGCCAGTTCTTTTGGTGGCTTTTTTGGGCTTCTAGAATAAGCTGCCCCCTACCCAGCTTATTCTAGAAGCCCAACCACAAATATTTTTTCAGAAGTCTACTAGTCAAGTGTCAATTAGTAGGCTTCTAAAAAAATTAATTTGGTTGGGCTTCTAGAATAAACTGGGTAGGGGGCAGCTTATTCCAGCTTATTCTAGAAGCCACCAAAAGAACTGGCCCTAAGACATGTCAATTGAGACGTCTAGAAAAAACTTGACCCTCTTGGGGTGCCCCGCCCCTCCTTATATAAGTTGAAGGGGCGGGTTACATGTAGAGTCCCGGTAGGATTAGGACTTAACCTCTTCTGACTTCCCATCACGGACTTCTTAACCCTGGGCTTCTCTTCGTGGGCTTGTGAGTCCTGGGCTTCTTATCTCCAGACGGGCGGCTTATGCCGGGCGGCTTACTGATGGGCGGCTTACGCCGGGCGGCTTATAGGCGGGCTGCTTACACCGGGCGGCTTACAGACGGGCGGCTTACGCCGGGCAGCTTACAACCGGGCGGCTTATGACGGGCGGCTTATCTTCAGGGACTCATCTCCGAGGACTCATCTTCAGGGACTCATCTTCAGAGACTCATCTTCAGGGACACATCTTCAGAGACTCATCTTCAGGGACTTAAGCCTAGAGATGACTTAACGTCAGGGCGACTTAAGCCCAGAGATGACTTAACGTCAGGGCGACTTAAGCCCAGAAATGACTTAAGCCTCAGGGCGGCTTATCCTTATGGGCCGGGTCAAACCGCGGGTAATATCCCCGACAGTATGCTTCCTGAAGTATCCACACAACGTAATCTTTCTGTAAATTTTAAACATAGACTGCTCCAGATGGCCTTAAGCAGTCACCTGACCGCCGATCTGGTCGGTGCACCGTAAGTTTTGGAATGCAAGGTGTTGCAGTTCAAAAAAAAAGGATAGAATGTGTATTCCCATTGTTTTTGAAATAATAGCGAGTGATAAAGTGAGTTGTTCCCAATACGGTTGTACACTCTGTTCTTAGCATACCTGGTTGCATTGGCTGAGGTAAAAAAAAATTGTTGAATTGGTATCTTCTTTTTTGATGAAGAAATTGTGGGGCAATTCTAGCTCTCATGTATTCTGATGAAGAAACCGTCCGGTCTGGGCGCCTTGTCCATAGGCATTGATTTGACCACTTGCTTCAACTTCGTCCGGTGAGAAGGGGGCAACCCTAGGGTCCGGAGCGGGGCATAGAATGCGATCATAGTAGGAACCCATGAATTTGCAATATCCTCATGTCCAGTAATGATTGAGCCATTGTCCTTCAGTAGATGGTTTGAATTTCTTCCTACGCCTGTGGTTCGCATGTTGATGAAAGTAACGAGTGTTTGCGTCCCCTTCACGATGCCATAGAGGTCGAGATCTCTGCCTAGCGATTGTGTGTTCCAAGGAGCACATACCTAACAACTTACGCTTGAGGAGCTTTTGCAATTAAAATTCGCCAGCCGACAGGCGCCGTTGTCTCCGCAGGCACGTCCAACATGAGTGTCACCTCCAAAGCAATGTCAATCTGAATTGTAATGTTGCCAATCCATCCATGGAGCACTCCATGTGGTGAGACTTTTAGTTGTCGCCCTAAACTTGTAGTTCAGTGTTTTGTATGGATTGCTAGTTGAAGGTAGGTATTGAATTCCATGCCATAAAACCGCATCCTTGAATCCCTTTGCCTTTTTCTTTTCTTTCCAAAAGTTCTCAAGCCTAATCTTAGACCGTACCGCAAGTCAGCTTAGTAGTGAAATCAAGCAACTATGGGCAATGGTCTGAGACCGCTCATTGCGGTGAGGACGTAAGGCGAATATATGTCCTCCCAAGTCGACATGGAGAAGATTTGATCAATTTTGTCAAGCGTCGGATGTTCCCTCGCATTAGCTGAAATTTGCAGAAATGCTGATTTGAAACACACACGCACGCACAAACTGGAACTAGATTTAGATGATATAATAATAATACAAGTGCCTACCACATCAAACACACAAAGTACCTTCCTTGATAATTACTACTATATTATATTTCGAAAAAAAGAAAAGATAATTATAGAAATGGTACCACTTAGTAGACGATAAGAGGGGAATTGTTTGTCTCTCTGACAGGTAGGATTGATGGTAGTTGGATGGAATGAATCGGGGCGGGGGCCCACGCACTCACTCACCAGCTCATTCCCTTCCTTGCTTCCTTCCTTCCTTCCTCGCTGTCTGGCTGTCAGCGAAAAATTGCAAATTTGCACGTCTGTCTCTCGAATCCATGGGGAAGGGGAAGGGGAAGGGGATGATGGATCGCCGCCGCCATCAATCCAATCCAATCCACGCCGGGGAATTCGGTCAGTAACCTCCTCCTCCTCCTCTTCCTTCCTCGCTGTCTGGCTTCTTATCTCCAGACGGGCGGCTTATGCCGGGCGGCTTACTGACGGGCGGCTTACGCCGGGCGGCTTACAGGCGGGCGGCTTACACCGGGCGGCTTACAGACGGGCGGCTTACGCCGGGCAGCTTACAACCGGGCGGCTTATGACGGGCGGCTTATCTTCAGGGACTCATCTCCGGGGACTCATCTTCAGGGACTCATCTTCAGAGACTCATCTTCAGGGACACATCTTCAGAGACTCATCTTCAGGGACTTAAGCCCAGAGATGACTTAACGTCAGGGCGACTTAAGCCCAGAAATGACGTAAGCCTCAGGGCGGCTTATCCTTATGGGCCGGGTCAAACCGCTGGTAATATACCCGACATTAGCCCCCAGTTTATCTTTGAATTTATTCATGCTAAACTCCTGAAATAAGAGTATGTAAGGGGACTGGCTCACTCAAAAAGACCGATTGACCAGCTCCTAAAAATTCCGAAACTCCGCCATATCAATAACTGAAGCTGGCTCCTTGATGGTGGCTTGTTTCGCGTTGTGGTTCCTCGAAGCGGAGAGGATGATACAGCAAGCGGTGAAGTACTTCCCTCGGTTAAGAACCAAGGTATCGAACCAAAAGGAGATCCTTGCAACACCACGTGTTCAGCCCCTACACACAAGAAAACAAATCTCCACACCCAACGCGACCAAGGGGTTGTCAATCCCTTGACGGTAAGATGAAAAGATGAAACGGCCCGGACCAACATTACTCGTACGCTTACGAGAGACCGGTTCCTTCAACTGACATGTAACTTCGTTGCATAAAGATGGCTAGCGGGTGTCTGTCTCTCTCACTTTAGTTGAATCGATTTCAATGAAGAGGGTTCTTTTAGAAGATCAAAAAGCAATCACTACACCACGTTGTGGTTTTGCGTAGGTAAGAACGGTTCTTGCAAACCCGTAGCAGCCACGTAAAATTTGCAACAACAATTAGAGGACGTCTAACTTGTTTTTGCAGGGTATGTTGTGATGTGATATGGCCAATTACATGATGAGATATATGTGATGTATGAGATGATCATGTGTTGTATAGAATATCACAACTTGCATGTCGATGAGTACGGCAACTGGCAGGAGCCATAGAGTTGTCTTTAATTATTTTCGCCGTTTTTGCTTTACTTTATCGCTATGGGTTAGCTATAGTCGTGGAAGCAACAGTCGGCGCGACAACCTCATGGCGACACGTTGATGGAGATCAAGATGATGGAGATCATGGTGTCATGCCGGTGACGATGGAGATCATGCCGGTGCTTTGGAAGATGGAGATCAAAAGCACAAGTTCATGGCCATATCATGTCACTTATGATTTGCATGTGATGTTAATCCATTTATGCATCTTATTTTGCTTAGGACGACGGTAGCATTATAAGGTGATCCCTCACTTAAATTTCAAGATAAAATTGTGTTATCCCCGAGTGTGCACCGTTGCGAAAGTTCGTCGTTTCAAGACACCACGTGATGATCGGGTGTGATAGACTCTACGTTCACATACAACGGGTGCAAGCCAGTGTTGCACGTGCGGAACACTCGGGTTAAACTTGACGAGCCTAGCATGTACAGACATGGCCTCGGAACACAAGAGACCGAAAGGTCGAACATGAGTCATATAATAGATATGATCAACATGAAGATGTTCACCATTGAAACCACCTCAACTCACGTGATGATCGGACTTGAGTTGGTGGATTTGGATCATGTTACACTCGAATGACCGGAGGGATGTCAATTTGAGTGGGAGTTTTTAAGTAATATGATTAACTAAACTCATTATCTAGAACAATAGTCTAAGTTGTCTTTGCTATATTTATGTTGTAGATCATGGCTCGCGCAGTAGCACCCCTGAATTTTAATGCGTTCCTAGAGAAAGCTAAGTTGAAAGATGATGGAAGTAACTTTGTGGATTGGGCCCGTAATCTAAGGATTATCCTTACGGCTTCCCAGAAGGCTTATGTCCTTGATGCACCGCTTGGTGATCCACCCGCTCCAGTTGAGTCTCTAGACGTTGTGAACGCCTGGCAGGCTCGTTCTGAAGATTACTCAATAGTTCAATGTGCAATATTGTATGGCTTAGAAACCGGGACTTCAAAGACGTTTTGAACGTCATGGAGCATATGAGATGATCCAGGAGTTGAAGTTTATCTTTCAGAAGAATGCTCGGATCGAGAGATATGAGATCTCCGATAAGTTCTATGCTTGCAAGATGGAGGAGAACGGGTCTATCAGTGATCACATACTCAGAATGTCTGGGTACTCCACCCGTCTGGCTGAATTGGGGATGCCCCTTCCGCCAGAGGCTATCACTGACAGAGTTCTTCAATCATTGCCACCTAGCTACAAGAGCTTCGTGTTGAACTATAACATGCACGGGATGAACAAGTCAGTCACCGAGCTGTTTGCGATGCTGAAAGCCGCTGAGTCTGAAATTCAGAAGGAGCATCAAGTGTTGATGGTCAATAAAACCACTAGTTTCAAGAAAAATGGCAAGGGTAAGAAGGGTAACTCCAAAAGGAGTGGCAAAGCAGTTGCTCCTCCCGTGAAGAAACACAAGGCTGGACCCAAACCAGAAACTGTGTGCTTTCATTACAAGGGAACTGGACACTGGAAGCGGAACTGTCCCAAGTATTTGGCTGACAAGAAGGCGGCCAACAACAAACAAGGTATATATGATATACATGTTATTGATGTGTACCTTACCAACTCTCGTTGTAGTGCCTGGGTATTTGATACCGGTGCGGTTGCTCATATTTGCAACTCAAAACAGGAACTGCGGAATAGACGGAGACTGGCAAAGGACGAAGTGACGATGCGCGTGGGAAATGGTTCCAAGGTTGATGTGATCGCCGTCGGCACACTCGCTCTTCGATTACCATCGGGATTAGTGATGAACCTGAATAATTGTTATTTAGTGCCTGCGTTAAGCATGAACATTATATCTGGATCTTGTTTATTGCGAGACGGTTACTCATTTAAATCAGAGAATAATGGTTGTTCTATTTATATGAGTAATATCTTTTATGGTCATGCACCCAATGTGAGGGGTTTATTCTTATTGAATCTCGATAGTAATGATACACATGTTCATAACATTGATGCCAAAAGATGTAGAATTGATAATGATAATACCACTTTCTTGTGGCACTGCCGTTTAGGTCATATTGGCGTAAAACGCATGAGGAAGCTCCATGCTGATGGAATTTTGGAGTCACTTGATTTTGAATCACTTGACACATGTGAGCCATGCCTCATGGGCAAGATGACTAAAACGCCGTTCTCTGGAACAATGGAACGGGCAAGTGACTTGTTGGAAATCATACATACTGATGTGTGCGGTCCGATGAGCATTGAGGCGCGCGGTGGTTATCGTTACTTTCTCACCTTCACTGGTGACTTAAGTAGATATGGGTATATTTACTTAATGAAACACAAGTCTGAAACATTTGAAAAGTTCAAACAATTTCAGAGTGAAGTTGAGAATCATCGTAACAAGAAGATTAAATTCCTACGATCTGATCGAGGAGGAGAATATCTGAGTTATGAGTTTGGCAGTCACTTAAGACAGTGTGGAATTGTTTCACAATTGACACCGTCTGGAACTCCACAGCGTAATGGTGTGTCCGAACGTCGTAATCAAACCTTATTGGATATGGTGCGATCTATGATGTCTCTTGCCGATTTGCCACTATCGTTTTGGGGTTATGCATTAGAGACAGCTGCATTCACTTTAAATAGGGCACCATCGAAATCCGTTGAGACGACGCCATATGAACTTTGGTTTGGCAAGAAGCCAAAGCTGTCGTTTCTTAAAGTTTGGGGATGCGATGCTTATGTCAAAAAGCTTCAGCCTGAAAAGCTGGAACCCAAAGCAGAGAAATGCGTCTTCATAGGATACCCAAAAGAGACAGTTGGGTATACCTTCTACCTCAGATCCGAAGGCAAAGTGTTTGTCGCTAAAAACGGAACATTTCTTGAGAAAGAGTTTCTCTCGAAAGAATTGAGTGGGAGGAAGATAGAACTTGATGAGGTTGTTGAACCTTTACTTCAACCTGAAAGTAGCGCAGCGCAGAAAGATGTTTCTGTAGAGCCTACATCAGCTGAAGAGGAACTTAATGATGATGATCATGAAGCTTTGGATCAAGTTGCTATCAAACCTCGTAGGTCGACAAGGACGTGTACTACTCCTGAGTGGTACAGCAACCCTGTCTTAGAGGTCATGTTGTTGAACAACGATGAACCTACGAGCTATGGAGAAGCGATGATGGGCCCGGATTCTAAGAAGTGGTTAGAGGCCATGAAATCCGAGATGGGATCCATGTATGAAAACAAAGTATGGACTTTGGAAGTATTACCTGAAGGGCGTAAGGCCATTCAGAACAAATGGATCTTTAAGAGGAAGACGGACGCGGACGGTAATGTCACCGTCTATAAAGCTCGACTTGTGGCAAAGAGTTTTTCACAAGTTCAAGGAGTTGACTACGATGAGACCTTCTCACCCGTAGCGATGCTTAAATCCGTCAGAATCATGTTAGCAATAGCTGCCTTTTTCGATTATGAAATTTGGCAGATGGATGTCTAAACAGCGTTCCTTAACGGTTTCCTTAAGGAAGAGTTGTATATGATGCAACCAGAAGGTTTTGTCGATCCAGAGAATGCTGAAAAAGTTTGCAAACTCCAGCGATCCATTTATGGACTGGTGCAAGCATCTCGGAGTTGGAATCTTCGCTTTGATGAGGTGATCAAAGCGTTCGAGTTTATACAAGTTTACGGAGAAGCTTGTATTTACAAGAAAGTGAGTGGGAGCTCTATAGCGTTTCTAATATTATATGTGGATGACATATTACTGATTGGAAACAATATAGAAATGTTGGAAAGCGTGAAGGAATATTTTAACAAGAGTTTTTCGATGAAGGACCTAGGAGAAGCTGCTTTCATATTAGGCATCAAGATCTATAGAGATAGATCGAGACGCTTAATAGGACTTTCACAAAGCACATACCTTGACAAAGTTTTGAAGAAGTTCAAAATGGATCAGTCCAAGAAGGGGTTCTTGCCTGTATTGCAAGGTGTGAAGTTGAGTAAGACTCAATGCCCAGTGACTGCAGAAGATAGAGAAAAGATGAGTGTCATCCCCTATGCTTCAGCCATAGGCTCTATCATGTATGCAATGCTGTGCACAAGACCCGATGTCAGCCTTGCCATAAGTATGGTCGGAAGGTTTCAAAGTGATCCAGGAATGGAACACTGGACGGCGGTCAAGAATATCCTGAAGTACCTGAAAAGGACTAAGGACATGTTTCTCGTTTATGGAGGTGATCAAGAGCTCGTCGTAAAGGGTTACGTCGATGCAAGCTTTGACACTGATCCGGATGACTCTAAGTCGCAAACCGGATACGTATTTATTCTTAATGGGGATGCGGTTAGCTGGTGCAGTTCCAAGCAAAGCGTGGTAGCTGATTCTACATGCGAAGCGGAGTACATCGCTGCCTCGGAGGCGGCGAAGGAAGGTGTCTGGATGAAGGAGTTCATGACAGATCTTGGAGTAGTGCCTAGTGCGCTTAACCCAATGACTCTGTTTTGTGATAATACTGGTGCCATTGCTCTAGCCAAGGAACCAAGATTTCACAAGAGGACCAGACACATAAAGCGACGTTTCAATTCCATCCGCGATTACATCAAGGAGGACGACATAAATATTTGCAAAGTACACACGGATCGGAATGTTGCAGATCCGATGACTAAACCTCTTCCAAGGGCTAAACATGAACAACACCAGAACTGCATGGGTGTTCGATTCATTACAATGTAAATCACATAGTGATGTGAACTAGATTATTGACTCTAGTGCAAGTGGGAGACTGTTGGAAATATGCCCTAGAGGCAATAATAAATTGGTTATTATTATATTTCCTTGTTCATGATAATCGTTTATTATCCATGCTATAATTGTATTGATTGGAAACTCAAATACATGTGTGGGTACATAGACAACACTGTGTCCCTAGTAAGCCTCTAGTTAACTAGCTCGTTGATCAAAAGATGGTGAAGGTTTCCTGGCCATGGACATGAGATGCCATTTGATAACGGGATCACATCATTAGGAGAATGATGTGATGGACAAGACCCAAACTGTAAACGTAGCATATGATCGTGTCAGTTTATTGCTATTGTTTTCTGCAAGTCAAGTATCTGTTCCTATGACCATGAGATCATGCAACTCCCTGACATCGGAGGAGTACCTTGTGTGTATCAAACGTCGCAACGTAACTGGGTGACTATAAAGGTGCTCTACAGGTATCTCCGAGGGTGTCTGTTGGGTTGGCATGGATCAAGACTGGGATTTGGTACTCCGTGTAACGGAGAGGTATCTCAGGGCCCACTCGGTAATACAACATCACAATGAGCCTTGCAAGCAATGTGACTAAAGTGTTAGCCACGAGATCTTGTATTACGGAATGAGTAAAGAGACTTGCCAGTAACGAGATTGAACTAGGTATAGAGATGCCGACGATCGAATCTCGGGTAAGTAACATACCGAAGAACAAAGGGAACAGTATACGGGATTAACTGAATCCTTGACATAGAGGTTCGACCGATAAAGATCTTCGTAGAATATGTAGGAGCCAATATGGGCATCCAGGTCCCGCTATTGGTTATTGATCGTAGAGGTGTCTCGGTCATGTCTACATAGTTCTCGAACCCGCTGGGTCTACACACTTAACGTTTGGTGACGATTCGTATAGTTGAGTTATTTTGTTGGTGACCGAAGGTTGTTCGGAGTCCCGGATAAGATCCCGGACATGACGAGGATCTCCGGAATAGTCCGAAGGTAAAGATTGTTATATGTGATAATAGTGTTTTGATCTCCGGAAGGGTTCCGGAATTCACCGGAAGAGGTTCCGGATGTTTACCGAAGTGTTCGGGTGCAACAACACTCTATACGGGCCAAAGGGGTAAAACCCATGAGGTATTGGAAAGTGCAAAAGGAAGTTTTGCTACTGCCTTAAGCGGTACTACCGCTGGTAAAGGCAGTACTACCGCGTAAGCGGTACTACCGCTTGTGTGAAGCGGTACTACCGCTCAAGCGGTACTACCGCTCGTGAGCGGTACTACCGCTTGTACGCGATACTGCTGGAATCCGAGTTGGACTCTTTCCGGGCGGGCCAAACCGACCTTGTGCGGGCAAAACCGACCTGGAGGAGGCTTTTACTCCAAGTTTAGACCCCCAAGGCTCAACATATAAATAGAGGGGAAGGGCTAGCACACGGGATACATCAAGATTTCCCAAGCCGTGTGTCGGCAACCCTAACCCTCTAGTTCTCCCGTCATAATCTCCGTAGTGCTTGGCGAAGCCCTGCAGAGATTGTTCCTCACCACCATCACCACGCCATCGTGCTGCCGGAACTCATCTACTACTTCATCATCGCTCGCTGGATCGAGGAGGTGAAGGCGTCATCAAGCCGTACGTGTGTTGAACGCGGAGGTGCCGTCCGTTTGGCACTAGTTCGTGATCGGATCGAGGGACGACTTGCGATTTGGATCGCGGAGACATTCGACTATATCAACCGCGTTTTCTTAATGCTTCCGCTTAGCGATCTACAAGGGTATGTAGATTCACTCTCCCTCTCGTAGATGCTCATCACCCTGGATATATCTTGTGTGTGCGTAGGAAAATTTTTGTTTCCCATGCAACGTTCCCCAACATATACATATTGCTTGCCGTTACTAGTTGATACTTGATTCGGCGGTATTGTGAGATGAAGCGGCCCGGACCAACATTACTCGTACGCTTACGAGAGACCGGTTCCTTCAACTGACATGTAACTTCGTTGCATAAAGATGGCTAGCGGGTGTCTGTCTCTCTCACTTTAGTTGAATCGATTTCAATGAAGAGGGTTCTTTTAGAAGATCAAAAAGCAATCACTACACCACGTTGTGGTTTTGCGTAGGTAAGAACGGTTCTTGCAAACCCGTAGCAGCCACGTAAAACTTGCAACAACAATTAGAGGACGTCTAACTTGTTTTTGCAGGGTATATTGTGATGTGATATGGCCAATTACATGATGAGATATATGTGATGTATGAGATGATCATGTGTTGTATAGAATATCACGACTTGCATGTCGATGAGTACGGCAACTGGCAGGAGCCATAGAGTTATCTTTAATTATTTTTCGCCGTTTTGCTTTACTTTATCGCTATGAGTTAGCAATAGTCGTGGAAGCAACAGTCGGCGCGACAACCTCATGGCGACACGTTGATGGAGATCAAGATGATGGAGATCATGGTGTCATACCGGTGACGATGGAGATCATGCCGGTGCTTTGGAGATGGAGATCAAAAGCACAAGTTCATGGCCATATCATGTCACTTATGATTTGCATGTGATGTTAATCCTTTTATGCATCTTATTTTGCTTAGGACGACGGTAGCATTATAAGGTGATCCCTCACTTAAATTTCAAGATAAAATTGTGTTCTCCCCGAGTGTGCACCGTTGCGAAAGTTCGTCGTTTCGAGACACCACGTGATGATCGGGTGTGATAGACTCTACGTTCACATACAACAGGTGCAAGCCAGTGTCGCACATGCGGAACACTCGGGTTAAACTTGACGAGCCTAGCATGTACAGACATGGCCTCGGAACACAAGAGACCGAAAGGTCGAACATGAGTCATATAGTAGATATGATCAACATGAAGATGTTCACCATTAAAACCACCTCAACTCACGTGATGATCGGACTTGAGTTGGTGGATTTGGATCATGTTACACTCGAATGACCGGAGGGATGTCAATTTGAGTGGGAGTTTTTAAGTAATATGATAACTAAACTCATTTTCTTGAATTATAGTCTAAGTTGTCTTTGCAACATTTATGTTGTAGATCATGGCTCGCGCAGTAGCACCCCTGAATTTTAATGCGTTCCTAGAGAAAGCTAAGTTGAAAGATGATGGAAGTAACTTTGTGGACTGGGCCCGTAATCTAAGGATTATCCTTACGGCTTCCCAGAAGGCTTATGTCCTTGATGCACCGCTTGGTGATCCACCCGCTCCAGTTGAGTCTCTAGACGTTGTGAACGCCTGGCAGGCTCGTTCTGAAGATTACTCAATAGTTCAATGTGCAATATTGTATGGCTTAGAACCGGGACTTCAAAGACGTTTTGAACGTCATAAATCATATGAGATGTTTCAGGAGTTGAAGTTTATCTTTCAGAAGAATGCCCGGATCAAGAGATATGAGATCTCTGATAAGTTCTATGCTTGCAAGATGGAGGAGAACGGGTCTATCAGTGATCACGTACTAAGAATGTCTGGGTACTCCACCCGTCTGGCTGAATTGGGGATGCCCCTTCCACCAGAGGCTATCACTGACAGAGTTCTTCAATCATTGCCACCTAGCTACAAGAGCTTCGTGTTGAACTATAACATGCACGGGATGAACAAGTCAGTCGCCGAGCTGTTTGCGATGCCGAAAGCCACTGAGTCTGAAATTCAGAAGGAGCATCAAGTGTTGATGGTCAATAAAACCACTAGTTTCAAGAAAAATGGCAAGGGTAAGAAGGGTAACTCCAAGAAGAGTGGCAAAGCAGTTGCTCCTCTCGTGAAGAAACCCAAGGCTGGACCCAAACCAGAAACTGTGTGCTTTCATTGCAAGGGAACTGGACACTGGAAGCGGAACTGCCCCAAGTATTTGGCTGACAAGAAGGCGGCCAACAACAAACAAGGTATATATGATATACATGTTATTGATGTGTACCTTACCAACTCTCGTTGTAGTGCCTGGGTATTTGATACCGGTGCGGTTGCTCATATTTGCAACTCAAAACAGGAACTGCGGAATAGACGGAGGCTGGCAAAGGATGAAGTGACGATGCGCGTAGGAAATGGTTCCAAGGTTGATGTGATCGCCATCGGCACGCTCGCTCTTCGATTACCATCGGGATTAGTGATGAACCTGAATAATTGTTATTTAGTGCCTGCGTTAAGCATGAACATTATATCTGGATCTTATTTATTGCGAGACGGTTACTCATTTAAATCAGAGAATAATGGTTATTCTATTTATATGAGTAATATCTTTTATGGTCATGCACCCGATGTGAGGGGTTTATTCTTATTGAATCTCGATAGTAATGATACACATGTTCATAACATTGATGCCAAAAGATGTAGAATTGATAATGATAATACCACTTTCTTGTGGCACTGCCGTTTAGGTCATATTGGCGTAAAACGCATGAGGAAGCTCCATGCTGATGGACTTTTGGAGTCACTTGATTTTGAATCACTTGACACATGTGAGCCATGCCTCATGGGCAAGATGACTAAAACGCCGTTCTCTGGAACAATGGAACGGGCAAGTGACTTGTTGGAAATCATACATACTGATGTGTGCGGTCCGATGAGCATTGAAGCGCGCGGTGGTTATCGTTACTTTCTCACCTTCACTGATGACTTAAGTAGATATGGGTATATTTACTTAGTGAAACACAAGTCTGAAACATTTGAAAAGTTCAAACAATTTCTGAGTGAAGTTGAGAATCATCGTAACAAGAAGATTAAATTCCTACGATCTGATCGAGGAGGAGAATATCTTAGTTATGAGTTTGGCAGTCACTTAAGACAATGTGGAATTGTTTCACAACTAACACCGCCTGGAAAACCACAGCGTAATGGTGTGTCCGAACGTCGTAATCAAACCTTATTGGATATGGTGCGATCTATGATGTCTCTTGCCGATTTGCCACTATCGTTTTGGGGTTATGCATTAGAGACTGCTGCATTCACTTTAAATAGGGCACCATCGAAATCCGTTGAGACGACGCCATATGAACTTTGGATTGGCAAGAAGCCAAAGCTGTCGTTTCTTAAAGTTTGGGGATGTGATGCTTATGTCAAAAATCTTCAGCCTGAAAAGCTGGAACCCAAAGCGGAGAAATGCGTCTTCATAGGATACCCAAAAGAGACAGTTGGGTATACCTTCTACCTCAGAGCCGAAGGCAAAGTGTTTGTCGCTAAAAACGGAACATTTCTTGAGAAAGAGTTTCTCTCGAAAGAATTGAGTGGGAGGAAGATAGAACTTGATGAGGTTGTTGAACCTTTACTTCAACCTGAAAGTAGCGCAGCGCAGAAAGATGTTTCTGTAGAGCCTACATCAGCTGAAGAGGAAGTTAATGATGATGATCATGAAGCTTTGGATCAAGTTGCTATCGAACCTCGTAGGTCGACAAGGACGCGTGCTGCTCCTGAGTGGTACGGCAACCCTGTCTTAGAGGTCATGTTGTTAGACAACGATGAACCTACGAGCTATGGAGAAGCGATGATGGGCCCGGATTCCGAGAAGTGGTTAGAGGCCATGAAATCCGAGATGGGATCCATGTATGAAAACAAAGTGTGGACTTTGCAAGTATTACCTGAAGGGCGTAAGGCCATTCAGAACAAATGGATCTTTAAGAGGAAGACGGACGCGGACGGTAATGTCACCGTCTATAAAGCTCGACTTGTGGCAAAGGGTTTTTCACAAGTTCAAGGAGTTGACTACGATGAGACCTTCTCACCCGTAGCGATGCTTAAGTCCGTCAGAATCATGTTAGCAATAGCTGCCTTTTTCGATTATGAAATTTGGCAGATGGATGTCAAAACAGCGTTCCTTTACGGTTTCCTTAAGGAAGAGTTGTATATGATGCAACCAGAAGGTTTTGTCGATCCAGAGAATGCTGACAAAGTTTGCAAACTCCAGTGATCCATTTATTGACTGGTGCAAGCATCTCGGAGTTGGAATCTTCGCTTTGATGAGGTGATCAAAGCATTCGAGTTTATACAAGTTTACGGAGAAACTTGTATTTACAAGAAAGTGAGTGGGAGCTCTATAGCATTTCTAATATTATATGTGAATGACATATTGCTGATTGGAAACAATATAGAAATGTTGGAAGGCGTGAAGGAATATTTGAACAAGAGTTTTTCAATAAAGGACCTAGGAGAAGCTGCTTTCATATTAGGCATCAAGATCTATAGAGATAGATCGAGACGCTTAATAGGACTTTCACAAAGCACATACCTTGACAAAGTTTTGAAGAAGTTCAAAATGGATCAGTCCAAGAAGGGGTTCTTGCCTGTTTTGCAAGGTGTGAAGTTGAGTAAGACTCAATGCCCAGTGACTGCAGAAGATAGAGAAAAGATGAGTGTCATCCCCTATGCTTTAGCCATAGGCTCTATTATGTATGCAATGCTGTGCACAAGACCCGATGTCAGCCTTGCCATAAGTATGGTCGGAAGGTTTCAAAGTGATCCAGGAATGGAACACTGGACGGCGGTCAAGAATATCCTGAAGTACCTGAAAAGGACCAAGGACATGTTTCTCGTTTATGGAGGTGATCAAGAGCTCGTCATAAAGGGTTACGTCAATGCAAGCTTTGACACTGATCCGGATGACTCTAAATCACAAACCGGATACGTATTTATTCTTAATGGGGGTGCGGTTAGCTGGTGCAGTTCCAAGCAAAGCGTGGTAGCTGATTCTACATGCGAAGCGGAGTACATCGCTGCCTCGGAGGCGGCGAAGGAAGGTGTCTGGATGAAGGAGTTCATGACAGATCTTGGAGTAGTGCCTAGTGCGCTTAACCCAATGACTCTGTTTTGTGATAATACTGGTGCCATTGCTCTAGCCAAGGAACCAAGATTTCACAAGAGGACCAGACACATAAAGCGACGTTTCAATTCCATCCGCGATTACATCAAGGAGGACGACATAAATATTTGCAAAGTACACACGGATCTGAATGTTGTAGATCCGATGACTAAACCTCTTCCAAGGGCTAAACATGAACAACACCAGAACTGCATGGGTGTTCGATTCATTACAATGTAAATCACTTAGTGATGTGAACTAGATTATTGACTCTAGTGCAAGTGGGAGACTGTTGGAAATATGCCCTAGAGGCAATAATAAATTGGTTATTATTATATTTCCTTGTTCATGATAATCGTTTATTATCCATGCTATAATTGTATTGATTGGAAACTCAAATACATGTGTGGGTACATAGACAACACTGTGTCCCTAGTAAGCCTCTAGTTGACTAGCTCGTTAATCAAAAGATGGTGAAGGTTTCCTAGCCATGGACATAAGATGTCATTTGATAACGGGATCACATCATTAGGAGAATGATGTGATGGACAAGACCCAAACTGTAAACGTAGCATGTGATCGTGTCAGTTTATTGCTATTGTTTTCTGCATGTCAAGTATCTGTTCCTATGACCATGAGATCATGCAACTCACTGACACCGTAGGAGTGCCTTGTGTGTATCAAACGTCACAACGTAACTGGGTGACTATAAAGGTGCTCTACAGGTATCTCCGAGGGTGTCTGTTGGGTTGGCATGGATCAAGACTGGGATTTTTTACTCCGTGTGACGGAGAGGTATCTCAGGGCCCACTCGGTAATACAACATCACAATGAGCCTTGCAAGCAATGTGACTAAAGTGTTAGCCACGAGATCTTGTATTACGGAACGAGTAAAGAGACTTGCCGGTAACAAGATTGAACTAGGTATAGAGATACAGACGATCGAATCTCGGGCAAGTAACATGCCGAAGAACAAAGGGAACAGCATACGGGATTAACTGAATCCTTGACATAGATGTTCGACCGATATAGATCTTCGTAGAATATGTGGGAACCAATATGGGCATCCAGGTCCCGCTATTGGTTATTGACCGTAGAGGTGTCTCGGTCATGTCTACATAGTTCTCGAACCCGCAGGGTCTACACACTTAACGTTTGGTGACGATTAGTATAGTTGAGTTATTGTGTTGGTGACCGAAGGTTGTTCGGAGTCCTGGATAAGATCCCGGACATGACGAGGATCTCCGGAAGAGTCCGGAGGTAAAGATTGATATATGTGATAATAGTGTTTTGATCTCCGGAAGGGTTCCGGAATTCACCGGAAGGGGTTCCGGGTGTTTACCGAAGTGTTCGGGTGCAGCAACACTTTATATGGGCCAAAGGGGTAAAGCCCACAAGGTATTGGAAAGTGCAAAAGGAAGTTTTGCTGCTGCCTTAAGCGGTACTACCGTTGTAAGGTAGTACTACCGCGTAAGCGGTACTACCGCTTCTACGAAGCGGTACTACCGCTCAAGCGGTACTACCGCTCGTGAGCGGTACTACCGCTTGTGCGCGGTACTGCAGGGATCCGAGTTGGACTCTTTCCTGTAGGAGATATGCCCTAGAGGCAATAATAAATGTTATTGATTATCTCCCTGTTCATAATTATGTTTATGTTCCATGCTATAACTGCAATGATTCTCGAGTCTACAAATAAAACGAGGCTTGGAGGGAAACTCATGTGCACGTGTGGGATAATAAACGGTAAAATGTATTCCTAGTCTGGCCTCTAAGACTGGCTCAAGTATTGCATGATGATCCTGTTTTCCTGATCATGGGCATGGCTATGCCGGCAATTTTGAGGGCACAATTGTTGGTAGAACACTTGTGTTGAATCGACCCGAATTGATGTTATGCTATGAGATACATTCGTCATTAGTTAATGGTTAATAACACAGAGATGGTTAATGTTTGCATGATTCCTTAGACCATGAGAGTATCGAGTTTCTTCATGCTTGCTTCATGAACTTTGGGGTTTGTTAAACGTCATCCGTAAATGGGTGGCTATTACGGCGGCTTACGGGTTCATGGAAAAGTATGTCAAGTAACTTGATAGCTCAAGATTGGGATTTGCTCCTCCGACGATGGAGAGATATCTCTGGGCCCTCTCGGTGTTACGGTATCCATCATCGTCTGGCCAGACACTTTGTGATTTGATCACGGGGATGCCGGAACACGGGAACGAGAAAAGAGAACAATACCGGTAACGAGGTAACTGGCATAGTGGACAAGTTGTTGATCCACGGGGATGCCTACATGTCTCACCTCGGGTATTTGTAACATATCGCGAAGCAACAGGAATAGCACACGGCAACTGGAGGTTCACTCGAATATTCATTCGTGTGGGTATAGGGGTCAATATGGGTGTCCACGGCTCCGATGTTGATCATTGATCGGAAAGTGTTCCGGGTCATGTCTATACTTCACCGAACCTATAGGGTCACACGCTTAAGGGTCATCTATCTGCTGAATACTAGACGGGGAGTCTGAGAGAAATTCACCGAAAAAGTTTCGGACGAAACGGAAACGTTCCGGAGAGGATATCGGAATAGTTCCGGTGAAACTGAAAAGTTGTTTCAGGGTATTCCATAAAGTCAAATTGGTTTCGGCACATGCCTGGAAATTATTGGAAGGTACCAGAATTGTTCCGGTAACTTCTGAGATTTTTCAGAGACAAAAACCGGAAATGTTCCGGACTGCCGGAACCGCTTTAGTTGCTTTTCACAGATGAAAATCACTAAACCGAAAAGTTGTTTCGGAGTACACCATAAAGTCAAATTGGTTTCGGCACATGCCTGATAATTCTTGGAGGGTGCCAGAATCATTCTGGAAACTTTCTGGAATTTTCCGGAATGAAAACCGGAAATGTTCCGGAGCTGCCGAAACCGCTTCAGATGCTTTTCGCAGATGAAAATCACTAAACCGGAATTGTTCCGGCTCGCGTTGAAAATTATTTTGGTGGGTACTGGAAATGTTCTAAGCCCACATGAATATTTTCAGTTCGATCAGACGCTGAAAAATGTCGTCGTGAATAGTGAAATCAGATTTATGGATATGGTTGGAAGTTGGCTTTCCACAAATATCTTCCCAAGATATTTTGGGATGACATGGCATTTTGGATATGCCCATCCTACCCCTTGTTTTTCCTATAAATAGAGGGGAGGAGGCAGCCCCATATGCTTCATGCTTGCTCTCACATACACATGCCATGACATTTCTGGCTTCTCTCTCCCTCCCAGCGAAATAGTTTCGTAGAGCCGAAAGGCTGTCTGGGTTCCGGTGGGAACTAGTTCTGGACGGCGAAGCCCTGCCGGATAGATGACACCGTATGTGTGCAACTCTGTAGAGAGATCGTAGTTTCGGTCTTAGTTCGAGAGTGCCTCCCGAAGGGCTGTCCGAGTTACAGTTTGATTTTCGGGTGTCCTCCCGAAGGGCTGTCCAAGTGACCCGCCCGAAGGGCTGTCCGTGAGGCCTCCCAGAGGGCTGTCCGAGGATCCGTCCGGTGGGACTATCCGAAGGACTGTCCAGAGGCCTCCCGGAGGGCTGTCCGAGGATCCGTCCGGTGGGACTATCCGAGGGACTGTCCAGGGGCCTCCCTAAGGGCTGTCCGAGGATCCGTCCGGTGGGACTATCCGAGGGACTGTCCCGATGCCTCCCGAAGGGCTGCCCGGAGATCCGTCCGGTGAGCTGACGTGGGAGTACATCCTCGCGGTTGGGAGGTTGTAAATCCTAGCTGCGGGGATCTGCACCGCCGTTCGTCATCGACTCTACTTCCGCTGCGCTACGAGTCGGTAACGAAAAGGATCAAACCTTGTATGCAGTCTCCATAGTGATCCTGGGCTGGTACGTAGGTCGGAATTTTTTTGTTTTCTGCTGCGTTTCCCTACAGTGGCATCAAGAGCCGTGCTATGCGTAGATGCAGGTTGCGATCTAGAATACATAGAGATGTATGGGTGTTGCACAATATAATTAGGTAGTAGATGAGATCTATTGCTGAAAATTATTTGTGCGGGTGACAGATGAAGTCTGTTACCCGATGTTCTTGTTGCTTCCCTAGAATTTGCGTTTGCTCAATCTCGAGACAGTATGGTGGAATTTCACAAAGTTCTGGCAATCCGCGATCCTGATTGATCAACGAAGTGCTTCAGTTCTTTGGGTTCCGCCATAGTCAAAAGAAAGATGAAATTCGCAGATGAAAGGGCATTGCAGATATGATCTGCACGGGGGTCATGCGTATGACGAAGTTTAGTATGGGGCTCGAGATTTAATTATCTCGTGTTTCATACACCCCGCGATGTTAATCTAGCAACTTGAATTATCATACTTGATGATAATACGTAGGTAGCTTCGGTTTGTTTCGAAACCTTAGAAGCCACGTAAAACAAATTTTTGCATGAACCGATTAGAGGCGTCTAACTTGGTTTTGCAGGATGGTTTGCATATGCATGTGATGTGGTATATCAGTGTTCATAATAATTTGATTATGTATGAGATGGCTATATGATGTAAATTGATTAACATGACCTGCGTGTCATGATTCGGCATGATGGCTGGAGCCATATGATTGCACTTTAATGACCTGCGTGTCAACCTTATGTAATGCACTTATTTTATTAGCTATAGAGATAGCAATATTATCTGGTGCATCGACTAGGTGGTGGCAATCTTCGCGAAGATGAACACCGACGCGAATGCCGAAGACGAAGAAATGAAAGACTTCTCCGTCAGAAAGGGCTATACCATATCTTGCTATTATGAATTGCCTGAGATGTTTATCCCTTATGATGCACCCTTCTTGATTGCGCGGTAGTCGCTTTTTATTAGGGTGATCTCTCACAAAAATATCAAGTAGTTAGTGTTCTCCCAAGTGTAGCACCGTCACGGCACCTAACTTTTCGGGGTGCGCCATGCTGACATGGGTACGAACGATTAGGGATGTGTGAGGCGGGTGAGTTAAGACCTCGCAGCGAGATCTCTTGGTTGTCTTGACGTTCAGGCATGAAAGTCATGAGCTCGGAACACACGCATCGAAAGATGAACAAGAGTCACATAGAGATGTGATCGGCAAGTTTGCCTAACGATTGAAGTTCTCGTCATCAGTGATGCTCACCATCAATGGCGTTGAATTGAAATTCGTGTCTTGAATCATTCATAATCAATTATGAGAGATATTGATTTGAGTGGGAACGCACTATTGAATTAACTTGTTTAATTCTCAGTGCAATTAATTTTGAACACTGTCTAAGTGTGGTTTGCATAATAGTTGTAGAATAATGGCTCGCGTTTCCACCTTCCCTATTAAAATTGAATAGCTGTTAAATATCTGGTTAAAACTTTACGGTTGGTAACGTAATGTGAGGATTGTCCTCAATAGTGCCGAGAAGGACTTTGTCCTATCCCATACTTTCGGTATTCTCCCGCTAAAGCTATGGATCATGTGACTCTCGTCCTTCGATCCAAAAGCTAGAATTCTGTTTCAGTCAAGTGCAATACGTTTGCTTTCATGAGACCCAAACTTCGAAAGTTTGGATAGTTATGTGATATTCATGGAATCTGAAAATCATTTTCAGAGACAGACAAAGGCTAAAAGATATGAGATATCCAAAGCAATGTTTGTTTGCAAACTGTTAGTAAAGGAGTTTACTACGCATTAGACTGATAAGAGAGGGATCCAGAAGAACGCCTGTCATATGATGATGGTGAATAAAACAACAACTTAAAGAGAAAGGAAGTATCCGGAAGGGTGTTAGTGAAACTTTCACGCCTAGGAAGTCCGGGGCTAACGCCACTCTTAAGTTGGATGCTTCTTCTGAGAGTAGGAGAAATACTAGAAGTTAAACTGTTAGAAGTATAATGACAAAAGGAAAGAAGACTGGAATATCCAGCTCATGTATGAATGTCATACAGGTTTTTTGATGTATAGAAGGCTGGTCAAAGATATAGTTCTTGGGAATTATGGTTAAACATGTTAATCACTAATTCTTGGGTATTGTGAGTTAATCACAAAGATACCCGCTCGATTGCATTCTGTTGCAACTTGATGTAGAACTACTATGGCCTGAAAGACTAGCCAGGAATGAGGTTTAGATACACGCAGGGAACATAGTAAATGTTACTATGCCTTCCATAGGTGTATTCCCGATGTATTTACTTTCATAAATCATTTTAGAGTTTTACACACTCTAGCCCATTGCATAAAGTATCTTGCAAGAAGGTTGTTCATAAGAGAACTTTTAATGTTCGGAGTTATGAATAACAAAAGGGCCATACTTTCATTATGAATGAGAAGTATGTTATGAATATTGATAATAATACATTACCTCTGTATTTACTTTCATAAATCATTTTAGAGTTTTACACACTCTAGCCCTTTGCATAAGGTATTTTGCAAGAAGGTTATTCATAAGAGAACTTTTGATGTTCGGAAATATGAATAACATGAAGGGCCATGCTTCCATACAAGATGGGATGTATGTTATGAATATTGATGGAAATATGATACATCCATAACACTGACGCTAAATGTCGCAAGACTAAAAGAATACCACACAAGTGTGGCACTGCATTTGGTCACATTGGAGAAACCCGCATGGAAAATTCCATTGTGATGGATTTTGAAGTCGTTTGATTTTGAATCATCTGACACTTGCAACTTTCCTCTGAAAAGTGAAGTGACTGAAATACCGTTCACAGACCATAAGGAACGAGCAAAGAACATATTGGTGATCATACATTATGATGTGTGTAGTCCAATAAATGTTGTTGCAAGTAGTGGAGTTATCTATCTTCAGAAATGACTCAAGTAGATATATGGATATTTACTTGTTGAGACGTAAGTCTGGATCTTTTGAACTCATTCATAAGGTTTTCAAAAATGAAGTAGAAGTTATTGTAACAAGAAAATTATGTTTCTACAATTCGATTGCAGAAAGGAATATTTGAGTTACAAGTTTAGCGAATGTCTGATGAGTTGTGAAAGGGGTTTCATAACTTGCACCTCCCGGAACACCACTGCAAGTGGAGAGTCTGAGTAGATGTAATCGAACCATTCATGACATGGTAAGATCAAAGATGACATAAATAAATTTGCCATTACCCCTTTTAAAGAGTGATGCTTTAGAGACTGCGGCTTTTACACTGAAAAGAGATCCATCAGGTCTGTTGAAATGACGCCATGGTATGGTACGCCCAACCATGTTATATCTTTTCTTAACATTTGGAATATGGGGCTTGTGTAAAAGGTTACAAACCTATTCCAAATCAGACAAGTGCTACTTTGTAAGGTTATCCCAAGTAATTGGGTATTCCCCACCACTATACCGAGGCAAATAGGTTTGCCACAAAGAACGGTATGCTTTTTGAAGAAAATGGTTCTTTCAAAAGGTGAGTGGGAGAACAGTGCAACTCGACGAGATAAACAGTATCTTCGTCATCAGATCAAAGGAAAGAAACCTTGGAAGTGATTCCGGAGTTTCCTACTGCAACTGATACGGAAGTCTCTACAATAAAATGTATGGACTTCAGTCGAACTTGCAGCTGAACCACGTAGGCAAGGCTCGTGCAAACCTCTCAGGTGCGCAAACGAGATATTGTTGTTGGACAACAGTATACCTACGATACATAAGGAAGCGATGATGGGCCCTGACTCCGGAATTGGCTAAATGCCAATACAATCCGAGATAGTTTCCATATAAGTGATTCAAGATTAAAACCTTGATACACCTTTCGGAAGACTTAGAGTCTAACGAATATTTATGGAACTAAAAACTGATACGGATAAAAATGTTTTATCCATAAAGCTCGACTTGTTGCAATAACAAGTTCAAGGAGTTGACTACGATAAGATTGTCTCACCGTAGCGATGCTTAAAGTCGGTTCGGATTGAACTAGCAATTAATACATATTTTAATCATGAGATATGAAACATGGATGACGAAAGGATTTCCATCTGATGGAAATGAAACCTAGGACTTGTATGTGATACAGTCCAAAGTAATTTGTCGATCTAGAGGATGCTAGTAAGTATGCAAACTTCAGAGTTCCAGCAATGGACAGAAGAGAGCAAAGTGGAGTTGGAATCTTCGTTTTTGATGAAATGGTCAAAAGAGTTTGACTTCATCAAATGGGTAACGAAGATGCTTGTGGTTTCAAGAAAGTAAGTGGGAGCATAATGATATTTCTAAAAACCTTGTGTGGCTGACACATTGTTAAATTGGAAATAAATTTCTTGACACGAATTAGGACTTCATTTAAAAATAGTTTTTCGATGAAGTGCTTGGGCTAAACAGCCTTGACATTAGGCATGATGATCTATGGAGATAGATTTACCTAATGGGGCTAAGCAAAATACATATTGACAAGATGCTAAAACATTTTAGCATTAAACCGCAAAGGAGTGATTCTTGCCGAAGTCACATGGAAAGGGTTCTTGCAAAGACTCAGTGTCTCAAAACACTGATGAGCAAAATACATGATGGTGATTCCACACACTTGTGTTTGGATTAATCATGTATTCCATGGTATGTAAAGACAACCAGATATGTCCAATACTCCAAAGTTGTTGCGAGTATAGATACCAAAGTGATCAAAGTACTGATCATAGGACAACAGTGAAAGATGTCATTAAGTACTAGAGTAGTAGTGATGACATGTTTTCTCGCAAGCAGAGATTATGAAGCACTCGTTGTAAGTAATTACATCGATACAGTCTTCATCAATGCTCCATGCGATTTTCGATTTAAGTTAATGGTTTTGTGTAATACACAATATGGTGGCACGGTAGTTGGAAATTGTTCCAAACAAGATACTGTGGCGAATTCTATAACAAAGGCTAAGTATGTTGACACTTAAGAAGTGACAAAGAAGTTGTTGAATCGTATAGTTCATTCATGAACTTAGTATGGTTCCAAGATGGCTTTGGTCTATGGGACACTATTGCAGATAGTTGCTCCATAGCTCTGTCTGAGGAATCAGGTTTCGACCAATGATTCACACATATGCAAAGCCAAGTCCACACAAAATATGAATTTTGTGAAAGCGTGAAAACGCGAGGATATGCAAAGTTACACACGGAGCTGAAGTCGTCAGATCCGTAGGACATCAGGCTATACCACATGCGAAGCATATTTTACACCAGTATGCCATAGGTGTAAAGTGCATTAGCGTTGACTAGATTATTGACTCTAGTGCAAGTGGGAGTCTGTAGGAGATATGCCCTAGAGGCAATAATAAATGTTATTGATTATCTCCCTGTTCATAATTATGTTTATGTTCCATGCTATAACTGCAATGATTCTCGAGTCTACAAATAAAACGAGGCTTGGAGGGAAACTCATGTGCACGTGTGGGATAATAAACGGTAAAATGTATTCCTAGTCTGGCCTCTAAGACTGGCTCAAGTATTGCATGATGATCCTGTTTTCCTGATCATGGGCATGGCTATGCCGGCAATTTTGAGGGCACAATTGTTGGTAGAACACTTGTGTTGAATCGACCCGAATTGATGTTATGCTATGAGATACATTCGTCATTAGTTAATGGTTAATAACACAGAGATGGTTAATGTTTGCATGATTCCTTAGACCATGAGAGTATCGAGTTTCTTCATGCTTGCTTCATGAACTTTGGGGTTTGTTAAACGTCATCCGTAAATGGGTGGCTATTACGGCGGCTTACGGGTTCATGGAAAAGTATGTCAAGTAACTTGATAGCTCAAGATTGGGATTTGCTCCTCCGACGATGGAGAGATATCTCTGGGCCCTCTCGGTGTTACGGTATCCATCATCGTCTGGCCAGACACTTTGTGATTTGATCACGGGGATGCCGGAACACGGGAACGAGAAAAGAGAACAATACCGGTAACGAGGTAACTGGCATAGTGGACAAGTTGTTGATCCACGGGGATGCCTACATGTCTCACCTCGGGTATTTGTAACATATCGCGAAGCAACAGGAATAGCACACGGCAACTGGAGGTTCACTCGAATATTCATTCGTGTGGGTATAGGGGTCAATATGGGTGTCCACGGCTCCGATGTTGATCATTGATCGGAAAGTGTTCCGGGTCATGTCTATACTTCACCGAACCTATAGGGTCACACGCTTAAGGGTCATCTATCTGCTGAATACTAGACGGGGAGTCTGAGAGAAATTCACCGAAAAAGTTTCGGACGAAACGGAAACGTTCCGGAGAGGATATCGGAATAGTTCCGGTGAAACTGAAAAGTTGTTTCAGGGTATTCCATAAAGTCAAATTGGTTTCGGCACATGCCTGGAAATTATTGGAAGGTACCAGAATTGTTCCGGTAACTTCTGAGATTTTTCAGAGACAAAAACCGGAAATGTTCCGGACTGCCGGAACCGCTTTAGTTGCTTTTCACAGATGAAAATCACTAAACCGAAAAGTTGTTTCGGAGTACACCATAAAGTCAAATTGGTTTCGGCACATGCCTGATAATTCTTGGAGGGTGCCAGAATCATTCTGGAAACTTTCTGGAATTTTCCGGAATGAAAACCGGAAATGTTCCGGAGCTGCCGAAACCGCTTCAGATGCTTTTCGCAGATGAAAATCACTAAACCGGAATTGTTCCGGCTCGCGTTGAAAATTATTTTGGTGGGTACTGGAAATGTTCTAAGCCCACATGAATATTTTCAGTTCGATCAGACGCTGAAAAATGTCGTCGTGAATAGTGAAATCAGATTTATGGATATGGTTGGAAGTTGGCTTTCCACAAATATCTTCCCAAGATATTTTGGGATGACATGGCATTTTGGATATGCCCATCCTACCCCTTGTTTTTCCTATAAATAGAGGGGAGGAGGCAGCCCCATATGCTTCATGCTTGCTCTCACATACACATGCCATGACATTTCTGGCTTCTCTCTCCCTCCCAGCGAAATAGTTTCGTAGAGCCGAAAGGCTGTCTGGGTTCCGGTGGGAACTAGTTCTGGACGGCGAAGCCCTGCCGGATAGATGACACCGTATGTGTGCAACTCTGTAGAGAGATCGTAGTTTCGGTCTTAGTTCGAGAGTGCCTCCCGAAGGGCTGTCCGAGTTACAGTTTGATTTTCGGGTGTCCTCCCGAAGGGCTGTCCAAGTGACCCGCCCGAAGGGCTGTCCGTGAGGCCTCCCAGAGGGCTGTCCGAGGATCCGTCCGGTGGGACTATCCGAAGGACTGTCCAGAGGCCTCCCGGAGGGCTGTCCGAGGATCCGTCCGGTGGGACTATCCGAGGGACTGTCCAGGGGCCTCCCTAAGGGCTGTCCGAGGATCCGTCCGGTGGGACTATCCGAGGGACTGTCCCGATGCCTCCCGAAGGGCTGCCCGGAGATCCGTCCGGTGAGCTGACGTGGGAGTACATCCTCGCGGTTGGGAGGTTGTAAATCCTAGCTGCGGGGATCTGCACCGCCGTTCGTCATCGACTCTACTTCCGCTGCGCTACGAGTCGGTAACGAAAAGGATCAAACCTTGTATGCAGTCTCCATAGTGATCCTGGGCTGGTACGTAGGTCGGAATTTTTTTGTTTTCTGCTGCGTTTCCCTACATTTCCCTGCGGGCCAAACCGACCTTGTGCGGGCAAAACCGACCTGGAGGAGGCTTTTACTCTAAGTTTAGACCCCAAGGCTCAACATATAAATAGAGGGGAAGGGCTAGCACACAGGATACATCAAGATTTCCCAAGCCGTGTGTCGGCAACCCTAACCCTCTAGTTCTCCCGTCATAATCTCCATAGTGCTTGGCGAAGCCCTGCAGAGATTGTTCCTCACCACCATCACCACGCCGTCGTGCTGCCGGAACTCATCTACTACTTCACCATCGCTCGCTGGATCGAGGAGGTGAAGGCGTCATCAAGCCGTACGTGTGTTGAACGCGGAGGTGCCGTCCGTTCGGCACTAGTTCGTGATCGGATCGAGGGATGACTTGCGATTTGGATCGCGGAGACGTTCGACTACATCAACCGCGTTTCTTAACGCTTCCGCTTAGCGATCTACAAGGGTATGTAGATTCACTCTCCCTCTCATAGATGCTCATCACCATGGATAGATTTTGTGTGTGCGTAGGAAAATTTTTGTTTCCCATGCAACGTTCCCCAACAGTCAACCGCGGATGAGTTGCAAACACCGTTAATAACTGGTATGTGCTTTGATAAATTTTAAGCTGACCACCCTTTTACCCTTGCGAGGGTGACATATCCTCTTAAGGGATCCCAGGTAGACACTTTTCCTAAGTACCCGGTCGATGAAGCGGATTGACCAGGTGGCTCATAACCCATGCCCGGGTCATTGTGATTGGATAACCCATGCTCGGGTCACTCGTACCCCTTTTTTTTAGCAACCGGCTCACACATGGGCATCCGGCCACCTTTCCTCTTCTTCTTTTTGCCATTTTTCTTCAGGTGCTCAGCCGCAATGGTTGGTGGGGAGTGGGCAGAGCCGGAGGTCGGCACACACGGGCGGGCTGCGGGACGGCGCATCCGTCAGGGGCGGCGAGCCAGCAGGTCGGGCGGAGGCACGAGGCCGGAGCAGGGGCCAGCCCTCAGGGCGACGTCGGCGGCTCGCAGTAGAGTAGGCAGACCACAGTGAGAGGCGACGGCGGCTCACAGCAGCAACTGAGGCAGATCCGCGGCGGCTTATGGTATAGCCGTGGCTGCAGCTCAGCAAGGGTGGCGCGACGACTTAATTGTGGTTGTGAAGGTGGGCGGCTCGGCGATTTTTACCGCGAGGACATGGCGGCTCGGCTAGGCCGCAGAGGTTGCAGGCTGTCGCGAGGCCGATGCGACACGGCGAGGCGGAGGCGGCTCGCGGAGGCGTCGGCGAGGCAGCGGCGGCTCGCGGAAGCACCGGCGAGGCGGAGGCGGCTCGCGGAGACGTCGGCGAGGCAGCGGCGGCTCGCGGAAGCACCGGCGAGGCGAAGGCGGAAGGGCGCGACGACGGGTTTGAGCGAGGGGCGGCTCAGAGGGCCCCTGGCGAGTCCGCGGTAGAAGCAGGCACGAGGCCGTGGTGGCTCGCCATAAAAGCAACGGAGGTGACACAAATCGCCATGAAGCAGTTGAGACCATGGCTTGGAAGCGGTGCAGTGGCAGGGGCGGATCCACGCAGCGGCTCTGGGCGCGGCCGGTGGTGTCACAAGGCGGCCGATGGAGGCCGGGCGGCTTGGCGCGCCGGCCATCCGGCGTGAAGACAAGCGAGGGGCGGCATCTCGGGAGTGCTCGCAATTGAAGGCTCAAGGCAGGGCGTGGAGGCCGGCAGCTGGTTCCCGGGCACCGCAAGCCAGTGAGGCGGACGACGCCCAACAGGGCAGAAGCGTCTGGTGGGGAGCACGCAGCTGCGGTCAGAGATGACCCGGCGAGATTCGGAGGCGACTCGATGAGGCGCGCCGGATCCGGCTGGAACAACGACCCGGTCCGGTCGCGCAGGCAGCGGGCGGAGCCAGCTGCACGAAGGCACGCGCAGAGGAGGCGATGGCCTGGACACGGGCACGGCAACGAAAGCAGCAGGGTGCGGGTGCGCCGTTGCACGAGAGGTCAACGAGCGCCTTGGCCTCGCGCCGGTTCTCCGCTCTTGACCCGGAGACGAGGTAAACCATGGTGACGGAGGCTGGCTCGAGGTGGCGACAATGGTGACTTGACAAGGCGGAAACAGCCGGCGGCTTGGCGGACACCGCAGTAGAAGAGCGAGGTATGAGGCAACGAAGGACGGGGCGACTCGACACGCAGTGGGGACCCGATGTGCGCATAAGACTGCGGGCAGCTCGGACTCACCGGACTGCAGAGTCGAAGACCGTGGCGACTTGAGGCCGTACCAACAGGGGGCGGCTTGGAGTCGCTGGCAGAGGCGACGAGGCAAGAGTAGTGGCAACTCGAGGCATAGGCAAGCCCGCTCGCAGCAGAGGCTGGGGCTGTTGAATCGGCAACAGAGGCGGCTCGCAAGGCAGAGGTGACACGGCATGACGAGGGCCTGTCGGAGGTCTGCGCCGTGACTGTTCATCAGTTGCACCGCGGCCGGCGGTAAGGTGGTGTAAGTGGAGGCGGACGTGTGACCCGGCAGGGCGGCTGTAGAAGCGTCGCACCGGCCATGGCTGAATTGCAGCAGCGGCGGCTTAGCGCGACCGACACGTAGGCAGGGCGGCTTATAGGTTAAAGCAGCGACCCGGAGCAGACGCAACTAGAGGAGAGGCGTAGAGGAGGCTCGAGCTGCGGCGGCCGCGGTGGTAACCAAGGCCGACCCTCGCACAGCAGAGACGAGGCATAGCGGCGACATGGCAACTTGGAGATTTGAGCCTCGATGGCGGCTCGAGCCCGCGGCGGCTCACAGCAGTGGCACCCCAGCGGGACGTGGCGACTGTCGGAACCGCGATGGTGGTGGCAGGTGTAGAAACGAGGCCAGGGCGGCGACTTAGCAGGGCCAGGGCGGATGGCGGCCTGCCCCGCTACAGCTGAAGCGGGTAGTGGCTTGATGCGAGATCGTCTTGGAAGCAACCGTGGCGGTTTGAGCCACGACAGCTTGAAGCAGTCCATCCGGGTTGCAGTTGGTTTCACCCTTCTCTGCGAGTAGTAGTCGGCCAGGTCTCTCTCAACAGTCGGGTCCTCTAATGGATGTTTCGTTTGTTGACTGTTGCATAGAACAATTGTCCCCAGATTCGATGGATCACCGGGCCACGTTCATCCACGCGTAACCCTAATTTTCTCTTAACCTCAAATCTCAAAGATTGCAAATCCAGACTGATGAATTTGAAGCTGGCGCAGATCCTTCCAAGCCGGCTCCTCTTCATTGAAAAATTTACGAACTTCTCGATCCCTGGGAGAGATCCCTCCAAGAACTCATCACCACCGTGCGTGGGCCCCACGGTGGGCGCCAACTGTCGTGGAACTGTCACGGCAGATATCCTAGTGTGAGGACTTAGTCGTGAGGCCAACGCATCTAATTGGTAGCTTGAGAGGGGTTGAGCGGGAGCGAGAGACGCGAGATTTTACCCAGGTTCGGCCCCTCACGGTGGAGGTAAAAGCCTACGTCCTGCTTGATTGATATTGATCATGACCACGATCTCGATTACAAGGGTGGTGTTCGATATCTCTATCTCCAGAGTATCTACTTTGATCTTGTCTATGAGTTGTTGTCTAAGACCTGTCTATTGAGACGTCTAGAAAAAACTTGACCCTCTTGGGGTGCCCCGCCCCTCCTTATATAAGTTGAAGGGGCGGGTTACATGTAGAGTCCCGGTAGGATTAGGACTTAACCTATTCTGACTTCCCATCACGGACTTCTTAACCCTGGGCTTCTCTTCGTGGGCTTGTGAGTCCTGGGCTTCTTATCTCCAGACGGGCGGCTTATGCCGGGCGGCTTACTGACGGGCGGCTTACGCCGGGCGGCTTACAGGCGGGCGGCTTACACTGGGCAGCTTACGCCGGGCGGCTTACAGACGGGCGGCTTACGCCGGGCAGCTTACAACCGGGCGGCTTATGACGGGCGGCTTATCTTCAGGGACTCATCTCCGGGGACTCATCTTCAGAGACTCATCTTCAGGGACTTAAGCCCAGAGATGACTTAACGTCAGGGCGACTTAAGCCCAGAGATGACTTAACGTCAGGGCGACTTAAGCCCAGAAATGACTTAAGCCTCAGGGCGGCTTATCCTTATGGGCCGGGTCAAACCGCGGGTAATATCCCCGACAGTATGCTTCCTGAAGTATCCACACAACGTAATCTTTCTGTAAATTTTAAACATAGACTGCTCCAGATGGCCTTAAGCAGTCACCTGACCGCCGATCTGGTCGGTGCACCGTAAGTTTTGGAATGCAAGGTGTTGCAGTTCAAAAAAAAAAGGATAGAATGTGTATTCCCATTGTTTTTGAAATAATAGCGAGTGATAAAGTGAGTTGTTCCCAATACGGTTGTACACTCTGTTCTTAGCATACCTGGTTGCATTGGCTGAGGTAAAAAAAATTGTTGAATTGGTATCTTCTTTTTTGATGAAGAAATTGTGGGGCAATTCTAGCTCTCATGTATTCTGATGAAGAAACCGTCCGGTCTGGGCGCCTTGTCCATAGGCATTGATTTGACCACTTGCTTCAACTTCGTCCGGTGAGAAGGGGGCAACCCTAGGGTCCGGAGCGGGGCATAGAATGCGATCATAGTAGGAATCCATGAATTTGCAATATCCTCATGTCCAGTAATGATTGAGCCATTGTCCTTCAGTAGACGGTTTGAATTTCTTCCTACGCCTGTGGTTCGCATGTTGATGAAAGTAACGAGTGTTTGCGTCCCCTTCACGATGCCATAGAGGTCGAGATCTCTGCCTAGCGATTGTGTGTTCCAAGGAGCACATACCTAACAACTTACGCTTGAGGAGCTTTTGCAATTAAAATTCGCCAGCCGACAGGCGCCGTTGTCTCCGCAGGCACGTCCAACATGAGTGTCACCTCCAAAGCAATGTCAATCTGAATTGTAATGTTGCCAATCCATCCATGGAGCACTCCATGTGGTGAGACTTTTAGTTGTCGCCCTAAACTTGTGGTTCAGTGTTTTGTATGGATTGCTAGTTGAAGGTAGGTATTGAATTCCATGCCATAAAAACCGCATCCTTGAATCCCTTTGCCTTTTTCTTTTCTTTCCAAAAGTTCTCAAGCCTAATCTTCGACCGTACCGCAAGTCAGCTTAGTAGTGAAATCAAGCAACTATGGGCAATGGTCTGAGACAGCTCATTGCGGTGAGGACGTAAGGCGAATATATGTCCTCCCAAGTCGACATGGAGAAGATTTGATCAATTTTGTCAAGCGTCGGATGTTCCCTCGCATTAGCTGAAATTTGCAGAAATGCTGATTTGAAACACACACGCACGCACAAACTGGAACTAGATTTAGATGATATAATAATAATACAAGTGCCTACCACATCAAACACACAAAGTACCTTCCTTGATAATTACTACTATATTATATTTCGAAAAAAAGAAAAGATAATTATAGAAATGGTACCACTTAGTAGACGATAAGAGGGGAATTGTTTGTCTCTCTGACAGGTAGGATTGATGGTAGTTGGATGGAATGAATCGGGGCGGGGGCCCACGCACTCACTCACCAGCTCATTCCCTTCCTTGCTTCCTTCCTTCCTTCCTCGCTGTCTGGCTGTCAGCGAAAAATTGCAAATTTGCACGTCTGTCTCTCGAATCATCCATTCCAATCCATGGGGAAGGGGAAGGGGATGATGGATCGCCGCCGCCATCAATCCAATCCCATCCACGCCGCCTCCTCCTCCTCTTCTCTTCTCTCCTCTTCTCTCTCTCTCTCTCTCTCTTATACGTATATCAGCAAGCAAGCAACCTCAAACCTGAATGAATGAATGAATGAATGAATGAATGAACCGATTGATCGTTGGCAGTTACGGACGTGGTGCTGTGGCGCCGAGGCCGGGCCGACCTCAGCGCCCTACTCCTAGCGGCCGCCGTCGCCTCCTGGATCCTCTTCCACGCCGCCTCCGGATACAATTACACGGCCGTCTCCCTGGCCGCCGACGTGCTCCTCCTCCTGCTCGCCGTGCTCTACGCCTGGTCCAGGGCCGCGCGCCTCCTCGGCCGCCCCGCCCCGCCCATCCCCGACCTGCACCCCGCTGCCGACCAGCTCGCGGCGCTCATCCATTCCGGCCTCGCCCTTCTCGCCTCCGCCTTCCGCCGCGTCGCCCAGGGCCAGCCCGGCTCCGGCCGCGTCTTCGCCTGGCTCGTCGCCGCCGCCCTGCTCGGCAGGCTCGCGCGCGACCTCCCCACCCTGTGCTACGCAGGTCAGCTCCCTTCTCTTTGCTCTGCTTTCTTTCTTGTCTTTCTTGTCTGAATAATACGTACTGGAGTAGTATCTTTCTTCAGAATTCGACGCCATGGATCACTTGACTTGTGATGGAGTGATTGATTTTATTTTCTTCTGTGGCAGCAGTTATCGTCGGCGCTCTGACCATCCCGGCGCTATACCAGAGGTTCAGCGTGGAGAGATACGCGAGGCTGGCGTCTCTGAACCTCTACAGATACGAGCTCTTCTACCAGAGCTTCTCCCTCACCTGCTACCTCCGAGCCAGGGACTACCTCATCGAGTTGCTCAAGGAACCATAACCATCACTCACTCCTTGATGCATTCCTTCATCCTCTTTCTCAACATGATGGATGGATGGATGATGGGACCAACATGAGCTTCTGCCTCTCTCTCACTTTTTTGATCCACCATTGTTTTGGGCTTGCTTGCTTGCTTCATCTCTCAGTCTTTCTAGTGTGCTTAGATTGATTGAGTGATTTAATTTGGTTGCTGCTTACGGCTGTTGGCGTTCAAATGGCCTCTACTTAGATAGACAGATAGATTGCTGGCTACTCTGCTCTGCTCTGAATACATGAGAAATGGAGAGTTAGAGAGAGCACATCACTCTGTATGTGGTTGCAGGCGTGTGATTTGGTTGCTGCTCATGGCTATTGCCGTCTGTCTGAATGTAGTATGTATTTTGGTGGCCACCATACTTTTTTGTTTCTGGATGAAATTAGTTGCTGTCAACTTGGAGCTTGCTTGCACACCATTTTCTTAAGCTGCCATGTCATGTCATGTGATGCGATGAAGCTGCACCCATCATCATCAATCAGCCTGCCCTGCCCTGCATCAACCCAAACCATCTATCTCTATGTGTATGTACCAAGTTACAAACTGATTCTTCCAAATACAACATTCACATTCACATTCACAATTGCAAACAAAGACCACACATCAGCATACCTGCAGCAAACCATTCAGATCCCTCCGTCCCATAATGTAAGATGTTTTTTGACTCTAGTGTAGTGTTAAAAAACGTCTTACATTATGTCCGTCCCATAATGTAAGACGTTTTTTTGACTCTAGTGTAGTGTTAAAAAACGTCTTACATTATGGGACGGAGTAGTAACTTATTAAGGATGGAGATAGATATATATGATATGATCCCACAAACACCAACAAGCATGGTTCAAACATACTCCAGCCAAAGACTAGCTAGCTAGCACATCATCCAAGGTTAAGCTAGGCTAGGTTGGTTCAGCGGCGTCAACACAAACGATAACATGCCGCACATCCATGGCCCCCAGCAACACCAACGGAACGGACCGACTTGTTCATTCTACGGGCACCCATACAGCTAAAGTTCCAGGTGCCATCTAGATACATAGATAGATAGGTAGGTTTTATACAGACACACACGGTTCAGCCTCCAAAGACGGCAGCAGAGTCGATCAAGTTCAACAGCAGCCGATCAGCAGAAGAACATGGAGCTCCTCACTTTCTCGTGCAGCCGAGGCAGCTCCGGCACCGAGGCGCTGCCCACCGACGTGTGGCCCCCTCCCTGGCTCGACGACGTGTCCGACATGTCGTCGAACTTCATGAAGGTGCCCACCTGCGCTGCAGCCAGATGCGCGTACGCTATCGGAGCAGCTGCCAAAACAAAACACACAACATAAGCAACTAAGCGCACACATGCATTTGCAAACACAAACAGCAGCGAGCGTGGATGGAATCTTCAAACATACCTACTGATATCGCTGTCGTGCTCCTCTGGTACCTGAAAGAAAGAAACGTCGACAGGTTCAGACACAATTTATCACAAGAATGACCGAAGCCTAGACTAGTAGTAACATCAGGTATAGGCTGTCCACATACACGTAAGAGAGTGAGTGCACAAACTCCTGGAGCTCATCCCCACTGAAGCCGATCTCATCATGCAGAACATGGTAATGTGTTGGCCTCGACGTGCCCTGCCACACAAAAAACCCTGATTAGCCCCCCACCCGAATGCACAGCAACTCAAGCACCCTACCTACTGCTACATTGTGCTAGTAAGCAAAAACAGCAGAAAAGCAGAGTTCACTCACAATCATCCCAGCATGCGCGCACATGTAGAAGTCAAAGTTCTTGGGATGGCAGACTTGTTTATCCACCACAGTGCCTACACAATGACATGGACACTTGCTGTTACAGTCTACCGTTTCACAGAAGAAAACTGCATGCAAAACCACGTATAAAAAGTAGTGGACTTCGGAAGAACATTTACCAGGAGGAACATTTTCTGGCGAGTTTGTCTGGAAAAACCTGGTGTGGTGGTTTTTCTGAGCAACAATGACCGTGAACTTGGGCTCCCACTTGTCGTCAAGGCACTTGCATGCCTGCATTGCATTGGTTGGTTAAAAGTAGATGAAATGAGTGACACTGTCCAGCACGAGACAATTACTTGTACGTAGGTTACAAGTATTGTTGTAACAAGCACAAGTTGGGATCAAATAAATACGCTACCTCGATGATCTGCTCAAGCTCGATGTTTATCACTTGAGTAAACTGGCTTTCGCTAACTCCATCCCTGAAAGTAGCATCAGTTATATCCATTTTCAGCAGAGAAACATTTGAGGAACTACAAAAATTTACTGCTACTAGAGTTTCACAACTTAGTACCTGAAAATGATAACTTGGTCTGGCTTCCGCTTCCCAGAACTAAGGTAGAAGTCAATAAGTGATTCCCTGGAAATCCATTCCATTCCATTAGGAAAGCGTGCAACAAAGCACAACATACATATTACAAGGACACCCACACACAGTTTGGACAATGAACTGGACTCAGGATTGACTTACCGAATGAGGCCATCATCTTCAGTTCCTCGTGGTTTAAACAGGGAAGCCATCATCTCCTGCTTGGGTGACTGAGTGTGCACCGTTGCTCTGTATTTAGAGATGAGAGGCCACTGACGAGAACTCACCACCTAAACAAAAATCCAAAAGCCATAGTTACAAGCAGTCATAACAACAACACTTGGAAGATAAGTAATATCCAGCACCAACAGTAGCATAAACTTGTGGCTGGCGCCAGTCACATTCCAATAGCTAATGCGGAACGCTTCGTAGCTTCCAATCCGTGTTCTAGAACACGATATGCAATCCTAGGATGGATGGATGGATGGATAATGTACTAGTGCTGTTCAAGGACTAATGCGGGCTCAACCTACTGGCCAACATAGGACTTGTTTATATTCAAAACCGATTGATGACATTTATTATCTAAGAAAAATGTAAAATTGATCGATGACAGTCTGTTCATAAAAATGTATCTAAACTGTGGGATTACTCATAGCTCATTTTCCATATCCCAATTTCTTGGGTTATACTCTATCTATGTGGTATATACAACAACGAACACTACTTGAAGGAAACTGTGAACTGATTTGTTGACAGTTAATAAAACAAAGTTAGTCAGTCAGCAGGTTAAATTGGTTACATGAGATTATCAGCGATTGTTTTCCATCACATGGCCATAAAGAACAGTTACATCATCAACCTCAACCAGATAATAAGGATGCGAAACAGGTACATCATGCATTCAGGACAAAGCCAACCATGCGCTATTCCTTCCACACAAGATAGCATAAAGAAACCTTGCAGAATTGTGAACAAATAGCAACGACAATTTGGGATCCTATCTTCATGTTGAAGAACCAAGACATCATCTACAGATGAAACCTGAGCTACTATTCAGAGAGTAAAAAATCCGTATCCCTCTTACCGCAGCAATGGAAGGCCTATCGGATTGCCCAGGTTGACCATGTGACACATCCATGCCCAAGATGATAGTTGGCACCTTCCCCACAATGGGTATTGCATGGGGGGTTGCTTCAATTTGAAGCAGTGTGTTGAGGCCACCAAGCTGGGGTGAAAAGACAACAGCCCCCAATAAGCCATATACATGCGGTAGCCCATAAGTAGATACAGTTATAAGAAAGAAAACAGGAACACGTCAACAAACCTTAGCATTTATCTTGAGTAGCAAATTACTTAGGTACTGATCATTGACTCTTTGCGGAGCTAGACACTGGGTGACTATGCCGAAATCAGCAAGACACTTCTTCTTCCAAGGACCTGCAGCAGGTTCAAGCAAATATATATTACATATGGTTGGTTCTCCAACGGTTAATCATGCTTATGGGGAAGGGTAACAAATAGCAACAACCAAAAGAGAACATCGACCAACCATAAACTTCGCAGTTTTTCCTCTCAGGGAGTAGGCACAAGAGGAACAAGGGTGCTCCAGGTAGCTTGGCCTTTATCTGAGCAAACATCTCCTCCACCCTTCGTGCCACCGGAGCTCGTCTCAGTGACGGGCTCTCTTCAATTACAGTATGAGGGTCCTCGTATTCCTGCAAACAAATGAAGTTGAGCAACAGAAAAGAAGAAAAACTGAAGATGTTTAGAGAAGTAGGAACATACAAGTCCCATTCCAGTCGCGACCCTTTTAAGGTCTTGGACAAGACCACGAAGATCACAGCGTGCAGAGAAGTTGACGACGGACCACCTCTTGATGGAGCTGGTCCTAATCAGCTTCTGAAACAAAAAAGAATCAACAAACAGAAGGAGCATTGCTAGAAAGACATGTTAGAAAGAGAGAAAAAGTCGACCTTCCTCGCAATGTTCCAGCGTCCGTTGCGTGGGAAGAACTCTTCACCGTTACCAGCTTTCAGCTACATGATAGAACGCTTGATTAGATACATTCGGAAGAATGTCGAGCTTTCATTTGGAAAATACTAAGCTTGGAGAATTATCACTAACTAACCTTGGGAGCAGGCAGGACCCTCCCTTCAATCTGAGTGAAATTTTGCGCAATTGAAATGCCACATGCCTTCAGCATGGGGTCAGAGTCATAGTTGCTACGCTTAAGTGCCTTGCATATAAAATAAGAAGATAGCATGAACCGTGAGTCAATTGCCATATCACTACAAACAACAAATTATATAGGGTTTGCAGCAAGCAAGCTAGAATCTAGATGATGATTACTCACATCATTGAGGGTTGACATTCTCTCCTGAGGCTTCTGCCTTGACTTCTCGACAAGCGAGGTCCTCTGCATAGTTGACAGAGCCTTCGTGTATCTTTGCAGAGGAACGAGCGTGCAAAGCTGGTCGCACAGAAAAGTTCACATCAGGACTTGAGAAGAAATTTCAGAAGGGTGTGTAAAACAGCAAGTCTGTGAAACGAACCTCCACGGGGAAATATGTCGGACGCTTTGGCCTCCCAGCATTGATACAGGGAAGATTGCCAGAATAGCGCAGCTCTATTCCTCTGTTCTTCACAAAGTAATCATAGACGGTAATCTCAACAGTATCAGTGCTGTCCCCGTTCCTCCGCCTCAGTGGGAACCTAGTTAAGTATGCCAATCACAAAGCGATGAATAAATAGCAGCAAAATGCACAACATAGAACAAGCTAGAAACAACAACAGGACACCTTTCTGAGGGATACTATGAATTACTCCAGTGATGATTATTGTGATCACAAAAGTAATGCTCTGTATGATGAAGAAGATTTACACTCTAGCTAGCTCTAAACAGAGTTATATATATTTTATCCTTCACTGCGAGATTTTGTGTAAATCAAAAAAATATTTTGTGTCCATACTTAGGAGCAGTAACTTTGTAAATAGGAATTAATGATGATACTGATATTGCGATCACAAAAGTAATGCTCTATATGATGAAGAAGAATTACTCTCTAGCTAGCCCCAAAAAGAGTTGTATATTTTATCCTTCACTAGAGATCTTATGTAAATCAAAAAATATTTTGTGTCGATACTTAGCAGTAACATTGTAAATAGGAATTAATGATGATACTGATATTGTGATCACAAAAGTAATGCTCTATATGATGAAGAAGATGTACTCTCTAGCGAGCTCAAAAGTCAAAACAGAGGTATATTTTCTATCCTTCACCAGGAGACCTTGTATAAATCAAAACTACATTTTTTGCACATAATTACAGGCAGTGACTCTCTAAACAGGAATTGATAATGCTTCTGTTACTGTGTTCACAAAAGATATGGTATATATGATGGAGAAGATTGACTCTCTAGCTAGCTCTGCTCTAAACAGAATTGTATTTTTATCCTTCAGTACATTGTTAGGAGGATCTTGTTTTTAACCTAAAAAAAGAAAGAAAATCAGTGTGCATATTTTGCAAGTGAAACAGAGATTCCTGAATCCTATGATATGTGAACCCCAAAAAATGCATCGTCGTACAGGTACTTGGTTGCATCACGGACTAGACTAGGAAGATGTGCACACACAGAGAGAGCAGAAAAGAAGACAAGATTGATGAAAGCCTTTATATCGAATTAAAAAGATTAAGCAAAGCAAATAGACCATTTTGTTTGCAAGAAGAATCCTAGTCCTAGAAAAAAAACAAATCTCTCCCTTTTGAAACCCCAAAACTGAAGAACCTCTGGTTATTTTGGCCATCCATACAAGAAAACCCCCAAAACTGAAGAAACTCTGGTTATTTCGGTCATCCATCCATGAAAGAAAGAAAGCCCGAAAGTTTAGAAAACCCCCAAAATTGCAGAACCTCTGGTTATTTTGTCATACATCCATGCAAGAAAGAAAGAATATAAGCACTGGTAAAAGTGAATAAAGCAGTAAGGGGGAACTCTCACATCTGTTCGTTGCAATTTCTGTCGCTCAACCCAACAATCTTGAACTCCGAATTTGCAGGAGTGGTTTTTATCCTCAAGTTCTTGAGAGCACGCTTGGCCTGTTAGGCAAGCAGGCAAATTAGATACGGTTGCACGACTGTTCGCGCAATATCATCAAGAACATCGGAGATGCAACTTACCTTCTGCCAGTCGATCTTGTCGGGGTGGTCAACCTTCTGGTTAGCAAGAAGAAAGTCGATGACAGGACCAGGTTTAACTATCATGGTAGTTGAAACATCTGCAAGTTAAAAGAATTTTGACATGCAAATGTTAGATCGGATGTATCGCAACATGAACGGTGGAGTTTATACAAGAACACTGTCGTGAGATGCATACCAATGTTTAGGGAGAGTCCACTCTGTGCACCACGGAAGCTAGAGTGGAATCCCCGGCACCCCATGACACCACCACCCAGGTCAACAAAATTGCTAGGGTTGTTGTGGAAAAACGACTGACGAACTAGAAGGCAGCCCCTGTGGATCGTCAGAAAACATAAACCGCAGTCAAGAGGCAGCTTAAGCACGGAGGAACGCTTGAGGAGGCATAGGAGTAGATAAGATACATACTGTTTTGCAGAATGTTGCCTCAGTATGATGTCAAGAACTCGTAGAGCCTCGAGGGAGTGCTCTGATTCCTGACCTCTGATGGCCTGCCCAATTGCAGCCATAGGAATTGTTGCCGCAAAGTTCAGCTCCACCTTGAAGGTCTTGGCCTGGTAGGGTCTCCTCACCCTCTTCTGGTCACCACCTCCAGGACTACCGTTGTTGCCTCCAGGACTCCCGGCAGCAGTCCTACAACCAAGCAAAATAGAGTTATACCTTGTACTGAACACTGAGCATGGTACTAGATAGAAACAGATTGCATGCAAGCAGGTCAAGAAGGAGCAGAACTCACTTTCCACTTCCGATATCTTCCAATACCACAATGAATTCATTGTTGATCTGCGGAAGAGCCCCGATGGTGAAGAGGCTCTTTTCACCATCATATGCAAAGTCCTTGTCCGCGAGCTCAGAACGGTAGGTGTGCTGCAGCTTATCAAGGACCTTTCTGCCGATGCCCTTGCCATCGACCGGCGTATCATCCTCATACTTCAGGTTAACCTAAGCATCATCAAAGCATAACACAGCTACCAAGTCAGCTTGGACTTCTGAATCCTACTAGGTAGGAAAGAAAGCAAGTATGCTTCTTACATAGTAGTGGTTGAAGAACTCCTCTGAAGGCTTGACAGAGACTTTGTAGTGGTTAGCAAGCAGCTGGATGGGCTGACCCTTCTTTCCCAATCCATTGGCAGGCCTGGCCATTATGTGCCTCCTAGGCTTTGCTGGCTTGCTTGGAGGTGGAGGTGGAGGTTCACTCTCACTGGCAGCAGTAGCATCTTCTGCTATGATGGGCACCACGTTGGGAGGCAGAGGGGGTGGTGGTGGCAACTCATCATCAGCAGGAGGGTCCATCCTGAGCAAGATCAAAAGGACAGCAATGATTAGTAAGTAGTAGTAGTACCAAGACAGGGAACAGAATTTGATTCCAGGATGACCAAACAAACGTCACAAAAGAAAGGTGTAGATACTTAGAGCGGTGACACTGTAAATAGGAATTAATGATGGTACAGATATTGTGATCACAAAAGTAAATAGGAATCAATGATGATACTGATATTGTGATCACAAAAGTAATGCTGTGTATAATGAAGAAGAGTTATACATTTTGTCCTTCACTGTGAGATCTTGTGTGAATCAAAAATATATTGTGTGTCCATATTTAGGAGTAGTAACTTTGTAGATATGAATTACTAATAATGATACTGATACTGTGATCACAGAAGTAATGCTGTGTATGATGAAGAAAGATATACTCTCTAGCTAGCTCCAAACAGAGGTATATTTTCTATCCTTCAGCAGGAGATATTGTATGAAACTATAAATCACAACTATACTTTCTGCATAATTACAGGCAGTAACTTTGTAAACAGGAATTAACAATGATGCTGACACTGGTCACAAAAGATATGGTATATGAAGAACATATTTCTGAATCCTATGATTTGTCAACCCCAAAAAATGCATCGCCAGATAGGTACTGAGAGGTGTGTGATGCCCAATTGGTCACATCACAGACTAGACTATGCAGAGCATTTTCCTTGCTTCTTTTTTGCTAGAAAAAGAGGGAAGATATGTACAGAGAGCACAAAGATTCATGGCTAGGGAACAGAGAAAAGTAGACAAGATTGATGAAAGGACCTTTACACTGAACCCCCAAAAATTGCAGTACTATATTTTAACCTCAAAAAAAGAAAAGAAAATTGGTGTGCATATTTTAGAAGCAGTATGATAAGCGAAACAGAGGTTTCTGAATCCTATGATATGTGAACCCCGAAAAATGCATCGTCAGAGAGACAGGTGTGATGCCCCTCCACTTGTCTCATCACGGATTAGACAAGGTAGAGCATTTTTCTTTTTAAATGCTAGGAAAAAGGGATATGTGTCATACTACAGAGAGAGGATTGAGCAGAAAGATTGATGGCTAGGGAAACTCCCAAAGAAGACGAAGGTTGATGAAAGGGACTTTAGATTGATTGAGCCCAAGAATTAAAAAGAAAGAAGAAGCAAAGCAAATAGACCATGCATTTTGTTTGCAAGAAGAATCCTAGAGCAAAAAAAAAAAAAAAAAAGCTCTCCCTTGAGAAACCCCCCCCCCCAAGCTGAAACAAGAAAACCCCAAAAGTCAAGCAAGTAAAACCCCAAAAGTGAAGAAAGAAAACCCCAAAAGTCAAGCAAGAAAAACCCCAAAAGTGAAGAAAGAAAACCCCAAAAGTCAAGCAAGTAAAACCCCAAAAGTGAAGAAAGAAAACCCCAAAAGTCAAGCAAGTAAAACCCCAAAAGTGAAGAAAGAAAACCCCAAAAGTCAAGCAAGTAAAACCCCAAAAGTGAAGAACCTCTTGTTATTTCGGTCATCCATCCATAAAAGAAATAAAGAAACTAGAAAGAAAGAAAGAACTCATATTAGTGGTGTAGGTTGAGCAGAGTTAGTGGTGTATGTTTTGTGCTTGATTGACAGGAATGAATATTGGTTAGGAGACGGTCACGGTGTGGTACTATATATATAATAAATCGAAGACATATAGAAGAGTGGTGGTGCACTGCACATGACATGTACTCCCTCCGTCTAGCTAGTAATTCGTGCAGGTTAAAGCTCCCTTATTAAAGAAGAAGGGAGCAAAATGCATAATGGTGTGCGGTGGGCACAAACAGACTGACCAACAAATCAAATATGTCTTTGTTGAAGAATGCACGCACAGTGGATATACATAGTACCTACATACATACATACATACTAGAAAGAAAGAAAGAAAAAAAGCAGGGGAGAAGAGGACAGTAAAAACAAGAGAGTGAGAAACAGGTCAAGAAAGAAAGAAAGAAAGAGAGAAGGCAATCTGTGTTGAAGAAGCAAATCTTTTATCTTCTTCTTCTTTTTTACCTACCTACCTACTTAGCCCCGGAAGCCAAAAGGAAGGAAAAAAGAAGAAGCAAATCCAAATCTTGTACTATTTTAAAAAAGAAGAAGAAGAAAGAATACTAGATTGGTGGAAGAACCCTAAAAACGCACCCAGCCACCCTAGCCCTAGCGCTAGCGGAGGGGAGGGAGGGCGAATCTGGGCTGGGCGCGAGAGGATGTAATAACAGTAAGAGAAAACCCACCCTAGCATTGCATTGCATTGCATTGCAGCCTGGCCGCGGGCGGATTAAGAAGAAGTCAAGGAAGTCAAGATTTAAGGGGCCCAACCCAACCCAACCCAACCCTATGAAGGAAGAAGGAAAGATTAATTACCGGCGAGGCGAGAGCGATGCGAGGCCCGGCGGCGGTGGCGGTGTGGTCTTCTCTTCTTGTCTTGCCCGGTGGGGGTGGGGTGCTGTTCTTGGTGAGATGAGATGAGAAGAGAGGTGTGGGGAGTGGAGTAGTAATGTAATGGAGGGAGGGGGAGCTCTGCTCTGCGGAATCTTTGGGTGGAGTAGTAATGTAATGGAGTACTCCTCCGTCCGGTGAAAAATATACATATAGAAATTTTAGGACAAATTATGAAGTGAAATAAACAATGCATTGGAAAGGTGCAAGCCACCATCTCCCTCCTCTTTAATTACTCAACCCCCAATGAGCTAAGTGCATGTAGAAATTAAGGAGACCATGTGTAGAATGTTATTGGTCTTGTTATCGTGTGATGGGAGAGAAGTATTTTTTTCTACTTTAAAGTGCATTGGAAGATAGATATACACTCTTTTGTGAACAAATTTTAAAGCCAAACGTACACTCTTAACCGGACGGAGGGAGTATATAGTAATGTAATGGAGGGAGGGGTCTTTGGGTGGGGTGGGGTGCGGTGTTGGGTTGGGACAAGTCAAGACCCAAAAGTACTCTAGTTTGGATTGTAGTACTAGTACGTGTACTGCTTGCTTTCCCCAAAGCAATGTAAGTGGACTGACGGCTAGGATGGCTCCTCGGTGAGGTCGCTGCGGTCATCCGTCCGTTGGTTCGGTTGCCATGCAAATGCAAATGCAATGCCGTGGCTGCGACTGCTGCCCGGATCGGACTGTAGACTGATAGTCTAGGAGAATATGATCGCATGCATTAGAGGCCCAGAGAGCGCATATATACAATTACATTGCCAGCTTATACTTGTCCTCCAAGATCTAATCCTAGTCTAAAAGGAAAGAATAGATATGGAGGTACAGATAGGAAGGTTAGGATTACATCAAGTATATACGCTAATACATGCTACCTTATTCTTACACCCCAGCAGTCGAAGCGTCGTCGGAGTAGATGCCAAGACTAGACCGAAAAGCTTCGAATGAAGAAGTAGGAAGCCCCTTGGTCATGATGTCGGCAAGTTGATGAGTTGTGGGAACATGAACAACACGGAACTGTCCCAAAGCCACCTTCTCGCGTACAAAATGTATGTCCAGCTCAATATGCTTCGTCCGACGATGATGAACGGGGTTAGCAGAGAGGTATACCGCGGAGATATTATCACAGAACACCACGGAGGCCTTGTCAACGACACAATGGAGCTCGACAAGAAGTTGACGAAGCCAACAACATTCAGCCACGGCATTGGCCACCGCACGGTATTCGGCTTCAGCACTCGAGCGAGAAACAGTAGGTTGGCGTTTGAAGGACCAAGACACCAAGGTGTCCCCGAGATAAATGCAATATCCGGAAGTAGACCTGCGAGTGTCCGGACAGCCAGCCCAGTCAGCATCGGAATAAGCAGCAATGGCGATGGAGGGGCTGCCGGCGATCCGAAGCTCATGTGAAGTAGTACCGCGGAGATAGCGTAGTAAGCGCTTGATCAATCCCCAATGAGCATCACGTGGAGCATGCATATGCAAACAAATTTGCTGGACAGCATAGGCGATGTCCGGCCGTGTCAAGGTGAGGTATTGAAGAGCACCTGCAATACTTCGGTAGAAGGTGGAATCCGATACAAGCTCACCAGAGGCAGCCGAGACCTTGGGCTTGGTGTCAACAGGCGTGGAGGCTGGCTTGCAGTTAGACATGGAAGCACGATCAAGAAGCTCCTCAGCATATCTCTCCTGAGAGAGAAAGAAACCAGAGGCCGTGCGACGAACCGCAACACCGAGAAAAAAATGAAGAGGCCCGAGATCCTTCATCTTGAATTCAGTGCTGAGAGAGGTGATGATCATCCGAAGAAAAGATGTCGAGGAAGCTGTCAGCACAATGTCATCAACATAAAGAAGCAAATACGCCATGTCTGAACCACGACGAAGCACAAAGAGTGAGGTGTCCGAAAGAGCCGAAGTAAATCCGAGGCGTCGAAGAAAATCACCAATGCGTGTGTACCAAGCGCGTGGAGCCTGTTTAAGCCCATAGAGAGACTTGGACAACAGACAGACATGCTCGGGATATGTTGCATCGATGAAACCCGTCGGTTGAGCACAGTAAACACGCTCATGTAGGACTCCATGAAGGAACACATTGGATACGTCCAACTGAAGTCCCGTCGTCAAAGCCATGCCGCGCACGTGTGGCCATCGTGTGGATGGACACGTCAGAAGGGCGAAGCCATGGAGCCGCCCGCGGCGGTGCAACCGGAGCCGGAGGCGGCGAAGACGTGGCGAGCTCAACGGTAGGGCCGGAGGACACCACGGGAGATGATGATGGGCTCGAAGTGGCTGCTGAAGAGTCGCGGGAGGCAGCAGATGGAGTGCCAGAAGGAGCAGCCATGGCAGCCGAAGTGGGTGACCCAGGAGCAATGCTCGTAGAAGTGGCTGCCGGGGCACCAGAATTCGCTGCCATGGCAGCTGAACTGGTCACCGCGGCAGCTGAACTGGGCGACCCGGTAGAAGAAGCAGCAGCCGTGGCAACCGGTGAAGGTGATGCAGGGGTGGCCACGGCTGGACTTCCAGCAGCCCGAGGGGCGGCCGGTGGGCCATGCTGACGAGGGGCCGGCGACGTGGGAACCACCACAGGATCGGGCTGCAAGGGCACAACCGGCGGTGAGGGGGTCTCCAACAGCATGTTCCTGAAAGGAAAAACGCACTCGTCGAATACAACGTGGCGTGATGTTAGTACACGGTGACTGACCGGATCATAGCAGCGATATCCACGGTGATCGGGAGGGTAACCAAAGAAGACACAAGCAAGGGAGCGGGGAGAAAGTTTATGAGGAGCAGTGGAGGTGATGTTGGGGTAGCAGAGGCATCCGAAAACGCGAAGGTGAGAGTAGTCAGGTGGTGAACCAAAAAGAAGTTGATGAGGTGGAAGATTATTGCGTGGGCGACAAGGGCGAAAATTCAGAAGATAGGTCGCGGTATTTAGTGCTTCGGCCCAAAACCTAGGAGGCATGTGAGCATGAAATAATAGAGTGCGTACACTATCATTCAATGTGCGAAGTATGCGTTCGGCGCGACCATTCTGTTGCGAGGTGTAGGGGCATGTGAGCCGAAGATGCATGCCGTGCTGTGCAAAGAAGGTGCGTGAAGCATTATTATCAAATTCACGACCATTGTCGGTTTGAAAAGCTAAGATGTAGCGTTGAAATTGGGTGGCGACAAAAGCATGAAAACGAGAAATAGTGGGAAATACATCCGATTTGCGACGCAATGGAAAAGTCCAAACATAGCGAGAGTAGTCATCGAGCATCACAAGATAATACTGAAATCCCGAAACACTTATGATAGGAGATGTCCAAACATCGCAGTGAACAAGAGCAAAAGGAAAACTTGCTTGACTATCGGACTGTTTGAAAGGTAGACGAACATGCTTCCCCAATCTACAAGCATGACACGTTGTCGGGGGTGATTTATTACAAGTAAAATCAAACGAAGAAAGTGTTTTAGAAAGAGCATCATGTCCGGGGTGACCAAGACGTTGGTGCCAAAGATCGGTGGTGCCGGCGATAAGAGCTTGATGGCTGGCGACATGCGGATAGAGATCGTCGTCGCTGTTACATCGGAGAATCACCGCGCGGGTACGACGATCCTTGACAGAAAAACCAAGCTCATCAAATTCAACATTAACAGGATTTGTACGAGTTAAAAGACGAACTGAAATAAGATTTTTAATGAGATTAGGAGTGACTACTACATCACGTAAAGAGAGAGGAGAAGAGGAGGTAGGGAGAGAGGCACTGCCGATGTGAGTAATGGGAAGGGAGTCTCCGTTTCCGAAGATGACAGAGGAGAGACTGGAAGAAGGAGAGAAAGAAGAGAGGATACCGGGATCGCTGGCCATGTGGGCAGTCGCGCCTGTGTCAAAGAACCAGTTGGAGTCGCCGCCGGCGGCGCCGCCCTGCTGCAAGGAGAGGTTGTTGAGGGCGGCGTGGAGCTGCGTTTGATCCCATGCAGGGGGTTGATGCTGCTGAGGCGCTGGAGCATAGCCATTGTAGACCGCTGGAGCACCAAGGCCCGGCTGTCCTATATGGGCAGCGTACGCCTGGGGCGCGGAGACGCCGGGGCGTGGGCCAAGAAGACCGGCGCCAGGAGCACGCCAGTTCGGTGGCCACGCCTGAAACATGCCGGACAGCGGATAGCTGCCGACGGGCCAGAACGGCGCAGCGGAGTCCCGCGCTGCAGGAGCGCTGGGGGCGCCGGTAGGGGCGCCATGGCCTTGCTGTTGCTGCTGCTTCTTGCGGCCCTTGCCACGGCCGCGACTACCCAAGACAGCAGCAGGCGGAGCAGGCGCGGTTGGGCGAGGCGCCGGGGCAGCTGGCGGTGCAGGCGCGGGAGAGCCGGAGAAGCGGTTGGCGACGAGGGCGGTCGCCTGGAGATGCTGTGCATGGCTCGCGAGGCGCCGTTCCTCCTGCAAAAGAGCGCCACGAGCACGGGCGAAAGTCAGTCCAACAGGGTTGATGGTGAGGGCGGCGATGCAGTGGCCGAACTCGCCGTTCAGCCCGTTGATGAAGGTGGTGAGCATGTCCTGGTCGGTGACCGGAGTGCCCACGTCGCGAAGTGTGTCGGAGAGACACTTGAGACGGCTGGCGAAGGCGGTCACGGAGAGATCTCCTTGGACGAGGTTGAGGAAGTCTCGCTTGGCGAAGCAGGAGCGTTGAAGACGGTTGTCCCGGAAGAGGTCGGTGATGACGGTCCAAGCGTTGGCGGCAGTGTCGGAGGGCTGGATGATGATCTCGAGGATATCTTTGGAGACAGTTGTGTATAGCCAGGAGACGATACATTGATCTATCTGGGTCCACTCAACGTCGCCGAGCGCCATAAGAGCGTCAACGGAGCCATCAATGTGATCGAGAAGACCGAGCTTGCGGAAAGTGAGGTTGAAGAAGGTCTGCCAGATGCAAAAGTTGGACTCGTCGAAGTCGAGGATGACGTGGTTGCGGATGTTGATGAGCTGGATGGCGGTGGCACTAGGAGCAGCAGGGTTGACGGAGCTAGCGGCAAATGGGTTGGAGGGTTGGGACCCGGATGCGAGGGAGGAGTTGGGAGTAGAGGCGAAGTCGCCGAAATCCATGGCTATTGCAGCAGCGACGGCTGGGCAGGGCTGGTGGCTGATGCTAGGAATCGGTGGCTAGGGGTGCAGCGGAAGCAAGTCACAGGAAGGAAAGAAAAACTGATACCATGTAGACTAGATAGTTTAGGAGAATATGATCGCATGCATTAGAGGCCCAGAGGGCGCACATATATACAATTACATTGCCAGCCTATACTTGTCCTCCAAGATCTAATCCTAGTCTAAAAGGAAAGAATAGATATGGAGGTACAGATAGGAAGGTTAGGATTACATCAAGTATATACGCTAATACATGCTACCTTATTCTTACACGGACGACCCGTTCCTGTCCACTCAACCCCAACTCTACTCTGCTCTACTGTATCAAATCAATCTCCCTTCCATGCAGATGCGGTTGCGGTTGCGGTGCCGCGTGGCCGACGCAACCTTCACGCTGGGGCGGATCTTCGTTTTCGGCAGCGTCCTTCTCATCGCCGACTTGGCTGGTCACTCCAGACCGGGTCACCGGATTCGGCGGGATGGAGCATACCGCCAACTCCCGTTGTAATCACAGGTTTGGCGCCTCACCAAGCCAAGGATCAGCGCAAGCCACTTGCCCTGAACCCAATGTCTGATCGGGCTCAGGACGAGCATGAGAATTCTTCATCGGACCTGACCTTAGATCAGGACCCGATGCCACCTCTGATGGTCCGGATGTCAGACCATACCATGGTGAAGTATGAGAAACTGAGGTTCATGTCAGATCGGATCCTGAACAACTTCCTCTAGCCCGATGTCAGATCGGACCCAGGAGGAGGGCGAGAAACTTCTTTTGAATGAGATGTTAGATCGAATGCATGCAGAAGCTCGCGTTTTGGGCAACTTGTTCTTGGTGTATGATCGTATCTGGGACTCCCGGGGACAGATCGTATCCGGAAGAACCACCAGAAGCGTGCGCTATGTGAAGTGTACACCGTAGTCCATAGAGCCCGCACATCCGCAACATAGCCCATGGTCAAGATGACGAAAGAGGTCTTTGGGAAGAAGGAGGCATGTGTCAAGCGCTCCGACGTCAAGGAAGAAAAAAGGGCCGAGAGGTTTAACATGCATGTTGATGGCGACCGAGAAGAAGCTCAAGCTCGAAGAGAAGAAGATCATGCGCGAAGCGAAGAAGGTTGAGATCGCGGCCGCTTCGGAGGATTCAAAGATGTTGACCTTGTAGATGGAGGAGTTGGATGACGATGCAAAGATGATCATGCAAGCCGTCCATGTTAGGATGTTGAAGCGCTTGAAAGAGTAGTTGGAGATGGCAGAGAAGGAGGCGGCTGAGAAGGAAGCTGATGGTGAGGAAGAACCGGTGGTAGAGTTAGTGTGGATGCTCGGATAGCCGGTCCGGCGGGGCAAAATATCCAAAAAAAAATGCACGAACTGAGATACTTTTGTGACGGGGCATATAAAAACTTTATAGACTTTGACCAGGTTTGTAGAGAAAAACATATACATCTAGAATACTAAATACATATCCTTAGATACATCACAAGACATACTTTCATATTGTATATATTTGGTATTGTAGATATAAATAGTTTTCTCTATAAACTTGGTCAAAATTTGTAAAGTTTGACTTTCCAGAAAATCTATATGCACTACATTATGGAACGAGAGGGAGTATGAACATCGACCTCTTTTTGTTGTGATTGGGTGCTATGTGATCGGGCGCTATGCATTTGAATTTCAAATTGGCCGGACGTGGGTAGACGTTCAGGGGATGTGGCTGGATGGCCGGCTCGCGCATCTATGTTCGCGGAGACCAATCTGCGGACGGATAACGTGTCCGATTTTGGAGTTGACGTTCGAGATGCCCTAAGGGCCCCCTTTGATTCATAAGATTCTAAAAAACCTGGAATATGAAAAACATAGGATTAAAATGTCATGCTAATCTCACTCTTACAAGATTTTGGGTTGCTTGATTGCATCATAGGGAAAGCAAATGATTCTTTCAACCAGGTTTGAGTGGATGCTGGAAATCTTATGTAAAGTAGTACAAAGAAATCCTTAGATTTTTTGTATGTAGGATTCAATCCTATGAATGAATCAAATAATCAATATAGAAAAAATTCGTAAGGATTCTAATCCTTGAAAATTCCTATGAAAATCCTTTAAATCAAAGGCACACCACATATAGGAGAGGTAGGAAAAGTAAAACATTTTATTTTGTGTCACATAGAACTGATGCTGTTTATGTGTTCCACCTTGCTCCCAAAAGTGTTATTTTGTAAAAATCGAAATGAGAGAAGGGAAAAGAGTGAACAGCGAAGAGGGGCAGAATCAAGACTGACCAAGAGGCAGATGAGGTGAGGGGGAAGAATGATCTGATGGAAGGAGAGCATGTAACGGAGGCAACCAGCTTTGGGGCCGCTGGTAACCTGACGGGGCCGACTGTGGCGCCCCGTCAGGAGCAATGAATTGCATTGCGTGGAACTGTCGAGGGGCGGGGAACCGTTGCACAGTTCGAGATCTTCAGGCTCTGGTTAGAGCTCATTCCCCTGGTTTGGTGTTTTTATGTGAAACAAGACAGCAGAAAGAAAAGATGCGTCGTTATCGTAATCGTTTGGGTCTTAGAGGTTTTGCTGGTATTAGTAGCAATGGTGCGAGTGGTGGTTTAGCTTTGTTTTGGATGGAGTCGTTGCGTGTTGATGTCCGTGATATTAATGAAAGATGGATAGATGCTTACATCCGGTTGAGTCCTGCTGAGCAACTATGGCGTGTTACCTTTGTTTATGGCGAGCCCCGGGTTGAAAATAGACAGATGATGTGGGATGGTTTGTGTAGATTAAAAGGGCAATCAGATTTACCATGGCTTGTGGTGGGGGACTTCAATGAAGCGCTATGGGACTTCGAACATTTATCTGCTACTCCGCGGGCTCCTAGTCAGATGATGGCTTTTAGAGATGTTCTTGAGGTTTGTCAGTTGGTGGACTTGGGTTTCTCGGGCTATCCGTTTACGTTTGATAACTTGAGAAGAGGTCGAGCTAATGTTAAGGTTAGGCTGGACAGGGCAGTGGCGGATAATAATTGGCGTAATATGTTTGCTGAGGCTGGTGTGTGTCATCTCGTTTCACCATGCTCAGACCATACTCCGTTGCTGATAAAGTGTATTCCTGAGACGGGTGGCCGGCCGAAAAAATGCTGGCGATATGAGGTGATGTGGGAGCGTGATCCTGCGCTAGCTGAAATTGTTGAGCAAGAATAGGCAAAAGAGGGTAGGAAGCGTAACCTGGGTGATGTACGGGGGACACTTGGGTCGCTCATGACCAGGCTGCATGGATGGAGTAACAAAAAATTCGGCAATATTACCCGGGAATTGGAGAAATCAAGGTCGCGCCTGGAGGAGCTTATGAGCATGAATGCTGACCGAATAGAGATTAGGAAGGAAATGGATCACATGAACGAACTGCTCTACAAAGAAGAAATGTTATGGCGTCAACGTTCTCGCATTGAATGGCTAAAGGAGGGCGACCGAAATACAAGATACTTCCATCAGAAAGCGGTATGGCGTGCATGTAAAAATAGGATTGAAGGGCTATTGGATGATGATGGGGTACGACATACAGAGCAGCGAGAAATGGCAAACATGGCGGTTAGTTATTTTAAACAGATATTCATGGCTGATCCTGACTTGAATCAGGAGGCAGTGGTGCAGTTGTTTGAGCATGTGATCACTGAAGAGATGAAAACTAAGCTGTGCGAGCCTTTTTCTGAAAAGGAGATAAGTGACGCCCTGTTCCAAATAGGGCCTTTGAAGGCACCGGGTCCAGATGGGTTTCCGGCCAGATTTTTTCAGAGGCACTGGGCTACTTTGAAAACAGATATTGTTGAAGCGGTGAAGAGTTTCTTTGATACGGGGGTCATGCCGGAAGGAGTGAACATTGCAACAATTGTTCTAGTTCCCAAAGTGGATAAGCCTACGAAGTTAACTGAGTTTCGGCCAATCAGTCTCTGTAACGTCATCTACAAGATCATTGCAAAGTGTCTAGTGAATAGACTGAGGCCATTCCTGGATGACATTATATCCCTTGAGCAAAGTGCTTTTGTCTCTGGCAGGTTGATCACGGATAATGCTTTTTTAGCCTTTGAATGCACGCATTATATCAAGCAGGAAAAGGACTCGGCGAAGAGCTTTTGTGCATACAAGCTTGACTTGTCTAAAGCTTATGATAGAGTGGATTGGGTCTTTCTGGAGCGAGTGATGCAAAAGATGGGCTTCGCTCACCGGTGGGTGCATTGGATAATGATGTGTATCACCTCGGTGAGGTATACGGTTAATGTTAATGGAGCTCTCTCGGATTCATTCGCACCGTCGCGTGGGCTACGGCAGGGAGACCCTCTCTCACCCTTTTTATTCCTTTTTGTTGCTGATGGTTTGGCAGCCATTCTGAAACAGGAGGTACATATTCAGCATATCTCGCCAATCAAGGTGTGTCCGCGTGCACCTGGTGTATCGCACCTGCTATTCGCGGACGATACGCTCCTGTTTTTCCGGGCCACGGGACAGGAGGCAAGGAGAATAAAAGATGCACTGGGTGTGTAAGCTAATGCGACTGGGCAATTGATCAATCCAGCCAAGTGCTCTATATTGTTTGGTGACCGGTGCCCTGCTAATGACCGAACTGAAGTGATACAAGTGTTGGAAGTGCAGACATCATGCTTTGAGGAGAGATATCTGGGGCTGCCTACCCCCAATGGACGCATGTCAAAAGGAAGGTTCCAAAGCTTGCAAGCCAAATTAATGAAACGGATGCTCATTTGGGGTGATGGTCAGCTAGCACAATGTGGGAGAGAAGTAATGATTAAAGCAGTAGGTCAGGCCATGCCTATTTATCTCATGAGCGTTTTCAAGCTGCCGGCGGCCACATGTGACGACCTCACACGTATGATCCGTAACTTCTATTGGGGAGCGGAGAAGGGGTGCCGGAAGACCCATTGGAAGTCGTGGCAGGAGCTGCTCAAACCCAAGTCGCGCGGGGGTCTAGGCTTTCGGGATTTTCGGCTTTTCAACCAGGCCCTTCTGGCACGTCAAGCTTGGCGCTTGCTTACGAAGCCGGAGAGTCTGTGCGCGCGAGTGCTAAAGGCTCGTTATTTTCCTAATGGGCAGCTACAGGATACAGTCTTTTCGAGTAATGCTTCTTCAACCTGGCAGGCAATACAGTATGGTCTTGAGCTCTTGAAGAGAGGTCTCATATGGCGCATAGGCAATGGGGAGTCGGTACGTATATGGCGTGATCGATGTATTCCATATGGTTCGTCCGGGCGGCCAATAAGCAGGCAAGGATGGTGCCGTCTTCGACGGGTGGCGGAATTACTTGATGAACATGGCGTATGGCGATTGGATGTGCTGCATCAGCATTTCTTACAGGTCGATGTGGAGCAGATTATCAAAATTAGAGCTTCTCCTCGGCGGGGGGCGGACTTATTGGCGTGGGCACCGGAACGCTCTGGGATCTTCTCGGTGCGTAGCGCCTATCGTTTGGCGTTGGAGGATCATCTTCGACCTTTTGCGGTCGCCGCGAGCAGGGCACCGGACGGGCGGCGAGCTGTCTGGGCTTTCGTATGGAGGTGCCCTGCTCCTCCCAAGATGCGTTCCTTTGCATGGCGTTTGATCACGAACTCGCTACCAACTTGGCAAAATAAGAAACGTCGAAACTTGGAAGTTACTGACTTATGCCCATTGTGTGCTTCCGAGCCGGAGAACACGTTCCACACTTTTTGCAAATGTCCTTTGGCGGTTACGCTGTGGCAGGCGATGGCGGAGCACTGGTGGCTACCGGACGTGACGAAGGTGCAGAATACTGGGACTGAGTGGCTGCTCCAACTACTCGCAGACCTGTCGGAGACGGACAGGCTCTGCCTACTGATGACGCTTTGGCGCGTTTGGCATGTGCGGAATGAAATCGTCCACGACAAGCAGCCCCCGCCCGTGGATGTGTCACGCCGGTTCCTTCTGAGCTATGTGGACTCCTTGGTAGGTCTTCATCAACACCCGCAAGCTGACCAGGTGAAGGGGAAGTTGGTGGCGTCCTTTCATAACAGGCCGGTGGCGTCATCACAGCGTATGGGTACTAGATCGCCGGAAAACCTGAAGTGGCAGGCCCCGCCGCCGGGATGGACGAAGGTGAATGTGGATGGGTCGTTCGTCGAGCACGACGGATCAGCAGGAGCTGGTATGGTGCTGCGCGATGATAGGGGGGATATTATTTTCTCATCATGTCGTTCGTTGCGTGCTTGCTCCAGTGCCCTTGATGCTGAGCTCGCTGCGTGCCTTGAAGGACTTACGCTGGCGTTGCAATGGACGGAGGCGCCTATTGAGGTGGAGATGGATTGCCTGCAAGCAAAGAATATGATTCTTGATGACGGCCTGGACAGGTCCCAGCATTCTATGGTGGTTGCTGAGATTAAGCGTATTATGAAAGAAGAAAGGGAGTGTAGACTGCTTCATGTTAAGCGTGAGCAAAATTCTGTAAGCCACTTTTTGGCTAGTTTTGGTAGGGTTGAGGATCGCACTGCGGTGTACCCCAACTCTGTGTAACTGAGGCTCCTATTCCTTAGAAATATAATCCTTTCTTCCTGCAAAAAAAAAAAAAAAAGAGAAGGGAATCACGTGAGAGGCCTTTTTTTTTTGGGTGACCTACGCGTGGGAGGGTGGGTAGGGTACATCGTCGGTCCCGTCGCTGGCGTCATCGGACCGTTGGTTCGGTTGCTAGCGTGCTCTCTCTCTCTCTACCGCCGCGACTGCTGGCCGGATGCCCACACGCCAGTTGCCCGTTTTGGTCCTGTCCAGTCAAAAGTGCTCCACCGCTCCACACTCCTATCCGATCCTTTTTTTTTTTTTTGAGGGGCACTCCTATCCTATCATATGTGTGGACATTTGGAGTGTTGGATGGCTTAAAAGTATCCGAACCGTCCAATCCGAAATTTTTGTTGCCCTTAGAACATTTACAACTGGACCCTTGAAAGTCTGCCTAAACGTCCGGACGGTCAACTCCCTATATGTTACATCCTCGTACCAGCCCCACATGAGCGCAAATCGTACCTAACCCACCTGCAGCCGCCCATGTGTTTTGTTTACCTTTCTCTCCTCACTCTCATCTTGGTCTGTCTGCAGGTGCTTGAGGCCGGAAAGGAGATCGCGCATGCGTCGAAGAGGACCTTGGCCACTGTCTGAGGAGCCACCATGGCCGAGCAGCTCGCGTCTTGCGTCGTCGTTGCTGTGTGCTCACACAACGTATTCACTGAAATGTGCTCCCTCACTCTGCATCGGGCCGTTGGTTCGGTTGTGTGGCGTGGTCTCTCTCACTCTCTCTCTCTCTCTCTCTCTCTCTCTGTACCGCTGGTCTGGTATGGCATGGCATGCGAGGCAGAATTGCAGACGAGAGGAGGGAGACGATGCGCGCAGTCTGTTTGCAGGTGCGCGTGGCATCTGGCATCTGCCAAACTTGCTTGCTTGGTTACTCTTCTGGGAGTCTCCTCTTTTCTGCTGTTTGGTTTGGTTTGGTTTGGTTTCTACACTCAAGAGAGCAATGGCCTTGTTCAAAAAAAAAAAAAAAAAAAGAGCAATGGCACCGCAGAGGAGGAGGGAGGGCCCACCGTCTCGTCTCTCGTGTAACTAGTATCTGCTGCTCCTCTCCTCTTTATGTACTACTCCAGTACTATGTAACGTATGTACGTGTACTCTTTCCATACAAGTCAAGTCAGGTACTCTAGTACCATCGTTGCAAAAAAAAAAAAAAAAAAGGTACTCTAGTACCATACATACGTACTGTATTGAGGAAGTGGTTGGTTGGGTCAGAGAAGAGATTTTTTTTTTAATATATTCCGAAAATATATGCCATAATAATTCCAAAAAATGCAAAACTATCACCCCGTCGGCCTCCCTTAGGCTGTTGTTTGGCCAAAGAGGATCTTTTCGGCCACGCTTGGACCGAAGAGGGGTTTTTGGTTGGACGTCGATAACTCCCGAAGGTTCGGTCTGGGGAGATCCCAGACCGAACGTTTCGTTCGCTACCAGAATGGGCATCTATCGAACGAGACTCGTTCGGGATGAGAGGCGCCCGAGCGCGAACGCCCTCCACCCCTGGGCCTACAGGCCTTTTTCCTGTGAAACAAGAAAACGAAAATAAAGCCCAGTTTAAGCTATGACTAATAAAGCCTAATTTTTCTGTGACTAATAAACACTGGTCTTTTGCACGACAAAATTGCCATGGTCTTTTGCCATGCTATGAAAAAAATTGCCATGTTCAAGTTTATGTTTTCAAATGGCGCAAAAAGGAACAAGTCATGGCAATTTGCACCTTTACATAGTTGCAAAAAAATGTGCATTAAATTTTTTGAGGGTACTTTTAATATATGCATGAAGACACAAAAGAATGTGTATATAAAAATTCATCACGTGGAACACACAACAAAAGTGTACCATGTTTGGGTAGTAATTGCCATATTTCTTAAAGTAATTTACCGTGGTCACATGAAAGATGAAAAACTGAAAATTGCCATGAATTATACGTAAAGTAAAATAGCAAGAAAATTAGAGTAAATTGCCATAGTCCCATAAAAGTTAATTTGGCATGAAAAAAATTGCCATTACCGATTATATTAACCTGTATGTGAAGGTTAAAATTTGTCGTGCCAATATAGGTAAATTTGCCATGTCAAAAAAGGTAAAAATTGCCATGGCAAAAATAAAAAGCAAAAAAATTCAAAGAAAAAAAGAGATTAAAAATGAAATTGCCATGGCGATATAGATAAATTTGCCATGTCAATATAGGAAAAGTTTCCATGGTAAATTAAAAGTAAAACTACCATCTTTTTTTTGCCATTTAAAGGTTAAATGTGCCGTGGCAATATAGGTAAAAATGCCATGTCAAAAAAGGTAAAATTGCCATGGCAAAAATAAGAAGTAATTTTGTCAGCAAAAAAAAACACTTGCCATGGCAAAAACATTTTTTTTATGAAGGCAAGTCATTAAAATTTTGCCATGGCAAATTCACTTTACGGCACATGGCAAATCTCATTCTTTTACATAAATATTTTTGCCATGGCAAATTCAAGCACAAATTTTTAGATAAAAATTACTAAAATTTGCCATGGCAATTTCACTTTACAGCTCATGGCAAATTTCTTTATTTTAGATTTTTTTTTGCCATGGCAAATTCACACACATATTCTTAGATAAAATTTACTAAAAGTTGCCATATTACTTGGAAATTTTGCCATGGCAAATTCACTTTACGACCCATGGCAAATTTCTGTCTTTTAGATGAAAAAAAATTGCTACAGCAAATTCACGCACATTTTTTTAGATAAAAATATATTAAAAGTTGCCATGTTACTTTCAAATTTTGCCATGGCAAAGTGTTTTTAGCTATTGCCATATCGTCAATACAAAACTCTTGCCATTGCGACAACACATTTTTTTTTACAAGCCAAAAAGTTATGAATTTTTTGTCATGGAAAAATCACTTAACGGCCCATGGCAAATTATAGCTTTTGCCTCGTTAGCAAAATACACTTTCCATGGCACAACACATTTTTTTTCAAAGGCAAAAATCATTGAATTTTTGCCATGGCAATTTCATTTTACGGCCCCTGGCAAATTTCTTTCTTGTAGACAATGTCAAAACTACTTTTGTTATGGTCCATGGCAAATTCACTTCGTATGCCATGGCAAAAATACTTAATGAAACATGGCATTTATGTTTTTACTCAATCTTATGCAAGAGAGTTGCCGTGCATATTGATCTTAGTTAGCCTATTGTTTTTGCCATGAATCTAGAATTTACTATGCCATGAGAACAACAAATGTTAAGTTGCAAAATCAGAAGAAAAAGGAATTTGCCATGGCAAAAAAATGTGAAAGACATGTAAAAATGGGGATACATGACACATATTTATACATGGCAAGAAAATAACAAAAAACAACAGAATTTGTTTTCAACCTATGACCATGGCAATTTTGGCATGACAAACATAAATGGAGACATGGCAAAATTCGAAGGCATAGCAGCATTTCATGGAGCCATGGCAAAATTGCCAGGTTTGCTGGAAAAAGTTAGGTATACAGAGGTGCGCTAGACTCACATCGAGCTGCTCGTCGGTGGAGGCTGCTGCCAGCACCTCTCAATCACCCTCTCTGACACCTGCCTCACAGCCGATCTGCTGACCTTGCGCTCGTGTCGTTGATCCGGTGGAACGCCTCGAAGACCTGCGGGTAGAGCCCGTCAGCGAAACGTGGCGAAATTTGCCATGGCAACTATTTACTAAAACAAAACAGATGGTAGCTACAATTTGCTGCTGTCAAAAAATGGTGATAATTTGCTTTGTTGCTGCACAACTACAGACTAGCAGCAACAAATCAAACTAGTCAAAATACAAAAATCAACACAGTTTCAAACCATGACCCCAAAAATTCATGTTTACACAAAAAGTTAAGACGTGCTATGGCAATCACATGAATCTTCCATCGGTTATGAACATGAATAGAGATAAAAATTGCAAAGTACATAGACAGTGATCTCCATGATTTTCACGAAAAAAGGATGTGCCTCTCCCTGGGACAATCATGGCAATTTCAGAGGGGTAAAAGATGAGGGGGTATTACCTGTAGGGGATGGAGCCAACGCCGGCCGCGTTGGCACTGGCGAGCAGGCCATGGGCACCGTGCGTCCTTATGAGGAGAAAGGAGCAGGGCCCCACGGCTCTCCGCACGACCAACGCGCGCGGAGACGGAGCCCCCGCCGGCCTCAATTCCGCTGTCGCCGCCTGCTTCCTCGTCCTCGAAGAGCCACCGTGGTTTGCCATGGGTTTGGGAGGCGTAGCGCCCGCGTCGGCGTCGCCCGCTCCCCTGGTTCTCGGGCCCGTCGACCTTCACCCAAACCACGGGTTGGGGCGTGCAGCGCGGGGCCGCCGCAGATGAGGAGGATCTGGATCCCCGGCACCGGTCGGAAGAGACAGCGCGCGGCGGCGAAGGAGACATCAGGCGTCCCTGCGCTTATCCCCGTGCTCGAGCTCGCCGCCGGCCCGCTCCTCTTACATCAGCGTCCACCCCCTGGGACCTGTCGTCCTCCTCCAGCCGAGGCCGCCGCGGGACCGGCAGGAATCTTCGTCGCGCGGCAACCGCCCATGCACGCGGCGGATGCGGTGGTCGGCGGGCGGAGTCGCGCGGCTGCCGCGAAGCTCCTCGACGTGCGGTTGCCGCCGATGCGCGCGGCGGACGCGGGGGGAGGGGTGAGAGATTAGTGAGTGGAGAGGAGAGAAGAGACTGCAGGGGGATAAGGTTGCGTTCACCGTTCGGGGACATCTCCTCTCGTTCCGAACGAAACTAACCACAGCGAATTGTGCTAAGATTCGTGAAACTGAACGGACGGCGATAGCAACGTTCGGGACGAGACAACAAAACACAGCACGTTCGGTAGTTATAGATTCCGTTTCGGTTTACATCTGGCCGAAGAACGTTGGACCAAGGCCGAAGAGCACTCTTCGGTTAACTCCAGGCCGAAGAGTGATCTGGGGCCACCTCTTCGCGTAAACAAGTGGTCGAAGATGCATGGCACCTCTCTTCGGTTTCCACATGGCTGAAGAGGCCTCTTCGGTTTCCCTTAGGCTGAAGAGTTCCTTTTTTTCCAATTTGTTTCTCTATCCAGTACATTGTTTCCCGCCTTAATCATTTAGTGTTCCCGCTCTTTTTCCCGCTCTTTTTTAGGTCATCGTTCCCGCTCTTTTTCCCCGCCATATTCTCGTTCCCGCTCATATTTTCCCGCCATCCTTTCTGCTAGATTTTCCCGCCAACCCCTTACACTCATTCTATAAAACCACTCCCTCGCCTACTGTCTTCTGCATCTTTGCTTAGCAATATATCCAGTCATGTCCGGCGACAATTCCCACTGTTTTACTCCACCGATGTCTCATTTGCTCTTGCGCAATGCCGCAAGAATGCAGAGGCATTGTATGGGAGGCGTGCGTTTTGAAGAATTAGTTAGTAGTGGTATGCACCTGACGGAGTTAGGTAAGTGTTTTTCCCAGCCCGGTCTCCCGGAGAAGTGCCCGGAAAGGAACCCAGAGGAGATTCAACAAGAACTTTTCCGGTTGCGTGGAAGGTGGGATAGGATTGTTGAACTCAAACATATGAGTGCCCACATTACTGGTAGGCCTGTTTTTTGAGGGAAACAGCTGGACTCTGCTGCATATTTTTATTGATTTTTCAAATAAGATACAACCAAAGTCCAAGGTAAAAAAGAACTATACAGAGCAGAAAATAAAAAGAAGGAGGCTATACAAAAGCATGAAGGGGAACATGATATGACCAAAGGTTCGTATCGGCTATCTTAACTACAATTACAGCAAGGATGATTATGATTGGCCTCAGATGATCATCTGAAGTGATTAATCCAGTCTGCAAACGTGCCATATTCTTTTCTATTCGCTCGGGATAGAATCCATTTCAGCTCTTCTTTGAATTTTCTCCTACAATTGTAAAGATTTGAAGTGATACCCTTGAATATGTAATCATTCCGTGTGGTCCAGATTGCCCAAGAAACCAAGATGGTAATTTCCAGTGCAAAGGGAACCTGCAGAAGTGTTTTGAGTTTACCCACCTCCCCTTGAATGTCTGATTGAGTAGATGTCCAAGATGGACAAATGTATGTCCAGCAAAGCTGTGCAAAGGTGGTCCATGGTCTCTAGTGTCTACATGCCACACATAACACAAGTATAATCTGGAATGAAAAAAATGTTTTCTAAACAGCATGGCCCTGGTGTTGAGCCGGTTGTTAATCAGCAACCAGAAGAAAATCTTGTGCTTTAGTTGACAACAAGTTTTCCAAAGCCATTTGAGCACTGGGAGGACTGAATGGGCTGCTGTTAAAAGTTTGTATACTTGAGACACTTTGTAATTCTGAGAACCTGTAGGAAGCTGCCAGTCATCAGGATCATCATTGAGAAAAATGTCCTGAAGGACGTCTTGCAGCTGTTAGAACTGGGAAAAAGCTTCCTTAGAAAGTCGTAAATGGAAGTGTGAGGCCAGATCCTCCAGATTACATAAATCATGGACAGATGAATGTACTCCTGTAGAGAAGGAATATAATTGTGGCCTGCTACTTGTAGTCTGCGTTGGTATTTCCCCGAAGAGGAGAGGATGATGCAGTACCGTAGAGATAAGTATTTCCCTCAGTTAAGCACCAAGGTTATCAATCCAGTAGGAGAACCAAGCAAAATTCCGTTAAGCGCACCTGCACACACAAGAGCAGACACTTGCACCCAACGCAAATAAGAGGGTTGTCAATCCTCTTAGCGGTTATTTGCAAGGATTAAATCTTATCGAGGTAAATAGATAAAATAAAACACTAATTAAAATAAAAGTAAATAAATTGCAGCAAGGTATTTTTAGGTTTTTTATATGATAAAGATAGACCCGGGGGTCATAGTTTTCACTAAAGGCTTCTCTCTCGAGCACAGAAACATACGGTGGGTAAACAAGTTACTGTTGGGCAATTGATAGAAAAGCAAATAATTATGACAGATTCATGGCAATGATCATGTATATAGGCATCACGTCCGAGACAAGTAGACCGACTCCTGCCTGCATCTACTACTATTACTCCACTCATCGACCGCTATCCAGCATGCATCTAGAGTATTAAGTTAATAAAAACAGAGTAACGCCTTAAGCAAGATGACATGATGTAGAGAAGCAAATTCAAGCAATATGAATAAACCCCATCTTTTTATCCTTAATGGCAACAATACAAATACGTGCCATGTCCCCTTCTGTCACTGGGATTGAGCACCGCAAGATTGAACCCATCACAAAGCACCTCTCCCATTGCAAGATAAATCAATCTAGTAGGCCAAACCAAATCGATAGATCGGAGAGAAATACAAAGCTATAACAGTCATGCATAAAAGAGTTCAGAGAAGACTCAAATATTTCTCATGAATAATCTGATCATAAACTCACAATCATCGGATCCCAACAAACACACCGCAAAAGAAGATTACATCGGATAGAACTCCAAGAACATCGAGGAGAACATTGTATTGAAGATCAAAGAGAGAGAAGAAGCCATCTAGCTACTAGCTATGGACCCGTAGGTCTGTAGTAAACTACTCACACATCATCGGAAGGGCAGCAGGGTTGATGTAGAAGCCCTCCGTGATCGATTCCCCCTCCGGCAGAGTATCGGAAAAGGCCTCCAGATGGGATCACGGAAGAACAGAGGCTTGCGGCAGCGGAAAGGTTTTCTCTTCTGGCTCTCTGATGGTTTCCCAATATTTGTGAATTTATAGAAGTGGAATTAGGTCAAACGGAGTCATGTGGGCCCACAAGGCAACACGGCGCCCCCCGGGGCGCGCCCTGTTGCCTTGTGAAGCCTCCGTGAGGCTTCTGGCCTCCTCCCGAAGCTTCCAAGGTTTCTTTTGTCCAGAAAAAATCTCCAAAAAGTTTCGTGGCATTTGGACTTCATTTGGTATTGTTTCTCTAAAAAGCCAAAAACAAGCAGAAAACAGCAACTGACACTGGGCACTAGGTTAATAGGTTAGTCCCAAAAAATGATATATAATTGCATATAAAAACATCGAAGATTGATACTATAATAGCATGGAACAATCAAAAATTATAGATATGTTGGATACGTATCATGGCCATTGTTGCAGAAAAGGTGTGCCCCACCATTCATCATGCCAGAATTCAACAGTTTGCCCATTCTGCAAGGTGCAGGTAGCATGATCTTTGTAAAGTTGCATGAGCTTCAGACATCTTTCCACCAAAAGGAAGCATTTGACACATTCATAGATGGCAAGTGTCTTTGATAATAAGCTTCCCATATAATTTTGACCCAGGGTGTGTCTACATGATTGAGAAATCTGTGCACCATTTTCATCAGTAGACATTGATTTTGGGTGTAAAGATTGATAATTCCAAGCCCTCCTTGATCTTTTGGCATGCATATCATATCCCAAGCTGCAAGAGGTGGATTTTTCTTTTCCAAGTCATTTCCTCTCCAAAAGAGATGCCTTGTTTACTTGTCAAGCTGCTCAATGATGCCTTTGTATAATAAAAGACAACTCATAACAAAAGTTGGTAAAGATGACAAAATAGCATTTACCATAAGAAGCCTGCCATCATAACTGAGGAATTGGGAGCAAACATTGAGCCTTTGTTGAATTCTTGTGATGAGGTACATGAAATGTTCCATTCTGGGTTTTGAGTAGCTGAGGGATACACCTAAATATGTAAAATGGAATTGACCCGGAGCACATCCCAGAATGGCGGAAAGGTTTTGAATATCCTCAGGAGGAACATTTATTGGCAGCAGGTTGGACTTTTGATAGTTTACCTTAAGGCCAGAGGCTTTTGTAAATAAGTCCACTAGATCTTTGAGGTGTTGCATTTGTGTAGGGCAGGAAGGTATGATAATGAGTGTATCATCTGCATATTGTAGCATTGGGAAATCAGGGTAGGAGTTAAATTGAACAGGAGTGTGCAGAAGACCTTGCTGCAGCCCATTATTCAAAATAGTTTGCAAACAGTCAGCTGCCAAGACAAATAAAAGGGGTGACAGGGGATCCCCTTGTCTGACTCCTCTTCTACATTTGAAACTGTGGCCTGGTACTCCATTTAAGAGGATTTGGGGAGTGGCAGAGCCCAGGATTTGAGCTATCCAGTTACACCATTTCTCTCCAAAACCTTTCTTTCTCAGTATTGTTAAGATCATACCATGTACTAATTTGTCAAAAGCCTTTTCATAGTACAATTTCAACACCACTGTTGCTTTCTTGCTTTTGTAACACTGATATAAATACTCATAGGCCTGTTCCACTTGTTGACAATCCAAGAATAAACTTTCCACGGAAGCAATAGGAGAACCATGTTATGGTAATTGATATTTCATTTCAGCTTGCACCCAGTTAGACCATATGCTAGTATGTAACTATGTTATTATTGTTGTTTCTAATTTTCAGAGGTACCCTGAGGACGCGGAATTGTTGAACACATATAGCTTCAACTTTGGATGGATGAAGTGTATCTGGGGCCCTATACCGGAGGTGAGAGTACCGCGACAGAGTGCTGCATCGGCGAGGGGTGGCGCTAGCTCCAAGAAAGTGATTGAAGACGATGATGGTGACTTTATGCCAAGCAAACAAGCTCAGAACGGAGGCAAGGGCTCCAGTTGCATCTGAGAGGGGTGGCAGTAGTTGTAATAAAGTGAAGAGCGACGATGATGACTTTATGCCAAGCAAGAAAGCTCAGAGCAGATCCAAGAGTTGTGCCAGCTCGAAGAGTGGTAGATCAAGTAAGAGTGTAGCATCATCGAAGGGCGCCGATGCTGATCACGATTCCACTAATGAGTTTATGCCAGGGAAACTAGCAGGTAACATTTGGACGCAATCGTGAAGACCTCTGGAAGCCCCATGTTAGCGAAAATAGTGATGATGACTTCATGTAGTTGTTGCACGACGTTGTAGAATTAATTTGTAGTGTCTTATTCTAGGAGCAAGGGAATAATGCTATTGACAACAATTTCCTCATGAAGCAAAGCCTTAATGGAGGATGCGAATATTTGGGTCTTAAAAGACATGATTAGCTAGTTAGAGGATCCAACGACAAACATAATTAATATATAGTTATTTGTGATCCGCGCCCAATTAATGAAGTGAATATTTTTTTGTACAAAATCATTCACAATAAGTTGAAATCAATCATCGGAATTTGTAGCTATTGGAAGTGGTACACACACTTTATTTGTCGCTATCTACTATGAGGTTTATGAAATGCTTCGATCACAAAAAAGGTATTTTTATATAAAAATCCTAGATCACATGCATGAGGATAAAAAGAACATCAAGAAAAAGTCAAAAAGAAATGTTGCAACTTCAAGTAGAAATCAACTTCAAGACTCAAGCAAGTTGCAACTTGATCATACTTTGTCCTATACTTTTGTAATATGCATGAACTCTTCAGATTCTTGTAATATGCATGTGAAGTTTTACCAAAGTTTTACAAAGTATATCTTGCTAGTTAAACCCTAGGTGCAAAGCTTATATTTATGCTTAGCCATGCTAGTAGTAAATGGCGGGGGAGGTTGAAAAACAAAACAAGTTTTAAATCTTAAACTTGCTCTCTTTCGGAGTAATGTTTTGCAAAATCTTTTTGAAAGAAAAAATATATATTATTTTACTTCTACCCTCTGGGCGGCATGGTATGACGTGGGCGTCTACAAGTGATTGCGCCTGACTGGGGATGGGGATCCCATCCAGAAGAATGAGATCTTCCAGGTACAGTTTGAAGTAGCTTCCAGTATAGCCACATGCTACTATGGGCTCTGGCTTAGCTCAGTACTAACGGGAAACCCTTACCTCAGGACCGCCATCGGAGAGGGGCCTTCATGGCCTAGGTTGCGGGCAGCTTGGTTAGGTATAGGGGACTGTTACGGAAATGCTTCGTCACAACAATCTCCTCCCAGTCGTGCACCCAAGTGGGTTACAACAGATGGGGTTGATTGTGTCATGTGGGGAACGTGTACGACCTCTGCAGATGGTTGAACCTAACCGATTAGTCGTGCCCTCGGCTGCGGGCAATTTGAGCAATTTTCCCATGTTTACAGAAAGAGTATTACATTGCGGCCACTGGTTAGCTTTATACGTAGGTGTACACCACACTATAGAAGAAATCCAACCCATGAAACAATTATCAAACACTTGTTGGTAGCCGAATAATTTTACTCCGGAAAGGGACACATACAGGCACATCTCATCTTCACGGCCTCCAAGCGGAAGAAGTGGGTGGTGAGGGATGCACTGCGAGACAATGCTTGGGTGCGCAAGATCAACCCTTCCATCAACCTAACGATCAACCACATTGTGGAGTTTGTTGACCTTTGGGTCCGTTTGGAGCAATTCTAGCTTTCACCGGACATTGATGACGACATATCCTGGAAATTTGAGGCGAACGGTGAGTATTCGGCGGCCTCTGCTTATAGGATCCAGTTCTTGGGCTCCACGATGACGACCATGAACAAGACTATTTGGAAGGTTTGGGCACCTCCCAAGGTCAAGTTCTTCTCCTAGCTAGCGATTCAAAACAGGATATGGACGGCGGATAGATTGGAGAAGCGAGGTTGGGAGAATTGCGGGCTATGCACCCTCTGCAGAAGGGCAAACGAGACGTCCGCGCACCTCTTCTTTCGGTGCAGGTTCACCTTGCGCGTATGGAGATTGGTAAAGGAGTGGCTTGGCCTAGGGGCTCTCGAGATCCATCAATGGCAGGCGGAGCGCAGCATCAAGCATTGGTGGACAAACATGTCGAAGCCCAATACGGCGAACCGGAAGGCCATGGCTTCCCTTACTATGCTTGTCAGTTGGGCCATTTGGAACGAGAGAAACACTAGAGTTTTTAGGAAGAAATCAACGCCGCCCTTCTACATTCTAAAACTAATCCAAGATGAAGCCAAACTTTGGGTCACGGCAGGAGCTAGGCACCTGAGCATTATCATGCCGCGAGAGTGGTTGTTATTTTCCTTTTGTTGGCGGACGGGCTATGTTGTGGAGCCACTATTATGTACTCTAAAACTCTCCTCCTTTATTAATGAATGAGGCAAGTCTTTTGCCTCTGTTTCAAAAAAAAAAAAATCTCAAGATGAATGGTGTATATTACGGGATATGGCTTGGGAGGATGGATTCAATTGGAGGTTGCAGTGGCTGCAAAGTAGGTCCGCAGAAGCATATGAAGGGCATGGGTCATCTGCGATACAGAGCTTCCAAGAATCTCAAGATGATATATATATACTATATGGAAGACAGGCGTGGGGGTGGGGGTTGAGTCCGCCCGGGAAAATAATATCAGATGGATAGGAAAGGAAAATGAAGCATATGAGGTATTCAATTGTTGTGAACCAGCTAACCCGTAGTCAAGCCGTGGAATGTGTAATCGTGGGCTATTACATAAGTCTATGTTATACTTAATTGCAATTTATACTAATAAGTTAGTGTTCTCGCGAGTAACGATCGGCCCGGCCCAAACAATGTTGCTTATATGGCTGCTGCTGAAAATGGCCTTGTATACTCAATTATTTGAGCTGCTTGGCACATGTTAGTTTTTACCATTGTTGTGTGTGTGTGTGTGTGGGGGGGGGGGGGGAGGGGGCTTCATCAAAGTTTGCCCTATGTCACGTGTGGATCAACTTGGTCTTGAACAAGTGGTGCAGAAGTACACAAAGAACCTTTTTTAGTTTGTTAAATTTTATTTTTCGTATATCCAGACAAAGAAAATAAACTATGCTTTACAAAGGGCACTTGTTGCCATGAAAATAAAACCAATCGTCAGTTGCGGTCATGGAAAAATTGGTCCACTCCGACGAGAGGTTGAGGTACATAGGCCCTCGAGGATGCACAAGTACGTGATTTAAACTTAGTTTTAATGAATTTACAGTAATTTTAATGAACCACTCCCTCCATTTCGGTACTTATAACTACATTGAAAGAGTCAACCAAGCAAGCAACAAGAGAGATGAGGAAGATGCCTAAGTCTTGTTAGAGAGGTGGCAAATATACCAAATATTTGTGAAATATACAACACATTTCCTTTTGGTTCGCCTAACCAAAAAATGATTTTGAAGGTCTACAAGAGAACAAATAAGGAATTGTTTCAAGAAAAAAATAAGAATAGAAAAAGGGCTTGAAAAGAAAATTACAATTTCTCAAGTAATTGCACGTAATAGAGAAATGGACTAGCTAGATTCATGATCTGAAGCAACTACACGTATAAAAATTAAAGAGGAAATCAATACGATCCTCGTTAGCATGTATACTTTCTTTTCCTCTGTGACGGCCGCTAATTTTTACTTATACTCCCCGTATATCCGTTTTTTAGTTGATTCAATGGAGTTTTCACCAACATTGAATTAACACATTTTTTTAATTGTAAAAACTCTCATATGTACGAGAAAAGGGAATGATCCCTTGGCCCTATATTCGACATAAATGATACGACAATGTTAAAACCCTCTACAACTCGAATTCTAATTGATTGGGTATCTCACGTATGGAATTAAATTAAGACAAGATGTTTTGGTCTTGGGAATCCCTAACAAAACATTCAAATTAAGACAAGATGTTTTATGTGGCTTCACTCAGGCCTCAATAGTGTCGTCGGAGAAATACGAGCGACTTCTCTACTCATCATTCTTGTGAAGCCACCTTCGATGCCCGTTGAACATGATTTTATTAGAGGCACCTTGCCTTAGTTGGAGAAAAGGTATATCATCCATACACTTAACACATCCTTGGTGTTTGTGGCAGACCTGGCTGGATACATATTTGTCACCGAGATAGTCATGCACTGTCGTGATCAACACAACTATCATTGGAAAATGGTTTCCTTCGTTGGCGTCCCAAGTATCACTACTAAAAAAAAGGCTTGTAGGTCGCCTCAAATTAGTGGCCGGCACGACCAGGAACCCGCCACTGCTATTTTGGAAAATTAGCAGTGGCAGGTAACAAATCATAACCGCCACTGGAATCAGCACAGTAGTGGCGGGCAGAAGTACTTACCCGCCACTCATAAACTCTTGCAAATTTGCCCACGTGATGAAAGCTACCAGTGGCGGGTGCCCTAGATTCACCCTCCACTGGTACATACCGCAATAGTGGAGGGTGAAAGTTATGCCCGCCATAGAAAAATTTCGGTAACCTGCGCCAAAAAATAAAAAATATCCAGAAGTTAGCGATGGCGGGCACTGAGAGAAGCCCGCCACCACTACTGCAGGAATGCCTAGCAGTGGCAGACGCAAAAAGCCCAGCAGTGACGGGCCAGGATCTCAGGGGAGCCCGCCACTGACCTCCCTCCATTGCTAACACAGCATCAGTGGCGGGCGCTTGCCCGCCACTGGTAGATATATTGCTGTGGCGGGCGTTCTTTACTACCCGCCATAGGAGCCTGTTGTCGCCCGCCACTAGTGTCGTGTTAGCAGTGGTGGTCATGCCGTAGCGCCCGCTACTGACATTGTCGTCCAGAGAGAACCCCATTTGTTGGTGGTGCGTGTTGACGTACATTACTTCCAAAAGGTTAATTCACACAGTCATACAATTTTCAACATAACTGCACCATACTCAATCCATTTTGGAAACAATCGACAAACTAATTAAGTAACACTTCAAATTTGTTCCACTTAACAAACAAACATCAATGTATCACATCCATCTTAACATACCAACTAACAGTTCATCGGCTAATATATTCATGACTTGGAACTTATTTCTAAACATGGTCAACGACAACCATCATCTGCAAGTCGTTGCGGTTGTTGTTCCTTATGGTGATTATAACCGGTGTGTCGACCCTTAGTCGTCTGTTTCCCGTCATGAACTCCCACCAGCCGGCCTCATAGAAGGATATGCGCCCGTTTGTTTCCGTCTTGTACTGAACGGTCGTGACACGCCCTGTTGGTCCATGGCGTACTCCAGCTTTGCCGACGACGGGGATGTCCACTCCGAAAAATATCTTCATAGGTAATTTCTGAACTTCCTCGTGATTAAGAGCAAATAGAGAGCACACAATGTTAGACACCTTACCATATATTGTTATGAAAAAAAGATGAAAGAATACAAAACATCTCACCTTGATGTTTTTGACGACGTTGGTCTTAGTTAAACGGTGCACAAAGGGCTTCCCCAAGAAGGCCACACTCGATGGTAGCATCACGATGACATATGACATACATGGTCTCATCCTGAGTAAGCTTCTTCATTCTTTGAGAGAAAATTGCAGAATTGAATGGACCATAATCGTAAGCATCTTCGCTATCCTCATCATCTTGCTCATCCTCATCATTCTGGTTGTTGTCATCATCCTGTCTGTAATCATCTTCCTGGTTGTCCTCATCATCCTGGCTGTCCTCGTCATCTTGGTTGTCCCCATCATCCTGGTAATCCTGGCTATCATCATGATCCTGGTCATCCTCATCATCTTCGTCAACCTCGTCATCTTGGCTGGAGAAATACAGTGTCATTAACCTGTTGACCGCTCCTTTCAAGGAAAAGGCTATGTACTCTCCTCCGATGAGATTATTTTGTGAAATGTACTTCTTCCATCCATCACCACCTATGATGGTTCTATCCCTTTGTTTACGCACTTCTACTTTGAACGTGCGCCCCTTATCATCCTCAAAGTGCATAGTGTTGCCAGATAAATTGTTGAAATCAACCCTTACGTTGCATGGGATACACTATGAAATAGTTAATAATTAACAATAAAGTCAGTAAAAGAATTACACAAATGGTTAGAATTGAATACTGATTGAAGTTAAAGACCGTTACCACAGATTTTTCAAATCCCTCCTTCAAGAAGAGCCCGAATTGTACTGCAGTTAGCAAACTGTCCATACATGGAGTTTGCAGAAATGGCACATCTTACGCCCCATGATCCATAATAATTGTTATGAATCACTTATAAATTGTAAATAGTTGACATGAATACTAGCTTATGGAAGTAATATTGAGAAGAGGAAGCGTCTAAGAAGGGTAAAAAAATCAGCATGACCTTTGGTGAATATTGAACATATTGAGTACCGGAAATTTGGCGAAACGTAAGTTAATCAACGTTTCACCAAAATTTTGTCACTCATTTTTAAATCCCCGTAAATAGCATGCTAAGCCCATGCACTTGTCATATGTAAGAAAATTCAACTCAATTCCACTCATATGTAAGCAAACTAAACATGCTAATCCCATGCACTTGAACAATGTGCGATATTACAATGCCACTCATATTGAGTGCCAGAAATGAAATTTGGCATGACCTTTGCTTAAAAAGTGAACACATTGAGTGACAGAAATTTGGCGATGGAAATGAATAAATGTTTCGCCAAAACATTGGCACTCGTTGTTGAATCCCTGCAAATAAAATAGTACATGTACAAAACGGCAGACGGATAACATTGCCACTTTCTATTGCAATGCAAACAAAATCAAACAACATTGCCACTGTCCATTGCATTGCAAAAACAATTATCTAGAGACTAACCCTACCTAAAGCCTACATTAAACTAAGAAGTATGAAGAGGCAAACCCTAACCCTATCTAAAGCCTAATTTAATCTAGAAACAATCTAGAGACAGACCCTAACCCTACCTAATTAAAGCCAATCTATAATGTATCTAGAGCAACGGCGGACGGGAGGGGATATAGTATACCATGGGAGGCGGCTCCGGCGGCGGATGCGACGGTGGGTGTAAGTATGGAGGGATGGCGGTTCCGGTAGTCGAGGCGGCGAACAACGTGTAAGGCAGATCCGGCGGCGGTCGCAGCAGCGGACGGCATGGAAGGAGCCTTCGGCGGATCGGAGGGACAGCGACGGGATTCGGGCGTACACAGAGGGGGGAGGAGAGGAACTAATGAGACAAATGAAAATTAATATAGGCCAGGTGGGCGGGCGGAAGGGGTAAGTGTGCGGAGAGAGCAGTAGCGGGAGGGTACAGGGGCCCACCACAACAAAGTTATACACTAATGGCGGGCCGTCTAGAGTGCCCGCCATAATAATTGTTTTCAATTTTTTGTTAGTACAGAATTAATTTTTTGTATATGATTTCAACTTGAAACTTTTTCCATGATTAACGCACACTATTGGAACTCACATGTTCAATTTTTGCTACTTGATGCACTTTGTGTACAAATTAAACACTGTCCGGAGAAGTATCTGCGTTTTGCATACAGAAATCCACTTTTATAAACCATTTCAACTTCAAAAAATGTCCATGACTAATACAATCCATTGGAAGCCCCATTGTAACACCCCCTCTGTAATGAGGATCAGTGATCCATGATTATTATGCTAGGTCTATGTGATTTGCAATGTTTAATCAATTTGGATTAATATCTCATTTGAAATTCCTCTCTGACTTCAGATTCAAATTATAAGTGAAATTTGAAGTTGCTCAAAAATTGCTGGAAAATAGTTCATGTTGTTGCAAAAATTCCAAAACAATTTAATGTTAAGAAAAACAACATCACCTATTTTCCTAAAGTGGGCTAGAGCATTAAATCAGTGCAAAAACAACACTTTAATGCCATTTCCATTTTTGAAAATTTCAAATGGAATCCAAAATTGCCCAACCCTTTTTCTGGCAGAGCAGAATAATGCGTTGTAATTTTGTGGACCAGTTTCACATTTTTGCAATATCATTTTGGCAGCTCATTTATTTTCTAAAGCTTCTGTAAAAGGAAAAAACAGAAAAGAAAAGAAAACGGCCTAAACCGGCTGGGCCTAAGTGCACAGTGCACTTGGCCCAGCCCAGCCGACCCTTCTCCCTCCTCTCTTCTCTCTCCCTCGCCGTGTCACGCGCGCCGTGGCCAGAGCGCGCGCTCGCCGGCCGCTGGCCGACACCGCGACGCCACCGACGCGGGGAGGGGATAAGGACAAGGCCGTCCACTCCCCCTGGACGCCTCCTCCACTCTCCCCTCTCTCTCTCGCTCTCTCCCGAGCTCCCTCTCCCTCTCCAGTACGTCGCCGTCGCCGCCCGTCGTCGTTCTCGCGGCCGCCGTCGTTCTCACGGCCGCCGTCGTCTCCGCGCCGCGCCACCTTGTCCACGCACTCCGCCGTGCTCGACTACGACCTCTGCGCCGAGCCATTCGAGCCGGGGAGCTCCGCATCGAGCGGATCGAGCCGCCCCCTTCTTCTCAGTCTCCGGCGACCACCGGCGACTCCGGCCTCCCCTGCTGCTACTAAGCCGTCACCGGGCCTCCTTGAGCCTCCCCGGTGAGCCTCGCTTCCTCTCCCCTCTCTCCCCTGCCTCGCCTCGCCCGTAGCTCGCCGCATTCGACATGCCCGAGCGCATCGCCGCCGTGGCCACGCTCGCCGATGAGCTCGTCCGAGCTCGTAGTCGTGTTCAGCACGCGCGTAGGACCCCGATGCGCTAGCTAGTTCGCTCCACCGCGCTCTATATCACCGGATCCGTCGTTGCCCGAACTCCGGCGCCGCCTCCGCCGCTCGCCGTCGCCGATTCCGGCTTGTTCCGGCCGAACCGCCGCCACCATTCGACGGACGGGCAAGTGCTCGTTCGAATGAGCCAAGCCGCGCGTGAAACGGCCGCCGGAGCGCGTTTTCCGACGAGGTCCGGGCCGCGCCGCCGCGTTTTTCGTCGCTGCCGACTCGTCGCCGGCCACCGCCGACTTGGCTGCACCGCTGGCACCCACTGGGTCACTGCCAGTGGGCCCAGGGGCCCCGGTTGACCGAGTTGACTTAGTCAACTCGACTGACTGGGCAGCCACTTCCACTGACACGCGGGCCCCACCCGCTTAGTTAGTCTAATTAAACCGTTTTCTAAATAAACTTAATTAATTAACCTAATTAGACACTGACATGTGGGGCCTACGAGCTAATTAGTTTCTGTTTAATCTAATTTAACTCTAATTAGACCTGTGTCTATGACATGTGGGACCCAGCTGTCAGGTTTGACCTGAACAGCTGCGGTTGACCACTGACATCATGATGACGTCATGCTGACGTCACCCATAACTGTTCTGGATAATATGATTGAATTAATTCAAATAATTATAGGAATTTCAGAAAACTGTTTAAATCTTTGAATATTCGTAGAAATTCAACCGTAGCTCGGATCGAAAAGCTTTCTACATGAAAGTTGATCAGAAAAACGAGACGAATCCGAATACGCGGTCAAAAATGCTTGACCATCACTCCTAACTACCTGAACATGGAACCTTCCCCTCCGGTTCAGTGTACCAAAATCCGCCTAAACGCCGGGAAATATCCCAGATATTTTCCCGCTTCGTCTGCGACATGTAGCAATGCATTAGGTCACCAATAACACTGCATCCTGTCATGCCATGCATCTGTGTTGCATTTATCTGCCTTTATTTATTGTTTCTTCCCCCTCTTCTTCCCTGTTAGACCCCGAGACCGACGCAGCTCCGGAGACCGACGACACCAGTGACGACCCCTCCTTTGCCGCAGAGCTTCCAGGCAAGCAACCCCCCTTTGACGCATGCCTATATCACCTATTCCTTCTCCCAACTGCTTGCATTAGAAATTGCTACTACTGTTGATTTATCCTATTCTGATGCATAGCCTGTTTCTTGTAACTTCTGTTGATACTTACCTGATATCCCAAATGCTTAGTGTAAGTTGGTAGTGAACCATCTGTGGCCCCTCTTCCTTGCTCAAGTTGCCCCGCTTTAGTACCTGTGCCCCGATCGATGTGATCGAACGGGCCGAGACCAGCACATCACCGCACAACCCCTAAGTTGCTCAACTCTACAAAGTTATCATCGAGTGCCGAGGGTGATACCTCTTATCTCACTCCCGATGTCGTCTCTGTAGTACAGCTAGCCGGTCGTGGGTTACCGAGGCTGATTCCTCTTTCACCACCTCCGATAAAGCTTCTGTCGTGCAACTCCGCAAGTGTGAATAACACCGAGGGTGATTCCTCTGGGTTCACCTTGACGGATACATCGAGTGGGAATCCAACGAGGGTGATTCCTCGGATTCCTGCTTGATGTTATGGAGACACGGATACTTGAACTTTATTACAAATACCTGGATAAAGTCGGGTCGGCCCCGAGGGGTACCCGCGAGAGATGTGGTATCGGGTTGACCAAGAGGGTACCCAAGAGATGAATACGTGGCACGGTCGGGCATTCTTGGCCCTTGCCGTAAGTCCACGAGACGGGGCGACGGGGTCACAGGATCGTGAGTCTCTGCTCGTTTCCGCGCGCTCCAAACGCACTAATGGGTTAGGATATGAAATCTGAGTAGGCCTCTGGCCTTTTCGCGCTAACCAGCACGTGGGAATAATATGGGTACTTGGCGTCGTATGTATCAGCCGAAGTTCTTCAGACATCAGCGATTCAGCGGCGTGCGCCGGGTTGGACTAGGAACGCCCGCGCTTGTATTAAGGGGGCTAGGTCTACTCCCGTCCGCCCACGCAACACGCAGGAGTACAAAGGGCGATGGGCCCAAGACCCCTTCGCACTTAAGATGTAGACCGGCGTGCTGGCCTCTCTGTTGAGCCTAGGTAGGGCTACGACGAGTCGATAGACCGAGGCCGGGCATGGACCGAGTAAGTGTGTCCGGCCAGAGTTAATCGAGCGTGTTGGGTAAATTGGTGCACCCCTGAAGGGAAGTATATCTATTCGAACAGCCGTGTCCACGGTAACAGGACGCTCGGAAAATATCCCGATCTACTACAACTAGAAATGGGTTAAATATTTTGGCTCCGGGATCGCTTTCTCGCAGGGGGTCGAGGAAGGATCTCTGAGCGTGGTTACTTGTACTTTTTACTACTACTTTAATTATGTACTACTCTGCACTCTTCTTATGCTGCAAGACCGCTGAAGATGCTAGTCTTCGATAGGCTAGGCCTTTTTCTCTCTATTCTGGCATTTCTGCAGCCAAGTCCACATATACAGCCTTCCTTTGATAATGTTGCATAACTAGACTAGTTCTGATATAAGTCTTGCGAGTACTTTGGATGAGTACTCACGGTTGCTTTGCTTCCCCTTTTTCCCCTTTACCCGAATGTTACGACCAGATGACGGAGCCCCGGAGCCCGCTGCCCCAGTCGACGACTACTACCACTACTACCCCTCTGGCGGATACTACTACTACGAGGAGCCCTCTGACGACCAGGAGTAGTTAGGAGGCACCCAGGCAGGAGGCATGTGCCTTTCGATCCAGTGTTTTTTTGCCCCGCCTTCTTTAAGGCCTATCAGTTTAACTTTATGTCTGTATTCAGATATCTAATGCTTCCGCTGATGCTTGTATGACTCGAGCTTATGTATTCGAGCCCTCGAGGCCCCTGGCTTGTAATATAAAGCTTGTATGACTTTTATTTGTGTTTAGAGTTGTGTTGTGATATCTTCAAGTGAGTCCTTAGGCTTGGTCGTGTGCAGTTGCGTGTATGATTAGTGCACGATTAAGTCGGGGGCGTCACAAGTTGGTATCAGAGCCGACTGCCTGTAGGAACCCCCCTTTCCAACTCCTTGGCCGAAGTTGAGTCTAGTACTTGTAAAACGATTTTAATAACATGGCTGTGTGGCTTATGGGCCCACGTTGCCAATGGGTGGTATTAGGATCTTTTATTCCTCTTCCTTACTCTGGGAACTCTGATTTCTCTTCTTTTTGGGTTAAATGATTTTGCTAACTCTAACACTAGGTTCTCGTAATCACATTCACCCGGAGAGCTGGATTATCTGCAACTAATCCTTTCCTTTGGTCTGGTTAATCTGATAATCACCTTTTCTTTTCCATTGGTCTGTTTAACCTTTTCTTTCCAAGTTATCATATGCTTCTCACACTGTCATTTGACATCTTGCACTCCTTGTTTCAGATGCGTCCCGCGAGATAGCTAGTACGCCAGACCATGGCTGTTGATGCGACTGGGTTTCCAGCCATTTTGGTCGATCTTCTGACCAGGCTGGGATATCGCTGGTACCCCGAGTACATGGTTACCGAGGATTACCATGAGTTCAACCAGGAGCAGTACCACGCTGAGGTTCGCATCTTTGATCGGCAGGACATCTCCATCACTGAGTTGCACACCTTTCATGGTGTTGGAGTGACTGTCGACATGGCAGTCCATGATGCTGCCTATACTGCTATTGCCCGTCTCCGTGGAGAGCACAATAGTCGCTTGGAGGAGACCGCTTTTAGATACATCCCGTATGCTCCTCCTAGGGATGAGACTGGATATTACACTGCTGTCTGTACACCTTACGTGTCGCGTCGCTATGACCCGCAGATTTTGGTATAGTACACTCTGGCTCTGGACCGCACTGCTCGAGCTCTTGCTGTCGAGTTGTACGCTACGCGTGCTCGTCTTAACGATGCTCTGACACAGTTGCTGCCAGCAGTCAGTGCACGGATGCACCCAGAGTACATTCTTTACCCGCACAGGACGGAGATGCCACCAGGTCTTGAGTGGCCTACTGTTGGAGGTCTTACCCCTCCACGTGGACCTCTTCTTCCAGTTCGGGACCAGGTTCTGCACCAGAGTGTTCACGGAGCGCAGGATCCTTATATCGAGGGTACCCTGCGTCGTCACCTGCAGCTGCTTGGCTTCAGTGGTTTTCTCCGACGTTGATGTAGCATATCGCTATGTCCCGTTGTTGTATCCCTCCACCGCGTGCCTGCGTGCCGCCTAGTTGTCTAGCTTACCTTTTCGCTGTTGTAATGCTGGCTTGTAACCGACTTATGTATGGACCTGTACGTCATGTTGACTATTATGTTGTATTTATTGCACTTCCTTTTGTTGTGCATGTTACTTCATGAATGGTTCCATACATCTGCATGGCTCGTTGCTAAACTACCCCTGTTGAATCTTAGCAGGATGGTTAGACCCACAGGTCGTGGCCGTGGTGCCAACAATCCACCACCGCCCGACTATATGGCTGCGATGATGCAACAATTTGAAATGCACCGCCAGTTTATGCAAGGGCTGATGGATCAGTTTCCCCGCCCCAATGCCAACCAGCAGCCAGCCGCAATCACCTTGCAAGAGTTTGTGCGCATGAACCCAACCATCTATCGCAACTCAGTTCAGCCGCTAGATGCTGATGACTGGCTCCGCGATATCGCATTTGAGATGGAGTCTGCGAATGTGGCCCCTGCCAACTATGTCACTTTCGCCTCATACTTCTTAAAGGGACCCGCAGCCCAATGGTGGGACACTCACAGGCAAACCTTAGCTGCTGGAACAATCATCACCTGGGTGGAGTTCAAGGCTGCTTTCTGTGCCCGTTACATTCCGCAAGGAGTTATGGACCGGAAGAAGCGTGAGTTTCGTAATCTCACTCAGGGAACAAGTCTGTGGAAGCTTATAAGCGGGAATTTCTGGAATTATCTCGCTATGCTGAGGAGGACATTGCTACTGATGCCCACATGCAGGAAAAGTTCCGAGAAGGGCTCAACCCGAAAATCAAGATGGCACTCCTAGTCCACGACTTTGCTGACTTCGCCACCTTGGTGAACAAGGCTATACATGTTGAGACTGGTATCAAGGATAACAAGGACGCTCTCAAGCGCACCCGTGAAGCGGGCTCATCTTCCCAGAAGTGCCTCATTTGGATCCCTCAAAGCATGTACCGTCCGGCTGTACCTGTTCCAAGGCCATCATATGCTGCACCACGTATGCGTCCTCCACCTCTGAGGCAGTTCAGACCTCAAGCTCCAATGCCTCAAGCTCCTGCTCCCCGTCTCAACAATGGACTCTGCTTCAAGTGTGGCCATCCAGGTCACCGTGCCAGAGACTGCTCCCAGAGTCAGAATCAGCTTATGCTTCCATCTGCTAGCCGTGGTAATGGCCGTGGCAATAACCAGCCTTGCAACTATAATGCCAGACCTTCATATGGTCATGGGCAGGCATATCATGTCAACATGGCTGAAGCTCAAGATCAACCAGAAACTGTGATGGGTACTCTCCTTGTGAATTCAGTACCAGCATCTGTTTTATTTGATTTTGGAGCATCGCATTCATTCATGTCAGAACATTTTGCACTCATGCATGATATTAAATGTGAAGAGCTACACCAATCATTAGTGGTTAACACTCCCGCGGGCCAATGTCGAACCTCCCTATTCAGCCCCGATGTCACCATTGATATTGAAGGGTTGGAGTTCCGTGCTTTCCCCATTATTTTGAAGTCTTCCAAAGTTGACCTCATTCTGGGAATGGATTGGTTGAAGGCTCACACTACCTTAATCAATTGTGCCACCAAAGTTGTACACCTTCTGCACCCATCGGATGAGCTAGTAAGCTACCATGCTCATATCGTTCAAAGTGCCGAGGTTCAGATCTATGCCTTGAATGCGTTGAACGCTTCTCCTCTTGAGGGGATCAAAAATGTTCCAGTCGTTCGCGACTTCCAGGATGTCTTTCCGGAAGAACTTCCAGGAGTACCCCCTGCTAGGGCTGTTGAGTTTGTCATCGACCTTAAACCAGGCACAACTCCAATTGCGAAGCGTCCGTATAAGATGCCTCCGCATGAACTCCTTGAGGTTAAGGAGGAACTCGATAAATCACTCTGCAAGGGTTTCATCCGTCCAAGTTCCTCTGCCTGGGGAGCACCTTCTCTCTTTGTCAAGAAGAAAGATGGTATGAACCGATTGGTCCAAGATTACCGGCCTATCAACCAAGCCACCATTCAGAACAAATATCCGCTTCCTCGGATCAATGACCTGTACGACCAACTGGCTGGATCATCAGTGTTCTCTAAACTCGACTTGAGGTTGGGTTATCATCAGATCCGTGTCCGTGAAGAGGATATTCCCAAGACTGCCTTTGTTACCCGCTATGGCTCTTATGAATATACTGTCATGTCATTCGGCTTAACAAATGCACCAGCAACGTTCTCCCGCCTGATGAATTATATCTTCATGGATTACCTCGACAAATTCGTCGTGGTTTATCTGGATGATATTCTGGTTTATTCCAAGAATAAGGAAGAACATGCTGAACATCTTCGTCTGGTTCTGGAAAAGCTTCGAGAACACCAGCTATATGCCAAGTACTCCAATTGTGAATTCTGGTTGTCCGAAGTAACTTACCTTGGTCATGTGATTTCCAAGGATGGCATTGCTGTCAACCCAGAACGAGTTCAGGCTATTCTTGACTGGACTCCCCCGAAGAATGTCAAGCAAGTCAGAAGTTTTCTCGGACTCGCAAGCTATTGCCGCCGTTTTGTCGAGAACTTCTCAAAGATTGCCAAGCCTCTGACTAATCTGCTTCACAAGGGCGTTAAGTTTGAGTGGACAGATAAATGTCAGGAAAGTTTCCAGACCCTCAAGGACAAGCTGACCTCTGCTCCAGTGCTTGCTCCTTCGGATTCTCGCAAGGATTTCGTGCTTTATTGCGACACCTCTCGTCAGGGATTAGGCTGTGTCCTGATGCAAGAGCGCAGAGTAATTGCTTATGCCTCATGACAGTTGCGTCCTCATGAAGAGAATTATCCAGTGCATGATCTTGAACTTGCTGCAGTGATTTATGCATTGAAGCTGTGGCGACATTACCTTCTCGGTAATCGATGTGAGATATATACTGATCATCAAAGTCTGAAGTATTTATTTACTCAGCCGGATCTCAATCTCCGCCAACAGTGATGGTTGGAAACTATTATGGACTATGACTGTGGTATTTCATATACCCCTGGCAAGGCTAATGTGATGGCTGATGCCTTCAGCCGCAAGTCCTATTGTAATAACCTCATGGTTCAGCGAGCTCAACCTCATCTGTATGAAGAACTGCGCAAGTTGAACCTTCACATTGTTCCACAGGGTTCTCTTAATACCCTTATTATACAGCCAGATCTTGAGAACGCTGTTAAGCGTGCGCAAGCAAAAGATGCTGAAGTTGATCTGATGAAAAGGGATCTTCACCTTGAAAAGTATAGAGATTTCTCGCTTGCTGAAGATGGAACTTTGTATTTCAGAGGCCGCATTGTGGTACCGCGATTTGAGCTTATGACCGACAAGGTTATGAAGGAGGCACATGATACACCACTGTCTATTCATCCGGGTAGCACCAAGATGTATTGTGATCTCCGACAAAGGTACTGGTGGTCTAGGATGAAGCAGGACATTGCTCGTTATGTTGCTGAATGTGACGTTTGCCGTCGCGTTAAAGCAGAACATCAGAAGCCTGCTGGAATTTTGCAACCGCTCCCTATTCCTGAATGGAAGTGGGACAAAGTGCAAATGGATCTTATTACTGGTCTTCCCAGATCACAAAAGGGTCATGATGCTATTCTTGTCGTCATTGTCCAACTCTCCAAAGTTGCACACTTTCTGCCAGTCAAGGAGACGATCACTGCTAGTCAGTTAGCGGATTTATATATCTCCAGAATTGTATCACTCCACGGTATTCCGAAGGATATCAGTTCAGACCGTGGCAGCCTTTTCACCTCAATGTTTTGGAAAAGTTTCCAAGAAGCTATGGGAACTCATATAACCTGGAGTTCAGCTTATCACCCCCAGTCCCAAGGCCAAGTCGAACAAGTCAATCAAGTGCTTGAAGATATGCTGCATGCTTGTGTTATTTCGTTTGGCAAGAAGTGGGAGGAATCTCTCCCGTATGCCGAATTCTCTTACAACAACAGCTATCAAGCAAGCTTGAAAATGGCACCCTTCGAGGTACTTTATGGACGTAAGTGCCGAACCCCTCTGAATTGGTCGGAAACTGGGGAACGACCACTCATTGGTCCGGATATTATCCAACATGCTGAAGAGCAAGTCCGTATTGTTCGAGAAAATCTCAAGGTTGCTCAGTCTCGCCAGAAGAGCAATTATGATCGCAAACATTGGGGATCGATCTTTCAACCTGGTGAGCAAGCTTATCTGCGTGTCACTCCTATGAAGGGCACTCACCGCTTCGGAATTAAGGGCAAGTTAGCTCCTCACTACATTGGCCCCTTCCGCATTCTCGCCAAACGTGGACATGTGGCTTATAAATTGGAGTTGCCGCCGCAATTCTCTCACATCCACGACGTCTTCCATGTGTCGCAACTTCGCCGTTGCTTCAAGGAATCTCCGCACCGAGCAGTGGATCATGAAATGCTTGATTTGCAAGATGATCTATCTTATAAAGAGCATCCGATCCGCATTCTCGATCAAGCTGAACATCGGACCTGCCAAAAGATAACCAAGTTCCTAAAGGTGCAGTGGTCGAATCATACTGAGGATGAAGCCACTTGGGAACGCGAGGATCGTCTTCGCGAGGAATACCCCGACCTTTTCCCTTCTACCTCCTAAATTCTTGGGACGAGAATTTCTTTTAGAGGAGGAGAATTGTAACACCCCCTCTATAATGAGCAGTAGTGATCCATGATTATTATGCTAAGTCTCTGTGATTTGCAATGTTTAATCAATTTGGATTAATATCTGATTTCAAATTCCTCTCTGAATTCAGATTCAAATTATAAGTGAAATTTGAAGTTGCTCAAAAATTGCTGGAAAATAGTTCATGTTGTTGCAAAAATTCCAGAACAATTTAATGTTAAGAAAAACAACATCACCTATTTTCCTAAAGTGGGCTAGAGCATTAAAACAGTGCAAAAACAGCACTTTAATGCCATTTCCATTTTTGAAAATTTCAAATGGAATCCAAAATTGCCCAAACCTTTTTGTGGCAGAGCAGAATAATGCGTTGTAATTTTGTGGACCAGTTTCACATTTTTGCAATTTCATTTTGTCAGCTCATTTATTTTCTAAAGCTTCTGTAAAAGGAAAAAACAGAAAAGAAAATAAAACGGCCTAAACCGGCTGGGCCTAAGTGCACAGCGCACTTGGCCCAGCCCAGCCGGCCCTTCTCCCTCCTCTCTTCTATCTCCCTCGCCGTGTCACGCGTGCCGTGGCCAGAGCGCGTGCTCGCCGGCCGCTGGCCGACACCGCGACGCCACCGACGCGGGGAGGGGATAAGGACGAGGCCGTCCACTCCCCCTGGACGCCTCCTCCACTCTCCCCTCTCTCTCTCGCTCTCTCCCGAGCTCCCTCTCCCTCTCCAGTACGTCGCCGTCGCCGCCTGTCGTCGTTCTCGCGGCCGCCATCGTCTCCGCGCCGCGCCACCTTGTCCACGCGCTCCGCCGTGCTCGACTACGACCTCTGCGCCGAGCCATTCGAGCCAGGGAGCTCCGCATCGAGCGGATCGAGCCGCCCCCTTCTTCTCGGTCTCCGGCGACCACCGGCGACTCCGGCCTCCCCTGCTGCTACTAAGCCGTCACCGGGCCTCCTTGAGCCTCCCCGGTGAGCCTCTCTTCCTCTCCCCTCTCTCCCCTGCCTCGCCTTGCCCGTAGCTCGCCGCATTCGACATGCCCGAGCGCATCGCCGGCGTGGAGCTCGCCGCCGTGCCCACGCTCGCCGATGAGCTCGTCCGAGCTCGTAGTCGTGCTCAGCACGCGCGTAGGACCCCGATGCGCTAGCTAGTTCGCTCCGCCGCGCTCTATATCACCGGATCCGTCGTTGCCCGAACTCCGGCGCCGCCTCCACCGCTCGCCGTCGCCGTTTCCGGCCAGTTCCGGCCGAACCGCCGCCACCATTCGACGCGCGGGCAAGTGCTCGTTCGAATGAGCCAAGCCGCGCGCGAAACGGCCGCCGAAGCGCGTTTTCCGACGAGGTCCGGGCCGCGCCGCCGCGTTTTTCGTCGCCGCCGACTCGTCGCCGGTCACCGCCGATGTGGCTGCCCCGCTGGCACCCACTGGGTCACTGCCAGTGGGCCCAGGAGCCCCGGTTGAACGAGTTGACTTAGTCAATTCGGCTGACTGGGCAGCCACTTCCACTGACACGCGGGCCCCACCCGCTTAGTTAGTCTAATTAAACCGTTTTCTAAATAAACTTAATTAATTAACCTAATTAGACACTGACATGCGGGGCCTACGAGCTAATTAGTTTCTGTTTAGTCTAATTTAACTCTAATTAGACCTGTGTCTATGACATGTGGGACCCAGCTGTCAGGTTTGACCTGAACAGCTGCGGTTGACCACTGACGTCATGATGATGTCACCCATAACTGTTCTGGATAATATGATTTAATTAATTCAAATAATTCCAGGAATTTCAGAAAACTGTTTAAATCTTTGAAAATTCGTAGAAATTCTACCGTAGCTCGGATCGAAAAACTTTCTACATGAAAGTTGATTAGAAAAATGAGACGAATCCGAATACGCGGTCAAAATGCTTGACCATCACTCATAACTACCTGAACATGGAACCTTCCCCTCCGGTTCAGTGTACCGAAATCCGCCTAAACGCCGGGAAATATCCTAGATATTTTCCCGCTTCGTCTGCGACATGTAGTAATGCATTACGTCACCAATAACACTGCATCCTGTCATGCCATGCATCTGTGTTGCATTTATCTGCCTTTATTTATTGTTTCTTCCCCCTCTTCTTCCCCGTTAGACCCCGAGACCGACGCAGCTCCGGAGACCGACGACACCAGTGACGACCCCTCCTTTGCCGCAGAGCTTCCATGCAAGCAACCCCCCTTTGACGCATGCCTATATCACCTATTCCTTCTCCCTCCTGCTTGCATTAGAAATTGCTACTGCTGTTGATTTATCCTATTCTGATGCATAGCCTGTTTCTTGTAACTTCTGTTGATACTTACCTGATATCCCAAATGCTTAGTGTAAGTTGGTAGTGAACCATCTGTGGCCCCTCTTCCTTGCTCAAGTTGCCCCGCTTTAGTACCTGTGCCCCGATCGATGTCATCGAACGGGCCGAGACCAGCACATCACCGCACAACCCCTAAGTTGCTCGACTCTACAGAGTTATCATCGAGTGCCGAGGGTGATACCTCTTATCTCACTCCCGATGTCGTCTCTGTAGTACAGCTAGCCGGTCGTGGGTTACCGAGGCTGATTCCTCTTTCACCACCTCCGATAAAGCTTCTGTCGTGCAACTCCGCAAGTGTGAATAACACCGAGGGTGATTCCTCTGGGTTCACCTTGACGGATACATCGAGTGGGAATCCAACGAGGGTGATTCCTCGGATTCCTGCTTGATGTTATGGAGACACGGATACTTGAACTTTATTACAAATACCTGGATAAAGTCGGGTCGGCCCCGAGGGGTACCCGCGAGAGATGTGGTATCGGGTTGACCAAGAGGGTACCCAAGAGATGAATACGTGGCACGGCCGGGCATTCTTGGCCCTTGCCGTAAGTCCACGAGACGGGGCGACGGGGTCATAGGATCGTGAGTCTCTGCTCGTTTCCGCGCGCTCCAAACGCACTAATGGGTTAGGATATGAAATCTGAGTAGGCCTCTAGCCTTTTCGTGCTAACCAGCACGTGGGAATAATATGGGTACTCGGCGTCGTATGTATCAGCCGAAGTTCTTCAGACATCAGCGATTCAGCGGCGTGCGCCGGGTTGGACTGGGAACGCCCGCGCTTGTATTAAGGGGGCTAGGTCTACTCCCGGCCGCCCACGCAACGCGCAGGAGTGCAAAGGGCGATGGGCCGAAGACCCCTTCGCACTTAGGATGTAGACCGGCATGCTGGCCTCTCGGTTGAGCCTAGGTAGGGCTACGACGTGTCGATAGACCGAGGCCGGGCATGGACCGAGTAAGTGTGTCCGGCCAAAGTTAATCGAGCGTGTTGGGTAAGTTGGTGCACCCCTGCAGGGAAGTATATCTATTCGAATAGCCGTGTCCACGGTAACAGGACGCTCGGAAAATATCCCGATCTACTACAACTAGAAATGGGTTAAATGTTTTGGCTCCGGGATCGCTTTCTCGCAGGGGGTCGAGGAAGGATCTCTAAGCGTGGTTACTTGTATTTGTTACTACTACTTTAATTATGTACTACTCTACACTTTTCTTATGCTGCAAGACCGCTGAAGATGCTAGTCTTCGATTGGCTAGGCCTTTTTCTCTCTATTCTGGCATTTCTGCAGCCAAGTCCACATATACAGCCTTCCTTTGATAATGTTGCATAACTAGACTAGTTCTGATGTAAGTCTTGCGAGTACTTTGGATGAGTACTCACAGTTGCTTTTCTTCCCCTTTTCCCATTTACCCGAATGTTACGACCAAATGACGGAGCCCCGGAGCCCGCTGCCCCAGTCGACGACTACTACCACTACTACCCCTCTAGCGGATACTACTTCTACGAGGAGCCCTCTGACGACCAGGAGTAGTTAGGAGGCACCCAGGCAGGAGGCCTGTGCCTTTCGATCCAGTGTTTTTATTTTGCCCTGCCTTCGTTAAGGCCTATCTGTTTAACTTTATGTCTGTATTCAGATATCTAATGCTTCCGCTGATGCTTGTAGGACTCGAGCTTATGTATTCGAGGCCTCGAGGCCCCTGGCTTGTAATATAAAGCTTGTATGACTTTTATTTGTGTTTAGAGTTGTGTTGTGATATCTTCAAGTGAGTCCTTAGGCTTGGTCATGTGCAGTTGCGTGTATGATTAGTGCACGATTAAGTCGGGGGCGTCACACCCATCCTCAATTTTTTCCACTTTTTGAGTTTGTTTCCATTAGTTAGAAGAAGTAACTGCTTTTCCGGCCACACTAAAAAGTCAAAAAAAAACTTTGAGCGAGCTAACTAACTCGGAAATTTATGAAAGTTGGCATGGTGTCTTCATATGACCCTTGTGGGGTTTAGTAAAATTTTCACAGCGTTACGAAAAAAACTTCATGCACTTCGTGTACAAACTGAAAACTCTTTGGCGAAGTGTAAATGTTTCGAACGGAAACCGCCGACTGCCTAACTGAAGTCAACTTTTTTACATCAATTCAACTTCAAACTTTTTCCATGATTAAGACACACCATTGGAGGTCAAATTTGTAACTATTTTGGGTTGGTTCGCAATGATTTCTAAAGAATTATCTTATTTAAGACATATGTGGCGGGCGGCTAAAAGCACCCGCCACTGGAAAAAAAATCAAATTTTGGAATTTTTTGGAGCGGCTTGCCGAAATATAGTTGTGGCGACCGTACTCCATGCCCGCCACTGGTTTATGACAAACGAGTGTCGGTCACTTGGGTAGGGCCCGCCACTGCTCTTTCCATCCCGCGGGCTAATATTGAAAAGTTTACCTGTGACGGGTTTTAATTGACGCCCGCCACTGTAATGGTCGTAGCTGTGGCGGGTATGTTTTGTTACCCGTCACTGCTAATTTTCCAAAATAGCAGTGGTGGGTACCTGGTGGTGCCCGCCACTCATTTGAGGCCACCCAGTATTTCACACATAAGTTAGGTCCAAAAATTCCTAACAATATCATATTTATTAAACCTAGAATAGTCTCAAATTTGAGCATGGGGCTTTGGATGGTGTGTACTAATCATAGAAAAGTTTGAGGTTAACATAATTAAAAAAATAAGTTTTGTGTGTAAGGTGGCGATTTCCGTTCGAAACCCTTACACTTTGGGATAGAGTGTCAGGTTTGTGCACAAGGTGCATCAAGTTTTTACCGTAACACTATAAAATTTATACCACACCCTACATGGGTTCAATGAAGACACAATGCAAAGTTTCATCCTTTTCGGAGCTAGTTTGCATGCTATTTCGTACCGAAGAGTGCTTTATAATTTTTAGTGGCCGATAAATCAGTTAATGCCTTGAAAATAGCAGACCAACTCAAAAGTGGCCAAATTTGAGCATCGGCCTTTGTATTGTGTGTATTAATCATGGAAAAAGTTTGAAGTTCAAATGGTTTTAAAAAAGGAGTTGTGTGTGTAAGGTGGTGGTTTCCATTCGAAACCGTGAGACTTTGGGAGAGAGTGTTCGGTTTGTACATGAGGTGCATCAAGTTTTTGCCGTAATACTCTCAAATTTTTACCACACCCAACATGGGTCCAATTAAAACACATAGCCAAATTTTATCCTTTTTAGAGCTAGTTTGCATGCTATTTTATACCGAAGAGCATTTTGTCATTTTTAGTGGCCGGTAAATTAGTTAATGCCTCGAAAATAGCAGACCAACTCGAAAAGTGGCCAAATTTGAGCATGGGACTTTGTATGGTGTGTATTATTCATGGAAAAAGTTTAAAGTTCAAATGATTTAAAAATGGAGTTGTGTGTGTTAGGCGGTGAAGTACTGTATTAGCACTGGCGGCCCCTTTGCAGCACCCGTCACTGCTTTGCCATTGAATAGCAGTGGCGGGCACCGGGCCACGCCTGTCACGCGGTCCAGATTTTCACCCAAAAATGGTTTCGCACCGATCTATCTTGGCCAGAGAAAACAAATAACTCAGAAAGCATACATAGCTACTCAATTATACATCAAAAAACTTCAAAAGATTCAATTATATTCAATGAAAAATCTGATCACAAATCTACAAATCATCGGATCCCAACAAACACACCACAAGAATTACATCGGATTGATCTCAGAAGAGATCATTGTATTGAATATCAAAAAGAGAGAGAAGAAGCCATCTAGCTACTACTATGGACCCGTAGGTCCTAAAGGAACTACTCACACATCATCATGGAGGCAGCAAGGTTGATGAAGAGGCCTCCCGTGGTGGCTTCCCCCTCTGGCAGAGCACCGAAATAGGGCTCCAGGTGGGATCGCTTCAGAAGAGGCTTGCGGCGACGATAAAATTCTTTTTAGTTCGCTTTTGAGGGTTTCGGGAATTATAGGATTTATAGGTGGAGGAATTAGATCAAACGGAGGCTCAGGGGCCCCACATGGGCAGATGGCGCGGCCACCCCCTTGCCGCACCATGTGTCCATGTGGCTGGCTCGTGGGTCCCTTGGACCTCTCCCAAAGCTTCTAGGGTCCTTCATTGTCGAGAAAAAATCGTCAAAAATTGGCAATGTATTTGGACCTTCCTAAAGTTGGATTTTCTGTGAGTCCAAAAACAAGAAGAAACAAATAGGAACTGACACTAGGCACTAAATTAATAAATTAGTACAAAAAAAGAATATAAAAATGATAATATAATAGCATTTAACAATCAAAAATTATAGATACATTGGAGACGTATCACCAAGCAAACGGAAACAAGTATTGGGAAAATGTCCACAAGCTTTACCATGAACATAAGGAATATGTGGAGTCGTGCCCTAATCCATACCACCCGCAATGAGGCTTGTCTCCAACATAGATGGTCCATCATCTAGGAGAGCGTGAACAAGTTTTGCAGCTACTATTCTTACGTGGTTGGCAGGAACCAAAGTGGCGTTGGAATCAAGAGTCGTGCAAGTTGACTTGCTTCATTGTATCATCATTTGCATTGCTAGCTTTGTTTGTTGCATTCTCATGTGTGATTCATGTTTGCTAGATGGGGTTGGCTGCCACTTTGTACTAAGAAACCAATGGGAAGTTATTCACTATGTGCCATTGTTTGGTTGAAGTTGAATGGGAAACCAAAGTGGCAAAGACTCATCAATGCCCTCTGATGACCCACAAGTATAGGGGATCAATCGTAGTCCTTTCGATAAGTAAGAGTGTCGAACCCAACGAGGAGCAGAAGGAAATGACAAGCGGTTTTCAGCAAGGTATTCTCTGCAAGTACTGAAAGTAGCGGTAACAGATAGTTTCGGTAGCAAGATAATCCGTAACAAGTAACAAGTAACAAGTATGATAAAGCGCAACAAGGTTGTCCAATCCTTTTTGTAGCAAAGGAAGCCGGTACGAACTCGTATAATAAGCAAAGCGTTCTCGAGGACACATGGGAATTTCATCTAGTCACTTTCATCATGTTTGTTTGATTCGCGTTCGCTACTTTGATAATTTGATATGTGGGTGGACCGGTGCTTGGGTGTTGTTCTTACTTGAACAAGCCTCCCACTTATGATTACCCCCTCTCGCAAGCATCCGCAACTACGAAAGAAGAATTAAGATAAATCTAAGCATAGCATGAAACATATGGATCCAAATCAGCCCCTTACGAAATAGCGCATAAACTAGGGTTTAAGCTTCTGTCACTCTAGCAACCCATCATCTAATTACTACTCCACAATGACTTCCCTTAGGCCCAAAGATGGTGAAGTGTCATGTAGTCGACGTTCACATGACACCACTAAAGGAAGCAACAACATACATATCATCGGAATATCGAACAAATACCAAATTCACATGATTACTTATGACAAGACTTCTCCCATGTCCTCAAGAACAAAAGTAACTACTCACAAATCATATTCATGTTCAAGATCAGAGGGGTATTGAATAGCATTAAGGATCTGAACATATAATCTTCCACCAAATAAACCAACTAGCATCAACTACAAGATATAATCAACACTACTAGCAACCCACAGGTACCAATCTGAGGTTTTGAGACAAAGATTGAATACAAGAGATGAACTAGGGTTTTAGATGAGATGGTGCTGGTGAAGATGTTGATGAAGATTGGTCCTCCCACGATGAGAGGATCATTGGTGATGTCGATGGCTTTGATTTCCCCCTCCCGGAGGGAAGTATCCCCGGCGGAATCGCTCCTCCGGAGAGCAAAATAGCTCCTGCCCAGGTTCCGCCTCGAGACGGCGGCGCTTCATCCCGAAAGTCTTCTTCTGATTTTTTTCTAGGGTAAATGGCTTCATATAGCAGAAGAAGGGGGTCGGAGGCCTGCCAGGGGCCCCACAAGCTCAGGGGGCACACCTAGGGGGTAGAGCGCGCCCCCCAGGCTTGTGGCTTCCTGGTGGGCCCCCTCCTGGTAATTTTTTTGGCAGTATTTTTTATATATTCCAAAATAATTCTCCGTAAATTTTCAGGTCATTTGGAGTTGTGCGGAATAGCTATCTCTGTTTCACCCCTTTTCGGTCCAGAATTCCAGCTCCCGGTGATGTCTACCACGCAACTTTATTCTTGTAGACGTTGTTGGGCCTCCAAGTGCAGAGTTTTGTCGGATAGTAGCAAATTTCCCTCAAGTGGATGACCTAAGGTTTATCAATCCGTGGGAGGCATAGGATGAAGATGGTCTCTCTCAAACAACCCTGCAATCAAATACAAGAAATCTCTTGTGTCCCCAGCACACCCAATACAATGGTAAATTGTATAGGTGCACTAGTTCGTCGAAGAGATGGTGATACAAGTGTAGTATGGATAGTAGATATAGGTTTTTGTAATCTGAAAATATAAAAACAGCAAGGTAGCAAGTAGTAAAAGTGAGCACAAACGGTATTGCAATGCTTAAAAACAAGGCCTAGGGTTCATACTTTCACTAGTGCAATCTCTCAACAATGCTAACATAATTGAATCATATAACAATCCCTCAACATGCGACAAAGAATCACTCCAAAGTTCCTATTAGCGGAGAACATAAGATGAAATTGTTGTAGGGTACGAAACCACCTCAAAGTTATCCTTTCCGATCAATCTATTGAGCCATCCCTATAAGTGTCACAAACAGCCCTAGAGTTCGTACTAAAATAACACCATATGATACGCATCAACCAACTCTAATGTCACCTAGATACTCCAATGTCACCACAAGTATCCATGAGTTGATTATTCAATATGCATCAAACAACTTCAGATTCATAATATTCAATCCACACAAAGAACTTCAAAGAGTACCCCAAAGTTTCTTATCAGAGAAAAGATAATGAAAACGTGCAACCAACCCCTATGCCTAGATCACCCCAAGGTCACGGGAATCCGCGAGTTGATCACCAAAACATATATCAAGTGAATCAATAGAATACCCCATTGTCACCACGGGTATCCGCATGCAAGACATACATCAAGTGTTCTCAAATCTGAAATATTCAATCCGACAATAACGAAACCTCAAAGGGAAAGACTCAATTCATCACAAGAAGATAGAGAGGGAAGAAACACCATATGATCCAACTATATTAACAAAGCTCGCGATACATCAAGATCGTGCCAAATCAAGAACACGAGAGAGAGAGATCAAACACATAGCTACTGGTACATACCCTCAGCCCCGAGGGTGAACTACTCCCTCCTCGTCATGGAGACCGCCGGGATGATGAAGATGGCCTCCAGTGATGATTCCCCCCTCCGGCAGGGTGCCGAAACAGAGCTCCAGATGGTATTTCTTCGGTACAGAGGCTTGCGGCGGCGGCAAAGTTCTAGGTTTATTTCTGGGGGATTCTCTATTTATAGGATTTTTCAGCGTTGGAATCACGCGAAAAGGAGCTACGAGGGCCCCACAAGGTAGTACGGCGCGACCCCCCCCAGCCCGCGCCGTGGTGCCTTGTGAGCACCTCGTGAGGCTTCTAGTCCTTCCACAAAGCTTCGGGGGTCTCTTTTGGTCCAAAAAAATCGTCAAAAAGTTTCGTCCAATTCCGAGAACTTTTATTTCTGCACAAAAAACAACACCACGGTAGTTCTGCTGAAAACAGCGTCAGTACGGATTAGTTCTAATCAAATCATACCAAAACCATATAAAATTGTTATAAACATGGCATGAACACTTCATAAATTATAGATACGTTGGAGACGTATCAGCATCCCCAATCTTAATTCCTGCTCGTCCTCGAGTAGGTAAATGATAAAAGAAAAAATTTATGAAGTGTGAATGCTAGCATAGTGCATAAGTTTGATCAATGATAATTCCAAACACTTTTCTAGCATCATTACATATCATAAACAGTAGCTCATCTCATAAAACTTCTCATGACAAAGTAGCAAGCTATTCACATGCTAAAGTATAGACCATAAACTTTCTTGAAAACTAACAAACTATGTTCTCAGTCATCAAACGATTGCAATTCATCTTATTTTCAGGAAGGGTCTATGTAAGAGCTTTGATTTAGCAAATTCCACATACTCAACTATCATATAGTCTTCCATGATTGCTGACACTCAAGGCATATTTTTAGAACAAGTAGTGGACTCTCATGACATGAAACCGGGTTTAAGGGTTTTTGGATGCACAAGTAGTATCTCTACTTAGTGCGGAATTTTGGCTAGCAAAAGATAGGGGGAAAGCACCACATGTTAGAGGATCCAAAACAATATAACTTCTATGTGAATATAAGCAAACATAACCCATTACGTTGTCTTCCTTGTCCAACATCAACTACTTGATCAAGGTTGAAAATAATTAAGAGGGCTCACAATCATAGAAGATGTCCAAGATAGTATATTTATATGTGAAATCTCTCTTCCTACAATATTCTTTCATGAATTGTTCAAGTGACCAATGCTATGTTTGCTAACTTTCAATAAATTGTACAACTTATACTTTGTATATGTGAAGTCACTACTCCCCATGGGATAAGCATATGAAGCATATATAATTTCAACTTTATGATATCCAATTCATTCAACAACTTACTCTTAGGATATAGGTGAAGCACGAGAGTAAACGAGAAACTACTCCAAAAGGTATAAGTGAAGATCAATGAGTAGGCAAACAATTAAGTAGCTATGTGAAGACTCTCTCTCAATAAAGATTTCAGATCTTGATGATTTTATTCAAACATCAAACAAAATGAAAATAAAAGGACACTCCAAGAATAGCACATATCATGTGAACAAGTAAAAACTTAGGCTAACCGATAGGTGTTGATGAAGAATGGTGGGATGCCCACCGGGGAATCCCCAAGCTTAGTTGCTTGAGACTTCTTGGAATGTTAATTCCTCTCATATCATGGTTTCTCCTAAATCTTAAAAACTTCATCCACACAAAACTCAACAAGAACTCGTGGGATAAGTTAGTATAAATCAACTCCAAACCTTAACATTCTCTACTGTAGCAAATCAATAAAATTATAATTAAACATTGCATACTAAATGCCTCTTCATATTTAATACTCCTATCCTCAAATAGAATCATTAAACAAGCAAACATATGCAACCAATGCAACCATAACCGAAATTAGCCAAAACAGAACAGTCTGTAAATGGGGATTTAAAATTCATACTTTCCTAACTCCAAAAATTCTGAAAAATTACCACTTTACATAGAACTCACGCATGCTTACTGTGTAAAAATTTCAGATTTTTATCATGTTCTTACTATTCAGGAATATTCTGGACATAACAGAAAACTTTCTGTTTTCAAACAGCAACACATAAACTTGCAAACTGAGCATGGTAAAGGCTATAATTGGCAGTTTATTGAACTAAAAGATACAAAACATGATTATTTATAACACCAAGAAAATATCAACATAAGAAAATTACACTCCAAGCAAAACTCATATTATGTGACGAATAAAAATATAGCTCCAAGTGAGGTTACCGATAATGTTGAAGACGAAAGAGGGGATGCCTTCCGGGGCATCCCCAAGCTTAGACGCTTGAGTATTCCTTGAATATTACCTTGGGGTGCCTTGGGCATCCCCAAGCTTAGGGCCTTGCCACTGCTTATTCTCCACATATCGATATCTCACCCAAAACTTGAAAACTTCAATCACACAAAACTTAACGGAACTTGTGAGATAGGTTAGTACAATAAAAATAAATCATCCACTTAGGTACTGTAAAGACAAGATTCAAAATTGTTCTCACATAATTACTACTATATTCTATAATTTCTACAATTTATATTACTCAATATAAGCTATGGAAACACTAAAACAAGCAAACTATGCACTAAAAACAGAATCTGTCAAAAACAGAACAGCATGTAGTGAGCGATTTAAAAACCATACTTCTGTACCTTCAAAAATTCTGAAAAATTAGGAAAGCGTAAAACATTTGTAACCCAGTACTGTGTAATAATTTCAGAATTTTATCACGGTCCAGTACAGAAAAGAAATTCCAACACTGGACGCAAAAGTTTCTGTTTTTGCACAGAATCAAATTAACAAGCATACACACTATCCCAAAGGCTTTTCTTGGCACATTATTGAAAGAAAACATATAAAACATGATTACTACAGTAGATTAATCATGTGGACACACAAAAACAGTAGGGGTAAATATTGGGTTTGTGACACCCTGGTTTTTGGCAACTTTTTCTTTTCGACATCTTTCTGGCTTTATTTGCAATTTGGTTGGATTTTGATCCTTTTCAGTTGACTTTGGACTTATGAATTCCTCTCAGTGATCCAAAGCCCTCAGCATCTTGCCAAAATCTTGTCACTCCCCCTCTGGATCAATTTCCAATTCTTTATCCTTCCCAAATATTCATTTTCTTCCTTTGGGAAAATTTGTCACCACTATGGGTTACAAAGCAACCTATAGTTCTGGTGATCATAAAAATCCCAAATTAATCCCAGACCTTCTTGTCATCATCTACTCCCACAATCTTCAAAAACATCTCATGGTCCAGTACAAAGTTTATTCCAGAAAACTCCATTTGCTCTCTGGACAGTACTGGTCATTTGTGAAGGAGCTCATATTTTCCCTACTCAATTAATTCCCAGAAAATTCCCTGAGATATTAGGGAACCTATCTTTCCACAATATCCAAAAATATCATCTTGTCCAGTACAAATTTTCATCACCAATATTCTGCCAAGTTTCTGTTCAGTTGGAACCTCTGTGAAGGAAGTACCAGCTAGAGGTATCCAATTGAGCTGAAATTTTTGTGGCATCTTCTCCTAACCAAATAACCCTGCCACGCCAAATTTCAGACCCAGCAGATCACCCATATGAGTGCATTCCAAAGCCCTCGTGCTGCCATTTGATGTCCTGGAGTGCTGACTTCGCTGCTGCCGTCCACCTAGCCCTCTCCCGATCCTTCCCCTCGCCGGAATCGAGCTCGCCGGCCGCCACGCGCCCGGGCACTGTGCCGCCCGTGGCTGCACTGTGGCGCGCGGCGCGTCTTCTTCCTCCATTAGCCGCCACTGCACGCCATTACTCCCCCCTGCTAGCTCCCGTCTCGTCGCCCGCTCCCGGCCAGCCAGCTCAACGTCGCGACGCCGGCGACGTGGCCCGGATCCAGCCGCTACCAGAGAGCTCGCCCGAGCCCGCCCGAGCCCGCCTCCTCCTATATATAGCCCTCCCCGGCCTCTCCCGGGCTCCTCACCCCACTCCTCCTCCTCCTAATCGAACTCCCCGAGCCCGAGCCATGGCCGAGAGGCCCTCTGGCCTCGCATCTCGCCGGAGCACCGCCGCCACCCGAGCCCAGCGTCCCTGCCGTTCTACTCTTTCCCGAGCTTAACCGACTCCTCCATCGAGTTCGCCGCACTCCACTGACCCTGCCCAAGCCCTTGCCCGGTCGAATTGCTTCCGGAGTCACCGTCTCCGACGACACCCGAGCGCCGCCGCCGCTGGAGAGGAAGGGGACGACGCCGTCCGGCCACCGTTCGCCAAGCCATGGGTATGTGCGTGTTCATCTCGAAGCGCTCGATCTATTCCGCTACACACCGGACCTCGCCACCGTCTGTGTCGCCGGCGAGCGTCGCCGGAGCTCCGCCCCCTCTCTATTCCCTCCTCTCCTGTTTAAATCTGACGGTTGGGGCCCGCCAGTCAGCGACACGCCGAAGCGGTAAGTGGAGGCGCCCCTCCACTTTACGCCTTCGACGTGGCCCCCTGGCAGATTTTCTATTTTCTGTTTAATTCCAGATTTTGACCAGAACTTTGACCCTCAATAACTTTTAAACCATAAGTCCAAATCAATTGATTCTTTTTGCATCTGGTTTGTCTTGAGCCCCTTTATTTTTCTGCAAAGTTTGGTAATTTTCTCTTGTTCATAGAATTTCTGGTGAACAGAACAGTAGTATGTGACATTTTCAATTGCTTTTAAAAAATATTTACAGAGGGAAATAACTTTGGATTTGAAGCCCAGGAGTTTGTGGACAACCCAACAGAGCAAGGCAAGCCATGTCATCCATTGCATGAAGCATTTCAATAGTGTTGGTCATTTAATTGAATTTCATGCATTATTTTAATATGTGCTAAATTCCTAGTAAATTATTTAATTGCTTAGTTACTGCCATATTAAATAATTCTGATGAATATCCATACTGGTTAAATGTTTGGCTATATTAAACTCAGTTGGTTGATCAAGAGCCACCTACCCGGACTTTTCCGTGCAGCCACATTTGCCGGTATGGGACGACCTTGACTTGGTCTGGCTTTGTGCTCTTTTATCGGTACCACCAAACTAGGGAGGGTTATGCGTGCGTGCTGCCCTGATCAGGTGGACGACGATAATCCTGTGAGCCCAGTTGAGTTATTTTGCCGGCGTCCCCGTTTGGGACAGTTAGTGGCCACGACGGTGGCAGGTGTCACGGGGTGACACAGGGGCCACCCAGGACATGACCCTGGGAGGGTATGATTGTCGGTGGTACGATAGAGGGGTCACGGGTCAGGCAGGTTTCGTTGGAGCACCACCGGTCCACCCGAATGGGATCACGAGGCCAGGTACTCCATGGTGTGGGTAAAGTGCGCAACCTCTGCAGAGTGTAAAACCTATTCGAATAGCCGCGTCCACGGTATTGGACAGTCCGTTTAGGCCTCTCTAGGATGGTCAACCATAGTGATAATAATGATGGAAGAACTTGTCTTATGTTCGAAAGTGCTCTGTGGATTGTGAGCATTCTGAGGGTTGTGGGACAACCCAGATGAGAGTAAGTTGGTACTGGGTACCAGTAAGTGAGCAACCTAATCTTTTAATCTGTTAATTGCCATGCTATTGTTTGCTGCATTGTTTTGGTTGCCATGAGCTTGCGAGTACATTCCAAGTACTCACCTGGCGTATCATGCCAGATGCAGGAGAAGTCGAGGACGGAGGTCCCGATGGTTCGTGCTACGCTAACTAGGCCGTGTCCACAGCAGTGTCCCTGTGGATGGAGTTTCCCGCGCTATGTTCCGCTACGCCGTAGTCTACCCAGTAGTATCGAGGCCCTGCTATGTTCCATAAATAATGTAGATATTGTTCTCAGCACCTGCAGTGCTGCTGGCCTCGCTATTATGTAAATTATGAGCTTGTACTTGAGATATTTTAATAAAGTTCAGTTCAGTTCTGTTCCAAGTTGTTGTGTGTTTGCAGAAGACATGATCTCTGGGTTGGAAACACTGGTAAACCGGTTCTCTGAGCCGGGGTGCCACAACGCTTGGTATCAGAGCCGCGCTGACTGTAGGACACCCTAGTTAACCCTGCGCTAGAACCGCGAGTAGTTTAGAGTCTTGGTGTGTCTTGCTTGTTGCATCTGATTGTTGCATTCGATTGCTACATTGCATGGCATGCATATAGTTTTATTGTGCTAACCGCTGGTTTGATGAGTGTAGATGGCACCAGTTCCGTACCACTACAATCATGAGCCGGCACCGTTCACTTTTCCAGTACTGCTTGGTAACGTCTGGCTTCGGCTGTATCCCAACGGCGAAGACCCAGTGTTCCACGTGTTTCGAGAGAAGCTTGCTGGTTCAGTATTCGAGTATCACGCAGAGGCCTTTCTCACTACGAGTTCAGACATCGGCAGCTACTCCCGCTCTTCCAAGGGCGGAACTGCTTCTACTTCGGAGTTGGCGATCCAGTTTGCTGCGACGGAGGCTCTCACTGACTTGCGCTTCCACGAGGTCGAGATGCAGACTCATCCAGGTTTCTTTCACTATCCCACCCTGTCGCCTCCGACAGGGCGAGTCCTTTTCGCACCCATTGATCCGGCGAGTGATCGTGCTACTGGTGTCTTATCTCGTTACCTGAACGCCAGTTACCGTATGATCACTTCTCTAGCTGAGGAGCTGACTTCTGCTCGCGAGGCACTTGCGGCTGTTGCGGCAGCACAGTCTCCTCCTCCACCTCCGTTTTCTCCCATGTACACTCCACCCGTTCCACCTTCCGACACTCCTTCTAGTTCGTTCGGACCGCCAGGCTTTTCGTCTGGTAGCCGACGTGAGACCCCGTCAGAGTGGGCCTCACTCCTAGCTACTCCAGCTGCTCCGATGCTGCGACGTCGTGCTTCTTCTCCTTCTGAGGGAGAACCTTCCCGTCAGCGTCGTCGTGTTTCCTTTGATCCGGAGGCCGAGGTTCACATCATCAGCTCAGATTCCGAGACAGAGTCAGACGACGAGGAGTCTTCAGTGTCCCAGTGTTCGTGCCACCGGCATCACTAGAGCGGAGGCTTGAGTTTCAGTGCATGCATCATAGCATCCCTGCATATGTCAACTGCCGTCTGAGCAGTCTAGTCATGATCATCCCTACTAGCTTGTCATGTATGATGTTGGGTTGCCTTGTATAATTATGTTGCTTCCTTTATTCGCTCTTTTTATTTGGTTTTTTTTCTGGTGTCATACTACCCTGCTTTTCCTCATCGATTCGGTATTTTGCAATGGGAACAAATTTAGGATGAAGAAGTGTAGTAATCAAGGCGGCGGTGGAACTCCCGTTCGTCGATCCGCCAGACAGGCAGGACAGTCACCAGAAGATTTACCACCTCCACCCCCACAGACACCGACCACTGATCAGATTATGAGGATGTTCGAAGAGAAAAGAAACCAAGATCTCATGGAATTTCTAAAAAGTATGCAGAGTATGGTGGGTCAGAACAACCACAATGGGACACACTCTAAGCTGTCTGATTTTCAGCGGACAAAGCCACCCAGTTTTAGTCAAGCTGTGGATCCGATAGAAGCTGATGACTGGCTGAGGACTATGGAAAAGAAGCTGGACATAGCCCGCTGTGATGAGTCAGACACGGTTCCTTTTGTTACACACTACCTGGAAGGACCAGCAGCCATATGGTGGGACAACACAAAAATGTTATGGCCTTATGGAGAGGATATTTCTTGGGAAAAGTTCAAAGAGGTATTCCGCAAGTATCATATTCCTACTGGCATAATGAAGGTGAAGCAGAGGGAATTTCTGGCCCTTACTCAAGGAAACATGTCAGTGGGTGAGTATCTGAACAAGTTCAATAATCTGGCACGGTACTCTACCCATGACGTGTCCACCGAAGAAAGGAAGATTGATCGATTCCTCGGAGGGCTGAATCATACCCTCCGCTGTCAGCTTTGTATGCTGGACTTTCCTGACTTCCAGACTCTGGTAAACAAGGCCTTCATAGCTGAACGAGAGCATAAGTCAGGATACAATGATCACAAGCGGAAGTTTTAGCCCAAGAAGGACAACCGTGAGCAGTTTGTGCAGAAGTCACGTATCTGGCAGCCAAGTTCATCTGAATACAAGCCTGCATGGAACAATGGCAACAACAACAACAAGCCTGTCAGCCAGGACAAGACCTTCGGCAAACAGCCAGTGCTGGAGGATTGCCGCCGCAACAACACATGCTTCACTTGCGGCCAGAGCGGGCACTACTCCAAGCAATGCCCTGCAAGAAATGGGAAGCCACCATCCGATTTCAAGCCACAAGTCAACAGTGTTGGACGCCGCCCCAATCCAACCTTCTACCGCGGCCAAGTCCATCATATCTCCGCTGAGGAAGCCCGCGAAGCACCAGATGTGGTCCTTGGTATGTTCTCTGTTAACAACATACCTGCAATAATTTTATTTGACTCTGGGGCTTCTCATTCGTTTATTTCGCGGAGTTTTGCCACCTTGCACAAATTTCCCCCTTCCCTTTTGGACAAAATCATGGTGGTACAATCCCCTGGCTCCATGCTCAGAACAAATGTGATATACAAGAATCTGGAAATTTTGATACACATGTGAAGTTTCCAGCCACTCTCGTTGCCATTGAATCCCCGGGACTGGATATAATACTGGGAATGGATTGGTTGGTACCACACCAGGTGTGTATCAACTGTGCCACCAAGAAGGTGACATTGGTTAACCCGGCAGGCCAAACAGTGCAATTCACTGCAAGCAGAGTGATGTCAAATAAGGGGATGGCATTCAAAGCCACAGCTACAGACATAAGTCTGATTCTGGTAGTCAGTGAATTCCCGGACGTATTTCCGGAAGAGATACCGGGAATGCCACCTGATCGGGAACTAGAGTTTGCTATTGATGTTGTTCCCGGAACTGCTCCAATATACAAGAAGTACTACCGCATGCCTTCCCCAGACCTGGTGGAATTGAAGAAACAGTTGGATGAATTATTGCAAAAAGGGTATATTCGTCCAAGCACTTCACCATGGGGATCACCCGTGCTGTTTGTCAAGAAGAAGGATGGCAGCCTACGAATGTGCGTGGACTACCGCCAGCTGAATGAGGTCACCATCAAGAATAAATATCTGCTCCCTCGCATTGATGACTTGTTTGATCAGTTGAACGGAGCCCGGGTATTTTCCAAGATTGACCTCCGAACGGGATATCATCAGCTAAAAATCAGAAAAGAGGATATCCCCAAGACAGCCTTCGCTACCAGATATGGTCTGTATGAATTTACAGTCATGTCATTCGGGCTAACAAATGCCCCGGCATATTTCATGAGTATGATGAATAAAGTCTTCATGGACTTTCTGGACAAATTTGTGGTAGTATTCATTGATGATATTCTCATCTACTCCAGAGATGAGGAGGAGCACACCCAACACCTCCGTACTGTCCTGGAAAGACTAAGGGCCCATCGCTTGTATGCCAAATTCAGTAAATGCGAATTTTGGCTAAGAGAGGTGGGATTTCTGGGACATATTCTGTCAGAACAAGGTGTGGCTGTCGACCCCAGCAAAGTGACCGCGGTATTAAACTGGAAGACCCCAGCCACAGTAACTGAAGTCCGTAGCTTTCTGGGATTGGCAGGCTACTACCGTCGTTTCATCGAAGGCTTCTCAAAAATAGCCAAGCCACTGACAGAATTGCTGAAGAAGAACCACAAATTTGCCTGGACGGAAGAATGCAACAGCAGTTTCATGGAATTAAAGACGAGGCTAACTACAGCCCCTGTCTTAGTTCTTCCAGACATCCACAAGAGCTTCGACATATATTGCGATGCTTCCAGGCGTGGAATCGGCTGCGTGTTAATGCAAGAGGGAAAGGTTGTAGCCTATGCCTCCAGACAGCTACGACCTCATGAAGAGAACTACCCCACTCATGATTTGGAATTGGCAGTCGTGGTTCATGCACTAAAGATTTGGAGGCATTACCTCATTGGGCAGCGATGTGAAATATACATGGACCACAAGAGTCTCAAGTATATTTTCACCCAACCTGATCTGAATCTCAGGCAGAGAAGATGGCTTGAATTGGTCAAGGATTACGACCTTGGGATTAATTATCATCCGGGAAAAGCCAATGTGGTCGCCGATGCCCTCAGCAGAAAGCAAGGTACCCACAATGCAATAATGGAGGGAATGCATCCGAGGCTACGAGCAGAGTTTGCCAAGCTGAATATGGTGTTATACGGCCCAACTAGCCCGAATACAATGGAAATTACTGCAACACTTATGGAAGAAATTAAGGCAGCTCAGAAATCAGACCAAGAAATACAAGAGATCAGAGAGCGCATTCCGCTAGGGAAGGCCAAGTCCTTCCGAATTGATGACCAGGACACCGTATGGTTTGAGAACCGAATATGTGTGCCTGATCAAGACAGCTTGAGACAGCAAATACTCAGAGAGGCACATGAACCTGCATATTCTATCCATCCGGGAGGAACAAAAATGTACCAGGACTTGCGAGAAACCTTTTGGTGGCCAGGAATGCGAAGGGACATAGCATACTATGTCGCCTGTTGTGACATCTGCAACAGAGTCAAGGCTGAACATCAGAAACCCGCTGGGCTACTGCAACCTTTACCAGTTCCCCAGTGGAAATGGGATGACATATGCATGGACTTCATTGTTGGACTACCCAAGTCAACAAGAGGCCATGATGCTATCTGGGTCATCGTGGATATACTTACGAAAGTGGCTCACTTCCTTCCGATAAAGACCACTTTCAACACGAATCAGCTCGCACAGCTCTATATGTCCCGGATAGTCAGCCTTCATGGAGTACCCAAGTCTATCACATCAGATAGAGGCTCCCTGCTTACCTCAGCATTTTGGCTGCGACTGCATCAAGCCCTGGGAACTGTGCTAAGGCATAGTACGACATATCATCCACAGACAAATGGGCAGACCGAGCATGTGAACCAGATATTGGAAGATATGCTTCGGTCCTGTGCTCTCGCCCATGGACCCAAATGGGAGGATAGCCTACCCTATGCAGAATTCTCCTACAATAACAGTTATCAGTCAAGTCTCAAGATGTCACCGTTTGAAGCCTTATACGGACGGAAATGCTGCACCCCTTTAAATTGGTCTCAGACAGGAGACAGCCGTATCTTCGACACAGATTTGATGCTTGAGGCTGAGAAACAAGTCAAGGATATCCAGGAGCGTCTTCGAGCGGCCAAGTCCCGTCAAAAGAGTTACTATGACCCGAAACATCGGGAAGTAACTTTTGAACCAGGAGACTATGCGTATCTCCGAGTTACCCCCATGAAAGGAATAAAAAGGTTTCACACCCGAGGAAAGCTTGCACCGAGGTATATCGGACCCTTTCCAGTCATGGCTAGAAGAGGCAGAGTGGCATATCAGCTAGAGTTACCACCAGAGTTGTAGGACGTTCACGACGTCTTCCATATATCACAGCTGAGAAAGTGCATCGCACCTCCGATCAAACAGGCAGATATGAGTGAGCTGGAATTGACCAAGGATTTGACCTACGAGGAAAGACCTGTCAGAATATTGGATGAGATGGAAAGAACTACCAGGAGTAAGACAATTAAGTTTTTCAAGGTATTGTGGGATCACCATACTGAGGAAGAGGCTACCTGGGAAAGAGAGGATTTTCTGAGATCAGCCTATCCACACTTGTTCCCTGAGTAACCGAATCTCGAGGACGAGATTCATTCTAAGGTGGGTAGGTTTGTGACACCCTGATTTTTGGCAACTTTTTCTTTTCGAAATCTTTCTGGCTTTATTTGCAATTTGGTTGGATTTTGAACCTTTTCAGTTGACTTTGGACTTATGAATTCCTCTCAGTGATCCAAAGCCCTCAGCATCTTGCCAAAATCTTGTCACTCACCCTCTGGATCAATTTCCAATTCTTTATCCTTCTCAAATATTCATTTTCTTCCTTTGGGAAAATTTGTCACCACTATGGGTTACAAAGCAACCTATAGTTCTGGTGATCATAAAAATCCCAAATTAATCCCAGACCTTCTTGTCATCATCTACTTCCACAATCTTCAAAAACATCTCATGGTCCAGTACAAAGTTTATTCCAGAAAACTCCATTTGCTCTCTGGACAGTACTGGTCATTTGTGAAGGAGCTCATATTTTCCCTACTCAATTAATTCCCAGAAAATTACCTGAGATATTAGGGAACCTATCTTTCCACAATATCCAAAAATATCATCTTGTCCAGTACAAATTTTCATCACCAATATTCTGCCAAGTTTCTGTTCAGTTGGAACCTCTGTGAAGGAAGTACCAGCTAGAGGTATCCAATTGAGCTGAAATTTTTGTGGCATCTTCTCCTAACCAAATAACCCTGCCACACCAAATTTCAGACCCAGCAGATTACCCATATGAGTGCATCAAGCTCATCTCTGTTTCTGGTTCAGTACAGCCTTTGTACATGAATTACCCTCAAATCTTGATCAAATTTCCTCAAACTTGGCCCGATCATAGTCCTTCCAAAGCAGAACACCCCAGACATCTCCTTTGGCTCCATCCTCAGCTCATGTCTTCTCTAGATCCCACTCAATTTTGCTGTCAGGAACTGTAGCTGAAGCTACACTTCACAGCAGAGTGAACCTAGTCGAGCCAGAGGCATAGAGAGGCTACGTGATCGAAGGAGAACACCCTAGACATGGTGCGCTGGACTTAGTCGGCCTCGAGACATCACTTCCCGTGGTGAGCACGGCACTGGCATGTCAGTTTACGTGCTCTGCACCTCGCCGGCGACGGCCGAGGTCATTCCAGAGCCCTCGTGCTGCCATTTGATGTCCTGGAGTGCCGACTCCGCTGCTACCGTCCACGTAGCCCTCTCCCGATCCTTCCCCTCGCCGGAATCGAGCTCGCCGGCCGCCACGCGCCCGGGCACTGTGCCGCCCGTGGCTGCACTGTGGCGCGCGGCGCGTCTTCTTCCTCCACTAGCCGCCACTGCACGCCATTACTCCCCCTGCTAGCTCCTGTCTCGTCGCCCGCTCCCGGCCAGCCAGCTCAACGTCGCGACGCCGGTGACGTGGCCCGGATCCAGCCGCTTCCAGAGAGCTCGCCCGAGCCCGCCTCCTCCTATATATAGCCATCCCCGGCCTCTCCCGAGCTCCTCACCCACTCCTCCTCCTCCTAATCGAACTCCCCGAGCCCGAGCCACGGCTGAGAGGGCTTCTGGCCTCGCATCTCGCCGGAGCACCGCCGCCACCCGAGCCCAGCCTCCTCGCCGTTCTACTCTTTCCCGAGCTCAACCGACTCCTCCATCGAGTTCGCCGCACTCCACTGACCCTGCCCAAGCCCTTGCCCGGTCGAATTGCTGCCGGAGTCACCATCTCCGACGACACCCGAGCGCCGCCGCCGCCGGAGAGGAAGGGGACGACGCCGTCCGGCCACCGTTCGCCAAGCCACGGGTACGTGCGTGTTCATCTCGAAGCGCTCGATCCATTCCGCTACTCACCGGACCTCGCCGCCGTCTGTGTCGCCGGCGAGCGTCGCCGGAGCTCCGCCCCCTCTCTATTCCCTCCTCCCCTGTTTAAATCTGACGGCTGGGGCCGGCCAGTCAGCGACACGCCGAAGCGGTAAATGGAGGCGCCCCTCCACTTTACGCCTTCGACGTGGCCCCCTGGCAGATTTTCTATTTTCTGTTTAATTCCAGATTTTTGACCAGAACTTTGACCCTCAATAACTTTTAAACCATAAGTCCAAATCAATTGATTCTTTTTGCATCTGGTTTGTCTTGAGCCCCTTTATTTTTCTGCAAAGTTTGGTAATTTTCTCTTGTTCACAGAATTTCTGGTGAACAGAACAGTAGTATGTGACATTTTCAATTGCTTTTAAAAAATATTTACAGAGGGAAATAACTTTGGATTTGAAGCCCAGGAGTTTGTGGACAACCCAACAGAGCAAGGCAAGCCATGTCATCCATTGCATGAAGCATTTCAATAGTGTTGGTCATTTAATTGAATTTCATGCATTATTTTAATATGTGCTAAATTCCTAGTAAATTATTTAATTGCTTAGCTACTGCCATATTAAATAATTCTGATGAATATCCATACTGGTTAAAGATGGTCTCTCTCAAGTGGATGACCTAAGGTTTATCAATCCGTGGGAGGCGTAGGATGAAGATGGTCTCTCTCAAACAACTTGCTACTTGTGAGCTGCGTTGGGATTTCCCCGAAGAGGAGGGGATGATGCAGTACAGTAGAGATAAGTATTTCCCTCAGTTATGAAACCAAGGTTATTAATCCAGTAGGAGAATCACGCAACAACTCGTTAGCAGTACCTGCGCACAAAACAACAAATCCTTTGCACCCAACTCAAACAAGGGGTTGTCAATCCCTTGGCGGTTAATTGCAAGATTAAATTGTATGGTGATAGATAAATAGATCGAACAAAAATACAAAATAAAATAAATAAAGTAAAAGTGCAGCAAGGTATTTTTATGATTTTTAATATATGATTTGGATAGACCCGGGGACCATAGTTTTCACTAGAGGCTTCTCTCATGAAAATAGCATACGGTGGGTGAACAAATTACTGTTGGGCAATTGATAGAAAAGCAAATAATCATGACGATATCCAAGGCAATGATCATGTATATAGGCATCACGTCCGAGACAAGTAGACTGACTCCTGCCTGCATCTACTACTATTACTCCACACATCGACCGCTATCCAGCATGCATCTAGTGTATTAAGTCCGTAAAGAACGGAGTAATGCCTTAAGCAAGATGACATGATATAGACAAAGTAAACTCACACATGAATAAACCCCATCTTTTTACCCTTAATAGCAACGATACATACGTGTCATGTCACTTTCTGTCACTGGGATTGAGCACCGCAAGATCGAACCCATTACAAAGCACCTCTCCCATTGCAAGATAAATCAATCTAGTTGGCCAAACCAAATCAATAGATCGGAGAGAAATACGAAGCTATAATAATCATGCATAAAAGAGTTTAGAGAAGACTCAAATAATATTCATGGATAATCTGATCATAAACTCACAATTCATCGGATCCCAACAAACACACCGCAAAAAGTGATTACATCGGATAGAACTCCAAGAACATCGAGAAGAACATTGTATTAAAGATCAAAAAGAGAGAAGAAGCCATCTAGCTACTAACTATGGACCCGAAGGTCTGTGGTAAACTATTCACGCATCATCGGAAGGGTAGCAAGGATGATGTGGAGCCCCTCCGTGATCGATTCGCCCTCCGGTGGAGTACCGGAAAAGGCCTCCAGATGGGATCTCTCGAGAACAGAAGCTTGCGGCGGTGGAAAAAGTTTTTGGCACAGCAAAAAACATATTTAAGATGACCTTAAATGAAAAAGTTTTCAACATGTGGAATCTCCGTATCATCGAAATGAACAACTTTGATGTTTGGGTCATCTTCATCTGAGGTCGTATGCAACCTCGAGAGCCAAAAGTGTGTGCTGCTGAAGTTTGCCCCAGGATATTTTATACCATTTTGATTGCCAAGTTTCTACCCCCAGACGACCTCGGATGGTGAAGTATACAACAGGACATTTGTTCTCCTCTTCGAGCTTAACAACTTCTCTTTTGGAGTCATCACAATCCGAGGTCATATGCGACTTGCACGGAGCATCAAAGAGACCTACTTAATCTATAGCTGCTGCAGTAGATGGCCGGACTCTCCGGGATCAATCATCCGGGTTCTTAATTTCTCTGCTGCAGACTTCGGAAAACAGCCCAAAACCCCCTCAAGATGGCCTCTGATCAAAAAACGTTCAACATGAAAGTTGTTCGTCTCGTCGAAACGGTCAAAATTGCTTTTGGGCTCGTTTCCATCCGAGGTCGTTTACCACCTCAAAAACGACCCGCAAGGTGCAGCCAGTTTTAGACCGAACAGTTTTGGAAAGTTCGGACAAAACCATCCGAATTTGACTAGGGTTTTGGACGTGAATCCAAGCCTTTTCCTTGCACGGGAAGTCCAGCCGCCTCTTATATACCTAAGGGGTGACGGCCGATTGAACAACACACAATCGACAAATCAATCTATCATCTTTTACCTTTACTTTTACCTTCTCCCTCGTTCTTCTTCTTCCTCGTTCTTCGTTCGTTCTTCTAGTTGCAGGGCGGCGATCCACGAGGCCCTAGGGGCGGTCAGGCCGACCTAGGGCAGCCCATAGCTGCCGCGCGCCTTGACGGGGTCCCTCCCGGGCGCGTGGGGTTTTGGGTCTACAAAAGCGCCCGCCGGACTGCTTGCGTACCGTGCTTCTGGCCGGGCCTCCTTCGATGTGAGCTGCGGTGCATCACCCCCAGCGTCGAGGGTACACGGTGACGTGTTCGTGTGCGAACAGAATATTTAATGGGGGCTCACAATCATAAAAGATGTCCAAGATAGTGTATTTATATGTGAGACCTCTCTTCCTTTATTACCTTTTCATGAATTGCAACAATGACCAATGCTATGTTTGTTAACTTCCAACAAGTTTTATCAATTATACTTCTTTTATGTGAAGTCATCACTCCTCATGGGATTAGCATATGATCTTACTTTTTGTTCTCTTTTTATTTCTAAGATTGGATCAACAAAAGCAAAACACTCAACTCAAACTACTCTTTATTATATAACTTTCACACACGATTACATAGATAGATACATCACAAAGCAAGCACTCAAACTAAATCATACTAAACTTTATTCTTCTAAATCACGAAATAACTAAGGATCGAACTAAGATAGATAATGATGATAAAAAGTGATGGTGATACGATACCGAGGCACCTCCCCCAACCTTGGCACAAGCCAAGGGTGGTGCCCATACCCGTGTACTCAAATCTCCTTCTTTGGTGATGGTGGTGATGAAGTAATGGGCTTGTCCTTCAAAATATTTAGTAAGATATCCTAAACTCTGGACCTCCCGAAGCAACTGCTGAATCGCGGTGGCATTCTTTTGCACTTCAACCATAATATGTTTATTTTCTGGCCACCATGATCCCTTTCCTGCATCATTCTCACTTGGACAGGAAATATCCCAATTGGAAGGTATGTGCATGCGAGGAATGTTTTCAACCCCATAATTGTGGACCAAATTATGAAAATTGTTCCGATGTAACCTGTGTAAGGGTCTCCTAGGGGGAAGCCCTTCTTGTACCTCTGGACTCCCATGACTTGTAGTGCTTCTTATGGCTTGATGGGGATTTGGAGTTGTGGAGATGCCGGCATGGGTACCCCTCTCGGAGGCCAGGGGGTGGAGTTCCAGCGAATCTCCATCATCTTATTCCATGGTAACCTCCTCCTCCTCCTCTCTCCCGAGTTCCATCTGTAGCAACCAAGTGTCGTCTCTCACGTTGTTGGAGGAAGCGGAAGACATGATGCCCGGCCTCAAAAATCTGACAGGAAACAGCACGAAACAAGAACAGAGGAGAAACTTGCGATACGGTGGTCAAAACATCCGAGAGTATATATAATGAATTTTTCCTGTGCAGAACAAGTAATATGGAAGAAAAACGGAGTCAGGAAAGTCCACGAGGGAGCCACAAGCCTGGTAGGCGCGCCCTGGGGGGTAGGGCGTGCCCCCAGGCTTGTCGCCTCCTCGTGCAGCTTTCAGACTGTTTATTATTTTCCTAATTTTTTATATATTCCAAAATGAACAGAAAGTACTTTTGTGGAAGTTTTGGAGTCGGTTTACTTACCGTACCATGTACCTACTCCTTTTCAGGATTCTGGAGCGTTCCGGAAGGTTTCTTCTATGTGCTCTTCCGGTGTCATTGTTTGAATAATATTAGTTTCAACATTAATGGGCGTACCTGAGATATAATGTTTAATTCTTTGCCCATTAACCACCCTCGGATTATTGCCTTCGGAGTTGTTTATTTTGATGGCTCCGGAGCGATAAACTTCTTCGATGATATACGGTCCTTCCCATTTAGAGAGAAGTTTTCCTGCAAAGAATCTTAAACGGGAATTGTATAATAGAACATGATCACCCACTTTGAATTCCCGTTTTTGAATTCTCTTATCATGCCATCTTTTAACATTTTCTTTAAACAACTTGGCATTTTCATAAGCTTGGGTTCTCCATTCATCTAAAGAACTAATATCAAATAACCTCTTTTCACCGGCAAGTTTAAAATCATAGTTAAGTTCTTTAATTGCCCAATATGCTTTATGTTCTAACTCAAGAGGTAAATGACATGCTTTTCCATAAACCATTTTATATGGAGACATACCCATAGGATTTTTATAAGCAGTTCTGTAAGCCCATAGTGCATCATCAACTTTCTTAGACCAATTCTTTCTAGATCTATTAACGGTCTTTTGCAAAATTATTTTATTTCTCTATTAGTTAATTCAACTTGACCACTAGACTGAGGATGATAAGGAGATGCAATTCGATGATTAACATCATATTTAGCAAGCAATTTACGGAAAGCACCATGAATAAAATGTGAACCACCATCAGTCATTAAATATCTAGGGACTCCAAACCTCGGGAATATAACTTCTTTAAGCATTTTAATAGAAGTGTTATGATCAGCACTACTAGTTGGAATAGCTTGTACCCACTTAGTAACGTAATCAACAGCAACAAAAATATGAGTATACTCATTGGATTTAGGAAACGGTCCCATATAATCAAAACCCCAAACATCAAATGGTTCAATAACAAGTGAATAATTCATAGGCATTTCCTGACGTCTACCAACATTACCAATTCTTTGACATTCATCACAAGAGAGGACAAACTTACGTGCATCTTTGAAAAGAGTAGGCCAATAAAAACCAGATTGTAATACCTTGTGTGCAGTTCTGTCTCCCGCATGGTGTCCTCCATATGCCTCGGAGTGACACTTTCATAGGATTTGTTCATGTTCATGCTCAGGTACACAACGTCTAATAATACCATCTACTCCTTCTTTATATAAGTGTGGGTCATCCCAAAAGTAATGTCTTAAATCAAAGAAGAACTTTTTCTTTTGTTGGTATGTGAAACTAGGTGGTATGTATTTAGCAACAATGTAATTAGCATAGTCTGCATACCAAGGAGTATTACGAGAAGCAATTATCACAGCTAATTGTTCATCAGGGAAATCAACATTAATAGGAAGTGGGTCATCAAGAACATTTTCCATTCTAGACAAATTATCAGCTACGGGATTCTCAGCTCCCTTTCTATCAACAATATGCAAATCAAATTCTTGTAGCAAAAGAACCCACCTAATAAGTCTAGGTTTAGCATCTTTCTTTTCCATAGATATTTAATAGCAGCATGATCAGTGTGAATAGTAACTTTGGAATCAACAATGTAAGATCTGAATTTATCACATGCAAACACAACTGCTAAAAATTCTTTCTCAGTAGTAGCATAATTTCTTAGAGCATTGTCTAGAGTTTTACTAGCATAATGAATAACATTCAATTTCTTATCAACTCTTTGTCCTAGAACAGCACCAACAGCATAGTCACTAGCATCACACATAATTTCAAAGGGTAAGTTCCAATCAGGTGGTTGAACAATAGGTGCAGAAATTAAGGCTTTCTTAAGTATTTCAAAGGCTTCTACACAATCATCATCAAAAACAAATGGAACATCTTTTTGCAAATGATTAGTAAGAGGCCTAGAAATTTTAGAGAAGTCTTTTATAAACCTTCTATAGAAACCAGCATGACCAAGGAAACTTCTTATACCTTTGATATCTTTAGGACATGGCATTTTCTCAATAGCATCAACTTTAGCTTTATCAACTTCAATACCTCTTTCAGAAATTTTATGCCCAAGGACTATACCTTCATTCACCATAAAGTGGCACTTCTTCCAATTCAAGACAAGATTAGTTTCTTCACATCTCTGCAAAACTCGATCAAGGTTGCTCAAGCAATCATCAAAAGAAGTTCCGTAAACGGAGAAATCATCCATGAAAACCTCAACAATCTTTTCACAAAAGTCAGAGAATATAGCAGTCATACATCTTTGAAAGGTAGCTGGTGCATTACATAAACCAAAAGGCATATGACGATAAGCATAAGTTCCAAAAGGACAAGTAAAGGTGGTTTTCTCTTGATCTTCAGGTGAAACAGGTATTTGAGAGAAACCAGAATAACCATCTAGGAAGCAAAAATGTGTATGCATAGATAATCTTTCTAACATTTGATCAATAAAAGGCAAGGGGTAATGATCTTTCCTAGTAGCTTTATTCAATTTCCTGAAATCAATTACCATCCTATTACCAGTTATAATTCTTTGTGGGATAAGTTCATTTTTATCATTAGGAACAACGGTAATACCTCCTTTGTTAGGAACACAATGAACATGACTTACCCATCTACTATCAGCTATGGGATAAATTATACCTGCCTCCAGAAGCTTTAATATTTCAGTTCTTACCACATCCTTCATTTTAGGATTCAGCCTTCTTTGATGATCGACAACGGGTTTAGCGTCTGGCTCCATATGAATTTTATGCTGACATAAAGTGGGACTAATGCCCTTAAGATCATCGAGAGTATATCCAATAGCAGCACGGTGCTTCTTCAGAGTTTTAAGTAATCTCTTTTCTTCATGCTCTGAAAGGTTAGCACTAATAATAACAGGATATATCTTCTTTTCATCAAGATAAGCATACTTAAGCGTATTAGGTAATTGCTTTAATTCAAACACAGGATCACCCTTGGGTGGAGGTGGGTCTCCCAAGGTTTAAACAGGCAAATTATGTTTAAGGATAGGTGCTTGTTTAAAGAATAGCTCATCTATTTCATTTCTTTCATTCATATGCATATCATTCTCATGGTTTAGCAAATATTGTTCTAAAGGATCAGTAGGAGGCACATCAATAAAAGCAAGACCAATAATTTCATCTTTATTGGGTAATTCTTTATCATGAGGTTGTCTACTAAACATTGAGAAATTAAATTCATGAGATATATCACCAAACTTAACTCTAACCTTCTCTTTAACACAATCAATTTCAGCATTAACGGTATTCAAGAAAGGTCTACCAAATATAATGGGACAAAAATTATCTTGTTGTGAACCAAGTACTAAGAAATCAGTAGGGTATTTGATTTTACCACACAAGACTTCAACATCTCTAACAATCCCAAGTGGTGTAATAGTATCTTGATAACCCACAAGTATACGGGATCAATTGTAGCTTTTTCGATAACTAAGAGTGTCGAACCCAACGGGGAGCTAAAGGTAGAATTAATATTCCCTTCAAGTTCTATCGACCACCGATACAACTCTACGCGCACTTAATGTTCACTTTACCTAGAATAAGTATGAAACTATTTTGTAGGTGATAGGATAGGTTTGCAAGAATAAAACTAGAAGTACTTTGCGAGAATAAAACTACGAGTAATTTGCGAGATAATAAAAGTTAGTTGTTTAGTAGAAAGTTTTTGTAACACAAGAGAAAGATTTTGTCCCTAGGCAATCGATAACTAGACCGGTAATCATTATTGCAATTTTATATGAGGGAGAGGCATGAGCTAACATACTTTCCGTACTTGGAACGTATCCACTTATGATTGGAACTCTAGCAAGCATCCGCAACTACCAAAGATCATTAAGGTAAAACCCAACCATAGCATTAAGTATCAAGTCCTCTTTACTCCCATATGCAACAACCCCCTTACTCGGGTGTAAGCTTCTGTCACTCTAGCCGCCCACCAGAAGAGAATTATGAACGTATTGCAACACCCTACAGCGGGAATCCCTCACACTTGCGCGACACGGAGGGCACCATAGGACAGCACCAAAATAAAACATACAACTCAAACCAATCACGATCATCAATCAACCCATAGGACAAAACGAATCTACTCAAACATCATAGGATAGCCATACATCATTGGGAAATAATATATTGCATTAAGCACCATGTTTAAGTAGAGATTACAGCAGGAAAAGAGAGGTTACACTGCTGCATAGAGGGGGAGAGAGTTGGTGTTGACGGCGGCGAAGTTGTTGGTGTAGATCGCCGTCACGATGATTGCCCCGGCGGCGTTCCGGCGCCACCGGGTGAGAGGGGGAGAGAGCCCCCCTCCTCCTTCTTCTTCCTTGGTCTCCCCCCTAGATGGGAGGAGAGTTTCCCCTATGGTCCATGGTCTCCATGGCGGCGGAGGGGCAGGAGCCCCTCCTAGATTGGATCTCTCTCTCTCTCTGTTCTCTTCTGTTTCGCGTTTTTGTTTTCTGGCCTTTCACCGTTTCTTAAATTCCTGGAGATCCGTAACTCCGATTGGGCTGAAATTTTAACACGATTTTTTCCGGATATTAGCTTCCTTGCGCCAGAAGAATAGCCCCAATTGACTTACGAGGTGCCCACGAGGCACCTCCGTGCGTTTGGGGGGGGCGTGCCAATGTGCCTCGTGGAGGCTGTGGGCCTTCGTTTGCGTTCATTCCACCTCCCAAAAATCGCATATATTCCAAAATAATTCTTCATAAAATTTTATTGCATTTGGACTTCGTTTGATATGGATTTCTGTGAAACAAAAAACAAGTAGAAAACAGGAACTGGCACTGGGCACTGGATCAATAGGTTTGTCCCAAAAATAATATAAAATGTTGCCAAAAGTATGTGGAAATTGTAGGATATTGGCATGAAACAATCAAAAATTATAGATACGACGGAGACGTATCAGCAGCCCCACGCTTAATTCCTACTCGTCCTCGAGTAGGTGAATGATAAAAAAGAGCACTGGGCACTGGATCAATAGGTTAGTCCCAAAAATAATATAAAATGTTGCCAAAAGTATGTGGAAATTGTAGGATATTGGCATGAAACAATCAAAAATTATAGATACGACGGAGACGTATCAGCATCCCCAAGCTTAATTCCTACTCGTCCTCGAGTAGGTGAATGATAAAAAAGATAATTTTTGATGTGGAATGCCACCTAGCATAATCTTGATCATATAGTTTAATCATGGCATGAATATTAAGACATGAGTGATTCAAAGCAATAGTCTATAATTTGATATAAAGACATCAATACTCAAGCATACTAACAAACAACCATGTCTTTCAAAATATCAACGCTAAAGAAAGTTATCCCTAGCCCATTATGCTCAGTCATTGATCCATTCATGAAACACACTCAACATTAACCACACCCAATGCACAAGTGTGACAATAGTGCTCTCTAGTTGGTGCTTTATAAGAGAAGATGGAGACTCAATAAAAATAAAAATGCATAAAAGTAAAATAGATAGGCCCTTCACAGAGGGAAGCATAGCTTTGCAGAGGTGCCATAGCTCAAAGCTTAAATTAGAGAGATAAAATTGTTTTTGAGAGGCATGCTTTTCCTGTCAACGAAAACGACCGAGAATTCCCAATATTTTCCATGCTAGACACATCATAGGCGGTTCCCAAACAGAAAATAAAGTTTATTTCCTTTCCACCATTCTTTCGCAATCCATGGCTAGCCGTATCCACGGGTGCCCTCCATGCCAACACTTTCCAAGGAATTTTGTTGTTATTAATTTTTGATTCATTGTGGGACTGGGCATCCCTATTACCAGCCACTCTCTCGTGCAATGACAAGTGAATAAACACTCATCGTGAGAATAACACACCTAGCATGGAAAATATTGGCCACCCCCTGCCGCTTCATGAGCGGTACGGGCACACAAAACGGAAAATTATTTTGAAAAATTAGAGTTGGCACATGCAAATTTACTTGGAACGACATGGAAATACCGCATATAGGTAGGTTTGGTGGACTCATTTGGCACAACTTTAGGTTTTAAGGAGTTGGATGCACAAGCAGCATTCCTGCTTAGTACAAATGAAGGCTAGCAAATAGATTGAGAAGCAACCAACCAGCAAACAAAAATGGTCATAAACATGCATTGAGAATAACTAACACTGAATAATGCACCATAAGTAGGATATAACTTCGTTGCATAACTATTGACTTTACGTGCATGCATAGGGAATCACAAACCTTAACACCAATATTCTTACTAAATCACAATTACTCACTAGCATAACTCACATATTATCATCTCCATATCGCAAAACTATTGCAAGGAATCAAACGTATCATATTCAGTGATCTATAAGGTTTATGTAGGATTTTCTGACTAACCATGTGAATGACCAATTCATGTTTAACTCTCTAAACAGGTATAAGTGAAGCAAGAGAGTTTAATTCTTTCTACAAAAGATCATGCTCTAATAAATATAAGTGAAGCAAAAGAGCATTCTACAAATAACGGTTTTCTATATGAAGAGAAATAGGCATCCAAACTTCAAATGATATAAGTGAAGCACATGAAGCATGCTATAAAGCCATACTCAAAAGATATAAGTGAAGTGCAAAGAGCATTCTATAAATCAACCAAGGACTATCTCATACCAGCATGGTGCATAAAAGAAAATAGAAAAATAAACACAAAAGACGCTCCAAGAATTTACGCATATCATGTGAACAAAACAAAAACCGAAACATACCGATACTTGTTGAATAAAGATGGGATGCCTTCCGGGGCATCCCCAAGCTTAGACGCTTGAGTCTCCTTGAATATTTACTTGGGGTGCCTTGGGCATCCCCAAGCTTGAGCTCTTGCCTCTCCTCATTCTTCTCATATCAATACCTCCTCGATCTTTGAACACTTCATCCACACAAAACTTAACAAAACCTTCGTGAGATCCGTTAGTATAATAAAGCAAATCACTACTTTAAGTACTGTTGTAAACCCATTCATATTTTATTTTTGCATTATACCTACTGTATTCTAACTTCCCCATGGCTTATACCTTCCGATACAATCCATAGTTTCATCAAAACAAGCAAAACAATGCATCAAGAACAGAATCTGTCAAAAACAGAACAGTCTGTAGCAATCTGAACATTGACCATACTTCTGTAACTCTAAAAATTCTGAAAAATTAGGACAAAATAATTTTTTTGCATAGAACTACTAAAAATTTCAGAATTTTTGCACATTCCAGTAAAAAATGTAAATTCATGCACTACAGCAAAAGTTTCTGTTTTTGCACTGCACATACCAAACAAGCAATTTAAACATCCTAACGATAAATCTTGGCACATTATTTTCATAATACAATGTATTTGTACAAGGGGATAATTATTTTTGTTGAAAATTTTCTGTAATCAAGGTTCACAAAGTTTCCATGGGCATGAACATAGTTCAAGACTAGCCCCCACTTCCACATTGCTCATCTGTCTCACTTTCACTTTTCTTTTTGTAAAAGTTTTAGGTTCCCCTCTATATTTTTTTGTTTTTAAACTTTATAAAATCACTCAACAGAAATAAATGACTCTCTAAAACTTTCGGGTTGTCTCCCTGGCAGCGCTTTCTTTAAAGCCATTAAGCTAGGCATATAGTGCTCAAGTAATCGATCCACCTGGATCCCAAGGTATATCAAAGCCAATTTTAATTAACAATGATTTGTATTTTAGTAGTGAGCATAAAGCAACATATATCATGCAATGACGAAGTCTAACTCTCTTCCTATGCATCGGCATGTCATAAAAGAACAATTCATGCACACATAATAAAGGCCAATGCATAGTATAAACAGTTTCTTGCAATTTTATCGTATTGGAAACATAGAGAAGTGGAGATGTAGTTCCTCTCTCATAATAATTGCAAGTAGGAGCAGCAAGCACATGCATATTATATTCATCCAGATCATCATGTGTAGTAGTAAAACGCAACCCATCAATATAATCCTTAATAAGAGCAAACTTCTCCGATATAGTGTAGTTGGGAGAATTCAAAAAGATAATAGGACTATCATGTGTGGGTGCAGTAGCAACAATTTCATTCTTAACATAAGGAACTATAGCAAGTTCATCTCCATAAGCATAATTCATATTGGCATCATGGCCACATTCATAGCAAGCATCAACTTCATCAAAAAGGGATATTTCAAACGAATCAAAGGGATCATAGCAATTATCATAGCATTCATCCTTCGGTAAGCACGAAGGGAAATTAAACAATGTATGAGTTGAAGAGTTACTCTCATTAGAAGGTGGGCACGGGTAGCTAATCCGCTCTTCCTCCTTTTGTTCTTCGCTCTCCTCCTCATCTTTTTCATCTAATGAGCTCACACTTTTAGCATTTTCTTCTTCCATAGATTCCTGCAAAATATTAGTCTCTTCTTGGACAGCGGAGGTGTCCTCAATATATTGTTTAACATAAGCATTAGAAGCATAGTTTTCATGGCAATATTTAAGTATGGAAAAAATTTCAGATTTGTAAAGAGTAGCATCATACATTTCAATCAAAGAAGCAATTTCATAAGCACCCTTAAAAGCAACAAATTCTTCAATTTGTTCAATATCATAGTAACTATAAACACATTTAGCATAAGAATATACGATTCCATTATCACTAAACTCACATTGGTACGGAAGGTGTTTCTTAGGGTCTTCAGAACAACAAGTAAAATCATGTATTTCGCATAAATTCTAAGCATAGCATTGCAAACGATGAATTTGATCCAATAAAAGTTTCCCTTTTTGAGACAAGCGGTGTCGCACAAAATAAGCATGCTCATCTAATGATTTTCCCTCAACTAAGCTAGTTGGGTTTTTAGCACGAGCACAAAGGGATCGAAGATGATCCAAGTAGAAAGCTTCAGCAGTATGATAGATTTTGGGTGGTTCTTCAACCATTGGTTTAGCAGGTACAACTAATTTTTTTGGTATTTTACGTTTCCTACCCATAACTAAAGATAGAAAACAAGAGCACAAAATAAAATCTACTCAGTGATAAAGCAAACAAGCACACACGAGAATATCAACCCCACGCTATTGCTCCCCGGCAACGGCGCCAGAAAAAGGTCTTGATAACCACAAGTATAGGGGATCAATTGTAGCTTTTTCGATAAATAAGAGTGTCGAACCCAATGAGGAGCTAAAGGTAGAATTAATATTCCCTTCATGTTCTATCGACCATCGATACAACTCTACGCGCACTTAACGTTCACTTTACCTAGAATAAGTATGAAACTATTTTGTAGGTGATAGGATAGGTTTGCAAGAATAAAACTAGAAGTACTTTGTGAGAATAAAACTACGAGTAATTTGCGAGATAATAAAAGTTAGTTGTTTAGTAGAAAGATTTTGTAACACAAGAGAAATATTTTTTCCCTAGGCAATCGATAACTAGACCGGTAATTATTATTGCAATTTTATGAGGGAGAGGCATGAGCTAACATACTTTCCGTACTTGGATCGTATGCACTTATGATTGGAACTCTAGCAAGCATCCGCAGCTACCAAAGATCATTAAGGTAAAACCCAACCATAGCATTAAGTATCAAGTCCTCTTTACTCCCATACGCAACAACCCCCTTACTCGGGTGTAAGCTTCTGTCACTCTAGCCGCCCACCATAAGAGAATTATGAACGTATTGCAACACCCTACAGTGGGAATCCCTCACGCTTGCGCGACATGGAGGGCACCATAGGACAACACCAAAATAAAACATACAACTCAAACCAATCACGATCATCAATCAACCCATAGGACAAAACGAATCTACTCAAACATCATAGGATATCCATACATCATTGGGAAATAATATATTGCATTAAGCACCATGTTTAAGTAGAGATTACAGCGGGAAAAGAGAGATTACACCACTGCATAGAGGGGGAGAGAGTTGGTGTTGACGGCGGCGAAGTTGTTGGTGTAGATCGTCGTCACGATGATTGCCCCGGCGGCGTTCCGGCGCCACCGGGTGAGAGGGGGAGAGAGCCCCCCTCCTCCTTCTTCTTCCTTGGTCTCCCCCCTAGATGGGAGGAGAGTTTCCCCTCTGGTCCATGGTCTCCATGGCGGCAGAGGGGCAGGAGCCCCTCCTAGATTGGATCTCTCTCTCTGTTCTCTTTTGTTTCGCGTTTTTGTTTTCTGGCCTTTCACCGTTTCTTAAATTCCTGGAGATCCGTAACTCCGATTGGGCTGAAATTTTAACATGATTTTTTTCCGGATATTAGCTTCCTTGCGCCCGAAGAATAGTCCCAACCGACTTACAAGGTGCCCACGATGCACCTCCGCGCGTTTGGGGGGAGGCGCGCCAATGTGCCTCGTGGAGGTTGTGGTCCTCCGTTTGCGTTGATTCCACCTCCCAAAAATCACATATATTCCAAAATAATTCTTCATAAAATTTTATTGCATTTGGACTTCGTTTGATATGGATTTTCTATGAAACAAAAAACAAGCAGAAAACAGGAACTAGCACCGGGCACTGGATCAATTGGTTAGTCCCAAAAATAATATAAAATGTTGCCAAAAGTATGTGGAAATTGTAGGATATTGGCATGAAACAATAAAAAATTATAGATACGACGGAGACGTATCATATCTTTGTTTGCAAGCTTAATAGTAACATCAATATATTCTATCTCAACAGGTGCAATATCTTGCATTACTTCTTGATATAAAGAAAACGGAATGGCACTCACACTAGCACCCGTATCACATAAGCCATGATAGCAATGATCTCCAATCTTAATAGAAACAACAGGCATGCCAACTACGGGCTTGTTCTTATCTAGCATATCTCGTTCATTTCTAACAGGTTTAGCAATTCTAGCAGCCTCATCACAGAAGTAAATAACATGCCCATCGATATCATTAACCAAAAGATCTTTAACCATTGCAATATTAGGTTCAACCTTAATTTGTTCAGAAGGTCTAGGTGTTCTTATATTACTTTTGTTAACCACACTTGAAGCTTTAGCATGTTCCTTAATCCTAACAGGGAAAGGAGGTTTCTGAATAAAAGCAGTAGGCACAACTGGATGAACATTGTAAACAATTGTTTCTTCTTTAACACTAATAGGTTCTTCATTTAATTCAATAGGTGGATGATATTTAAACCATTTCTCCTTAGGGAGATCAACATGAGCATCAAAAGATTCACAAAAGGTAGCTACTATCTTAGAGTCAAGTCCATATTTAGTACTAAACTTATGAAAAGCTTCAGTTTCCATAAAAGATTTAACACAATCAAACTCAAGATTTATACCTAACTCTTTACCTTTGTCGATTTCCCAATCTTCAGAGTTATGTTTAATTCTTTCTAGAAGATCCCATCTGAATTCAATAGTTCTCTTCATAAAGGAACCAGCAGAAGAAGTATCAAGCATGGATTGATCATTATGAGAAAGCCGAGCATAAAAGTTTTGAATAATTATTTCTCTTGAGAGCTCATGATTGGGGCATGTGTGCAACATATACTTAAGCCTCCCCCAAGCTTGAGCGATACTTTCTCCTTCACGAGGCCAAAAATTATATATATAATTCCGATCACGATGAACCAAATGCATAGGATAAAATTTCTGGTGAAATTCCAGCTTCAACCGGTTCCAATCCCATGTTTCAGTATCATCACATAGCCTATACCATGTCAATGCCTTTCCCTCCAAAGATAAAGGGAATACTTTCTTCTTATCCATCTTTGGATAGACCTGCAAGCTTAAACAATCCACAAATTTCATCCACATATATCAAGTGTATATCAGGATGCACCGTTCCATCTCCTGCATAAGGATTAGCTAGTAGTTTCTCTACCATACCCGAAGGAATTTCATAATAAATATTTTCAGTAGGTTCAGTAGGTTGAGGAGCAACTCTCAATGCTTCCGGTCGAGGTGAAGATACCCCGAACAAACCCATCAAAGGATTACTTTCCATAGTGACAAGTGACAGTAAATTTCAACACGTAATATAAATGTTTGCTTACCAAATTCCACTCAGCAAAGGCGCTTCAGTCCCCGGCAACGGCGCCAGAAAAGAGTCTTGATGACCCACAAGTATAGGGGATCAATCGTAGTCCTTTCAATAAGTAAGAGTGCCAAACCCAACGAGGAGCAGAAGGAAATGACAAGCGGTTTTCAGCAAGGTATTCTCTGCAAGTACTGAAAGTAGCGGTAACAGATAGTTTCGGTAGCAAGATAATCTGTAACAAGTAACAAGTAACAAGTATGATAAAGCGCAGAAAGGTGGTCCAATCCTTTTTGTAGCAAAGGACAAGCTGGAACGAACTCGTATAATAAGCAAAGCGTTCTCGAGGACACATGGGAATTTCATCTAGTCACTTTCATCATGTTTGTTTGATTCGCGTTCGCTACTTTGATAATTTGATATGTGGGTGGACCGGTGCTTGGGTGTTGTTCTTACTTGAACAAGCCTCCCACTTATGATTACCCCCTCTCGCAAGCATCCGCAAGTACGAAAGAAGAATTAAGATAAATCTAACCATAGCATGAAACATATGGATCCAAATCAGCCCCTTACGAAATAGCGCATAAACTAGGGTTTAAGCTTCTGTCACTCTAGCAACCCATCATCTAATTACTACTCCACAATGCCTTCCCTTAGGCCCAAAGATGGTGAAGTGTCATGTAGTCGACGTTCACACGACACCACTAAAGGAAGCAACAACATACATATCATCAAAATATCGAACGAATACCAAATTCACATGATTACTTATGACAAGACTTCTCCCATGTCCTCAAGAACAAAAGTAACTACTCACAAATCATATTCATGTTCAAGATCAGAGGGGTATTGAATTGCATTAAGGATCTGAACATATAATCTTCCACCAAATAAACCAACTAGCATCAACTACAAGATGTAATCAACACTACTAGGAACCCACAGGTACCAATCTGAGGTTTTGAGACAAAGATTGAATACAAGAGATGAACTAGGGTTTGAGATGAGATGGTGCTGGTGAAGATGTTGATGAAGATTGGTCCTCCCATGATGAGAGGATCGTTGGTGATGTCGATGGCTTCGATTTCCCCCTCCCGGAGGGAAGTATCCCCGGCGGAATCGCTCCGCCGAGGAGCAAAATAGCTCCTGCCCAGGTTTTGCCTTGAGACGGCGGCGCTTCATCCCGAAAGTCTTCTTCTGATTTTTTTTCTAGGGCAAATGGCTTCATATAGCAGAAGGAGGGGGACGGAGGCCTGCCAGGGGCCCCACAAGCTCGGGGGGCGCGCCCAGGGGGTAGGGCGCGCCTCCCAGGCTTGTGGCTTCCTGGTGGGCCCCCTCCTGGTAATTCTTTCGCCAGTATTTTTTTATATATTCCAAAATAATTCTCCATAATATTTCAGGTCATTTGGAGTTGTGCAGAATAGCTATCTCTGTTTCACCCCTTTTCGGTCCAGAATTCCAGCTGCCGGCAATCTCCCTCTTCATGTGAATCTTGCAAAATAAGAGAGAAAAGGCATAAGAATTGTACCATGAAGTGAAATAATGATTAAAAAATATTAATTAACAGTAGGAAATCATGATGCAAATTGGACGTATCACCCTCAAGAACGACAACAAGAACTTGAAGAAAAACGATGGCTCAAGCTCCCCACAATCCATTGGATTGGATGACGAAGATGAGGAAGGTGGAGGGGGAGGGACAATCAACCGTGCCAAAGATGAACCACGAAGTGATGGGAAACAAGTGGGAGAAGGGCAGGGATGCGCGCGATGCTACGGCGAGCAAAATGTCCGCCACATGGATGGGCATTTTTTACACCGAGGAGAGGTACAAGATCTTCTTCAATTTGCAAAAGGAGAAGATGGATTGGGACCGGGAGGGGGTGAACAACAAGTTGCAGCTTGAGAGGAAGAACATGGATTTGGAGAAGCATGAGGCGTATGTCAAATGGGAGCCAGGGCCGGTCCAGAGATTTTGGGGGCCCAGGGCGAACCTAGAAGCCGGGGGGGCTTAATATAAACCTCTTGGGACATTTACAGACACCACACTATTTTTCCTTCAATATGTAGCTATCTAAAAGATGCACATGCTTCTTATAATTAGAAAACAAATCACATAGGGTAACAATGCTTACCTCCGCCAACATCAACACATCCATTGCCTCCTTACGCATGCTCTTTTCTATAAGATTTTTTGCTTTTTGATGAAGGATTAGAACCATGTTCCAAGCCCTATAGATAATGAGGATAGTGAGGTAAATTTCATTAATTATGAAAAAAATTGTTGAACAGAGAAATTAATATATTACTTGATATCATCTGCAGACCCGAAACATTGTTTTGTGGCCACTTTGATCCTTAAGATCTTAGTTGAAATCTTTTACAGGGAAGAAAACGTCTAAATACCCTAGACAGTGACCAAATTTTTTAGGAAAAATATAAATCTCAATATCAAAATCCATACAGCACTACAAAGATACAGTAAAAAGAAGCGAAGAACTAGATGGATGAATACGTACTTGACTGGACAAACTCGCGATCACGGTTTCGCGGATTATGCAGACGCTAAAACGATTTGCCAATGAGGCAATGACCTATGGATGGCTGATAACCGCGTGATAACCCACAAGTATAGGGGATCGCAACAGTTTTCGAGGGTAGAGTATTCAACCCAAATTTATTGATTCGACACAAGGGGAGCCAAAGAATATTTGCAAGTATTAGCAGTTGAGTTGTCAATTCAACCACACCTGGAGACTAAATATCTGCAGCAGAGTGATCAGTAGCACAGTAGTATGATAGTTTGATAGCAGTAGCAATAATAGTAACAGTAGCAGTAACAGTAGCAGCAATAGTAGTAGCAATTGTGACAGTAGTAGCAACAGTAGTAACTTAGCAAGAACAATATGTGAAAAGCTCGTAGGTATTGGATTAGTGATTTTGTTGGATAACATTCATCATGTAACAGTCATAACCTAGGGCGACACAGAACTAGCTCCAATTCATCAATGTAATGTAGGCATGTATTCCGTATATAGTCATACGTGCTTGCGATAAGAACTTGCATGGCATCTTTTGTCCTACCCTCCCGTGGCAGCGGGGTCCATAAGGAAACTAAGGGATATTAAGGCCTCCTTTTAATAGAGAACCGGAACAAAGCATCAGCACTTACTGAATACATGAACTCCTCAAACTACGGTAATCACCGGAAAGAATCTCAATTATTGTCACCTTGGGGTATGCGGATCATAACACGTAGCAGGTGCGTATAACTTTCAAGATCGGATTAAGAACACAAATATATTCATGAAAACATAAAGGGTTTAGATCTGAAATCATGGCACTCGGGCCCTAGTGACAAGCATTAAGCATAGCAAAGTCATAGCAACATCAATCTCAGAACATAGTGGATACTAGGGATCAAGCCCTAACAAAACTAACTCGATTACATGATAAATCTCATCCAACTCTTCACCGTCCAGCAAGCCTACGAAGGAATTACTCACTCCCGGTGGTGAGCATCATGAAATTGGTGATGAAGGATGGTTGATGATGACGATGCCGGAAGATCCTCCTCCCGGAGCCCCGAACGGACTCCAGATCTGGCCTCCCGATGAAGAACAGGAGGTGGCGGCGGATCCGTATCGTGAAACGCAATAAAATTTCCTCTCTTATTTTTTTTCTTTGGAATTGTGAATTTATAGGCCTGAGATTAGGGTCAGCGGAGCCTCGTGGGCCCCATAAGCCACCAGGGCACGCCAGGGGGGGGGGGGGTGGCGCGCCCTGGTACCTCGTGGGCAGCAGGTGGCCCCCCTCCAGTAGGTCTTGGCTCCAATATTTTTTATATATTCCATAAAAATCTCCAAAAAGTTTCATCCAATTCCAAGAACTTTTATTTCTGCACAAAAAACAACACCATGGTAGTTCTGCTGAAAACAGCGTCAGTCCGGGTTAGTTTCATTCAAATCATGCAAATTAGAGTCCAAAACAAGAGCAAAAGTGTTTGGAAAAGTAGATACGACAGAGACGTATCAAATCCCCCAAGCTTAACTCATTGCTTGTCCTCAAGCAATTCAGTTGACAAACTGAAAGTGATAAAGAAAAACTTTTACAAACTCTTTTGTTCTCGTATCCATATATATGCTTAAATAGTACCCAAGTTTTCAGCAAAGATCATGAACTAACCATGCAAATGATAACTCTTAGAAATTATATTCACTCATATCAATGGCATAATCAACTAGCGAGCAATAATAAGATATCTCAAATGCCAACACTTTGTCAAAACAATCATGATATAATATGACAACATGGTATCTCGCTAGCCCTATCTGAGACCGCAAAACATAAATGCAGAGCACCTCCAAAGTTCAAGCAGCGACTAAACATTGTAATTCATGGTAGAAGACATCCAGTCATGATGCACACAACATTAACTATACACAATGCATGAGAATGACAATTCTGCTCTCAGGATTGGTGCTTGTTTGAGAAGGTGATGACTCAACAATAAAAGTAAATTAACATAAAAGTAAATAGATAGGCCCTTCGCAGAGGGAAGCATGGATTTGTAGAGGTGCCAGAGCTCGAAGCTTAAATCAGAGATAAATGAAATTTTGGGAGGTATGCCTTTCCTGTCAACGTCACGACCGAGAGTTTTCAATATCTTCCATGCTAAACACATTAGCGGCGGTTCCCAAGCGGTAAAGTAAAGTTTACTCCCCCTCCACCAACAAACACAAGCCATGGCTAGCCGAATCCTCGGGTGCCCTCCATACCAACAACTTTCCGGGGGAGTTTGTTTTATTATTTGCAGTTTTAATAATGGGACTGGCACCCCGATTTCCAGCCCCTCTCGTGTAAGGACAAGTGAATAAACACTCATCATGAGAATAACCCGCTTAGCATGGAAGATACTGACCGCCCCCTGTCGCTCCATGAGCGGTACGGGCACACAAAACCGATGTTCATTTGAATATTTAGAGGTGGCACATGCAAATTTACTTAGAACGGCAGAGTAATACCGCATATAGGTAGATATAGTGGACTCATCTGGAATAACTTTGGTTTAAAGGTTTTGATGCACAAACAGTATTCCCGCTTAGTACAGGCGAAGGCTAGCAAATAGGTTGAGAAGCGACCAGCTAGAGAGTGAAAACGGTCATAATCATGCTTATGAATAATCAACATTGAATACTAGCATGAGTAGGATATAAGCACCATAAACATAAATATCGTGGAGGCTATGTTGGTTTTGAATCAACTACATGTGTGAACATGTACCAAGTCAAGCCACTCGAAACATTCAGAGGAGGATACCATATCATCATACTACATCATGAACATTTTAATGCATGTTGACACCCAAGATAAATCATTATCCACTACTAGCTACTTAAGCATGGCATGGGCAACTATAATCTCTAATTGTCATCATAGACATGTTTAATCATAATATGCTGAATCATGGATTCTGAGTTAAACATATTTACAAAAACAAAGAACAGTTGAGTTCATACCCGCTTTTCCTTGCCATAGTCACTTCATCAAATCATCGTCATTATTGCCTTTCACTTGCACGACCGAATGATATGAAAATAAAAATAGTGCAAGTGTGCCATGGACTAAGCTGGAATCTGCAAGCATTTTATTCAAAGGAGAAGACAAGGTAATATGGGCTCTTTGTTAGATCAACAATAATGCATACGAGAGCCACTCAACATTTTCATCGTGGTCTTCTCCTTACAATGACTCAACAAAAGAAAATAATTTCAGAGAAACACACCGAAATATTTTTGGAGTTTTTAGTTTTTCTGAAGAAAACCAAATAAAGAAGAAAAACAAAAAATGAGAAAAACTATTTACACGGGAAAGCTCCCAACAAGCAAAAGAAGAAACGGGAAATCTTTTTGGGTTTTCTTTTAATTCTACAACTAATTAAGCTAGAAAGAAAAACCAAAAAGAAACGAGAAATGTTTTTGGATTTTCTCAAAGTTTTTCAATCACACAAGAAGAAAGCGAGTAAATAAAACTAACATGGATTATACAATGAAAAAGTATGAACACCGACAACTGGAATGAAATGTGTGGACAAGGATGAAATGTCGGTGAGAAATATGTACTCCCCCAAGCTTAGGCTTTTGGCCTAGCTTGGTCATCGCCATCCCTGGTCTGGGTAATAATCAAAGTGGTAGCTCGTAGAGGCGTTCTGAGCCGCCTCCTCAGCCAGACGGGCAGCCTCGACCGCCGCCTTGTACTCGTGCACCTCGCTCTCCAATAGATAATATCTCTATTTGTTCTGAAAAACAAAGAGGGCAGGAGCAGGCAAAGCAACATACACAGATCGATATTTATTAAAAACTAAGTTATATTCATATCCGTGTGCGTCGCGTTTCAAAAACTTGTGTTCTCGCATTGCTTCAAAATTTAAATATTTATCAGGTAAGAGGGGATCATTGGAATTGGGCGAGACCCCTAACTTTGCAGCTACGTGGGAGGCATAGATTCCTCCATACAAATCACCATTACCCGCGTTACGCTGCAGCCTACGTGCGACAATAGCCCCAAGATTATAATACTTGCTGCTAGTCAAAGTTGTATGAATAAGACTCAGATCATGGGCGCAAAGCGCACTATAGTCTTGCTTACCAACAATGCATTTACCATTAAAAATTGTAAAATACCGAATAGCAGGAAAGTGGATGCTAACTATTTTGGCCTGCGTAACTCCCCTATCGTCACCGTTGCAAAGGCTATTAAGAAATGACTCATAATCAGATTTTTGTGGTTCATCTAATGAACCCCAATATGGAATTTTGCATGCATCACAGAATTCTTTTATAGACATACTATAGGATTTGTCATAGAGGTGAAATAAAACTCTAGAAGTGCGCGGATGATATTCAAAGTTTTGAGTGAATGAATGAGTGAGGTAGTAATGCTGTGGTGGCTTATCTGCGATGAAGGCGGAGAGCTCGGTGTTGTGAATATATTGGTCAAATTCCTCCTTGATGCCTGCACCCAACATGAACTCGTTGCACGGCCATCTACATGACTTTGCTTCAGCACCTCGCACCGAACTTGCCCTTGGTTCAACGTAAGATTGACGTGCGGGGTCTTCGCTGGATGATGCCTCGGTGGACCTCCTCCTCGAAGAACTCCTCCGGAAGATATTCATTTTCCTAAGAACAAATTTCTGAAAATTTTGGGCCACAAAATGATATCAATAAAACTTCACAAGATTGATAGCAACTACTCATATGGATGTCTAGAGGCTATATCAAGCATTCAAACTACTTGGAACTCAAAGAATTCAACATGCAAGCTCATTTTCAGTAGCACCAAGAGTAGCTAATTATGCAAAATATAACCCACTAAAATAAAAACTAATTGCAGTAATGGAGGAGTCACATACCAAGGAGCAATCTCCCAAAACAGTTTCGGAAATGGAGCTCCGAGCAAAGAGATCAAAAATTTCAGGTTTGGGAGCAAGAACACGGGAGAGAGAGCTACCAGGAATTTTTGCTAGAGGTAAGAGACGAAGTGGGCTGAGGGAATAAGTGAGGGGGTCCCAGTGGGGCCCACAAGCCACCAGGGCGCGCCAGGGGGGGTGGCGCGCCCTGGTGCCTCGTGGGCACCTGGGGCATCCCCCTGGTATGTTTTTAGTGCCAAAAATTCTTAAATATTCTATAAAAATTTATATCAAAATTTTATTGCATTCTGAGCACTTTTATTTTTGGGCATTTTTTTATTGCACGGATAATTCAGAAAACAGGGTAATCATGGCATTTCATTGCATTTAACTAAAAATAACAGAAAACAAAAAGTGGGTACAGAAGGTTGTGCTTACTAAATTCATCGACCACATGCCTCTCAAAAAGAATCCATGAATAAGGTTGATCAAGTCTTATTAACAAACCATTTCCGAGTGACATGAAACCGAAGAATTTTCGTATAACACGAGGTTACCTCAACGGGGATATGCATCACCCCAATAATAAGAGTTTCATATTTCTTTTTAACAGTAGGAAGAGGGAGTTGAAAACTTCCAATAGTAATTGTCGGAGTCTTTCCAATAACACGAATACCATTTACTTGAAATTGTTTCTTCGGAAAGTGCACCGTATGTTCATTACCATTGATATGAAAAGTGACCTTGCTTTTGTTGCAATCAATAACAGCCCCTGCAATATTAAAAAAGGGTCTACCAAGGATAATCGACATGTTGTCGTCCTCGGGCATATCAAGTATAACAAAGTCTGTTAGAATAGTAACATTTGCAACTACAATGGGCACATCCTCATAAATACCGATAGGTATGGCAGTTGATTTGTCAGCCATTTGCAATGATATTTCAGTGGGAGTGAGTTTATTCAAATCAAATCTTTTATATAAAGTGTCGGGGAAATTACCCGCGGTCAAGACCCGGCCTGCTACAGGACCTGGCCTCAAGGATGACCCGACCTGCTACAGAACCTGGCCTCAAGGATGACCCGGCCTGCTACAGGGCCTGGCCTCAAGGATGACCCGGCCTGCTACAGGACCTGGCCTCAAGGATGACCCGGCCTGCTATAGGGCCTGGCCTCAAGGATGACCCGGCCTGCTACAAGACCTGGCCTCAAGGATGACCCGGCCTGCTACAGGGCCCGGCCTCAAGCATGACCCGGCCTACTATAGGGCCTGGTCTCAGTCTCAAGCATGACCCGGCCTGCTACAGGACCCAGTCTGCTACATGACCTGGACTTAGACGAAATTCCACCAAGGAGTCCAAATGCAAGACGGAGACCCCAAACTTGGAAGACACGAAGGACTTAGAGGATTCAGAGTAGGATTCCGACTACGGGTATAACCCGGAATCTCTTGTAAGCCCAAGGACTCAGCTATTATATAAAGTGAATCCCTGGGTCAACAGAAGAGAGAGGTTTTTAGACAGACGAGTCTCGAGACAGATGTTTTGATAGGTCTCGAGACAGATGTTTTGATAGCTCTCTAGACAGAGGTAGCGAAATAGCGCCCTTGTAATCGATACCACCATAATCAATAGCAATCAAGCAGGATGTAGGCTTTTACCTCCACCGTGAGGGGCCGAACCTGGGTAAACTCGCGTCTTCTCATTTCCGATCAACCCCATCCAAGCTTCCACCTAGCAGCGATGGCCTCACCACTAAGTCCTTTCACAAGGACATCTGCCGTGACAAAACCACGACATAAAGAGAAAGGCATAACACTAACACCGGCTCCAAAATCACACAAAGCAGTTTTGACATAATTTCGTTTAATGGAGCATGGTATAGTTGGTATTCCCGGATCTCCTAGTTTCTTAGGTACTCCATCCTTAAAAGAATAATTTGCAAGCATGGTGGAAATCTCAGCTTCAGGTATCTTTCTTTTATTTGTGACAATGTCTTTCATATATTTAGCATAAGGGGCCATCTTTAAAATATCGGTCAAACGAGTACGCAAAAAGACTGGCCTAAGCATTTCAGCAAAGCATTCAAATTCTTCCTCATCCTTTTTCTTAGATGGTTTAGGAGGAAAGGGCATGGGTTTTTGAACCCATGGTTCTCTTTCTTTACCATGTTTTCTAGCAACGAAGTCTCTTTTATCATAACGTTTATTTTTAGGAGGTGGGTTATCAAGATCAATAGCAGGTTCTATTTCAACGTCATTATCAGGCTCTTTATCATTATCTGGTTGGGTATCCACATGAGCATCATCATTATTATTATCATCAGGTGAATGTTCATTACCAGATTGTGTTTCAGTATCAGAAATAGAAACATCATTACTATCCTCCAAGGGTTTTTCTACCTCGGGTTCACTAGAAGTATGTGTTAGAAGGGATAGAGAAGGATGATTGGCGTAATGCGATGGATGTATTATTGAGCCTCGAGGGCGAGTATATATTGAGTACAAGACTTGGAGAACAAGATGCCTCTTAGAGATAAGATGGAAATAATTCCTATATAATCCCGGACAATCTCTACATACCAAATATATCTCTAACATCCCCCCGCAGTCGTAGCGGTAGCGTTGCGAACAACAGGAGCGTCGCGGACGGTCAGACTAGAGAGAATAGCAGCCGACGGGCTGACATCCCCCCGCAGTCGCAGCGGGAGCATCGTGGACGGTGTCGCGTCGTGGACGCGTGGACTGTAGAGGAAGCCGTCGAGTTGCTCAAGCGAGGTGATAGCCCTTTGTGCCGATGTCGATGTAGCCGAGAGCGTAGGGTGGTGTAGCCGTGGTCGAGGTAGCCGTGCAAGGGACGCCGTGGTCGATGTCGAGTCGGGGTGGCCGGTGTCGAGGTAGTCGCCGTGGACCGGGAAGAAGAGCGGCGGCGGCGGCCTGAGGAGGCGGCGGCGGCGGCTAGGTCAGAAGCGCGGCGACGGTGCTCGAAGTAGGCGAGGAAGAACCCGACAGCGTGACGAAGACCGGCGCGGACGGTGGCGTTCCCACGCCTAGGGAGGCGGCGCGACGCATACCACGTAGAAGTCGACGTGCGGGGACGGCGGAGTGGACCGCGCGTCGCGACGCTACGGCCCGAAGGGGCGACACAGCGGCAACGCGCGGGTCGGGGCGACGGCGGGGAAGACCTCATTGCAGTTGCAGGGACCGCGTGCCACGCTCGCTACGGCCCGACGGGGCTACGCAGCGGCAGCGCGAGGGTCGGTGCAGCCTCGGGGACGGCCTGGAGCGGACGGCCTCGGGGCGGCGGTTGACCGCGGGCCGCGGCACTACGGCCCGAAGGGGCGACGCAGCGGCAGCGCGCGGGTTGGTGCAACCACGGGAACGGCCTCAGGGCGGCGGCGGGGACCACGTGCCGTGGCGCTATGGCTTGAAGGGGCGACGCAGCGGCGGCGCGGATCGGTGCAGCCACGGGGAGAACCACGGGGCGGCGGCGCTGCGGCCCGACGGGGTGACGCAGCGGCAGCCCGTTGCTCGATCGGTGGAGGGGCGCGCTGAACTCGGGAACAGGGCGGTGACGCCCGGTGCAGAGCGACGGGCGGGCAGATGCGCGGATGGTGGCCGTGACAGGCCGCCGCATCGCGCGAGGCCGCCCAGTCGGACAAGAGGCCGGGTGGTCGCGCCGGTGTTGGAGTAGAGGCGCGAGTCGATGGCGGCGGCGGGCGACGCAAACCGATCTTAGATCGGAAAACCAAAAAAGAAAAACGCCGATCAAGACGAACGGCGAGAGAGAAAAAACCCGGAGCAAGGGCTCGGGAAAAAGACTCTCTAGGGCAGCCGGTCAACACGACCGGCGGACGAACCCTAGGTACGGGCGGCGCGGCCCCCGGCGGCGATCATGGAGACCGACCCCCCCGGGGGCGGCGCGGAGCGGAAGGGCTGTGATACCATGTTAGAAGGGATAGAGAAGGATGATTGGCGTAATGCGATGGTTGTATTATTGAGCCTCGAGGGCGAGTGTATATTGAGTACATGACTTGGAGGACAAGACGCCTCTTAGAGATAAGATGGAAACAATTCCTATCTAATCCCGGACAATCTCTACATACCAAATATATCTCTAACAGTATGCAAAGTCCTATCATTCTTCTTTTTCTTTTTCTTTTTAGATGAACTAGGTGCATCAACATTAATTCTTTGAGAGTCTTGTTCAATTCTTTTAGGGTGACCTTCAGGATAAAGTGGCTCCTGAGTCATTCTACCTCCTCTAGTCATTACTCTAACAGCATGATCATTCATATTGTTATTTATTTCATTGAGCAATTCACTCTGAGATTTAGCAACTTGTTCTAATTGGGTTTGAACCATAGATGCATGTTTACTTACACCTTTAACATCATTAGCAATTCTAAATAACAAGTCACTCAAGCGATCAATCATGTAGGCATTTCGTTTCAATTGTTTCATAACATTTGCATTGAAGTGATCTTGCTTAATAATATAATTGTCAAATTCATACAAGCATTGACTAGGAGGTTTTTTATAAGGAATATCACTTTCATCAAACTTTATAAGAGAATTTACCTCTACTACCTGTGGCGGTGTGTCAAGACCATGTATTTCTTCAATAGGTGGTAGATTCTTAACATCTTCAGCTTTAATACCTTTTTCCTTCATATATTTCTTTGCTTCTTGCATATCTTCAGGACTGAGAAATAAAATACCCCTCTTCTTCGGAGTGGGTTTAGGCGGTGGTTCAGGAAGTGTCCAATCATTATCATTCTTCAATATATTATTCAATAATTCCTCAGCTTGTTCAATAGTCCGTTCCCTGAAAACACAACTCGCACAACTGTCTAGGTAGTCCCTAGAAGCATCGGTTAGTCCATTATAAAAGATATCAAGTATTTCATTTTTCTTAAGAGGATGGTTAGGCAAAGCATTAAGTAATTGGAGAAGCCTCCCCCAAGCTTGAGGGAGATTCTCTTCTTCAATTTGCACAAAGTTAAATATTTCCTGTAAGGCAGCTTGTTTCTTATGGGCAGGAAAATATTTTTCAGAGAAGTGATAAATCATATCCTGGGGACTACGCACACAACCAGGAGCAAGAGTATTCCTCATGAGCAAATAGGGTGGCTATATCATTTAATTTAGTAAGATGTGCCACAACGGTTTCAGTTTCATAGCCATGGAAAGGATCAGATTCAACCAAAGTAATTAACTCAGGATCGACAAAGAATTCATAATCCTTTGTGGGATCGAGGAGATAGGTCTAGAGGGGGGGTGAATAGACTCCTAACTAGCCAAAGGTGCAGTTTTTAATTTCTCTTGGAATTTAGGCAGATTTTGGCACAAGTTAAGATTACTCCAATACTTTCTACACATGCATATCTAGAGATTAAGCAGCGGAAATAGTAAAGCATGCAATGGTGCGGAAAGTAAAGGGGTAGAGTATGGAAGATCAAACGCAATGAAGACACGGTGGTTTTTGGCGTGGTTCCGATAGGTGGTGCTATCGTACGTCCACGTTGATGGAGACTTCAACCCACGAAGGGTAACGGCTGCGCGAGTCCACGGAGGGCTCCACCCACGAAGGGTCCACGAAGAAGCAACCTTGTCTATTCCACCATGGCTTACGTCCACGAAGGACTAGCCTCACTCGGGGTAGATCTTCACGAAGTAGGCGATCTCCTTGCCCTTACAAACTCCTTGGTTCAACTCCACATCTGGTTGGAGGCTCCCAAGTGACACCTAACCAATCTAGGAGACACCACTCTCCAAAAGGTAATAGACGGTGTGTTGTTGATGAACTCCTTGCTCTTGTGCTTCAAATGATAGTCTTCCCAGCACTCAAACAACTCCTCACAGATTTGGCTATGGTGGAAGAAGGATTTGAGTGGAAAGCAACTTGGGAAAGGCTAGAGATCAAGGTTCAAATGGTAGGAATGGAATAGCTTGATCTCAACACATGAGTAGGTGGTTCTCTCTCAAAAAATGTATGGTGGAAGTGTAGGCACGTTCTGATGGCTCTCCTTACTGAGAAGGAAGTGGTGGAGGGGTATATATAGCCTCCACACAAAATCCAACCGTTACACACTTTTGACCCAACTCGGTGGCACCGAAACGATAATCTCGGTAGCACCGAACCGTGTAAAAGATATGAACTTTAGGAATCTCGGTGGGAGCGATACGGACAACTCGGATGGACCGAAGTGCAATGGCTAGGGCAAACCTCATCTCGGTGGCACCGATTGCATCAACTCGGTAGGACCGAAGTGAAGCAATAAGGCAACAGAGAGTTGGCAAGCCATCTCGGTGAGACCGAAGTAAGTGCAAACGATTACAGAGAGTTGGCAAGGCCATCTCGGTGGGACCGAGATCCATTTCGGTGGATCCGATTTGTTAGGGTTTTGGCAGTGGCTAAGTCTTGGATGAACTCGGTGGGGCCGGATAGGAAAAATCGGTGGGGCCGAGTTGGAATGTAGGTTTAGGACATATTTGGGTAGAGAGAGTGGTTGAGGGTTTAGGAGTACTGTCACTAAGCACTTGAGCAAAAAGACCATTAAGCAACACCTCATCCCCTTTTAATAGTATTGGCTTTCCTATGGACTCAATGTGATCTTGGATCACTAAACCAAAAATGTAGAGTCTTGATCTTTTGCCAATCCTTGTCCTTAGCATTTTGAAGGGGTTCCACGTCCTCTTATCCCTGCCACGCCATTGTTGAACTTGTCTGAAATTCACTAGATAAAAGCATTAGTCCAACAACATGTATGTTGGCATAAATTACCAAAACCACCAAGGGAGCAAATGTGCTTTCATCCTTATCAGTAACAAATATGGGAGAGATAGCAAACTTAGGATCATATTTCATTTTCTCCCTCATAGATTTTTCTTTCATTTCAGCAAGCAATTTTATAACTTCATTTCTATCATTACAAGCAAGAATGGCTCTAGCCGTCTCCCTATCAAAGCAATGTTCATCAGGTGTTTCAACTCTAGCAGAAGAGCTAGGCATAATAGGTGAATCATAATTCTCAAGAGTTTTAACATTTTCAATTTCTTTAGCTTTAGCAAGTTGTTCACTAAGAAATTCACCAAGTGGCACAGCATTATCAAGCATAGTACTAGCATCATCATAAGTATCATTCATAGCAGAAGTGGTATCATCAATAACTTGCGGCATATCAGAATTAATAGCAAGTGGTGGTGTTGCAAGTCTACTCAAAACAGAAGGTGAATCGAGTGCAGAGCTAGATGGCAGTTCCTTACCTCCCCTCGTCTTAGAGGGAACGATCTTGGTCTTAGCGTCTTTCAGATTCTTCATAGTGATCAACAGATATAAATCCCAAGTGACTCAGCAAATAGAGCTATGCTCCCCGGCAACGGCGCCAGAAAAAGGTCTTGATAACCCACAAGTATAGGGGATCGCAACAGTTTTCGAGGGTAGAGTATTCAACCCAAATTTATCGATTCGACACAAGGGGAGCCAACGAATATTTGCAAGTATTAGCAGTTGAGTTGTCAATTCAACCACACCTGGAGACTAAATATCTGCAGCAGAGTGATCAGTAGCACAGTAGTATGATAGTTTGATAGCAGTAGCAATAATAGTAACAGTAGCAGTAACGGTAGCAGCAATAGTAGTAGCAATTGTGACAGTAGTAGCAACAGTAGTAACTTAGCAAGAACAATATGTGAAAAGCTCGTAGGCATTGGATCGGTGATTTTGTTGGATAACATTCATCATGTAACAGTCATAACCTAGGGCGACACAGAACTAGCTCCAATTCATCAATGTAATGTAGGCATGTATTCCGTATATAGTCATACGTGCTTGCGATAAGAACTTGCATGACATCTTTTATCCTACCCTCCCGTGGCAGCGGGGTCCATAAGGAAACTAAGGGATGTTAAGGCCTCCTTTTAATAGAGAACCGGAATAAAGCATTAGCACTTAGTGAATACATGAACTCCTCAAACTATGGTAATCACCGGAAAGAATCCCAATTATTGTCACCTTGGGGTATGCGGATCATAACACGTAGCAGGTGCGTATAACTTGCAAGATCGGATCAAGAACACAAATATATTCACGAAAACATAAAGGGTTCAGATCTAAAATCTTGGCACTCGGGCCCTAGTGACAAGCATTAAGCATAGCAAAGTCATAGCAACATCAATTTCAGAACATAGTGGATACTAGGGATCAAGCCCTAACAAAACTAACTCGATTACATGATAAATCTCATCCAACTCATCATCGTCCAGCAAGCCTACGAAGGAATTACTCACTTCCGGTGGTGAGCATCATGAAATTGGTGATGAAGGATGGTTGATGATGACGATGCCGGAAGATCCCCCTCTCCGGAGCCCCGAATGGACTCCAGATCTGGCCTCCCGATGAAGAACAGGAGGTGGTGGCGGCTCCGTATCGTGAAACGCAATAAAACTTTCTCTCTTATTTTTTTTCTCTGGAATTGTGAATTTATAGGCCTGAGATTAAGGTCAGCGGAGCCTCGTGGGCCCCACAAGCCACCAGGGCGCGCCAGGGGGGGTGGCGCGCCCTGGTGCCTCGTGGGCAGCAGGTTGCCCCCCTCCAGTAGGTCTTGGCTCCAATATTTTTTATATATTCCATAAAAAATCTCCAAAAAGTTTCGTCCAATTCCAAGAACTTTTATTTCTGCACAAAAAACAACACCATGGTAGTTCTGCTGAAAACAGCGTCAGTCCGGGTTAGTTTCATTCAAATCATGCAAATTAGAGTCCAAAACAAGAGCAAAAGTGTTTGGAAAAGTAGATACGACGGAAACGTATCACCGCACCTCGCGGTCTCGCGGATGCCAGATGGCTGATGGGTGGGTCACCGGCACAAGCGCACGGCGGGGGCGCAACACTAGGTTGCCGCGCGCAGCGGCGACAACGAGTCAACGAACAAGAATCCCGCTGATTCCCGAGCGGCCGAGCGATTGACGAAGAGTAGAGGACGAAACGAACCTACAAACGATCAGATATTCAGAGTGATTAACGTGTGCGGCCGTGCCTGGCGAGTGCCGGCACACCTATCGCTTGCAACAATTGGGCCTATCCCATCTCGGGCCCCTCGTGCCTGGCTTCCTCCTTTATTTTTTTCCCTACCTAATATTTTTGCTGAGCTATACTAACATACATACCAGATCATCGCCCCCCCCCCCCACTCGGCCTGGGCCCTGGGCCGTCACGCCTCCGGCCATACACCAGGGCCGGCCCTGATGGGAGCCCGAGAGAGAGATAGAGAGGTTGCAGCTGGCTCGGGACACGGAGGATTCGAGGATCATGTTGGCCAACACTATCATCTTGGATCCGGAAGGCAGGAAGTGGCTTGAGGCGGAAAAAAAGACATCAACGCGCGCAAATAGAGCGCGACTGCGAGCGCCGAATGATTCATTTTTGTATCACCTATCTATGAATTGTTGTGTTTCACTTTGGCATGTGTTGAATTGTGGTCCATTCTTTGTTTTGTTGCATTGTTGAACTATTGAATTGGTGATGAATTTGTGCTATACGATGGAGGTGCATGGATTTTGAGGGTTTTGATATGAGGGGTGTGGTTGTCTGGGAGGACAAATGAGATGCCATCTGGCGTTGTATGGGGACGCATCCGGACGTGCCCGCGGATGTATAGGGGGCGGATCGGCCAAAAAAACTGAAAATAAAGGCAGAAAAAAAAGGAAGGAATAGTTATAAGTACGCTGTATGCCTACCCATTTCGAAATATCTTCCAGTTTTGGTAGATAAGAAGGGAATTGTGAACCTTAAGCTTATGGAGGAGGGTTGCTTGCTGCTATTAGGTATGTATTTGTTGGGATGGTTGGTTGATGCCCACCGTCCATTTGAAATCACGTTGGTCAATATCAATCTGCACCGCTTTTTAAATTTCATTGGGGGATATCAAATAAATGCTGGCGTATCTCTGGTGATTAAATGAACCATTCGTATAGTATTTGTTTCATGTTTCCAGAAAGAAATTACGTGCATGCATGCGGTATGTTTAGCTTTACACATGTCATTAGTTAGACATACCACGCCAATAAAAGAAATCGAAACCGTGAAACAATTATCAAATTAATTGAGAGTCGAATAACTTGCCTCTGGAACACATGCACATGTCACACTCCCTGAAGCATAAATTAACGAGAAGTAATAGATTAATAGATTAAATTCAAAAATGTTACACATTACATCGATCCCAATGATCTAATTATTGGTAGCCTCTGTGCTTGACCTTGAAAACAAAATGACAACACGACAATAATATAGTTTCTTTCTGGATCGAGCAAATATTCATAGTATATGAGCTAGCTTAATTTCTTCCTCCAAGGCTGGATCGAGCAAGCGTCACTAACTATTTTTCCTGTTGATGACCTCCTGAATCATAGGCCCGAGAACCTCAAGCATCATTGGTTTGGGCACAAAGTCATCAGCACCGGCACTCATGAATGCCTCCAAGGCGTTATCATCAGCGGACACCCCGACGATCTTCACATCGGTGGCTCCCATAGCACGGGTCTTCATGACTGCCTGTGGAGTAACATGTACAAGTGTCGATGAGCTGACCATCCAATATATGGAAAAGAAAGAAACCGTAAATTAACTCAAGTACATACCTCAGGACCGGTCATTATGGGCATGTCCTTATCACACAGAACAATGTCGAACTTGTTACCCTCAAGGAACATATCAACAGCTTCTTTCCCATTGTTAGCCAGGGTGACCTCACAGTGAAATCTGCGTAGCATGAAGGAGAGAACCATGCTGTCAACCTTAATATCCTCAACAAGCAGTGCCTTGAGGGATGATGCCATGATCAGCTAGCTAAAATAACTGCAAACAGAATTAATAAGGAGATTAGTTATTTCTGATACACACCTAGATAATATTTTCAAGGAGATAACGAATGATTGTAACATCTCTTTTGGTTAATTAATATAGGAGGGGTGGGTTCAAAAAAAAGGAGATTGTTATAAGTATAATAAACACGAGCATCATAATATTAATGATTAGTAAATAACAGTGCAAGCTTGTGCATTTTAGTTGCAAACTGATCGGTTACAAATAATCTGGAAGATGAGCACACGTTTCATAGATCTCAGCTAATAAAAAATCATACATTGGCAACATGCATGCACAGTATCTAATATTACAAGATCCATATGCATGGCTTCGTGTCAACAACAAGTTCAACATATATAGGCAGTGCTGTGCACGTGTTTAGGCAGCGCCTCTTAACAATCTCGATCTTGTATGTACCAGCGGTGATGCAAAAAAAAATAGTGCACCAGCGGTGATGCAAAAAAAAGGCAGAAGAAACAAATTAAGGAAGGAACAGATATATGTACGTAGCTGTTGTTGCAAGAGGTACACTTTCTTAATTGGTAATTTACCACTTTATGAAATGCTTCACAAAAAAACAGCATAAGGATGAAGTAAAGAAAACAAAGAACACAACCAAAAAAAAAGGTAAAAAACATGGCCGCCAACAACAACCAGAAAGTGTGCTGCGTAGATCAAAACTGATCAAAATGCACAAGCTTGAACAATCTCTCGATCAATCTTGTAGGTATGCATGGAGAAAAAACTAGTGGAAGATGCACGGCAAGACTGAAACTAGTGGTCGAGAGTGGCTATGAACCTTTGAACTTATGACTGAAACTACTACGGTTGCTCTTGCTCTGTTGCTTGCTGATGCTTGGGGCTTTGGTGTTGTGTGCCTTGTACCCGGCCAAGGTATTTATAGGGGTGGCCGGTCGATCTCGGCCGTCCATTCGTAATCAGCCTGCTTCACGCATGCAAATATCGAGCTTGCACCGCTTTCTAATTCCACCAGGGAAAATCAAATATTGTGTTGGCTGGCGTATCTTTTGCGATTAAATGATATGGAGTTACTACTTGCATGCCGCCGCTGTTCTGTTTATATGCATGCATACAGCAGAGTATATACAGCTAGCGTATATCTGTCTCGATCCCAGAACATGATTAAAATTAATTCCTTGCTAAATTTGCAATCAGCAATGTGCGGGTGGCAGTTCACCTCGAGATCAAATAGATCGTGGCAATTAATGCTTGGTTTTATTATGGCTAGACGTATTTTGAACGTGCCAAGATATATGCTATTACTCCAGCGTATATTGCAACCAGTGTATTCCAGACTGGGCATTAATTAGTTAATGTAAAATCTATCAGATTTAATTCTTGGTTTCATTAGTTGTGGCAATTAATTCTTGGTCTCATTAAGGCAGGAAAAAACAGACGTATTTTGAACGTATATAGAGATCCACCATATATTGCATCCAGTATATTCCAGACTGTACATTAATCTATATCTATACCTTTTTTACTAATAAAGCAAGGTATGACATCAAGAGAAACTACTTTGAATACAAAAGATCGTGCGTCCATCTCCTCCCCAAGAAAAGTCTAGGGTTTCCTTGCCTCCCGCCGGCGCCGCCGTCGGTCATCCTCGTCTCCGGTGGCCTTAGGGCCATGGCGGCGCGGTGGATCTCGGCCCTTGCCGGCGGGAGGGCTCTGTTTTCAGTTGTTTCTTTGCGTTTTGTTAGGGTTTGTGTCCTGCCCAAGAAGACGAGACAGCGGCGGCTCCCTGAAGATGGAATAAGGTTCTCCCCGCCTAGCCCCCGTCCCGATGGTGTGTCTAGCATCATCGGTGGGCGCGTGGAGATGTGTCTCCGGCGGATCTGTCCTTGGTGGATTTGCTCGGATCTGGTCGTAGTTCGTCTATGTTCACGTGTTTCCAGGTTGGATCCTTCCGATCTACAATACTCTTCATCGGCGGCGGTTGCTCTTCTGCTGCGCTGGTCCTATGGGGCCTTAGCACGACGACTTCCCGACTGTCTACTACAACAAGTTTTGCCCGACTCCGGCGAGGGACGGGCAATGACGGCGGCGCGCCTTCGGCTCGCTTCAATTCTTGTAGTCGTCGCTAGGTGGTCTACGAATCTGGATGTAATTTTTATTATTTCTAGTGTTCGTTGTACTGTCATGATTGAAGATGAATAGATCGAAAGTTTTCACGCAAAAAAAAAAAGCAAGGTGCATTTCTATGATATCTTCATCCGCCACCGAAAAAAAATTCTATCCGAGGTGATACTAATTTCTTGTGCGTCCGTCTGCCTTTTTTTTTTCTTTGAGACAAGGCAAAACGGTTTGTTCAGAATTTCTTATGTGGGCCGCGCGCACTGTGGCGCAGGGAAGTCAGCCCACTTATTTTCCTGCCCACGCAGTTGGGAAACCCTATTTCCCCACGTGCCGTCCAATAGTCGGAGCTTCGCACAGGGCGCCCAAGGATAGGCCGGCCCGTTTTCTTTACTTTTTTTCTGTGTTTGTTTCTATTTTTCTTATTCTGTTTCTCTCTCTCTTTTTCTTTCCTGTTTCTTTTTTCTTTTTCCCCTTCCAAGTTTATTTTCTTTTTTACTTTTTTGTAATTTCAAAATTTTCAATAAACGTTCAGAATTTCAAATTTTTGTTCCCGTTCTGAAAAAATTAGGAACTTGAAAAAAAAGGTTCCATATTTTCAAAAACAATGTGTTTCCAAAGTTATTCGAGATTTTCAAAAAGAAAATTGCATTTTAAATAATGCTCCAAATTCTAAAAATGCTCTTATTTTAGTGAAATGTTCACAATTCGAAATTTTGTTCACATTTAAAAAATACATATCTAAAATTGTTCACAAATTTAAAAAAAGTTCATGTTTTTATAAAAGGTTTATGTTTCCAAAAACAGTTTGTGAATTTTAAAAAAGTTGCCATTTCAATTTTTGTTCGTCTTTTTCCAAAAAATATACTGAATTTTCAAAAACTGCTCGCATTCTTTAAGACTGTTCTGGTGGAAAAATCATTTTTCCAAGAATATTCAGTAGTTCATAATTATTATTATTTGTTCAAAAGTTTAATAAAAATAGAAAATGTTTCGAATCTAACGCTGTAGTATGTTCTTGAATATTTGCGCTGGCCATTGGTTAGCAGGGCGTGTTTGTTCGAGTGGCTGACAACACTTGGTCGGGTCTTTGAGGTCGTGAGTTCGATCCTTCAACTCCTTTTTTTTTTGGATTTTTACTCGCGCCTTACAAACACAGGTCGTTTCGGTGCCTTGCCTTTCACAGCCCACGCAACTTAGCCGACCCAACTACCTGGGAAATAGATATTTACTCGTGCCTTACAAACACAGGTCGTTTCGGTGCCTGGGCCTTTCACAGCCCACGCAACTTAGCCGGCCCAACTACCTGGGAAATAAGGCAAAGTATTTTAAATAGTTTCACATTGCTCCTTTACATACAGTCGTACCAATTTATATACGTGTGTGAAACTACATGTAGTAAGTTGGATAAAAGATGGATGAATTAAGCTGGATGAAGGATGGATGGATTGGTACATGAGCTAGCTGGAAAAAGACACTGGATTTCTTTTAAAAAAAAGAATTAACTCAGCAGGCTAGATGATGGATTGTTACGTGAACTAGCTACAAAAGGACCCTAAATTTCTTGAGGATTGCTATCCGAGGAAAAGAAAAGAGAATACCCAACTACATGAGCTGGATGCATGGAAAAGAGAAGACCCGGCTCACTCCCATATTATGGAACTTCATACCTTAAGCCCCCTCGATCAATGAACGGAAAAATAGTGGAGTAGAATTAACTCCGGTTGTATTATATCGGTGGCTTCTACATAGAAAAGAGAAGATCCGTCTCACTTTCATATTATGGAACTTCATACCCTAAAATCCCCTCGAATGAATGGAAATGTATATTGAATAATTCGTGGGCCTTCTCTGGCGTGCGATGACCTAACAAAACCCTTAAATCCCTCGATCAATGAACGGAAAAATAGAACCTAAATGTTCCATCTCGGTATGCATACAGGGTTTTGCTTGCACATATAATTTTTACTAAATTTAAATGCACACTATTTTTCTCCTGTTGCAACGCACGGGCATATGTGCTAGTAATTAGTTAATGTAAAATCTATCCGAATTAATCCCATTGATTAGCCAAGTCCAGCTTTCTTTACTAATCCTTTTTTTGCGGAAAGCTTTCTTTACTACTCCGTATGCCATCCTTAGCGCAAAATCTATGGGAATGTACGAACATGCATGTTTTTTTATGGTATATGCATGCTTCCCTCACTTTCTATCTCCTATTCCTAAAACTGCTTTTAGGTCATCAAATTTACCAATTTTATGCTCTAATAAACGAAATGAAAGGGAGGGCATATGAAGTCGGAACCTTGAGTTTCCCTTCAACAAGAGTTGGAGCCGTGAGCTAAATACGAGAACCTAAAGAGATAACATTCAAAATGTTCTGAGGTATCGGGAAAAACCATCTAAAACCTAATAAACAAAATCTAGCTGAAATATAGATATTTGATTAATATTGTCTTATAAACAAATGAATATGTAATGTTGCACAAAGAGAAAATTTAAAGCGCACTGGGGCATACATAATGTAGTGGTTCAGTGAAGATTTTATAAACAACATTGCCTTATTTTAACCACTAAATTGCTCCTTTTCTTCTTTCACCCATTACCACCGCCTCTCTGCATCACCAATACAAGCTCGCCGCCACCTCTATTATTATCGGAAAGCATACATGAAATACTATTAAGTCATGGTAAACTTATCCCTCTCACCCCCCCCCCCCCCCCCCCCCCCCCACACACACACACAACGCTCTCATACTCTCCCTCCACCCCCCCCCCCCCCCCCTCCTCTCTCTCTTAAATATATACAACATTATTAGCAAACAATATTGTCGCCCCCACAACAAACTGTGCCCGGGCGTTACCATGGGAGCCAAAAATTAAACACAATAAAAGCATGAGAAATAGAGATGCAAGCGGGAGCATCCGTGACCGTCCGCATTAATCATTTTTGTATTAGCATGTTTATTAAGGTAGCAGCGATTAGCTTATTTTCAACAGCGTGGATGGTCCCGGACATCATGGACGTGTCCGCCTACATTCCTAGTGAAAGTTCATGGTATTCTGACACCACCAAAGGCTACAATTCACCTGATGTTAAAAACATAAGAATCAAATATACGTAAAGTTGTCAAAGCAAGAAGCAAGCACCAACAGAGGACACTAAACACATAACTCAGATCTGTAGTTTCAGGTAAAGCAACAGGATCCGCGTTGAATTTCACGGCTTGTGGAGAAAATGGTAAACTCAACATACAACAAGTTGGGTTCAGTCTTTTTTACAGTAACAAGTTAGGTTGAGTTAAACCTGGAGACTAACCTGACATACAAATGTATACAATGGTTCAGCATACAAACCTGGTATACAATGGTTCAGCATACTCAAATGTATACATTGTTTCTTTACAGTGACAAGTTAGGTTAAGTTAACTCAAATGTATACATTGTTTCTTTACGGTCAACATTTTCCACATTTGATTCTTTATTTCCCATACGGGGGCCATTAGGCCATCATTATTATTACTTCAAAACAACACTTGAAGGGACCATCGTTGTGCCCAGTGATGAGAGACAATCATGACCAACCTCAATCGAAGTATGGCCTGTCCCAAGAGATGTCGTTCTTTCAACTCTCATCACAGCGGAAAAGGTATTCGCCTATTGCAGGCTCTACCGACCAAGTTACAAAGTCTAGCCGTGTCCCATATAGGGGTAGTGCGGTTCCACATGTAAGGTAGGTGTAACTGGCAGCACTGGCACACAATGCCTTTTAGAAAACATCTTCACTTCATATTCATTTTATAAAACTCATCTTCAGAACCATCCCATGGCATTAGTAGCACCCATTGGAACAGTAGATAAAGATTTTTCCCAAGTCCTACCATTTTAAGTGACTTGCATGGCTAAGAAATACAACCATGGTTAAACCTAAGTCCCCTATATATTTAGGCTCTATTTGGGACTGCTTCGTTCCACCAAAATCAGCTTCACTCTACCAAATCCACTTTGGAGCATTTTCATACAAGAGTTGCACCTCCACCAAAGAGCAGTTTCATACATGAGTCTCTAGCTAGCTCCAGCTTCAAGAATGGGAAATATGGTGGAAAGGATTTATTTGACTGGATGACGTGGCGAAAATGAAAGGGTATCCACTTATTGGTGGCAGCGGTGGGTAATTTCCCCCCAACTCCAACTTCTGCAGTTTTTGGAGCAGCCCCTGAAGAGCTTCACAAAAAAAACAGGGAATTGTACCCTAGATTTTAGTTTTTTTACGGAGTGGCATATTATGAAGCTAACCCATTTTTCTTGTGTTTTCTAGAGCGGAGCTGAATTTTAGAGAGTGGAGCAGTCCCAAATAGGCCCTTATAACCAGAGGGTAAATTAATGCTATGGTTACAAAGGAGGGATATTAACAATGTGAAAATGTGTCATCGTCAAGAACACACATATAACATAGCATCTAGTAAATACTGTTTTTATGCATGAAAATTAATCTAAGTGGAGTAACTGTTGTTAATGTGCAACGAAATGGGAGTAGTTCGAGGAGATGGCATTTTAATGCGATCTTTATTTCATTTGATTTTCTCACCTGGACACTTTATTTGTTTTTGTTACATTTTTAGTGGTCAGAAAAGCATTATCAGTGTAGGAGGGACAATCATTGCCATTGTACTACATGTATCTTTCATTGTTCATAAATAAGAAATTCAATACAGTATCATCTCCTACCGTAGGTGATAACCACTTCATTTTATAAATCAAAGACAGATAATACGCCATCTTCTCTCTGGGTAAAGTGAGGACCATTTCATGTATTTTCTTAAGTTCAAGAAAGGTGCCCAAACAATGGTATAAAGCTAGATAGCGGCCTTTTTAAAAAAAACTCGGGCCTTTATTGATTATAAGTTGGAAGACCCACATGAAAATAAATTGACCCAGCAAACTACCATCAAACTGAGCTAACGAATGAGGAGACTCATTATCCTCTCTGCTAAACAAAATTCATTCGCAAAAAGAAAAATCATCTCTGCTCAGTGGTGGAGCGTAGTGGGGACAATTCCGGGCCCTGGCCCCCCCTTCCAAGAGGAAAATTTACCAAATACACTTACTTATCTGCTAGTTACTCTACTAATTGTCCAGCGTCTCTGATCATCCTAGCCTTTTCTACGTCATATACACTCATTTGCCCCCCCCCCCCCCTAATATTTGATTCACGCTCCGCCACTGTCTCTGCTAATTTTCACAACATTGACCTGGCGATCATCCTCCGCCAGTTTCCCAAGAGCCTTCACCAACAATGAACCTTAGAGCTTGTGGTGGAGGATGTGCCTAGCTAGCTCTAGGGTTGCTTGATGCATGGCAGATCGATGTCCAAAGTTGACAGTCCATTTGAAATCACGCTGGTGATTTTCCACCGGGAAAATTCAAATATTGGCTGGCATGAGCTAGCTGAACATTTAGCATTTTCTTGATGGCTGGATCAAGCAAGCAAGATTCCCGTAGACCATCGTTAATTATTCTTCTTGTTGATGACCTCCTGAACCATAGGCTGCAGAATCTCAGGCCTCACTGGTTTGGGCACAAAGTCATCAGCACCGGCACTCATGAACGCCTCCATGGCGTTATCATCAGCAGACACCCCGACGATCTTCACATCAGTGGCTCCCATAGCACGGATCTTCACAACGGCCTGTCAAGTAACATGTACAAGAAATATTGTGTCGCTGAGGTGACCATCCAATATGTGTTACGTCCAAGCAAAAAAGGAAGATAAAGAAATGGGAAATTAGCTAGAGAACGTACCTCAGGACCGGTCATTATGGGCATGTCCTTATCACAGACAACAATATCAAACTCGTTGCCCTCAAGAAACATATCAACAGCTTCTTTCCCATTCTTCGCCAGGGTGATCTCGCAGTGGTACTTGCGCAGCATGGAGGAGACAACCATGCGTTCAACTGCCATATCATCAACAAGCAATGCCTTGAGGGAGGATGCCATGATCAGCTAGCTAAAAGAACTGCAAAAAACATAATTTATAAAGAGATTAGTTGTTTCTGATCCACACGTTTCATTGATCTCAGCTGATATAAAGTAAAAGATTTGTTTTGCAAAATCATGCATGCATATGCAGATTAAGCTGAGATCAGAGGTATGCACACTTTTTAAATTATTACTATTTACTAGTTTATTGAATCCTTTGTCAGGGGAAGAGATGGTGGTTTTATCCCCTAGATTACATATATGAGGATAAAAGAACATGAAGAAAAAATCACAAAGAATTAATTTGGATACAACAATGGCAGAGATTGTTCCACACATGGATGGATAATTTCTCCACACATAAATTTTTTTGCAACATCATGTTAGATCCATATGCATGGCTTCTGCTAACAACAACCAATGCAACAATAACACTTTCTTAATTGGTGTCTAGTAGTTTATGAAATGAGGGAACAAGAAAAAAAGAAAATTGTAGATTACATATGTGAGCCTATGAGGACAAAAGAAACATCAAGAAAAGATAAAAAGGAAAGAAATAGATACTTTGGAAAAGGAAAATGGAAAGAGAAAAGGAACAAAAGAACATAGCTTATGTGAGCCTACGGTGTACTTTGGATGGCAACAGCATGTAACAGAGAGATGCACAGTACATGGATGGATAATTTCCCATGTTTTCTTTTTGCCACATGTAGCACCGAAAACAGCACAAAAAAGCAAAGAACACATGAAAAGAAATGGCAAAAATGGATGCATATACGCTGCCAACAACAACCAAAAACTGTGCTGCATAGATCAAAACCTATCAAGGTGCACTAGTTTCACATGTATATCGCCTCTATCAAATCTCGATCGATCTTGTACGCATGCAACTAGTAGAAGATGCATGGCGAGCGAGAGAAAAATGAAGAAGGCAGAAACAGAGGAAGGAGAGTAGCTATGAACCTTAGTTAGAGCTCACTTATGGTGGAGGATGTATCTAGCTAGCTCTATTGCTTGCAGCTTGAGCTTATGGTGGCGGGGTGTGCCTTGTGCCCGGCCAAGGTACGGCCGGGGGTATTTATAGGGGCGGCCGGTCAATCTCCGCCATCCATTCATAACCACGTTCCATCACATAGGCAAATATCACCGCTTTCTAATTCCGCCAGGAAAAATCAAATATTGTGTTGGCTGGCGTATCTTTTGCGATTAAATAAATATTTAAATGAGCCACCCATGCATATATCAAAGTATACATCTTCATGTTTCTGGAAAGAAGTTTCTACTTGCCGCCGCTGTTTTGTTTACATGCATACAGAGCAGAGATACGGTGGCGTCAAAGCTTGCCGATTATGCCACTACACAAGATCACCGCGTATATATCTCGATCCCACAACGGGACTAAAATTATGGCAGTTCATCTCGAGATCAAATAGATTGCGGCAATTAATTCTTGGTTTAATTATGGCAGGAAAACCAGACGTACCTTTGAATTTGTTTACCTGCATTCAGCGTATATTGCATCCAGTGTAGTATTCCAGACTCAGCATTAATATGTTAGCTAATTCCATCGATTAGCCAGATCCAGTTTCCTTAACTAATTCGGCGTCTTTAACTGCATTCCGTATATGTGCATGGGCCTAGTAATGAAATGTATCAGAATACGTGCGTGCATCAATTGGACCAAATTATATATGTTATGCGTTGCGTTTCTTTCTTAAAAAAATGTGTTCCATCCAAGAGTTAATTACTTTTATTTTTTATGGATAAATTGAGGTTTAAATTTGTTTAAAAATGTAAAAAAAAAATATGGATGTACACGAGGGCCCCTCATTGCAAACACACACAAAAGATGTTTCTACAATAGTAATGTTCTATAAAGTTCTAAAGTATATATCCATTAGTGACGCTTACATGAATTTGAAACACAGGTATACAAATAAACTTTGACAAAGAGAACTCTCCAGAGTATACTCCTCCGTCCGGTGAAGAGCGTACATTTGGCTTTAAAATTTATCCACAAAAGAGTGTACATCTATCTTCCCAATACACTTTAAAGTAGGAAAAAATACTTCTCTCTCATCACACGGTAATCAAAACCAATAACATTCTACACATGGTCTCCTTAATTTCTACATGCACTTAGCTCATTGGGGGTTGAGTAATTAAAGAGGAGGGAGATGGTGGCTTGCACCTTTCCAATGCATTATTTAATTCACTTCATAATTTGTCCTAAAATTTATATATGTACACTTTTCATCGGACGGAGGGAGTATAAGCCTAAGTCCAAGAAGAGTCAGCCTAGCCTGGGGCGGGCTCTATTGATGGCTCAGTCTTGGTTATCAAATATTTTGCATCTCCCGAGCATCGCATGAGTGGTCTCACGCAAGTACGAATCTTAACCCACGACTCTCAGGTCTTCACTCTAGGCCTAGGAAAACAAACCCAAAGATGTGTATCTCTATAATTCACTATAAATTCAAAAGTATATAAGCTTTGGCCCAAGGAGGATTAGCCCAGCCAGAGGTTTTCTCAAGGGTTGGCTCCGATCATTGTGCCTTTTGCCGATACAATAATCTTAATATACTATCTAGGTGAGGTAACAAGGGATCGACAACAATAGATAACTTTCAGAAAAAATGAAAACTTACATCATCAGATCCTCTCCATGGTGTCCATCAAGAACCAATTCCAAAGGGCTTGATGGCTTCTTTCTTTCTGGATCTCTAATCATTTCTTTCTAGATCTTTGATCTCGCCACGAGACATGCCATCACCCATCCTACTGGACGTGGGGAGTAATGATCGATTGAAAGAATGATTGGCGAAACAAGGGCAATGATTCCTATATTGAGATTTCAACTGGAGGTTATCATGGATGGTGCCAAATTCTAGAATGATATTTGACATAGAGGTGCAATGCCTGCGAACAATATGAGTTATCGCATTGTAGAGGTGCCATGGCCTAGCTATCTATTGAAAATAATCTCAAGATGAACTGCGTATATTACGGGATATGGCTTGGGTGGATGGGGTCAATTGGAGGTTGCGGCAGCCGCAAATAGTTAGGTTAGCAGAAGCCTATGAAGGACATGGGTCATCGATCTGCGATGCAGAAGTGCCAAGAATCTCAAGATGATAGAGATATATGTACCACGGAAGACGGGGTTGGGGTGGGTTTGAGGACGCCCGGGAAGGTGGTGGGGGCGGCGGAAAATTAGGTTAAAGAAATAATATCAGATGGATAGGAAAGGAAACTGGAGCATATAAGGTATTGAATTGTAGCAAACCAGCTAAAACGTAGCCGGGCCGTGGAATTTGTAATCATGGGCCATTACGTAAGTCTATGTTAGTATACTTAATTGTAATTTAGGCTAATAAATTAGTGTTCTCGCGAGTAACAATCGGCCCAGCCCAAACAATGCTGCTTTTATGGCTAGTGCTGAAAATGGCCTTGTATACTTCAATTATTTGAGCTGCTTGGCCTTGAAATGCATGTTAGTTTTGACCATTTGTGTGTGCGCGCGTGCGCGCGCGGGGGGTGCTGTTGTTTGTAAAAAAAAAAAATGTAGATCCGGACAAAGAAAATATACTATGCTTTACAAAGGGCACTTGGCGCCATGAAAAGAAAACAATCTCTAGTTGCGGTTTATGGAAAAAACTGTGTCCACTCCGACGAGAGGTTGAGGTACATAGGCCCTCAAGGATGCACAAGTACCTGATTAAACTTAGGTTTACTGAATTTATAGTAATCCTATATACTAAGAGATTCATCCCCACTCAACACAAGTGACACATCAGCATTCTATTAGTCACTTACATACGGACCGACCACTACAGTAGGTACATCAGCCGGCCACATAAGTGTGAAACCCTCCCCTCCCCTCCCCGTGCTACAGTGAACGAGAGAGGCGAGCAGGAGGTGGTTTCAGTTCCTCGTCGCGCTGCGGGCGTGCCCGTCGGTTCTCTCCCCCTCCGTCGGCCGTTCCGGCGGCGGGAGGGTGAGGGAACCGCGGTGCTCTGTCCGGGGCGTGTACATAGTAGGATTAGTTATTCCGGCGGCGGCGTCTTGGTGGTAGCGGCGCCGGCGAGTGGAATTAGAGTCCCCCAGCTCCAGCTCCACCTCGACGGAGTCCATGGAGGCGACGTCGAGGAGCTTGTGGGGTGCCCGGGTGTGATTGGTCTAGCGGCGGCGCTGATCACATCGTTGGCCTTTTGTCCTCCAGATCTGGCCCCGCTTCGTTGGTGGTCTGCTCCATCACCGGCGAGGATTGTTGGAGGTTCTGTGTTCAGGAGTGGGCGGGCTGTGGCTGCTTGCGGGAGGAGCCGAGCTCGCGGACGGCGGTGGCCGTCTCTGTCTGCGGTGGTGCCTGATGGTCTCCTGCTCTGGATTGGGTTTTGTGGAAGATGGCTTGGTGGCTCCGGTGGCTCTTCCCGGCGGGGAAGAGGAGCTGGGCCTGGAGAAGTCCGGGATTTTTCCCGGCCGACGAGCCCCAAAGACAGTATCGTCGCCGGTTGCGGTGGCGTTCTCGAGTGGTCCGCGAAAGCAGCACGATCTGCTATGGTGCTTCTCCTGGCTCTGGGACGGTCTCCGACGTTTTCCTGCTACAACGACGGAGTCCAACGGCGAGCATGGCTGCACAGTTGCCACCAAGGGCTTGATTGCTTTCTTGTTTCCTGTTTGGGGGTTGTGTGTGCAATTTTCCAGGGACAGGTTGACCTTCTGGTTCCTTCGGGCGAGTGCGTGTGTTCTTGTACCTGTACTCTTCTTTGATCTAATACGAGACACGTGCGCTTCTCAAAATAAATAAATAAAAAAAAGCCGGCCACATAAGCGTTTAGTTACTTTCTAAAGGGACCTACCACGACCTTTCAGCAAATCGTGGGATTTAATTAATTTCCACTCAGTTGGCATTACTTCTTCTTCCATAGTACTCCCTCCGTCCCAAAATAAGTGTCTCAACTTTGTACTAGCTCTAGTACAAAGTTGTACTAAGCTTGAGACACTTATTTTGGGATGGAGGGAGTATTCTGTAACTCCCCCCGCAAAAAAAAAAAAAAAAAAAAAAATCTGTACCAAATTTTGCTTGCACGTCTCTTCTTCCCTATCATGAAGGGAAGGCTCGCTCCTCCATCGGCCGTCCACGCCAAAGGTTCTAATGCTCCTCCCACCGGCCGTCCGTTCCAGCCGCCGCATCTTCGTGTGTCCACATACGCCTCCTCCGGCCGTCCGTGCAGGCCAAGGCGGTCGCACAACCGCTAGCAACCTACTCCTATTTGACGCCATGGCGGCCGGCTTGCTGTTGCCGAGACCCCAGGCCACCACTCGCCGCTGACCACTGAGGTGCCCTTCTACTATAGCTATATATATATACTCGTCACTACAACTAAGCTGTGGATTTCACCCTTTTTGACTATTTCCATCCAAATAGGAGTAATAAAGTAATCAAGATTGGTTCGTTCCCTCTAATCCTCTTTCCCATAGCATCTGGAATCCCTCTTCCTGCCGCTCTTGATTTCTCTTCAACCTTCTGACCGCCGGTAATCCTACCCCATAGAGCTAACTTCTTGATGCATATTTATTTTTTCTGCAGAGATTAACACTATGCAACCGGATGTATGATGAGATACATCCCTAACGTAGTTACTTAGTGATTATCTCTATACGAGTAGAATTTAGATGTTTTTTTTTTGCAATATCATGGTTTGTTCGTTTATGCTTGCAGATGAACAGGCAGTGCAAGCATATTTTTACGCAAATCAGTATGACCACACACAAAACTGAAGGACGACAACCTTTTCTCCTCTTGAATCAGTATCCCACATACATGACTGACCAAGATTTCCTCTTTAGCTGAATCTGGCTAATCTTTATTACTGCAAAACTTCAGTCAGTGTCGGGTTTGCTGCTTCAACTTCTCATGCATGTACTCTATTTTAGTTTCCAAATACATTATCTATTTATCACCCCTTTTCATGCATCTTACTATATAAAACTGCAGTTGCAGAGATACGAGATGCCCTCGCAATTTCAACCTTATTGTTTTCTTCGCAGAGATACGAGTATTCGCTTTGGTATTTTCTAAATGAAGCCTGGCAGATCATGCATGATGCTTAAGTTTCCACCACAAAACACCCAGGCGCTAATTCTCTTTATTTTATTGATGCCTCGAGCATTGTTTTTGTGACAAAGTAGCTGCAACAGTGTAGAATACAACTATTATTTCAAGTTAAATACATCCTGAATTCCAAACCCACCTGTACTAACCTTTATATCCCCTATTTCTGTTCACACTGTAATGAATGAGCACGGCTATATGTATATGCCAACAACATGATACTACCTTCTCATCGCGAAAGACAAGGAGCACATCACCAATCAGGAACAGATTCTCTATCGCTACAAAATACTACCTCTGTCCTAAAATATATAACGTTGTTTCAGTTCAATTTGAACTGAAAAACGTCTTATATTTTGGATTTTGGGACGGAGGAAATATAAGATTTCAATTTCCTTTTTTATGCATAATTATCTCCTGCATCGAATACTATGTGAGTTTGTGTACATATGCTCTACTAAGTGCTTGCATCAAATATGTCTTTTGTTATGATATTTTTCTTAATTTTACCTCTCAACTCAAGGACAAATGTGATTAGTACAACTAACATACTAGGGTTCTCTAAAACTATCTTCGTACTTTATTCTTTGCTTCATTAACCAATTGCTTCTCCAATTTTGGTCCGCAAATCCCTACAGCAACGCATGGGGAATTCACCTATGGACTTCACACTGGTGGTCCATGTACTTGCCAATTGTAAATATTTTGCGATATGAAAATTGGAACTTGTAGGGATACAATGCTATGGGTCTTGCTATATAGATGTCTTGCAGTCATACGAATGTGCAAGATATGTTATTTTAAAAATTGTTAATACGCAATTAATTCAGGAGTTGTTATTTCCTATATTTTTATACCCAAGCCTTTTTTTCCTATTGCTATATTTTTCTTATTGCAATTAATTCAAGATATGTTATTCTATACAAATACAAATTCAGCAATAGGAAAAAAAAGGCTCGGGTATAAAAATACAAATTCTCAAGTAATTATGCGTAATAGAGAAATGGACTGGGCTCATGATCCGAAGCAACTACACGTATAAAAATTAAAGAGGAAATTGATACGATCCTTGTTAGCATGTATACTTTCTTTTCCTCTGGGACGGCCCATAATTTTTATTTATACTCCCAGGTTTTTTAGTTGATTCAATGGATTTTTCACTGACTTTGAATTTAAACTATTTTTCAATTGTAAAGACTCTCATATGTACGAGAAAAAGGAATGATCCCTTGGCCCTAGATTGTACATAAATGATACGACAATGGTAAAACCCTCTTTAACCGGAATTCTAATTGATTGGATATCCCACGTATGGAATCAAATTAAGACAAGATGTTTTATTCTAGGGGATCCCAAACAAAAAATTCAAATTAAGACAAGATGTTTTATGTGGCTTCACTCGGGCCAGTTGTACCGTAGGAAAATTTGAGCAACTTCTCCACTCGTCATTCTTGTGAAGCTACCTTTGATGCCCGATGAACATGATTTTATTAGAGGCACCTTGCCTTAGTTGGAGAAAAGGTATATCATCCATACAGTTAACACATCCTTGGTGTCCATGGCACACCTGGCTGGAGACATATCTGTCACCGAGATAGTCATGCACCGTCGTGATCAGCGCAACTATCATAGGCAACTGTTTCCTTTGTTGGTGTCCCGAGTATTGACCCCCTCATCATCCCATAATGTGTCTGGCTCCTTCAATAGATGGAGATACGTATTAATATCATTTCCCGGTCGTATCGGACCTTGAATCAGCGTGACCAAGTGTATGTTCTTCCACTTCATGCAGAGCCAAGGTGGGAGGTTATAGAACCATACAAACACGGGCCAGATCTTGTGTGTGCTACTATCATTGCCAGAGGGATTCAATATGTCCGTACTCGCACCCAACCTGATGTGCCTTGGTTCTCCCCTGAAAGCGGAGTATTGGGAGTCGAGTTCTTTCCATTGGGAAGCATCGGCATGGTGTATCAGCACACCATCATCTTTACCCGCCTTCTCCTTATTTGAATGCCAAGACATGAGCTTTGCGTCCTTCTTGTTTGTGTACAGACACTACAAACTGGGAGTGAGTGGAAAGTACCATACAAATCTTTTGAGAAATTCTTTTTCCCAGCTTCTATCGCGGTTCCTTGAACTATGGACACTCTGTGTGATCCTCGTGCTTGTTTCGATAAATAATGCAGTCATTATTGCACATGTGGTATCTTATGTGTGACAAATCAAGAGGGCACATGACCTTCTTGGCCTCATCGATAGTACTAGGAAACACATTCCCCTCGGGTAAAACTTCATGCAGAAACTCTAGTGTGTCATCGAGGCTTGCGTCAAAGCTTTGTATTTTGCCTTGATGTCTAGAAGTCCGAGCATAACGTTGAAGCGTGTGTGCGTCGATGCCAACCGGGCTACAATGGAAATTTTGAGAATTCCTCCAATTTGGCCAGCTTGTCGGTCTCTTGAAGATTTGCTCTTTCATTAGTCTTCTTCTTCAGAAGCAGCTCTTGAACATGAGGGTCCTGCACCACTGAGGCCAACAAGTCCGAGGTGTCCATAGCTTCATCCTCTTCATCATGTCTGGACTCTTCATGATGCACGAACGCCTCTTGGTGATCCACCCCTTCTTCTTATGGCTCTTCACTTCGAGCTTCTTCATCTGTTGACCCTTCGATGTCAGTAACATCCTCATCCTGCTCGTCGTGACTTGTCCACCTTGTAAAATTATTCATGAAACCCACACGAGCAAATGAGCCCCACTTTGCCAGAATGGTCCATGAATATTTGCAGGGTTTTGCATCGACGACACGAACAACATATCTCATTGCCACCCCTTCACTTCATATCTTCCCAGGCAAATGCTAAGAACCCTTCCAAACTTCGATCCATTATATCGCTCACTTGGTCGATCCCTATAAGACAATATAAGAAATAAAATTAAAATCAACAAGGTCGTAGAAAAATTGAGCATGACTTTTGATTTAAAAAAATGACACAACGCCGATCATAATGATGGCTCAAAAGTTGTTTTTTCATCATCTCACACATATATGCATGTCCACAACAATTTCTATACATTTCATTTCATTCAAAAAGTAAGTTATCATCAAAAGGAGAGGACCGGTCGAGCTAGACGTCAATCAATCGAGAGTGATGCCCCTATGTTGTGTGGAAAGAGAGATAGTAATCAAGAGGGAGAGTGATCTAAAGGAATGGAGGGGGTAGCTAAGCATTAATGGAGAAGAAATAGAGAGAGTTAATTTAATACATGGGAAAGGGTGGAGGAGAGAGAGTAACTAACTAGAGTGCTTAATTAACTACCTAGATGGATCTAAGGCTGATTAGTTAGATAGATCTAAATGTGTGCAACAATGTGTGGGAGAGATTAATTTTGAGAAAGGAAAAGGAGAGAGGAGGAAGAAGGGGGAGAGGGAGGATGAAGAAGTGAGCTGGTGAGAGAGGATCACATGTGTACTATGGGCTCTCGTCAAATATCTCGTAGCTACTAGTGGCGTGAGGTGCAGCTCGCACGCGGCTAACAGTATAAATACTAGTATCAGGCCAGCTATAGTTAACGCTACTAGTAAGTGGACCCACACAAAAGAAACTTGTGGCGCACAGCTCACGGGCACACGCCACTAATAATGTATATACTAGTGGCGTGGGGCAAATACAGCTACATGGTGCCCACATGTGGGCTAGAAAGTAATTACTAGTGGCCAGTCCGTATGCAGTGCACCACTACTTTGTTCATTATTAATGGTGTGCACTCAGCACGCACGCTACTAGTAAGTTCTGTCGGGCACGCTTCCGGTGGAACTTACTAATGGCGTGCGCGCCTAGCTGCGCGACACTACTATTTAGGCCACTTACTAGTGGCATGTGATTATTAACGGCACACTGTTGCTATTTAGGTCACTTTCCAGTGGCGTTTTACTTTCCAGGTGCGCCACTAATAAGGAAATCATATAAGGGGTTTGTGCACTACTGTGCGACGTGCTGGCTATAACAGCAGTCGATGACAGTGCGGTTGGCATTGGCAGCAACATGCTGATGTGGTAGTATTGGGGAGGGTACTTGGAGCGAGCCAACTTCCACTCTATGTAGGAAAAGTTGGAGTGTTTTTTTATTACCAAAAGTATACTGGGAAAACGGATCTGCTGGAGGAGAATGTGCTTCGACCCAACTCACCCTACACCAGAAATTTTTATTGAGAAAGGGGATATGCTGGAGATGCTTTAAGAGCATCTACAGCCAAACCCCTCTCATATCGTCCCCAAACGTCAGGGGAGACGGCCCGGTCAGTGACTGCTGACGAAAATGCGACCCAACCGCACCCCTCAAACGGGCCTATACATTTGGGTTGTCTGCGCCCCTCAAACCCAGCCCATAGCTGGGGCGGATATGGGGAGGCCCGCACGCGTCCGCCACATCGGATCTGATAAACCGGACCCACCCCAAATCCCTCCAAATTGACCTAGTCCACCTAATCGACTGCCCTCCTCTCGTGTATGTCCTCCATTTCCCGCGTCTGAGTCATCGACGTCCTCCACCCTTGCTCCCCGTCCGCGTCGCCTCCCTCGTCCACCGTCGTAGATGTTGTCACCGAGTACCCCGTCCCCCACCTCTGGCATGGATGTTGCCTGGGCGGAGTTTGTGGGGGTCAGTTGTAAGGTGGAGAAGGCCGCCCGGAGGGAGCGGCACGCCCGGTAGAGTGAACAGGAAGCTGCGACAAAGGAGGTGATCCACATCAACGTGGATGCGTCCGATCCAGTGAAGCGGACCGCTCGAGACGCATCTGCCCTGCCACCAAGAAGGAAGGTGCCATCCACTTCGCTCGTGACTGAGTCCGTTCCGCCGTCCGAATGGGCGGAAATTCCGGATGGCTTGACGAAACAAGACGCATCGGAGATGTGGTGTACAACTTGCCGCAACTCCATTGGGTGCAGACAACCCCGGGAACCACCGACCCCAGGTTTGCCCAGGTCCTGTTCGACGAAATGGTGGAGGAGGATGCTACTTGTAGCTTGCGTTGGTATTTCCCCGAAGAGGAAGGGATGATGCAGCACAATAGAGTAAGTATTTCCCTCAGTTATGAAACCAAGGTTATCAATCCAGTAGGAGAATCACGCAACACCTCGTTAGCAGCACCTGCACACAAAACAACAAATCCTTGCACCCAACGCAATCAAGGGGTTGTCAATCCCTCGGCGGTAAGTTGCAAGATTAAATTGTATGTGATAGATAGATAGATTGAAACAAAAATACAAAATAAAATAAAGAAAGAAAAAGTGCAGCAAGTATTTTTAGGGTTTTAGTATATGATTTAGATAGACCCGGGGGCCATAGTTTTCACTAGAGGCTTCTCTCAAGAAAATAGCATACGGTGGGTAGACGAATTACTGTTGGGCAATTGATAGAAAAGCAAATAATCATGACGATATCCAAGGCAATGATCATGTATATAGGCATCACGTCCGAGACAAGTAGACCGACTCCTGCCTGCATCTACTACTATTACTCCACACATCGACCGCTATCCAGCATGCATCTAGTGTATTAAGTCCATAAAGAACGGAGTAACGCCTTAAGCAAGATGGCATGATGTAGACGAAGAAAACTCACGTATGAATAAACCCCAACTTTTTACCCTTAATAGCAATGATACATACGTGTCATGTCCCTTTCTGTCACTGGGATTGAGCACCGCAAGATCGAACCCATTACAAAGCACCTCTTCCCATTGCAAGATAAATCAATCTAGTTGGCCAAACCAAATCAATAGATCGGAGAAGAAATACGAAGCTATAATAATCATGCATAAAAGAGATCAGAGAAGACTCAAATAATATTCATGGATAATCTGATCATAAACTCACAATTCATCGGATCCCAACAAACACACCGCAAAAAGTGATTACATCGGATAGAACTCCAAGAACATCAAGGAGAACATTGTATTGAAGATCAAAAAGAGAGAAGAAGCCATCTAGCTACTAACTATGGACCCGAAGGTCTGTGGTAAACTACAAACGCATCATCGGAAGGGCAGCAAGGTTGATGTAGAGCCCCTCCGTGATCGATTCCCCCTCCGGCGGAGTGCTGGAAAAGGCCTCCAGATGGGATCTCTCGAGAACAGAAACTTGCGGCAGCGGAAAAAGTATTTCATGGACTCCCCTGAGGGTTTCTGATTTTTTGGGAATTTATAGTGGTGGAATTAGGTCAAACGGAGCTGGGGTGGGCCCACGAGGCACCAGGGCGCGCCTGCCCCCCCCCCCAGGCGCGCCCTGGTGGCTCGTGGCCACCTCCTCTGGCGTCTGGTCTTCTCCCGAAGCTTCTAGTGTTTATCTTGTCCAATAAAAAATCTCCAAAAAGTTTCGTGGCATTTGGACTTCGTTTGGTATTGATTTTCTGTAAAACCAAAAACAGGCAGAAAACAGTAACTGGCACTGGGCACTAAGTTAATAGGTTAGTCCCAAAAAATGATATATAATTGCTCTAAATGTATATAAAAACATCCAAGATTGATAATATAACAGCATGGAACAATCAAAAATTATACATACGTTGGAGACGTATCAGCATCCCCAAGTTTAATTCCTGCTCGTCCTCGAGTAGGTAAATGATAAAAACAGAATTTTTGATGTGGAATGCTGCCTATCATATTCATCATATATTCTTTTTCTTTTATAGCATGGACGTTGGACTTGAATGATTCAAAGCAATAGTCTATAGTTTGACATGAAGATATAAATACTCAAGCATATTAACAAGCAACCATGCTTTTCAAAATATCAACGCTAAAGAAAGTTATCCCTAGCCCATTATGCTCAATCATTGATCCATTCATGAAACACACTCGAATATTAGCTACACACAATGCACAAGTATGACAATAGTGCTCTCTAGTTGGTGCTTTATAAGAGAAGATGGAGACTCAAATAAAAATAAAAATTGCATAAAAGTAAATAGATAAGCCCTTCGCAGAGGGAAGCAGAGATTTGCTAATGTGCCAGAGCTCAAAGCTTAAATTAGAGAGATAAAAAAATCTTGAGAGGCATGCTTTTCCTGTCAACGAAAACGACCGAGAATTCCCAATATCTTCCATGCTAGACACATCATAGGCGGTTCCTAAACAGAAAGTAAAGTTTATTTCCTTTCCACCATTCTTTCACAATCCATGGCTAGCCGTATCCACGGGTGCCCTCCATACCATCACTTTCCAAGGAATTTTGTTGTTATTAATTTTTGATTTCATTGTGGGACTGGGCATCCCTATTACCAGCCACTCTCTCGTGCAATGACAAGTGAATAAACACTCATCGTGAGAATAACACACCTAGCATGGAAAATATTGGCCACCCCCTGCCGCTTCATGAGCAGTACGGGCACACAAAACAGAAAAATTATTTTGAAAATTAGAGTTGGCACATGCAAATTTACTTGGAACGGCATTGAAATACTGCATATAGGTAGATATAGTGGACTCATTTGGCACAACTTGGGTTTAAGGATTTTGGATGCACAAGCAGCATTTCGGCTTAGTACAAATGAAGGCTAGCAAATAAATTGAGAAGCAACCAACCAAAAAATGAAAACGGTCATAAACATGCATTGAACATAACTAACACCGAATAATGCACCATAAGTAGGATATAATTTCGTTGCATAACTATTGACTTGATGTGCATGCATAGGGAATCACAAACCTTAACACGAATATTCTTACTAAATCACAATTACTCACTAACATGACTCACATATCATCACCTCCATATCGCAAAACTATTGCAAGGAATCATACTTATCATATCCAATGATCTATATGAAAGTTTTTATTATATCCCTCTTGAATATTCATCACTTTGGGACCAAATTCATATCTTGTGCAAATTACCATTACTATTATCGACTCTCAAAAAGATTTAAGTGAAGCATGAGAGTGCAAATATTTCTTCAAAATTTCAATCTTATCAACTCTCAAAATAATATAAGTGAAGCATGAGAGTTCATTTCTTCAAAATTTTAATCTTGTCAACTCTCAAAATAATATAAGTGAAGCATGAGAGTTCATTTCTTCAAAATTTTAATCTTGTCAACTCTCAAAATAATATAAGTGAAGCATGAGAGTTCATTTCTTCAAAATATAGCCACCACCATGCTCAAAAAGATTTAAGTGAAGCACTAGAGCAACTGCCTAGCTCAAAAAATTTAAGTGAAGCACATAGAGTATTCTAACAAATTATGATGAACGTGTGGCTCTCTCAAAATAGGTGTGTTCAGCAAGAATGATTGTGACAAACTAAAAAGCAAACAAAGCAAAGACTCATATAATACATGACGCTCCAAGCAAAACTCATATCATGTGACGAATAAAAATATAGCTCCAAGTAAAATTACCGATGGTCGGTAGAAGAAAGAGGGGATGCCTTCCGGGGCATCCCCAAGCTTAGACGCTTGAGTCTTCCTTGAATATTACCTTGGGGTGCCTCGGGCATCCCCAAGCTTAGGCTCTTGCCACTCCTTATTCCTTCATCCATCGTGATCTCACCCAAAACTTGAAAACTTCAATCACACAAAACTCAACAAAACCTTCGTGAGATCCGTTAGTATAACAAAATAAATCACTACTCTAAGTACTGTTGCAAACCCATTCATATTTTATTTTTGCATTATACCTACTGTATTCTAACTTCTCCATGGCTTATACCCCCTGATACAATCCATAGTTTCATCAAAACAAGCAACTAGTGCATCAAAAACAGAATCTGTCAAAAACAGAACAGTCTGTAGTAATATATTTAAAAGCCATACTTCTGTAACTCCAAAAATTCTGAAAAATTAGAACAACGTGGGAAATTCATATACTAATACGGTGTAAAAATTTCATATTTTTTTGACGCTCCAGTACAGAAACAAAATTCCAGCACTGGACGCAAAACTTTCTGTTTTCCAAACAGCATCAATTATACTATCTTCCAAATCATCATAAAGGCTTTACTTGGCACAAACACTAATTAAAAACACAAAAACACAATCATAACAGTAGCATAAATATGAAAACTCACAATAACAGAAACAAATAGTGAAAATTTATTTTATTCATTGGGTTGCCTCCCAACAAGCGCTATTGTTTTCTGCCCCTAGCTAGGCATAATGCATAGTTTCAAGTATTGTCATCTTTCTTCTTCTTATCCAAAGATGTAATTTTATCAGAGGGTTTTTCAAAGGTAATATGAAACACATCATCCATAGAAATTTTAGCATTAGCAAGTTGTCCATCTGTAAATCCCTCTTGATTACCGGCTACAATCCAAGAGTATTGTCTATTAACACTATTGAAAACTTGTTGGATTATATTCAAAGGAGGAACTTCCTTTTTAATATTCTCATCAAAGATGTGGTCATTGCGGAACAAATATCTCAACAAGTAATCATTATTATAAAGGATCTCATCTATTACCGGTTTTTCACGGTTCATACCATAAAAATCAAATATCTCTCTAGCTTCTCGCACTATGTGATCAAATTCATTCATGAGAACAAGAGTGGCTATTTTCTTAGCTCTAGGATCTTTTATAACCGGTAACTCATAAAACAATCTTTGCAGAGTAGGATGGGTGCGAATAAATTTTCTTTCAAGTTTAAGAACAAGTGCGGAAATAGCATCGGCATAATTCTTAGTTTCTTTAAGTATAGGAGCATCATCAAAAGCCAAGGTCCCAATGCAATTAAAGAATTCTTGGATGACACTTTTCCCTATAACATTCCCATGTCCCAACACAAAAGTTTTAGCATCAAGATTGGTAGAACTTTCAGTTTTAGGAGTTCTACCATCATCAGTTTCTGCCATGCCAAAGTCACTCATGATAACAATCTTCAAGCAAACGAAAAAGAAAACACGCAAAAGGCAAACGGAAAATATTTTTTTATTTTTGTAAAAAAAATTTAGAAGTGGGGGAGATGAAAATGAGAGGCAAAGGAAAATAAAGTAAATGCAAGGAGATGTAAGTTTTATGCGTAGGTACTTGATAGATGTTGATGATGTCTCCCCGGCAACGGCGCCAGAAATTCTTCCTGCTACTTGTAGCTTGCGTTGGTATTTCCCCGAAGAGGAAGGGATGATGCTGCACAGTAGAGTAAGAATTTCCCTCAGTTATGAAACCAAGGTTATCAATCCAGTAGGAGAATCACGCAACACCTCGTTAGCAGCACCTGCACACAAAACAACAAATCCTTGCACCCAACGCAATCAAGGGGTTGCCAATCCCTCGGCGGTAAGTTGCAAGATTAAATTGTATGTGATAGATAGATAGATTGAAACAAAAATACAAAATAAAATAAATAAAGGAAAAGTGCAGCAAGTATTTTTAGGGTTTTAGTATATGATTTAGATAGACCCGGGGGCCATAGTTTTCACTAGAGGCTTCTCTCAAGAAAATAGCATACGGTGGGTAGACAAATTACTGTTGGGCAATTGATAGAAAAGCAAATAATCATGACGATATCCAAGGCAATGATCATGTATATAGGCATCACGTCCGAGACAAGTAGACCGACTCCTTCCTGCATCTACTACTATTACTCCACACATCGACCACTATCCAGCATGCATCTAGTGTATTAAGTCCATAAAGAACGGAGTAACGCCTTAAGCAAGATGACATGATGTAGACGAAGAAAACTCATGTATGAATAAACCCCATCTTTTTACCCTTAATAGCAACGATACATACGTGTCATGTCCCTTTCTGTCACTGGGATTGAGCACCGTAAGATCGAACCCATTACAAAGCACCTCTTCCCATTGCAAGATAAATCAATCTAGTTGGCCAAACCAAATCAATAGATCGGAGAAGAAATACAAAGCTATAATAATCATGCATAAAAGAGATCAGAGAAGACTCAAATAATATTCATGGATAATCTGATCATAAACTCACAATTCATCGGATCCCAACAAACACACCGCAAAAAGTGATTACATCGGATAGAACTCCAAGAACATCGAGGAGAACATTGTATTGAAGATCAAAAAGAGAGAAGAAGCCATCTAGCTACTAACTATGGACCCGAAGGTCTGTGGTAAACTACTCACGCATCATCGGAAGGGCAGCAAGGTTGATGTAGAGCCCCTCCGTGATCGATTCCCCCTCCGGCGGAGTGCCGGAAAAGGCCTCCAGATGGGATCTCTCGAGAATAGAAACTTGCGGCGGCGGAAAAAGTATTTCGTGGACTCCCCTGAGGGTTTCTGATTTTTTGGGAATTTATAGTGGTGGAATTAGGTCAAATGGAGCTGGGGTGGCCCCATGAGGCACCAGGGTGCGCCTGCCCCCCCCCCCCAGGCGCGCCCTGGTGGCTCTTGGCCACCTCCTCTGGCGTCTGGTCTTCTCCCGAAGCTTCTAGTGTTTATCTTGTCCAATAAAAAATCTCCAAAAAGTTTCGTGGCATTTGGACTTCGTTTGGTATTGATTTTCTGTAAAACCAAAAACAGGCAGAAAACAGCAACTGGCACTGGGCACTAAGTTAATAGGTTAGTCCCAAAAAATGATATATAATTGCTGTAAATGTATATAAAAACATCCAAGATTGATAATATAACAGCATGGAAGAATCAAAAATTATAGATACGTTGGAGACGTATCAGAGGACATGGTACATTTTTTTTGCCACACTTTGTATTGATTCGTTCGTTTGTTGCGTATGTCATTCGATCAATTGTCATTGAATCTTTTTTTGCGTATGTCATTGAATCTTTTTGTTGCATATGCCATTAGTTTATTTGTGATCATGACCATTTTAGGAGGTTATCATGACATACATGATCAATGACGGTCAAGAGCCTATGCATTATGACTTGGGGGGTACCAACTCTTCTATGTATGATGTCGGGCAAACATCAACCACTCTAAAAAAAAAAAGATGCTCAAGGCAATAGGTCTGACATTCTCAATCCATGAGATGATTTTCTTGTGTGAAGCTTGGTTGGCCACAAGCATGAACCCTATATATGGAACCGAGCAAAAGGGAAATAAGTATTGGGAAAAGATCCACAACATTACCATCAACACAAGGAATATGTGGAGTCGAGCCCTAATCATACCACCTATAATGAGGCCTCTCTCCAACATAGATGGTCCATCATCCAAGAGAGTGTGAACAAGTTTTGCGGCCACTATTCTTCCATGGTCGGCCGGAACCAAAGTGGCGTTGGAATCAAGAGTCACGTAAGTTGACTTGCTTCGTTTTAACATCATTTGCATTACTAGCTTTGTTTGTTGCATTCTCATGAGTGATTCTTGTTTGCTAGATGATGTTTTGTACCCAACAAATCGAGGGGAAGTCATTGACTATGTGTCATTGTTGGTTGAAATTGAATGGGAAACCAAAGTGGCAAAAACTCATCGATGACCTCAAGAATGAGAACAAGAAGTTGAAGAAAAAACAATGGCTCAAGCTCCCAACAATCCATTGGATTGGGTGACGAAGATGAGGAAGGTGAAGGGGAGGAGGGACAAGCCACCGTGCCAAAGAGGAACCACCGAGTGATGGGAAACAAGTGGGATAAAGGCAGGGCCGTGCGTGACGTTGTGTCGAGCAAAATGTCTGCCACATGGACGGGCATTTTTTCCACCATGGAGGAGAAGGAGGAGAAGAGGTACAAGCTCTTCTTTGATGTGAAAAAGAGATGATAGATTGGGACCGGGAGAGGGTGAACAACAAGTTACTACTTGAGAGGGAGAAGATAGACTTGGAGGAGCATGAGGCATATGTCAGATGGAAGCTCGAGAAGGCGAAGACTTTTGGATTAGTTGAGCTCGAGAAAGAGAGGCTGCAGCCGGCGCATTTGATTTCATTCAAAAAGTCTTTCAATATCAATCTGCACCGCTTTTCTAATTTCACCGGGAAAAATCAAATATTGGCTGGCGTATCTTTAGTGATTAAATGAGCATGCATATAGATATTTATTTCATGTTTCTAGAAAGAAATTGCGTGCACACTTGTGGTATGTTTATCTTTACACGTGTCGTTAGTTAAACGTACCACGCCAACAAAAGAAATCCAAACAGTGAAACAATTATCAAATTAATTGGGTGTCGAATAACTTGCCTCTGGAACACATGCAAATGTCACACACCCTGAAGCATAAATTAACGAGAAGTAATAGATTAAATTCAAAAGGTTACACATTACATTGATCCCAACGATCTAATTACTGGTAGCCTCTTGCTTGTTCTTTTTGCTTATCACGCCCGACCTTTAACATGACCTTGAAACTAAAATGAGTACACGACAATAATATAATGCAAAGCAAATTAAAGCTATCAAACACTCATGGTATATCCCTCGCAAAAAAACATTCATAGTATATGAGCTAGCTTAATTTATTCCTCCAAGGCTGGATCGAGCAAGCGTCACTAATTATTTTTTCTGTTGATGACCTCCTGAATCATAGGCCCGAGAACCTCAAGCCTCATTGGTTTGGGCACAAAGTCATCAGCACCGGCACTCATGAATGCCTCCATGGCGTTATCATCAGCGGACATCCCGACGATCTTCACATCGGTGGCTCCCATAGCACGGATCTTCATGACTGCCTATATGGAGTAACATGTACAAGTGTCGATGAGGTGACCATCCAATATATGTTATGTTCAAGCAAAAAAGGAAAAGAAAGAAACCGTAAATTAACTCAAGTACATACCTCGGGACCGGTCATTATGGGCATGTCCTTATCACACACAACAATGTCAAACTTGTTACCCTCAAGGAACATATCAACAGCTTCTTTCCCATTCTTAGCCAGGGTGACTTCACAGTGAAATCTGCGTAGCATGAAGGAGAGAACCATGCTGTCAACCGCAGTATCCTCAACAAGCAGTGCCTTGAGGGATGATGCCATGATCAACTAGCTAATGTAACTGCAAAAAGAATTAATAAGGAGATTAGTTATATATGATACACACCCAGCTAATACTATTTCAAGGAGATTGTTACAAGAATAATCGACACGAAAACCATAACTTTAATGATCAGTAAATCACATTGCAAGTTTGTGCATTTTAGTTGCAAACTAACTAGTTACAAATCATCTGGAAGATCAGCACACTTTTCATAGACAATAACAACTAGTGCAACATATATTGGCAGTGCACTTTTTAGGCAGCGCCTCTAACAATCTCGATCTTGTATGCATGCATGGAGCCAAATTAAAAATAGTGCATCAGCGGTGATGTAAAAAAAGGGGCAGAAGAAACAAATTAAGGAAGGAACAGATACAATCATCAGAGCATGTAGCTGTTGTTGCAAGAGGTACACTCTCTTAATTGGTAATCTACTAATTTATGAAATGCTTCACCAAAAACAGCATAAGGATAATAATGTCAAAAAACCAAAGAACACAACCCAAAAAATGGCCAAAATAGATGCCAACAACAACCAGAAAGTGTGCAACATAGATCAAAACTGGTAAAAAATGCACTAGCTTCACATGTTTAGGCAGCGCCTTGAACAATCTGTCGATCAATCTTGTAGGCATGCATGGAGAGAAAACTAGTGGAAGATGCATGACAAGACAGAGATGGAGGACAGTGGCTATGAACCTTTGAGCTTATGACAGTGGCTATGAATCTACGTTTGCTCTGTTGCTTGATGCTTGGGGCTTTGGTGGTGGTGTGTGCCTTGTACCCGGCCAAGGGTATTTATATGGGTGGCCGGTCGATCTCGGCCATCCATTAGTAATTAGGTTGCTTCACACATGCAAATATCCATCTTGCACCGCTTTCTAATTCCACCAGGGAAAATCAAATATTTCGCTGGCTGGCATATCTTTGGCGATTAAATGATATATGGAGTATCAAAGTATTTTCATGTTTCCAGAAATAACTTACTACAGCTGAGTATATATGGCGTCAAAGCTTGCCGATTATGGCACATATATCTACCTCAATCACAGCTAGCGTATATACGGAGTATAGCTGTCTCGATCCTAGAACATGATTAATTTCTTTGTTTAATTTGCAATCTGCGATGTACGGGTGGCAGTTCATCTCGCGAGATCAAATAGATCGTGGCAATTAATTTGGTTTCATCATGGCGGGAAAAAAGAGACGTATTTTGGACATGCCAAGATATATAGAGATCTAGACCGTATATTGCATACTACAGTGTATTCCAGCTAGCGTATATACAAAGTATATCTGTCTTGATCCTAGAATAGGATTAAAATTAATTATTTTTGTTTAATATGCAATCAGCGATGTGCGGGTGGTAGTTCATCTCGAGATCAAATAGAGCATGGCAATTAATTCTTGGTTTCATTATGGCAGAAAAAACAGACGTGTTTTGAACGTGCCAAGATATATAGAGATCCAGACCGTATATTGCATACTACAGTGTATTCCAGCTAGCGTATATATGGAGTATATATGTCTCGATCTAGAATATGATTAAAATTAATTTCTTTGTTTAATTTGCAATCAGCGATGTGCGGGTGGCAGTTCATCTCGAGGTCAATAGATTGTCGTAATTAATTCTTGGTTTCATTATGGCAGGAAAAAACAGACGTATTTTGAACGTGCCAAGATATATAGAGATCCAGACCATATATTACATACTACAAAGTGTTGCTAGTGTATACATGGAGTATATCTGTCTCGATCCGAGAACATGATTACAATTAATTTCTTTGTTTAATTTGCAATCAGCTATGTGCGGGTGGTAGTTCATCTCAAGATCAAATAGATCGTGGCAATTAATTCTTGGTTTCATTATGGTAGGAAAAAACAGGCGTATTTTGAACGTGCCAAGATGTATAGAGATCCAGACCTGCATACTACAGTGTATTCCAACTAGCGTATATATGGAGTATATCTGTCTCAATCCCAGTAATGCAAATATGCCCTAGAGGCAATAATATTGTATTATTATATTTTCATGTTTATAATTAAGAGTTTATATTCTATGCTATAACTGTTGTGATCCTGGAATATATGTGATTTAGTGAAAAACTCATATGCACGTGTGGAATGATAAATGGTAGAACCTGATTCCTAGTCTCACTTATAAGACTAGCTCAAGTGTTGTTTGTGATCATGTTTTCCAGATCTTAGGATATCGTTAAGTGTAACGATAGTCCTAAAACAACTTTGAGAATATGACGTTGGAAGAATGATCATATTGAATTGACCCAATCTTGTTTGTTATACTTTGAGATACAATCGTCACAAGTCAATTGTTATAACACGGAGAGTTTACGTATGCTTTAGTTTCTTAGATCATGGGATTATCGTAGTCACTTCTTACCGTACGACGGACTCATGGCTAACGGGGCTTCAACTCCGGCCTAGGAAAAATTAACAAATATGTGCATCTCTTATAATACAAATTATAAAGTATACAAGCCTAAGGAGTTTTAGCCCAACATGAGACTTGCTATAGGGTTGGCTCTACCACTCGTGCCTCGTCCGGATATACTAGTGTTAACATATTCTCTAGCCGAGGTAGAGTGATTGACGATGATGCATAGCTCTTAGAAAAAAATGAAACTTAATTACATCATTGGATATTCTCCACGGTATTCATCGAGCACCAATTCCAAAGGGTACGATGCCTTCTTTCTTCCTAAATCTTTGATCCTGTCTTTCTGGATCTTAGATCACTCAGCGAAGGTCGTCGTGAGATATGCCACCGCCCATCCTACTTGAGGTGGCGAGTAAAGACTGATTGGAAGACCGTTTGGCAAAGTGATACGTGATGTTTACTACACAACTTTATTCTTGTAGATTCGGTTGGGCCTCCAAGCGCAGAGTTTTGTAGCACAGCAGCAAATTTCCCTCAAGTGGATGACCTAAGGTTTATCAATCTGTGGGAGGTGTAGGATGAAGATGGTCTCTCTCAAACAACCATGCAATCAAATACAAACAATCTCTTGTGTCCCCAACACACCCAATACAATGGTAAATTGTATAGGTGCACTAGTTCGACGAAGAGATGGTGATACAAGTGTAGTATGGATAGTAGATATAGGTTTTTGTAATCTGAAATAATAAAAACAGCAAGGTAGCAAGTAACAAAAGTGAGCACAAATGGTATTGAAATGCTTAGAAACAAGGCCTAGGGTTCATACTTTCACTTGTGCAATCTCTCAACAGTGCTGACATAATTGAATCATATAACAATCCCTCAACGTGCAACAAAGAATCACTCCAAAGTTCCTAGCAATAGCGGAGAACATAAGATGGAATTGTTGTAGGTAGAAAACCACCTCAAAGTTATTTTTCCGATCAATCTATTGAGCCATCCCTATAAGTGTCACAAACAGCCCTAGAGTTCATACTAAAATAACACCAAATAAGTTCAGATTCATAATATTCAATCCAACACAAAGAACCTCAAAGATTACCCCAAAGTTTCTACCGAAGAAAGTAGGATGAAAACATGTATCAACCTATGCCTAGATTACCCCAATGTCACCACGGGAATCTGCAAGTTGATTACCAAAACATATATCAAGTGACTCAATAGAATACCCCATTGTCACCACGGGTATCCACATGCAAGACATACATCAAGTGATCTCAAATCCAAAATATTCAATCCGATAATAATGAAACCTCAAAGGGCAAGACTCAATTCATCACAACAAGATAGAAAGGGAAGAACACCATATGATCCAACTATATTAACAAAGCCCATGGTACATTAAGATCATGTCAAATCAAGATCACGAGAGAGAGATCAAACACATAGCTACTGGTACATACTGATACGTCTCCAACGTATCTAAAATTTATGAAGTGTTCATGCCATGTTTACGACAATTTTATATGGTTTTGGTATGATTTGAGTGGAACTAACCCGGACTGGCGCTGTTTTCAGCAGAACTACCGTGGTGTTGTTTTTTGTGCAGAAATAAAAGTTCTCGGAATGGGCTGAAAATTTACGGTGATTTTTTATGGACCAAAAGAGACCCCCGAAGCTTGGAGGAAGGACCAGAAGCCTCACGAGGAAGCAACAAGCCTGGGGGGCGCGCCCTCCCCCCCAGGGCGCGCGGAGTAGGTTTGTCGCTCCCTCGTGGGCCCCCTTGACGTGAATCCAACGCCAAAAATTCCTATAAATATAGAAAACCCCAGAAAGAAACCTAGAACTTCGCCGCCGCCGCCGCAAGCCTCTGTACCGAAGAAAACCCATCTGGAGCTCCGTTCCGGCACCCTGCCGGAGGGGGGAATCATCACCGGAGGCCATCTTCATCATCCCAGCGGTCTCCATGACGAGGAGGGAGTAGTTCACCCTCGGGGTTGAGGGTATGTACCAGTAGCTATGTGTTTGATCGCTCTCTCTCTCTCTCTCGTGTTCTTGATTTTGCACGATCTTGATGTACCGCGAGCTTTGTTAATATAGTTGGATCATATGGTGTTTCTTCCTTCTCCATCTTCTTGAGATGAATTGAGTCTTTTCCCTTTGAGGTTTCGTTATTGTCGGATTGAATATTTCATATTTGAGAACACTTGATGTATGTCTTGCATGTGGATACCCGTGGTGACAATGGGGTATTCTATTGATTCACTTGATGTATGTTTTGGTAATCAACTCGCGGATTCCTGTGACCTTGGGGTGATCTGGGCATAGGGGTTGGTTACACGTTTTCATTATCTTTTCTCCGATAAGAAACTTTGGGGTACTCTTTGAAGTTCTTTGTGTGGATTGAATATTATGAATTTGAAGTTGTTTGATGCATATCGAATAATCAACTCACAGATACTTGTGGTGACATTGGAGTATCTAGGTGACATTAGAGTTGGTTGATGCGTATCATATGGTGTTATTTTAGTACGAACTCTAGGGCTGTTTGTGACACTTAAAGGGATGGCTCAATAGATTGATCGGAAAGGATAACTTTGAGGTGGTTTCGTACCCTACAACAATTTCTTTCTTATATTCTCCGCTAATAGGAACTTTGGAGTGATTCTTTGTCGCACGTTGAGGGATTGTTATATGATCCAATTATGTTAGCACTGTTGAGAGATTGCACTAGTGAAAGTATGAACCTTAGGCCTTGTTTTCAAGCATTGCAATACCATTTGTGCTCCATTTTATCACTTGCTACCTTGCTGTTTTTATATTTTCAGATTACAAAAACCTATATCTATTATCCATACTACACTTGCATCACCATCTCTTCGCCGAACTAGTGCACCTATACAATTTAACATTGTATTGGGTGTGTTGGGGACACAAGAGATTGCATGTATTTGATTGCAGGGTTGTGTGAGAGAGACCATCTTCATCCTACGCCTCCCACAGATTGATAAACCTTAGGTCATCCACTTGAGGGAAATTTGCTACTGTCCTATAAAACTCTAGGGTTGTTTGTGACACTTAAAGGGATGGCTCAATAGATTGATTGGAAAGGATAACTTTGAGGTGGTTTCGTACCCTACAACAATTTCTTTCTTATGTTCTCCGCTAATAGGAACTTTGGAGTGATTCTTTGTCGCATGTTGAGGGATTGTTATATGATCCAATTATGTTAGCACTATTGAGAGATTGCACTAGTAAAAGTATGAACCCTAGGCCTTATTTTCAAGCATTGCAATACCGTTTGTGCTCCGTTTTATCACTTGCTACCTTGCTGTTTTTATATTTTGAGATTACAAAAACCTATATCTACTATCCATACTACACTTGTATCACCATCTCTTCGCCGAACTAGTGCACCTATACAATTTAACATTGTATTGGGTGTGTTGGGGACACAAGAGATTGCTTGTATTTGATTGCATGGTTGTTTGAGAGAGACCTTCTTCATCCTACGCCTCCCACGGATTGATAAATCTTAGGTCATCCACTTGAGGGAAATTTGCTACTGTCCTATAAAACTCTGCACTTGGAGGCCCAACAACGTCTACAAGAATAAAAGTTGCGTAGTAGACATCAAGCTCTTTTCTGGCGCCGTTGCCGGGGAGGTGAGTGCTTGAAGGTATATCTTTAGATCTTGCAATTGAATCTTTTAGTTTCTTGTTTTATCACTGGTTTGGTTTTATAAAAGAAAGCTACAAAAAAATGGAATTGAGATTGCCTCACATGCTTCATCTATATGATGTCTTTCTTGAAAATAAGGATTCCGATAATTGTGCCAAAGTGTTAGAAGAAGAATTCAATAAAATGTTTGGCATTAAATCTTTGAATGATGAGCATGATTGCAATGTTGTTAGTATGAATTCTTTGAATATCCATGATGCTAATGATATGCAAAGCTATAAGCTTGGGGATGCTATGTTTGATGAAGATGCTATTTTTAGTCCCCCTACTTTTGATGAGCAAATTTATTATGATGAAAGCATGCCTCCTATTTATGATGATTATATTGATGAAAGTGGGTTTGGTAGAGTGTCAATTCTAGGTACTAATGATCCCACTATTTTGGAGGGTGTTGAATCTTATGGCAATAATTATGAAAGTGGATTTGGAGATGTCATGACTTTATTTAATGATGATTCCACTATTTTGGAAGAGGTTTCAATTGATTATGACAACAAAGTTGCTATCTATGATGATTATTGTGATGACATGTATACTATAAAGAATAATGATAACTATGAAACTTGTCATCATGATTTTAATTTTCAATTGGATTATGCCAATCAAGTATCTCATGATAGTTATTTTGTTGAGGTTGCTCCCACTATTATGAATGAGAAGAAATTTGCTTATGTGGAGAGTAATAAAAACTCTATGCTTGTGGATCATGAAAAAAATGCTTTATGTGATAGCTATATTGTTGAATTCATTCATGATGCTACTGAAAATTATTATGAGAGAGGATCATATGCTTATATATATTTCAACAACATCAAGTTTCCTCTCTATATGTTGAAAGTTTTGAAGTCATGCTTGTTTTGCCTTCCTATGCTAGTTGATTCTTGCTCCCATAAATTATTTGTTCATAAAATCCCTATGCATAGGAAGTGGGTTAGTCTTAAATGTGCTAGTCATATGCTTCATGATGCTCTCTTTGTGTTTCAATTCTTTACTTTTATGTGAGCATCATTGAAATCATCATGCCTAGCAAAAAGGCATTAAAGAAAAGCGCTTGTTGGGAGGCAACCCAACATTTTTACCTACCATTTTTGTGTGTTCACATGATTAATCTACTGTAGTAATCATGTTTTATATGTTTTTTTTCAATAATGTGCCAAGTAAAGCCTTTGGGATAGTGTGGATGATGGTTGACTTGATTCTGTGCAAAAACAGAAACTTTTGCATCCAGTGCTGGAATTTCTATTCTGTACTGGAGCGTGAGACAATTATGAATTTTTTACAGAGTATTGGGTTACAAATTGTTTACGTTTTCCTCATTTTTCAGAATTTTTGGAGGTACAGAAGTATGGTGTTTAAATTGCTCACTATATGATGTTCTGTTTTTGACAGATTCTGTTTTCGGTGAATAGTTTGCTTGTTTTAGTGTTTCCGTAGCTTATATTGGTCAATATAAATTGTGGAAATGATAGATTACAGTAGGAATTATGTGATAACAATTATGAATCTTGTCTTGACAGTACCTAAGTGGATGAATTATATGTATCATACTAACCTATCTCACAAGTTCAGTTAAGTTTTGTGTGATTGAAGTTTTCAAGTTTTGGGTGAGATATCGATATGAGGAGAATAAGGAGTGGCAAGACCCTAAGATTGGGGATGCCCAAGACACCCCAAGTTAATATTCAAGGAAGACCCAAGCAACTAAGCTTGGGGATGCCCCGGAAGGCATCCCCTCTTTCGTCTTCAACATTATCGGTAACCTCACTTGGAGCTATATTTTTATTCATCACATAATATGAGTTTTGCTTGGAGCATCATTTTCTTTTGATGAAATTTGCTTTATGTTATCAATAATCATGTTTTGTATCTTTTAGTTCAATAAAATGCCAAGTATAGCCTTTACCATGCTCGGTTTGTAAGTTTATGTGTTGCTGTTTGAAAACAGAAAGTTTTCTGTTATGTCCAGAATATTCTTGAATAGTCAGAACATGATAAAAATCTGAAATTTTTACACAGTAAGCATGAATGAGTTCTCTGTCACGTGGTAATTTTTCAGAATTTTTGGAGTTAGGGAAGTATGAATTCTTATCCCCCCTCTACAGACTGTTCTGTTTTGATAGATTTCGGCTATAGTTGCATTGTTTGCATATGTTTGCTTGTTTAATGTTTCTATTTGTGGATATGAGTATTAAATGTAAAGAGGCATTTAGTATGCAATGTTTAATTATAATTTTAGTGATTTATTACAGTAGATAATGTTAAGGTTTTGAGTTGATTTATACTAACTTATCTCACGAGTTCTTGTTGAGTTTTGTGTGGATGAAGTTTTAAGATTTAGGAGAAGCCATGATATGAGAGGAATTAAGGAGACAAAAGAGCTCAAGCTTGGGGATGCCAAAGGCACCCCAAGATAACATTCCAAGAAGTCTCAAGCAACTAATCTTGGGGATGCCCCGGTGGGCATCCCACCTTTCTTCATCAACACCTATTGGTTAGCCTAAGTTTTTACTTGTTCACATGATATGTGCTATTCTTGGAGTGTCCTTTTATTTTCATTTTGTTTGCTGTTTGAATAAAATACTTGGATCTGAAATCTTTATTTGGAGAGAGTCTTCACATAGCTACTTAATTGTTTGACTACTCATTGTTCTTCACTTATATCTTTTGGAGTAGTTTGTCATTTACTCTCGTGCTTCACTTACATCCTAAGAGTAAAATTTTGAATGAATTGAATATCATAAAGTTGAAATTATATGTGCTTCATATGCTTGTCCCATGGGGAGTAGTGTCTTCACAAATAAGAAGTATAAGTGGTAAGATTTATTGAAAGTTAGCAAACACAACATTAGTCACTTGAACAATTCATGAAAGAATTTTGAGGGAAGAGAAACTTCACATATAAATATACTATCTTGGACATCTTCTATGATTGTGAGCCCTCATTAATTATTTTCAAGCTTGATCAAGTAGTTGATGTTGGACAAGGAAGACAACGTAATGAGTTATGTTTGTTTATATTCACATAGAAGTTATATGTTCATGGATCCTCTAACATGTGGTGCTTGCCCCCTATCCTTTGCTAGCCAAAAATCCTCACTAAGTAGAGATACTACTTGTGCATCCAAAATCCTTGAACCCAGTTTCATGTCATGAGAGTCCACTATATCTACCTATGGATTGAATAAGATCCTTCAAGTAAGTTGTCATCGGTGCAAAGGCAATAAAAATTGCTCCTAAATATGTATGATCTTTTATTGTAAGGGAAAATAAGCTTTGTACGAACTTGTGATGGTGAAGAAATAAAAGCGATGGACTGCATAATAAAGGTTGCTATCACAAGGGGCAATATAAAGTGACATTCCTTTGCATTAAGAGCTTGCACATCCAAATAAAAAGCGCATGACAACCTATGCTTCCCTCTGTGAAGGGCCTATCTTTTACTTTATGTATTTACTTTTATGCAAGAGTCAATAGTGTTCTTCTCTATTCCGTTTTTATTTTCTCTCTTGGCAAGCATCATGTGGTGGGGAAAGATCCATTCATGTATATCCCGTTAAGTATAGGTGATCATGAGTTATTATTGTTGACATTATCCGTGAGATAAATAAGTTGGGAGGCAAAACATTAAGCCCCTATCTTCCTATGTGTTTGACTGAAACGGTTTGTTCTAAAATTATGCTTTGAGTGTCAGCAATCATGGAAGACTATATGATAGTTGAGTATGTGGAATTTGCTAAATCAAAGCTCTTACATAGACCCTTCCTGAAAATAAGATGAATTGCAATTGTTTGATGACTGAGAACATAGTTTGTTAGTTTTCAAGAAAGTTTATGGTCTATACTTTAGCATGTGAATAGCTTGCTACTTTGTCATGAGAAGTTTTATGAGATGAGCTACTGTTTATGATATGTAATGATGCTAGAAAAGTGTTTGGAATTATCATTGATCAAACTTATGCACTATGCTAGCATTCACACTTCATAAAATTTTTCTTTTATCATTTACCTACTCGAGGACGAGCAGGAATTAAGATTGGGGATGCTGATACGTCTCCAACGTATCTATAATTTATGAAGTGTTCATGCCATGTTTACAACAATTTTATATGGTTTTGGTATGATTTGAGTGGAACTAACCTGGACTGACGCTGTTTTCAGCAGAACTACCGTGGTGTTGTTTTTTATGCAGAAATAAAAGTTCTCGGAATGGGCTGAAAATTTACGGTGATTTTTTATGGACCAAAAGAGACCCCCGAAGCTTGGAGGAAGGAACAGAAGCCTCACGAGGAAGCGACAAGCCTGGGGGGCGCACCCTCCCCCCCCAGGGCACGTGGAGCAGGCTTGTCGCTCCCTCGTGGGCCTCCTTGACGTGAATCCAACGCCAAAAATTCCTATAAATATAGAAAACCCCAGAAAGAAACCTAGAACTTCGCCGCCGCCGCCGCAAGCCTCTGTACCGAAGAAAACCCATCTGGAGCTCCGTTCCGGCACCCTGCCGGAGGGGGGAATCATCACCGGAGGCCATCTTCATCATCCCGGCGGTCTCCATGACGAGGAGGGAGTAGTTCACCCTCAGGGCTGAGGGTATGTACCAGTAGCTATGTGTTTGATCTCTCTCTCTCGTGTTCTTGATTTGGCATGATCTTGATGTACCGCGAGCTTTGTTAATCTAATTGGATCATATGGTGTTTCTTCCCTCTCTATCTTCTTGAGATGAATTGAGTCTTTTCCCTTTGAGATTTCGTTATTGTCGGATTGAGTATTTCAGATTTGAGAACACTTGATGTATGTCTTGCATGTGGATACCCGTGGTGACAATGGGGTATTCTATTGATTCACTTGATGTATGTTTTGGTAATCAACTCGCGGATTCCCGTGACCTTGGGGTGATCTAGGCATAGGGGTTGGTTGCACGTTTTCATTATCTTTTCTCCGATAAGAAACTTTGGGGTACTCTTTGAAGTTATTTGTGTGGATTGAATATTATGAATTTGAAGTTGTTTGATGCATATCGAATAATCAACTCAGGGATACTTGTGGTGACATTGGAGTATCTAGGTGACATTAGAGTTGGTTTATGCGTATCATATGGTGTTATTTTAGTACGAACTCTAGGGCTGTTTGTGACACTTAAAGGGATGGCTCAATAGATTGATCGGAAAGGATAACTTTGAGGTGGTTTCGTACCCTACAACAATTTCTTTCTTATATTCTCCGCTAATAGGAACTTTGGAGTGATTCTTTGTCGCACGTTGAGGGATTGTTATATGATCCAATTATGTTAGCACTGTTGAGAGATTGCACTAGTGAAAGTATGAACCTTAGGCCTTGTTTTAAAGCATTGCAATACCGTTTGTGCTCCATTTTATCACTTGCTACCTTGCTGTTTTTATATTTTCAGATTACAAAAACCTATATCTACTATCCATACTACACTTGCATCACCATCTCTTCGCCGAACTAGTGCACCTATACAATTTAACATTGTATTGGGTGTGTTGGGGACACAAGAGATTGTTTGTATTTGATTGCAGGGTTGTGTGAGAGAGACCATCTTCATCCTACGCGCTCCCACAGATTGATAAACCTTAGGTCATCCACTTGAGGGAAATTTGCTACTGTCCTACAAAACTGTGCACTTGGAGGCCCAACAATGTCTACAAGAATAAAAGTTGCATAGTAGACATCACATACCCTCAGCCCCAGGGGTGAACAACTCCCTCCTTGTCATGGAGACCACCGGGATGATGAAGATGGCCTCCGGTGATGGTTTTCCCTTCCGGCAGGTTGCCGGAAAAGGCCTCCAGTTGAGATGGCTTCGGAGCAGAGGCTTGCGGCTGCGACGTGGAAGATCTAGGTTTCTTTCTGGGGGTTTCCCGATTTATAAGAATTTTCAGCATTGGTTTCATGCCAATCGGAGTTACGTGGGACCCACGAGCTCAGACGCCCCTCCCTACTCCCCAGGGAGCGGTGGGTGAGCTCGTGACTCCCTCGTGAGTCTTCTGGTCCTCCCTCGAAGCTTCGGGGGTCTCTTATGTTCCAAAAAAAATCACCATAAATTTCCATGGCATTTCGACTTTATTTGGTTTGGATTTTCTGCGAAACAAAAAATTGCCAAAAAACATAAACTGGCACTGGGCACTAGGTTAATAGGTTAGTCCATAAAAATCATATAAAAGTGCACGAAAACCATATAATTTTTTTGTAAACATGGCATGAATACTTCATAAATTATAGATACGTTGGAGACGTATCAGCATCCCCAAGATTAATTCCGGCTCGTCCTCGAGTAGGTAAATGATAAAAGAAATAATTTATGAAGTGTGAATGCTAGCATAGTGCATAAGTTTGATCAATGATTGTTTCAATCACTTTTCCTAGCATCATAAACAACAACTCTTCCTCATAAAACTCATTATGATAAAGTAGCAATCAATTCACATGTTATGGTTCAAACAATGCATTCTCTTGAAACTTAACAACCTATGTTCTTAGTCACCAAACAATTACAATTCAACTTTTTTTAGAAAAGTCTAAATAAGAGCTCCACATACTCAATTATCATATAGTCTTCTATGATTGCTAGTACTCAAAGCATATTTTTAGAACAAATAGCATCCATCGAACACAGAGGAAGATAGGTGCTTAATGTTTCGCCTCCCAACTTACTTATCATAGAGAAATTGTCAACAATAATAATTCATGATCAAATATATTTGACTGGATATATTTTCCTGGATCTTTCCCCACCACATCATGCTTGCCAAGTGGAGAATAATTGAGGTTGGAATAAGAAGTTGACTCAACATGAAAAGTAAATAGATAGACCCTTCACAGAGGGAAGCATGGATTTGCTAATGTGCCAGAGCTCATTGCTAAAAACAGAGATGAATACATTTTGAGTGGTGTGCTTTTCCTGTCAACGTCACGACAAAGGATTTCAATATCTTCCATGCTAAACACACTATAGGTTGTTCCCATGCAGAAAGGAAAGATTTACTCCCCCACAACCATACAAACACAAGCCATGGCTAGCCGAATCCTCGGGTGCCCTCCGAACAATCAACTTTCCGGGGGGAGTTTTGATTTATTATAATTTTCTTTGTTTTTGTTTAACGGGACTGGGCATCCCAAATACCAGCCTTGATACGTCTCCGACATATCTATAATTTTTTATTGTTCCATGCTATTATAGTATCAATCTTGGATGTTTTTATATGCAATTATATATCATTTTTTGGGACTAACCTATTAACCTAGTGCCCAGTGCCAGTTGCTGTTTTCTGCTTGTTTTTGGTTTTTCAGGAAATCAGTACCAAACGAAGTCCAAATGCCACGAAACTTTTTAGAGATTTTTTCTGGACAAAAGAGACCCTGGAGACTTGGAGAGGAGGCCAGAAGGTTCACAAAGCCTCCACAAGGCAACAGGGCGTGGCCCCAGGGGGCGCGCCCTGATGCCTTGTGGGGCTCTTGTGGCTCTGTTTGACCTAATTCCACTTCTATAAATTCTCAAATATTGGGAAACCAATAAAGAGCCACCCCGAATAACTTTTATGCCGCCGCAAGCCTCTGTTCTTCCGTGATCCCATCTGGAGGCCTTTTCCGGTACTCTGCCCGAGGGGGATCGATCACGGAGGGCTTCTACATCAACCTTGCTGCCCTTCCGATGATGTGTGAGTAGTTTACCACAGAGCTACGGGTCCATAGCTAGTAGCTAGATGGCTTCTTCTCTCTCTTTGATCTTCAATACCATGTTCTCCTCGATGTTCTTGGAGTTCTATCCGATGTAATCTTCTTTTGCGGTTTGTTTGTTGGGATCCGATGAATTGTGAGTTTATGATTAGATTATTCATGAGAAATATTTGAGTCTTCTCTGAACTCTTTTATCCATGATAATTATAGCTTTGTATTTCTCTCCGATCTATCCATTTGGTTTGGCCAACTAGATTGGTTTATCTTGCAATGGGAGAGGTGCTTTGTGATGGGTTCAATCTTGCGGTGCTCAATCCCAGTGACAGAAAGGGACATGACACGTATTTGTATTGTTGCCATTAAGGATAAAAAGATGGGGTTTAATCATATTGCTTGAGTTTACTTTGTCTACATCATGTCATCTTGCTTAAGGCGTTACTCTGTTTCATACTTAATACCCTAGATGCATGCTGGATAGCGGTCGATGGGTGGAGTAATAGTAGTAGATGCAGGCAGGAGTCGCTCTACTTGTCTCGGACGTGATGCCTATATACATGATCATTGCCATGAATCCGTCATAATTATTTGGTTTTCTATCAATTGCCCAACAGTAATTTGTTTACCCACCGTATGCTATGCGTTCGAGAGAGAAGCCTCTAGTGAAAACTATGGCCCCTTCTACTTGTAGTCGGCGTTGGTATTTCCCCGAAGAGGAGAGGATGATGTTGTATAGTAGAGATAAGTATTTCCCTCAGTTAAGAACCAAGGTTATCAATCCAGTAGGAGAACCAAGCAAAATTCCGTTAAGCGCACCTGCACACACAAGAGCAAACACTTGCACCCAACGCAAATAAGAGGGTTGTCAATCCTCTTAGCGGTTATTTGCAAGGATTAAATCTTATAGAGATAAATAGATAAACTAAAATACTAATTAAAATAAAAGTAAATAAATTGCAGCAAGGTATTTTTAGCTTTTTTTATATATGATAAAGTAAACTCTTTTGTTCTTGTATCTATATATATGCTTAAATAATACCCAGGGTTTCAGCAAAGATTATAACTAACCATGCAAATGATAACTCTTTAGAAATTATATTCACTCATATCAATGGCATAATCAACTAGCGAGCAATAATAAGATATCTCAAATGCCAACACTTTGTCAAAACAATCATGATATAATATGACAACATGGTATCTCGCTAGCCCTTTCTGAGAGCGCAAAACATAAATGCAGAGCACCTCCAAAGTTCAAGCAGCGACTAAACATTGTAATTCATGGTAGAAGAGATCCAGTCATGATGCACACAACATTAACTATACATAATGCATGAGAATGACAATAGTGCTCTCAGGACTGGTGCTTATTTGAGAAGGTGGTGACTCAACAATAAAAATAAAATAACATAAAAGTAAATAGATGGGCCCTTCGCAGAGGAAAGCAGGGATTTGCAGAGGTGCCAGAGCTCAAAGCTTAAATCAGAGATAAATATAATTTTGGGAGGTATGCCTTTCCTGTCAACGTCACGACCGAGAGTTTTCAATATCTTCCATGCTAAACAAATTAGCGGCGGTTCCCAAGCGGTAAAGTAAAGTTTACTCCCCCTCCACCAACAATCACAAGCCATGGCTACCCGAATCCTCGGGTGCCCTCCATACCAACAACTTTCCAGGGGAGTTTGTTTTATTATTTTGCAATTTTAATCATGGGACTGGGCATCCCGATTACCAGCCCCTCTCGTGCAAGGACAAGTGAATAAACACTCATCATGAGAATAACCCACTTAGCATGGAAGATATTGACCGCCCCCTGTCGCTCCATGAGCGGTACGGGCACATAAAACAGATGTTCATTTGAATATTTAGAGGTGGCACATGCAGATTTACTTAGAACGGCAGAGTAATACCGCATATGGGTAGATATAGTGGACTCATCTAGAATAACTTTGGTTCAAGGGTTTTGATGCACAAGCAGTATTCCCGCTTAGTACAGGCGAAGGCTAGCAAATAGGTTGAGAAGCGACCAGCTAGAGAGCAAAAACGGTCATAATCATGCATTATGAATAATCAACATTGAATACTAGCATGAGTAGGATATAAGCACCATGAACATAAATATCGTGGAGGCTATGTTGGTTTTGAATCAACTACATGTGTGAACATGTGCCAAGTCAAGCCACTCGAAACATTCAGAGCAGGATACCATATCATCATACTACATCATGAACATTTTAATGCATGTTGACACCCAAGATAAATCATTATCCACTCCTAGCTACTTAAGCATGGCATGAGCAACTATAATCTCTAATTGTCATCATAAACATGTTTAATCATAATATGCTGAATCATGGATACTGAGTTAAACATATTTACAAAAACAAAAACAAGTTGAGTTCATACCCGCTTTTCCTTGCCACAGTCACTTCATCAAATCATCGTCATTATTGCCTTTCACTTGCACGACCGAATGATGTGAAAATAATAATAGTGCAAGAGTGTCGTGGACAAAGCTGGAATCTGCAAACATTTTATTTAAAGGAGAAGTCAAGGTAATATGGCTCTTTATTGGATCAACAATTATGCTTATGAGAGCCACTCAACATTTTCATCGTGGTCTTTTCCTTACAATGACTCAACAAAAGAAAAGAATTTCAGAGAAACATACTAAAATATTTTTGGAGTTTTTAGTTTTTTTTTCTAGAAGGAAGCAATTTAAAGAAGAAAAACGAAAAGCAAGAAAACTATTTACACGGGAAAACTCCCAACAAGCAAAAGAAGAAACGAGAAATCTTTTTGGGTTTTCTTTTAATACTACAACTACTTAAGCTAGAAAGAAAAACCGAAAAGAAACGAGAAATGTTTTTGGATTTTCTCAAAGTTTTTCAAAAACACAAGAAGAAAGCGAGAAAATAAAACTAACATGGATATACAATGAAAAAGTATGAACACCGACAACTGAAATGAATGTGTGAACATGAATGTAATGTCGGTGAGAAATACGTACTCCCCCAAGCTTAGGCATTTGGCCTAGCTTGGTCTACTGCCATGGCTGTCCCGGATAGTAATCGAAGTGGTAGCTCGTAGAGGCGTTCTGAGCCGCCTCCTCAGCCAGACGGGCAGCCTCAACTGCCGCATTGTACTCGTGCACCTCGCTCTCTGATAGAAAATATCTCTGTTTGTTCTGAAAATCAAAGAGGGCAGGAGCAGGCAAAGCAACATACACAGAGCGATATTTATCAAAAACTAAGTTATATTCATATCCATGTGCGTCGCGTTTTAAAAACTTATGTTCTCGCATTGCTTCAAAATTCAAATATTTATCAGGTAAGAGGGATCATTGAAATTGGGCGAGACCCCTAACCTTGCAGCTAAGCGGGAGGCATAAATTCCTCCATACAAATCACCATTACCCGCGTTACGCTGCAGTCTACGTGCAACAATAGCCCCAAGATTATAATGCTTGCTACCAGTCAAAGCTGTATGAATAAGACTTAGATCAAGGGCGCAAAGCGCACTGCAGTCTTGCTTTCCAACAATGCATTTACCATTAAAAAGTGCGAAATACCGAATAGCGGGAAAGTGAATGCTAATTATTCTGGCCTGCGTAACTCCCCTATCCTCACCGTTGCAAAGGCCATTAAGAAACAACTCATAATCAGATTTTGGTGGTTCATCTAACGAACCCTAATGTGGGATTTTGCATGCATCACAGAATTCTTCTAGAGACATACTATAGGATTTATTATAGAGATGAAATGAAACTCTAGAATTACGAGTATGATACGCAAAATGTTGAGTGAATGAATGAGTGAGGTTGTAGTGTTGCGGAGGCTTATCTGCGACGAAGGCGGAAAGCTCAGTGTTCTGAGTGTATTGCTCGAATTCCTCCTTAATCCCTGTACCCAACATGAACTCCTCACAGGTCCATCGACAAGATTTTGCCTCGGCACCTCTCACCGAACTTGCTCTTGGTTCCTCATATGATTGGCGTGCTGAGCTTTCACTTGATGACGCTTCAGAGGACCTCCTCCTCGAAGAACTCCTCCGGAAGAAATTCATTTCCCTAAGAACAAATTTCTGGAAAAAAAATTGGGCCACAAAAAGGTGTTAACAAAACTTCACAAAATTGATAGCAACTACTCATACAAGTGCCTAGAGGCCTGATACGTCCAATTTGCATCATGATTTCCTACTATTATTTATTATGTTTTTGATCATTATTTCACTTTATGGTACAATTCTTATGCCTTTTCTCTCTTAATTTGCAAGATTTACATGAAGAGGGAGAATGCGGGCAGCTGGAATTCTGGACCTGAATTAGCCATATCAGAGATACCTATTCTACAGAGCTCCAATTGACCTAAAATTTCATAGAGATTTTTTATTGAATATATAAAAAATACTGGAGAAAAGAGATAACAGAGGGGACCCACCAGCTGCCCACAAGACAGTAGGGCGCGACACCCCCTGGGCGCGCTCTAGTGCCTTGTGGGGCCCACAGCTGGCGTCTGGCCCCCTCCTTCTGCTATATGAAGCCATTTGCCCTAGAAAAAATCAAGACAAGACTTTTGGGACGAAGCGCCGCCGTCTCGAGGCGGAACCTGGGCAGGTGCTATTTTGCTCTTCGGCGAAGCGATTCCGCCGGGGATACTTCCCTCCGGGAGGGGGAAATCGAAGCCAGCGACATCACCAACGATCCTCTCATCGTGGGAGGACCAATCTTCATCAACATCTTCACCAGCACCATCTCATCTCAAACCCTAGTTCATCTCTTGTATTCAATCTTTGTCTCAAAACCTCAGATTGGTACCTGTGGGTTGCTAGTAGTGTTGATTACATCCTGTAGTTGATGCTAGTTGGTTTATTTGGTGGAAGATTATATGTTCAGATCCTTAATGCTATCCAATACCCCTCTGATCTTGAACATGAACATGATTTGTGAGTAGTTACTTTTGTTCTTGAGGACACGGGAGAAGTCTTGTCATAAGTAATCATGTGAATTTGGTATTCGTTCGATATTTTGATGATATGTATGTTGTTGCTTCCTTTAGTGGTGTCATGTGAACGTTGACTACATGACACTTCACCATCTTTGGGCCTAAGGGAAGGCATTGTGGAGTAGTAATTAGATGATGGATTGCTAGAGTGACAGAAGATTAAACCCTAGTTTATGCGCTATTCCGTAAGGGGCTGATTTGGATCCATATGTTTCATGCTATGGTTAGAGTTATCTTAATTCTTCTTTCGTAGTTGCGGATGCTTGCGAGAGGGGGTAATCATAAGTGGGAAGCTTGTTCAAGTAAGAACAGTACCCAAGCACCGGTCCACCCACATATCAAATTATCAAAGTAGCGAACGCGAATCAAACAAACATGATGAAAGTGACTAGATGAAATTCCCATGTGTCCTCGAGAACGCTTTGCTTATTACACGAGTTCGTTCTGGCTTGTCCTTTGCTACAAAAAGGATTGGGCCACCTTGCTGCACTTTATTATACTTGTTACTTGTTACTTGTTATGAATTATCTTGCTATCAAAACTATCTGTTACCGCTACTTTCAGGAATTGCAGAGAATACCTTGCTGAAAACCGCTTGTCATTTCCTTCTGCTCCTCGTTGGGTTCGACACTCTTACTTATCGAAAGGACTACGATTGATCCCCTATACTTGTGGGTCATCAAGGCCATATCAAGCATTCAAACTACTTGGAACTCAAAGAATTCAACATGCAAGCTCATTTTCAGTAGCACCAAGAGCAGCTAATTATGCAAAATATAATCCACTAGAGCAAAAACTAATTGGAGCAATGGAGGAGTCACATACCAAGTAGCAATGCCTCAAAACAGTTTCGGAAACGGAGCTTCGAGCAAAGAGATAAAAAATCTCAGGTTTGGGAGCAAGAACACGAGAGAGAGCTACCAGGAATTTTTGCTAGAGGTAAGAGACGAAGTGGGCTGAAGGAATAAGTGAGGGGGTCCCTGTGGGGCCCACAAGCCACCAGGGCGCGCCTAGGGGGGTGGCGCGCCCTGATGCCTCGTGGGCACCAGGGGCATCCCCCTGGTATGTTTTTAGTGCCAAAAATTCTTAAATATTCTATAAAAATTCATGTAAAAATTTTAGATCATTCTGAGCACTTTCATTTTTGGGCACTTTTTTATTGCACGGATAATTCAGAAAACAGGATAATCATGGCATTTTATTGCATTTAACTAAAAAAATAACAGAAAACAAAAAGTGGGTGCAGAAGGTTGTGCTTACTAAATTCATCGACCACATGCCTCTCAAAAAGAATCCAATAATAAGGTTGATCAAGTCTTATTAACAAACCATTTCCGAGTAACATGAAACCGAAGAACCTTTGTAAAAACACTAGGTTACCTCAACGGGGATATGTACCTCCCCAATAATAAGAGTTTCATATTTCTTATTGTCAGTAGGAAGAGGGAGTTGAAAACTTCCAATAGTAATTGTCGGAGTCTTTTCAATAACATGAATACCGTTTACTTGAAATTGTTTCTTCAGAAAGTGCACCGTATGTTCATTACCATTGATATGAAAAGTGATCTTGCTTTTGTTGCAATCAATAACAGCCCCTGCAGTATTCAAAAAGGGTCTACCAAGGATAATCGACATGTTGTCGTCCTCGGGCATATCAAGTATAACAAAGTCTGTTAGGATAGTAACATTTGCAACTACAACGGGCACATCCTCACAAACACCGATAGGTATGGCAGTTGATTTGTCAGCCATTTGCAATGATATTTCAGTGGGAGTGAGTTTATTCAAATCAAGTCTTTTATATAAAGAGAAGGGCATAACACTAACACCGGCTCCTAAATCACACAAAGCAGTTTGACATAATTTCTTTTAATGGAGCATGGTATAGTTGGTATTCCTGGATCTCCTAGTTTCTTAGGTACTCCGTCCTTAAAAGAATAATTTGCAAGCATGGTTGAAATTTCAGGTTCAGGTATCTTTCTTTTATTTGTGACAATGTCTTTCATATATTTAGCATAAGGGGCCATCCTTAAAATATCAGTCAAACGAGTACGCAAAAAGACTGGCCTAAGCATTTCAGCAAAGCGTTCAAATTCTTCCTCATCCTTATTCTTAGATGGTTTAGGAGGAAAGGGCATGGGTTTTTGAACCCATGGTTCTCTTTCTTTACCATGTTTTCTAGCAACGAAGTCTCTTTTATCATAACGTTTGTTTTTAGGAGGTGGGTTATCAAGATCAGCAGCATGTTCTATTTCAACATCATTATCAAGTTCTTTATCATTATCTTGTTGAGCATCCACATGAGCATCATCATTATTATTATCATCAGGTGAATGTTCATTACCAGATTGTGTCTCAGCATCGGAAATAGAAACATCATTATTATCCTCAGAGGGTTTTTCTACCTCAGGTTCACTAGAAGTATGCAAAGTCCTATCATTTTTCTTTTTCTTTTTAGATGGACTAGGTGCATCAACATTAATTCTTTGAGAGTCTTGTTCAATTCTTTTAGGGTGACCTTCAGGATAAAGTGGCTCCTGAGTCATTCTACCTCCTTTAGTCATTACTCTAACAGCATGATCATTCATATTGTTATTCATTTCATTGAGCAATTCACTTTGAGATTTAGCAACTTGTTCTAACTGGGTTTGAACCATAGATGCTTGTTTACCTACACCTTTGACATCATTGGCAATTCTAAACAACAAGTCACTCAAGCGATCAATCATGTAGGCATTTCGTTTCAATTGTTTCATAACATTTGCATTGAAATGATCTTGCTTAATAATATAATTGTCAAATTCATACAAACATTAACTAGGAGGTTTGTTATAGGGAATATCACCTTCATCAAACTTTATAAGAGAATTTACCTCTACTACCTGTGGCGGTGTGTCAAGACCATGTATTTCTTCAATAGGTGGCAAATTCTTAACATCTTCAGCTTTAATACCTTTTTCCTTCATACATTTCTTTGCTTCTTGCATATCTTCAGGACTGAGAAATAAAATACCCCTCTTCTTTGGAGTGGGTTTAGACGGTGGTTCAGGAAGTGTCCAATCATTATCATTCTTCAATATATTATTCAATAGTTCTTCAGCCTACCCAACAGTTCGTTCCCTGAAAACACAACCAGCACAACTATCTAGGTAGTCCCTAGAAGCATCGGTTAGTCCATTATAAAAAGATATCAAGTATTTCATTCTTCTTAAGAGGATGATCAGGCAAAGCATTAAGTAATTGGAGAAGCCTCCCCCAAGCTTGAGGGAGATTCTCTTCTTCAATTTGTACAAAGTTAAATATTTGTTGTAAAGCAGCTTGTTTCTTATGAGCAGGAAAATATTTTTCAGAGAAGTAATATATCATATCCTGGGGACTTCGCACACAACCAGGAGCAAGAGTATTAAACCATTTCTTAGCATCACCCTTTAATGAGAAAGAAATCAACTTAAGAATATAGTAATAGCGATTTTTTCCTCGTGAGCGAATAGGGGCTATATCATTTAATTTAGTAAGATGTGCCACAACGGTTTTAGTTTCATAGCCATGGAAAGGATCAGATTCAACCAAAGTAATTAACTCAGGATCGACAGAGAATTCATAATCCTTATCAGTAACAAATATGGGAGAGGTAGCAAACTTAGGATCATATTTCATTCTCTCCCTCGTAGATTTTTCTTTCATTTCAACAAGCAATTTTATAACTTCATCTCTATCATTACAAGCAAGAATGGCTCTAGCCGTCTCCTTATCAAAGACATGTTCATCAGGTGATTCAACTCTAGTAGGAGAGCTAGGCATAATAGGCGAATCATAATTCTCAAGAGTTTCAACATTTTCAATTTCTTTAGCTTTAGCAAGTTGTTCATCAAGAAATTCACCAAGTGGCACAGTATTATCAAGCATAGTACTAGCATCATCATAAGTATCATTCATAGCAGAAGTAGTATCATCAATAACTTGCGACATATCAGAATGCATAACAGGTGGTGGTGTCACAAGTCTACTCAAAATAGAAGGTGAATCAAGTGCGGAGCTAGATGGCAGTTCCTTACCTCCCCTCGTCTTAGAGGGAACGATCTTGGTTGTAGGGTCTTTCAGATTCTTCATAGTGATCAACAGATATAAATCCCAAGTGACTCAGCAAATAGAGCTATGCTCCCCGGCAACGGCGCCAGAAAAAGGTCTTGATAACCCACAAGTATAGGGGATCGCAACAGTTTTCGAGGGTAGAGTATTCAACCCAAATTTATTGATTCGGCACAAGGGGAGCCAAAGAATATTTGCAAGTATTAACAGTTGAGTTGTCAATTCAACCACACCTGGAGACTAAATATCTGCAGTAGAGTAATCAGTAGCACAGTAGTATGGTAGTTTGATAGCAATAGCAATAATAGTAACAGTAGCAGTAACGGTAGCAGCAACAGTTTTGTAACAATTGTGACAGTAGTAACTTAGCAAAGAACAATATGTGAAAAAATCGTAGGCATTGGATCGGTGATTATGTTGGATAACATTCATCATGTAACAGTCATAACCTAGGGCGACACAGAACCAGCTCCAATTCATCAATGTAATGTAGGCATGTATTCCATATATAGTCATACGTGCTTGCGATAAGAACTTGCATGCCATCTTTTGTCCTACCCTCCCGTGGCAGCGGGTTCCATAAGGAAACTAAGGGATATTAAGGCATCCTTTTAATAGAGAACCGGAACAAAGCATTAACACATAGTGAATACATGAACTCCTCAAACTACGGTAATCACCGGAAAGAATCCCAATTATTGTCACCTTGGGGTATGCGGATCATAACACATAGCAGGTGCGTATAACTTGCAAGATCGGATCAAGAACACAAATATATTCATGAAAACATAAAGGGTTCAGATCTGAAATCATGGCACTCGGGCCCTAGTGACAAGCATTAAGCATAGCAAAGTCATAGCAACATCAATCTCAGAACATAGTGCATACTAGGGATCAAGCCCTAACAAAACTAACTCGATTACATGATAAATATCATCCAACCCATCACCGTCCAGCAAGCCTACGAAGGAATTACTCACTCCCGGCGGTGAGCATCATGAAATTGGTGATGGAGGATGGTTGATGATGACGATGACGGAAGATCCCCCTCTCCGGAGCCCCGAACGGACTCCAGATCTGGCCTCCCGATGAAGAACAGGAGGTGGCGGCGGATCCGTATCGTAAAACGCGATGAAACTTCCTCTCTGATTTTTTTTCTCTGGAATTGTGAATTTATAGGCCTGAGATTAGGGTCAGCGGAGCCACGTGGGCCCCATCAGCCACCAGGGCGCGCCAGGGGGGGTGGCGCGCCCTGGTGCCTCATGGGCAGCAAGGGCCCCCTCCAGGGGATCTTGGCTCCAGTATTTTTTATTTATTCCATAAAAAATCTCCAAAAAGTTTCGTCCAATTCCGAGAACTTTTATTTCTGCACAAAAAACAACACCATGGTAGTTCTGCTGAAAACAGCGTCAGTCCGAGTTAGTTTCATTCAAATCATGCAAATTAGAGTCCAAAACAAGAGCAAAAGTGTTTGGAAAAGTAGATACGACGGAGACGTATCGGGTCTCCATCATCCTTTCCTCACTGGGACAATGCTCTAATAATGATGATCATCACACTTTTATTTACTTACAACTCAATATTACAACTCGATACTAGAACAAAAATATGACTCTATATGAATGCCTCTGGCAGTGTACCAGGATGTGCAATGATGCTAGCATAACATGTATAAAAATGATGAACGGTGGCTGAGCCACAAATAGTATGTCAGCTATATGATCATGCAAAGCAATATGACAATGACGATGTGTGTCATAAAAACGGAACGGTGTAAGTTGCATGGCAATATATCTCGGAATGGCTATGGAAATGCCATGATAGGTAGGTATGGTGGCTGTTTTGAGGAAGATATACGGAGGCTTATGTGTGATAGAGCGTATCATATCACGGGGTTTGGATGCACCGGCGAAGTTTGCACCAACTCTCGATGTGAGAAAGGGCAATGCACGGTACCGAAGAGGCTAGCAAATTGCGGAAGGGTGAGAGTGCGTATAATCCATGGACTCACATTAGTCATAAAGAACTCACATACTTATTGCAAAAGTTTATTAGCCCTCGAAGCAAAGTACTACTACGCATGCCCCTAGGAGGGAGGTTGGTAGGAGTTAACAATCGCGCGCCCCCGACCGCCACACAAAGGAAGACAATCAATAATAAATCATGCTCCAACTTCTTAGCATAACGACAGATCATACGTGCATGCTTCGGGAATCACCAACCTTAACACCAATATTCTTACTAAACCACAATTATCTACTAAACCTCCCACATATTACCATCTTAATATCGCAAAACTATTACAAGGAATCAAACTTATCATATTCAGTGATCTACATGAAAGTTTTTATTATATCCCTCTTGAATACCTATCATATCAGGACCAAATTCATAACCCGTGCATATTACCATTGCTAATCATGAGACTCTCAAAAAGATATAAGTGAAGCATGAGAGTGCAACTATTTCTTAAAAACATAATCACCGCCGTGCTCTAAAAGATATAAGTGAAGCACTAGAGCAACTACCTAGCTCAAAAGATATAAGTGAAGCACATAGAGTATTCTAACAAATCACGAATAATGTGTGTCCCTCTCAAAAAGGTGTGTTCAGCAAAGATGATTGTGACAAACTAAAAAGCAAACAAACTATATCACAAGACGCTCCAAGTAAAACACATATCATGTGATGAATAAAAATATAGCTCCAAGTGAGTTACCGATAGATTGTAGACGAAAGAGGGGATGCCTTCCGGGGCATCCCCAAGCTTAGACGCTTGAGTATTCCTTGAATATTACCTTGGGGTGCCTTGGGCATCCCCAAGCTTAGGCTCTTGCCGCTCCTTATTCCTTTATCCATCATAGTCTCACCCAAAACTTGAAAACTTCAGCACACAAAACTTAACAGAAACCTCGTGAGATCCGTTAGTATAACAAACAAATCTTAAACTTTAGGTACTATTGTAAATTGATTCATATTTAATATTGGCATAATGCTACTATACTCCAACTTCTCCATGACTCATACCCCCCGATATGATCCATAGATTCATCAAAATAAGCAAACTATGCAACAAAAACAGAATCTGTCTAAAACAGAACAGTCTGTAAAGATCTATTTAAAAGCTATACTTATGTAACTCCAACAATTCTGAAAAATTAGGAAAACGTAAAAAATTAATATACCAATACTGTGTAAAAATTTCAGATTTTTCTGACACTCCAGTACAGAATTAAAATTCCATCTCTGGACGCAAAACTTTCTGTTTTCCAAACAGCATCAATTATATTATCATCCAAATCATCCCAAAGGCATTACTTGGCACAAACACTAATTAAAAGATAAAAACACAATCATAACAGAGGATATAATTGTGTAAACACACAAAAACATAGAGTAAAATGTATTGGGTTGTCTCCCAACAAGCTCTTCCTTTATAGCCATTAAGATAGGCTTTGAGATTTCAATGATGCTCACGTCAAAAACAAGAATTGAAGCACAAAGAGAGCATCATAAAACATGTGACAAACACATTTAAGTCTAAAATACTTCCTATGCATAGGCATTTTATAGGAAAACAAATGATCAAGACAAGCAATATCTAGCATATGCATATAAAGAGAGTAAAACATTAATAATTCCAACACAAAGAGAGGTAATTTAGTGATATGAAGGTTTTTATAACCATGTTTTCCTCTCTCATAATAATTACATGTAGGATCATAATCAAATTCAATAATATAGCTATCATATAAAATACTATCTTCATGATCCACATGCATAAAAGTCTTATAATCTTCCAAGATAGTGGGATTAACATCAACTAAAGTCATGACCTCTCCAAACCCACATTTATTAAAAATTTCATAAGATTGAACACTCTCCGAATATGTGTGATTCTTTTTACCTAAAGTTGACACTCTTCCAAACCTACTTTCAATATTATTGCAAACATTATTATCAATAACATATTCATCATGAGGCTTAAATAAATTTTCAAGATCATAAAAAGCATTATCACCCCAATCATGATCATTGCAATAAGTAGTGGACATGACAAAATTATCATCCCCAAGCTTGTAGTTTTGCATATTATTAGCACAATTGACATTAATAGAATTTATAATAACATCATTGCAATCATGCATTTCATTCAAGGAGCTACCATGAATCACTTTATAAATTTCTTCTTTTAACACCTCATCACAATTTTCAAATTCATGATTTTCAAGCAAAACTTCATAAAGATAATCTAGAACACTCAACTCACTAGCAATTGGTTCATCATAATTGGATTTTTTTAAAAGATTAGCAAGTGGATGAGGATCCATATCAATAGTTTTTTAGCAAGCGAAGATGCAAGCAAATAGAAGGCACATGGCAACACAAGCAAACAAAAAAAATGGTGTTTTTGTAAAAAAAAATTAGAAGTGGGGGAGATGAAAACGAGAGGCAAATGAAAATAAAAAGGCAAATATAATAAATGCAAGTGGATGATAGTTTGTGCGAAGGTACTTGGTAATTTTGATGATGTCTTCCCGGCAACGGCGCCAGAAATTGGCAAGTTGACGGGAGACTACTTTGACGTGACTTCTCCCCAGCAACGACGCCATAAATTCTTCCTTCTACTTGTAGTCTGCGTTGGTATTTCCCCGAAGAGGAGAGGATGATGCAGTATAGTAGAGATAAGTATTTCCCTCAGTTAAGAACCAAGGTTATCAATCCAGTAGGAGAACCAAGCAAAATTCTGTTAAGCGCACCTGCACACACAAGAGCAAACACTTGCACCCAACGCAAATAAGAGGGTTGTCAATCCTCTTAGCAGTTATTTGCAAGGATTAAATCTTATAGAGATAAATAGATAAACTAAAATACTAATTAAAATAAAAGTAAATAAATTGCAGCAAGGTTTTTTTAGGTTTTTTATATATGATAAAGTAGACCCGGGGGCCATAGTTTTCACTAGAGGCCTCTCTCTCGAACACATAGCATACGGTGGGTAAACAAATTACTATTGGGCAATTGATAGAAAAGCAAATAATTATGACGGATTCATGGCAATGATCATGTATATAGGCATCACGTCCGAGACAAGTAGACCGACTCCTACCTGCATCTACTACTATTACTCCACCCATCGACCGTTATCCAGAATGCATCTAGGGTATTAAGTATGAAACCGAGTAACGCCTTAAGCAAGATGACATGATGTAGACAAAGTAAACTCAAGCAATATGATTAAACCCCAACTTTTTATCCTTAATGGCAACAGTACAAATACGTGTCATGTCCCCTTCTGTCACTGGGATTGAGCACCGCAAGATTGAACCCATCACAAAGCACTTCTCCCATTGCAAGACAAATCAATCTAGTATGCCAAACTAAATCGATAGATCGGAGAGAAATACAAAGCTATAATAATCATGCATAAAAGAGTTTAGAGAAGACTCAAATATTTCTCATGAATAATCTGATCATAAACTCACAATTCATCGGATCCCAACAAACACACCGCAAAAGAAGATTACATCGGATAGAACTCCAAGAACATCGAGGAGAACATGGTATTGAAGATCAAAGAGAGAGAAGAAGCCATCTAGCTACTAGCTATGGACCCGTAGGTCTGTGGTAAACTACTCACACATCATCGGAAGGGCAGCAAGGTTGATGAAGAAGCCCTCCGTGATCGATTCCCCCTCCGGCAGAGTACCGGAAAAGGCCTCCAGATGGGATCGCGGAAGAACAGAGGCTTGCGGCGACGGAAAGGTTTTCTCTTCTGTCTCTCTGGTATATTGGGAATATTTTAGAATTTATAGCGCTGGAATTAGGTCAGGAGGGGCAACGAGGGGCCCACAAGCCTGGGGGGCGCGCCCTCCAGGCTTGTCGCCACCTCGTGGCTCTTCTGGTCTTCTCCCGAAGCTTCGTGTGTCTCTTCTGGCTAGAAAAAATTAATCCAAAGTTTTTTTCTCGTTTGGACACTTTTTGATAATGATTTTCTGAAAAGGCAAAAACAAGCAGAAAACAACAACTGGCACTAGGCACTGGGTTAATAGGTTAGTCGCAAAAAATGATATATAATGACATATAATTGCATATAAAACATCCAAGATTGATACTATAATAGCATGGAACAATCAAAAATTATAGATACGTTGGAGACGTATCAGCCCCCGGGTATACTTTTATCATATATTAAAATAAAAAATACCTTGCTGTAATTTATTTACTTTTATTTTATTTAGTATTTTAGTTTATCTATCTACCACTATCAGAATTAATCCTTGCAAATAACCGCTAAGAGGATTGACAACCGTCTTATTTGCGTTGGGTGCAAGTGTTTGCTTTTGTGTGTGCAGGTGCGCTTAATGGAATTTTGCTTGGTTCTCCTACTGGATTGATAAGCTTGGTTCTTAACTGAGGGAAATACTTATCTCTACTATACTGCATCATCCTCTCCTCTTCAGGGAAATACCAACGCAGTCTACAAGTAGCAGGAAGAATTTCTGGCGCCGTTGCCGGGGAGACATCATCAAAATTACCAAGTACCTTCGCACAAACTATCATCCACTTGCATTTATTTTATTTGCCTTTTTATTTGCATTTGCCTCTCGTTTTCATCTCCCCTACTTCTAATTTTTTTTTACAAAAACACAAAAATATTTTTATTTGCTTGTTTGCTAGTTTGCTTGCTTTGCTTGAAGTTGCCACCATGTGTGAGTTTGTTATTGAAAAAAGTGAGGATGGTAAAATCCCTAAGATAGAAATTCCCTCAAATTTAGACTCAAAAATTTTTGTAGTAGGGAGTGGAAATATCATAGGGAAAAACATTATTCAAGAGTTCTTTAATTGCACGGGAACTTTGGTTTGCAATGATACTCCAATTCTTAAAAGAACCAACAGTTATGGGGAGGCTATCTCCGCACTTATTCTTAAACTTGAAAGAAGATTATTCGTACTCATCCTACCTTGCAAAGATTGTTTTATGAGTTACCTGTTATAAACAACCCTAAGGCTAAAAAGATAGTTGCTCTTATCCTTATGAATGAGTTTGATTACATAGTGCAAGAGGCTAGAGAGATCTTTGATTTCTACAATATGAGCCAAGAAAATCAGGCGATAGATGAAATTTTATATAATGAGGAATATATGTTGAGACATGTTTTCCATGATCACCATGCTTTTGATGAAAATACTAAAAAGGAAGTTCCTCCTCTGCATATCATCCAACAAGTTTTCAATGGCATTAATCAGAAATACTCCTGGATCGTAAAAGGGAACCAACAAGGGTTTGAAGAAAGTAGCCTTAATGACCCTAAAATTTTGATTGATGATGTGTTCCCCATTGTTTTTGAAAAACTTCCTGAAAATCACAACCCTAAGGATGTCAAAACCAAGTATGACAACACTTGAGACTATGCATTATGCCTAGCTAGGGGCATAAAACAATAGCGCTTGTTGGGAGGCAACCCAATGAATAAAATAAATTTTTAGTTTTACCTTCTATTTTTGTGTGTTTACACAATTATAGCCTCTGTTATGATTGTGTTTTTATCTTTTAATTAGTGTTTGTGCCAAGTAATGCCTTTGGGATGATTTGGATGATAGTATAATTGATGTTGTTTGAAAACAGAAACTTTTGCATCCATGTGAATGTTTTACACAATATTGATATATGAATTGCCCACGTTGTCCTAATTTTTCAAAAAAATTGGAATTATAGAAGTATGACGTTAATTCAGATCTTTACAGACTGTTCTGTTTTAGACAGATTCTGTTTTTGTTGCATAGTTTGCTTATTTTGATGAATCTATGGATCGTATCGGGGGGTATGAGTCATGGAGAAGTTGGAGTACAGTAGCATTATGCCAATATTAAATATGAATCAATTTACAACTGTACCTAAAGTTTAAGGTTTGTTTGTTATACTAACGGATCTCACGAGGTTTCTGTTGAGTTTTGTGTGCTGAAGTTTTCAAGTTTTGGGTGAGACTACGATGGATAAAGGAATAAGGAGCAGCAAGAGCCTAAGCTTGGGGATGCCCAAGGCACCCCAAGGTAATATTCAAGGAAGACTCAAGCGTCTAAGCTTGGGGATGGCCTGGAAGGCATCCCCTCTTTCGTCTACAATCTATTGGTAACTCACTTGGAGCTATATTTTTATTCATCACATGATATGTGTTTTACTTGGAGCGTCTTGTGATATAGTTTGTTTGCTTTTGTTTGTTTTTAGTTTGTCACAATCATCTTTGCTGAACACACCTTTTTGAGAGGGACACACATTATTCGTGATTTGTTAGAATACTCTATGCGCTTCACTTATATCTTTTGAGCTAGGCAATTGCCCTAGTGCTTCACCTATATCTTTTAGAGCACGGCGGTGGTTATATTTTTAAGAAATAGTTGCACTCTCATGCTTCACTTATATCTTTTTGAGAGTCTAATGAATAGCATTGGTAATATGCACGGGTTATGAATTTGGTCCTAATATGATAGGTATTCAAGAGGGATATAATAAAAACTTTCATGTAGATCACTGAATATGATAAGTTTGATTCCTTGCAATAGTTTTGCGATATTAAGATGGTAATATGTGGGAGGTGCTAGTAGATAATTGTGGTTTAGTAAGAATATTGGTGTTAAGGTTTGTGATTCCCGAAGCATGCACGTATGGTATGTCGTTATGCTAAGAAGTTGGAGCATGATTTATTCTTGATTGTCTTCCTTTGTGTGGCGGTCGGGGGCGCGCGATGGTTAAATCCTACCAACCTCCCCCCTAGGGGCATGCGTAGTAGTACTTTGCTTCGAGGGCTAATAAACTTTCACAATAAGTATATGAGTTCTTTATGACTAATGTGAGTCCATGGATTATACACACTCTCACCCTTCCGCAATTTGCTAGCCTCTTCGGTACCGTGCATTGCCCTTTCTCACATCGAGAGTTGGTGCAAACTTCGCCGGTGCATCCAAACCCCGTGATATGATACGCTCTATCACACATAAGCCTCTTTATATCTTCCTCAAAACAGCCACCATACCTACCTATCATGGCATTTCCATAGCCATTCCGAGATATATTGCCATGCAACTTCCACCGTTCCATTTTTATGACACACATCATCATTGTCATATTGCTTTGCATGATCATATAGCTGACATAGTATTTGTGGCTCAGCCACCGTTCATCATTTTTTATACATGTTACGCTAGTATCATTGCTCACCCTATGCAAAACCGAACCGAAAACCAAAAACCGAACCGAAAAAACCAAACCGAACAGAAATTTCGGTTTTTTCAGGTTCTGGTTATGGTTTTAGTTTGCAAAATAGGAAACCATATTCAATTCTGTTTTTTCGGTTTAAAACCGACAAAATTCGGTTAAACCGAACAAAACCGAAAAGGCCCAGTAGCATCGACAATTCACAGGCCCAGTCGGCCAGCCCAACCTGGGCCTTCTCCTTTATTCCTTCGACCCTAGCCCAGACCCTCACGCACGCACACGCAGAGCCGCAGAGGAGAGAGGCAGAGAGCAGAGCGTGGCGGCGGCGCCCTAGCTAGGTCACACTCCGGCGCATCCACCCCCCCATCAAGCGAAGCTCCATTCATGTCCACCCTCCTTCCTCCATCGTGCGCACCGGCATCGCTGACCTCCGCCCTCCGTCCTCCGTCGCGCACGCCGGCATCGCCGACCTCCGCCCTCGTCCTCTGCGTCGTTGACCTCCGCTCTCTGTCCTCCGCGTCGCTGACCTTCGCCCTCCGTCCTCCATCGCGCGCGCCGGCGCACGCCTCCACGGATCAAGACACGAGCCGCCGACGCCAGATGGTAAGCCACTTCATTCTTTCATCTTTGGTTCACTCTGGTAGAATACTTGTTCAGTAGCAAACACACACATAGATGTGATGAATTGCAGTAGCATCTCCCTGATCTCATGCTAGAATAGTTTTTTCCGGCGGACAGGACACGTGCTCTGAAAATTACCGGCGACAGTGAGTGTGAGTCTGAACCGAGCGACACCTGCCGAACTGCTCAAAGACATTGTGAGGCCGAGGCTCATTCCAGTCATGCTTGATTAGGCGTCTAATCTAGTGGCGATGGAAGATGCAATTCCAAATGACCCTGCTCAATGACATTGTGAGGCCGAGGCTCGTGCACCGTCCGTCTCGTCTCGTTTTCCGTTGAGCAGTAGTGGCTGAGAAAAAACACGACTAGCTGGGCACACTTGACATTCCATGAGCTAGCGAATCCGGAATAGTGTATTTTCTACTGAACAAGTATTGTAATACTGTATTGAGCAGTAGTGGCTGAGAAAAAACACAACTGGCTGCAAGTCATCACATCTATTTGTGTGTTTGCTACTGAACAAGTATTCTTTATTTTTTAGTGTTGGTTCTACTATTAGTCACTGATCTGAATGGAAACTACCTGACTTATTTTTTCAGGTGTCCGAGAGTGTCAACCTTGGTGCTTGTTATGCTGCCAGTCAAGCTTCCTTACTAGATTGTTGTACTGCAACATAGATTGTTCAAGTTCCAGAATTTCTTCAAGTAGGTAACCAGGTTGAGTTGTACTGGTAGTCTTGTGCTAGATTGTTGTACTTGTAGTGGAACATAAATTCTTCATGTTCCATAATTTCTTCAAGTAGGTAACCAGGTTGTAGTTGTACTGGACAAGTACTAAATTTGTTTTTTCCATGTGGCCAAACCATGTGTTGATCAAAAATTCGCGTCAACTTTGGTTAATTTGGTTATTACCGAAACCAAACCGAAAGCAAGCGGTTATTACCGAAACCGAACCGTATCTATGTATAAAACCGTATAAACCAAAGTATAAAAACCGTATAAACCACAAATCGTATAAACCGAACCGAATCAAACCGAAAAAACCGAATGCACATGCTGAATCATTGCACATCCTGGTACACTGCCAAAGGCATTCATATAGAGTCATATTTTTGTTCTAGTTTCGAGTTGTAATTTTCTTTTGAGTTGTAAGTAAATAGAAGTATAATGATCATCATTGTTAGAGCATTGTCCCAGTGAGGAAATAAAAAAAAAAGAGGCCAAAAAGAGCCCACGAAAAAAGAGGCCAAAAAGAGCCCACCAAAAAAATGAGAGAAAAAGAGAGAAGGGGTAATGTTACTATCCTTTTCCATACTTGTGCTTCAAAGTAGCACCATGTTTTTCATATAGAGAGTCTCTTGTTTAGTCACTTTCATATACTAGTGGGAATTTTTCATTATAGAACTTGGCTTGTATATTCCGATGATGGGCTTCCTCAAATGCCCGAGGTCTTCATGAGCAAGCAAGTTTTATGCACACCCACTTAGTTTTCATGTTGAGCTTTCATACACTTATAGCTCTTAGTGCATCCGTTGCATGGCAATCCCTACTCCTCGCATTGACATCAATTGATGGGCATCTCCATAGCCCGTTGATTAGCCTCGTTGATGTGAGACTATCTTCTTATTTTTGACTTCTCTTATTTATCTCTACCACCACACTCTGTTCCACCCATAGTGCTATATCCATGGCTTGCGCTCATGTATTGCGTGGGAGTTGAAAAAGTTGAAGCGCGTTAAAAAGTATGAACCAATTGCTTGGCTAAAATGGGGGTTGTTCATGATAAATATTTTGTATTAAGAAGATGGAGCATGACAGGATTATATGATTTTGTAGGGATAATTTTCTTTAGCATTTTTATTTTGAGAGACATGATTGTTTATTAGTATGCCTGAGTATTGATGTCTTTATGTCAAACTATAGACTATTGCTTTGAATCATTCGGATCTTATTATTCATACCGTAAGAGAAAGATTACATGATGAAACATGTTAGGTAGCATTCCACATCAAAAATTCTGTTTTTATCATTTACCTACTCGAGGACGAGCAAGAATTAAGCTTGTGGATGCTTGATACGTCTCCAACGTATCTATAATTTTTGATTGTTCCATGCTATTATAGTATCAATCTTGGATGTTTTTATATGCAATTATATATCATTTTTTGGGACTAACCTATTAACCTAGTGCCTAGTGCCAGTTGTTGTTTTCTGCTTGTTTTTGGTTTTTCAGGAAATCAGTACCAAACGAAGTCCAAATGCCATGAAACTTTTTGGAGATTTTTTTTCTGGACAAAAGAGACCCTGGAGACTTGGAGAGGAGGCCAGAAGGTTCACAAAGCCTCCACAAGGCAACAGGGCGCGGCCCCAGGGGGGCGTGCCCTGATGCCTTGTGGGGCCCTCGTGGCTCTGTTTGACCTAATTCCACTTCTATAAATTCTCAAATATTGGGAAACCAACAGAGAGCCACCCCGAATAACTTTTACGCCGCCGCAAGCCTCTGTTCTTCCGTGATCCCATCTGGAGGCCTTTTCCGGTACTCTGCTGGAGGGGGAATCGATCACGGAGGGCTTCTACATCAACCTTGCTGCCCTTCCGATGATGTGTGAGTAGTTTACCACAGACCTACGGGTCCATAGCTAGTAGCTAGATGGCTTCTTCTCTCTCTTTGATCTTCAATACCATGTTCTCCTCGATGTTCTTGGAGTTCTATCCGATGTAATCTTCTTTTACGGTGTGTTTGTTGGGATCCGATGAATTGTGAGTTTATGATCAGATTATTCATGAGAAATATTTGAGTCTTCTCTGAACTCTTTTATGCATGATTATTATAGCTTTGTATTTCTCTTCGATCTATCTATTTGGTTTGGCCAACTAGATTGGTTTATCTTGCAATGGGAGAGGTGCTTTGTGATGGGTTCAATCTTGCGGTGCTCAATCCCAGTGACAGAAAGGGACATGACACGTATTTGTATTGTTGCCATTAAGGATAAAAAGATGGGGTTTAATCATATTGCTTGAGTTTACTTTGTCTACATCATGTCATCTTGCTTATAACTATTCGTGACACTTTGGGCTGGTTCATAAGATTGATTGGAAACACAACTTTGAGGTGGTTTACTACCTGCACAATTTCATCCTACTTTCTCCAATAGGAATAGAGACTTTGGAGTGATTCTTTGCCGCACTTTGAGGGATTATTATGTGATTAAATTATTTTAATGTTGTTGAGAGATTGCACTAGCGAAAGTATGAACCCTAGGCCTTATTTCTAAGCATTGAGACACCGTTTTCACACACTTTTGTTACTTGCTACCTAGCTGTTTTTAATTGTTCAGATTATAAAAAGCTATTTCTATCATCCATATTACACATCTATCATCATCTCTTTGCCAAACTAGTGCACCTATACAACTGAAAATTGTATTGGGTGTGTTGGGGACACAAGGGACTCTTTGTATTTTGATTGTAGGGCTGTTTGAGAGAGACCATCTTCATCCTACACCTCCCACGGATTGATCAACCTTAGGTCATCCACTTGAGGGAAATTTGTTGCTGTCCTACAAAACTCTGCGTTTGGAGGCCCAACCAAGTCTACAAGAATAAAGTTGCCTAGTAGACATGACAAAGCAAGCGCGATGATATGTCATAGCTTGAGATGTCAATTGCAACACAATATAGGTGGCCCCAAATTCCACTTTTCACGTTGTGAAGGTGCCATGGGATGGCTAGCCATCGACAAGAATCTCAAGATGAGCGATATATACTATGGAAGATGGGGAAGGGGAGGATGAGGTCGATTGGAGGCCTTGGCGGTGGCAAATTGGGTTAGCAAAAGCCTCCGAGGATTTGGATTATCGTGTTGCAAAGGTGTCATGCGCTAGCTATCGGTTGGAGGCTCGCTGGCGAAGTCCCGAGGCAAGGAGTTCTTCGCTCTAACCGCCACATTCATGAAAAGGGAGGGAAAATACATATGCCTCCCACATAGTTGCCTTTGCTCGTGGGTCATAAGAGATCTTCTCTTAGCCAAGAGATGATAAGGATCTTTATTCATGTCGCTCTCTTTCAGCTCACCAGTTATCCTATGTGGCATCACTAAGATAACACCATTGTACAAGCCCTAAGTTCCATTTGAAGATTTGGCCAAAGAAAAAAAAAACTTTACAAAATGGTACTTGACGGTATGAAAGTAAAACCAATATCTAGTTGTGGGGAAGGAGAAAAGCTAGGTCTAGTCCAACAAGAAAGTTGAGCTACATACACCCTCGAGGAAGCAAGTATTTGATTCTAGCTTCGAATCAATGCTTATTTTAAGTAATTTTAGATAATTACTCCACCGGCTCGCTACACAAGGCCATCTAATATTTTAAGTATAGCTATTATTTTGAATAGTAAAATGTGAGTTGTATACTTAAAGTAACTGCATCGAAAGGGCAAAAAAACAAGGCAAACAGAAAATGTAGATTTTGGGCCCAATACATGTTCCAACGTAAAAGGCAAACAAACAGAAGCAAAAAAGAGAGGAGACAAATGCCTTGTTCTTGTTAGTGGTGTGGGTGGGTGGGTGGGGGGCGTGCGTGGTGGAGGCTTGTAGTGTGGTCTATTACTTTTGAATAATATATATACATGTCAAGATCCATTGATTTTTTTCATCAAATTTAATTTTTTTAATCTAATCCAAATTTGTAATCTGATCAAAATTTATTGATGAAACCAATTCAACTTATGAGATATAAAAGCCCCCCCCCCCCCTACTATTTGAGCGTATTTTCTTTTAGTTTGATTCTAATTTAGTTTGAATAAAGTCAGAAATTTCGAGGTACTAAATATTTCGGTACAGATCAAAATTACTGAATTTTCAAAAAACAATAAATTTTGAACCCTGTTTGATCGTGAGTAAATTTTGTTGACTTGGTTGGAGTGCACAAAGAACTAACGAAGATAACCTTTTGAAAAGAAAACGGTGGCACCCAAAATGAAAATTTGGTGACATTTTTTTTTTTTTTTTTGAGAAATAATTTGATGACATTGTAATTTTTTTTTGGCAAATTTGGTGACATTGTTTTTTTTAGAAGACTTTGGTGACATTGTTGGAGTTAGTGGGCCAAAATGAAAATGTGGGCGAGAAAGTAAGCAGCCCAAGCCCAAAGCCGGGCGCGAGGACCGATGCGATTGCGCCGTCGGCCGCACCCGCACCCTCCCTTCCTTCTTCCCTCCAAATTCCCCACCCCGTCCCGCCCAACAACCCCAAACCCCAAAGCCCTAGCCAGCCATTCCCCCCGGCCGCCGACGCCGCCGACCCGCCGGCCATGGCGCCCGCCCGGGCCGCCAAGCGCCCCAAGCTCGAGCCCCCCGCCGCATCCACCTCCTCCGCGCAGCATCAGCGGGGCGACGACGACTACGTGCCGGGCAACATCGTCGAGATCGAGCTGTGCAACTTCATGACCTACGACCGCCTCGTCTGCCGCCCCGGCCCGCGCCTCAACCTCGTCGTCGGCCCCAACGGCTCCGGCAAGAGCTCCCTCGTCTGCGCCATCGCGCTCGCCCTCGCCGCCGACCCCTCCATCCTCGGCCGGGCCGCCAGCGTCCGGGCCTTCGTCAAGCGCGGCGAGGAGTCCGGCCACGTCCGCCTCTCCCTCCGCTCCGAGGACCAGGGCCGCGACATCGACATCACCCGCAAAATCGACACAAACAACAAGTCCGAATGGCTGCTCGATGGTACAGAAAAAACCCAAACCCTATTTATTCCCTTATAGATCCCCCATTGTTACTGTTGGTCAACAGCAACTTAGACAGATTCAGATTCATTCGTTTGCCTCCTGCAGGTGCCACCGTCCCCAAGAAGGACATCATCGACGTCATCAAGAAATTCAACATCCAAATCAACAACCTCACTCAGGTCTGTGTGTCATCCTCTTTTCTTCATGGATGGAGTAGGCGACTGCATAGCTATACCTGATGACGATTTGTGCTGTCTCTCTCGATTTAGTTCTTGCCACAAGATCGGGTGTGTGAGTTCGCAAAGCTCACCCCCATCCAGCTGCTAGAAGAGACCGAGAAGGCTGTCGGCGATCCCAATTTACCTGTTCAGCATCGCCAGCTTATAGAATGGAGCAAGGAGCTCAGGAATCTTGAAGTGGTAAGCATCAATCTTCAATGTTTTCCTCAACACCTGAAGCTTCTCTGGCTTCATTCATACACACGGTCTCTTACATACCAGCCAATTGATTGACCACCGGGCTTGTGTCAAAATTCAGGCTGTAAAGCAAAAGGAGCAGACCTTGAGCAACCTCAAGGCCCTCAACGCCGAACAAGAAAAGGATGTCCAACGTGTCCGGCAAAGAGATAAGCTCCTCAAGAAGGTCCGTTGTATTGTTTCTGTGTGATGAATGCCATTGATATAGTAATTTAATTTCCCATGACATTTATCATAATACTGTTTGCTGGTTGATTCTGCCGTAGGCTGAGCTAATGAAGAAGAAGTTGCCGTGGCTCAAATACGACGCTAAGAAGGAGCAATTCATTAAGGTGCAGGAGGAGGAGAAAAGTTTCAAGAAGAAAATGGATGATGCAACCAAAATCTGGCAAGATGCAAAAGCCCCTATTGAGTATGTACCACAGCCAATAGGATTCAGCTCACGTACTAAAATTTCTTCACTTACCAAATCACTTTATACATGTTTCTGGGAGTCCCTAGTAGTATATGGTTCGGTGTTTGCCCTGGTGTGTCGTATCTGATATCCCTTTTCAAGACCTTTTTAATTCGAACACACTGTTTTGTTGATTTGTCACTTTTGAACATATAGTCTTTTAACAATTTTGATTTGAAATAGTATTCCTTCATACAAAAGAAAACTTTACTGGAACTCAATTTCTGGTGACATCGGTTATACATAGCATAGTGCTTAATTCTGACATTGCATCTCTGGTTCAATAAAAGTTTCTGCTTCACGATGTAACCTTGTGTGTCTGCTTGAGATACCGAAGGTTCAGGTTTTGATTTCTAATGGACAGACACATCTTCTTTCTTTACCCTATTTATGTAGTGGGCTCAAGAAAGAGAAAACGACCATTACTTCAAGTATGAAGAAGATAGTCAACCAAATAAATCAAAACACAAACAAGCGCAGGGAAGTTACAGATGATGAAATTCAGCTGGTGCGTACCCCCCACCCTCTCAAATCAGCTCCTGAGTGCAGTTTGGTCTGTTGTCAATCCTTGACAGTTGACACATTTTGCATCAGAGTCTGCGATTGAAAACCACGTTTGATGACATGGAAGATCTGAAAAGGCATGAAAAAAATCTACAACAAAAGATCTCAAAGGCTAAGGAAGGTCTTGCTGCTGCTGAAAGGGAACTTCAAGATCTACAACCGTATGAACCTCCTAGAGATGAAATGGTTAGTTTTGTCACTTTAGTTTCCATGACCTTTTGCTTTCCATGATTCCATCTGTACAGTTTTGTTGGCATCTATAACCAACTGATATCCTATACAGTTTATGTGCATGTGCTCACAATAACACAGTATTCATGAGCAATGGTATGTACAACTGTGGCTAAGTTATTTATTTTTTGCACAGGCACAACTAACGAATGATATTGGACACAAAATTTGTGGCATAAATGAGCTGAAACTCAGACGGAAAGAGAAGGAGCGGCAGTTATCACAAGAGAGAGAAAATCTTAGGAAGTGTTCCGACAGGTATCATCCAGCTTATCAACTACCATCTACACTATTCGTGACATGGCTAACTAATGCACGTTCACTACAGGTTGATGCAGATGGAAAGTAAGAACAGTAAGCTACTTCAAGCATTGCAAAGAGCTGGTGCTGAAAGAATCAATGAAGCATACCATTGGGTGCAGAACAACAAAAATATGTTCAGGGGAGAAGTTTATGGGCCTGTTCTCCTTGAGGTTTGTTTAGTTAGTTGTATGCCTACCAACTGCTGCTTTCTCTGCATCCATGATTCTTCTCATGATACTTTCTTTGACTGATTTCAGGTCAATGTTCAGAGTAAAACTCACGCTGGTTACTTGGAAAGCCATGTTCCAAACTATATATGGAGGGTACTATTACTATGATATTTTTTCATGTTTAGTTGCTAAATCCTGGTGTGCATACTACTTATTGTTTTCCTTTACTTTAGCATTTCCACTCAATATACTCCCTCAATTCATGATATGGTCGGCTAGCATACCTAGGAGGCACAAATTGAAGTAATACTTTACAGGACTCAGAATAGTCCTATACTCCTATCCTATCAAATGCTACTTGCATTTTGTGCATCCCAGGTAGTCATGCTGGGCATATATTATGAACTGGAGGTAGTACTTGAGGCATATATTATGAACTGGGGTATAAAGCAAGGGGATCGAACCGTGGCAGGTCTACCAGTGGATGTAGGTTTTTGCCGTTGTGCACTTGTCCTGTGAACGATTAATGTGCAGAGTAGACTGATTTCCAGTTACTGAAGATGATTAGTGTCCAATAAGACGACATTTCTGGAAACTTCTTCGATATTATTCCTTTGCTTACTGTCTGTATTTCTTTTGCGAATCTTGTCAATTATCTTATTGATTTCCATGTGCAAAAATTTATATCTGCAACAAATTAACTGCCATTTCGTTGTGTGTGCCAGTCATTCATTACACAGGATGCTTCTGACCGTGACCTCTTGGTTAGACAACTGAAGCAATATGGTACTCCTATTCTGAACTACACAGGGGGCAATGGCATCAGGTGTGAGCCATTCAACATTACCCCGGAGGTCAGTACATATATGCTAATCAAAGTTAGCATTTTAGGGCATCGATGTTTGTTACTTTTTATTTCTCTCCCGTTTGTTTTATGAGCGCTATTTTTGTTTTGAAATCTTTGCGCGTGTTATAACATGTGCACAAAGACTTAAAGCTAGTTCCCCTCATTCATTTGTTTCATCCTCTTCTCCAATTGTTTATGCATGAACAATTCACTTCACCCCACAAATCGTCATCTCTCATCTTAGCTATGCACTTAATGTGAGGACATCACAGTGAAGTAATCGTCTTTATCAATATTGGATCTTTCTTTATCGTTGTGCCCAGTTAAAATGTGCTCAGCAAAAATAAAATTGAGGGGTTTAAATTTGGGTGTCTGTTAATTTCATTTTGATAGATGAAGCAACTTGGGATCACATCAAGACTCGATCAAGAATTTGATGCTCCTCCTGCTGTAAGAAATGTTTTGATTACTCAGGCTTCAGTGGATCAATCGGTATAACACTGCTTATATCCAGTTCATGAATCTACACCAAGTTGCACTGGTTATGACTTTAAAGAATTTTGCTTCTTTTTTATGTCCATGCAGTATATAGGTACAAATCAAGCGGATCAAAGTGCAGATGATGTGGTAAAGTTAGGTATTAATGACCTTTGGACTCCACGTAACCATTATCGATGGACCAGATCAAGATATGGTGGCCATTTGTCAGCAAATGTAGATTCAATCTACCCGTCGCGCCTCTTCATGTGTGGTATGTGTTACAATCTCAGCCTTGATAAGTTATTTGATTATATGGTTCACCTATGCGTAATGCTTTTGAGCTTTTCTTGCAGACGTGAATGTTAGTGACATTGAAATGCTTCGATCTGAAAAGGATGAACACACAAAAAATGTTGAAGGCATGGAGGAAGCCTTAAAAGAGCTCCAGAAAGATCAGAGAAAATTAGAAGATGAAGGGGCAGAATTCCGCAAGAAAAAGGTTTCAAATATTTTAATGTCACTAAATTATATTCAAGTATATCCCAGTTGTCTCTGATAATGGTTATCTTTTGATTGTCATATTATCAGGAAGCGATTACTGACAGGGTGAGGCTTGAAAAGAAGAAGCGAGAAGACATACAAAGGCGTGTTGGTATGGTACTTTTTTCCCTGTTCTTCTACATGTTACTTGTATAATATGTTGTTCTTCTATCTAGATTTGAGAAGAAGAACTCTGGAGGACATATCAAAAGAGGAGGATGTGGAATCGAGCACAAGAAAGCTTACTGATCGGCTAGCTAAGTTAAATGATGATCGATTTCGAGCATTGCTAAAACTCAAGGTTAGTACCTCGTAAACTAGCTACCAATATTTCGTTTATCTTGATCATCATCAAAGACTATGTTCTTACTTCAACTTGATTTTCATCCTCTTAGAATTTACTTGTTGAAGCTGTTGCTCTCAAATGGAGTTATACAGAAAAGAACATGGCTTCTATTGAGCTTGATACAAAGGTATGCTCATTAAAGCAATTACTCTGTAAAATTGAAGTTCTTAAATAGGATGGCCTTAAAACTTGTATTTTACATCATATTACATTGTACCTAATAGGCCAGTACACATACATAAATAAATTGCACTGTTGGAAATTTTGCAGTTTACACCCAATTAATCACCACAATTGTAGAATGTTTCTGTAAGATAATGGTTCGTGCTAGTAGTTTGGTGCAACTTCCATCAACAGTGCACAAACCAGAAATAATGGCATAGGAAAATGGCGAGCTCATTCAACAACAGTAGATGCTCATATTTAGGTGATCCATGTCTCTAAACATTCTCGCGGCATAAAATTATTTGGCCTGGTATCATTAAATGGAAATATTAAAAGTTTTGGATACCCAACTTTTGTGTGTTTTCTCTTTGACTGTTGTTTGCATCTCATAGATATGGGAGATGGAAAAGGATGTGAAGAAACACGAAAAGGATGTTGCTAGCGCTGCCAGAGAATATGAAAACCGTGAGTTGTTGCTACAATCAATTGCATATCTGTTTTTAACAAGTATATTGAAAATATTGTTAGTGTAGTCAACTAAGCTGCCAGAAAATATCTTTGAAAATATTAATGGGTAGAGCGACTAAGCTGTTCTTTCTTCCCTTTTTGCTTTAAGATTTTGCCATGCTATGATATCTTTGGGCTACAGTTTCCGGGCACACGTTTTATGTAATACACACCATGATGCATACTTGTTCTGTAAGGCCTTGTTACAAAATATCAGTGAATAATTTATAGAGTTTTTATTTAGTTTTCAGCATGATTTTGTGTTACTTCCCAATGCGATATGTTGTTGTTGCACTGCTTGCTGATCAACTACTGTTATCACTATATGTCTGCATGGTCATATACTGCAAACATGCACAAAAAGGGAGAGTCAGCGAGTCATTATTTACAATAGGAATGTTGTTTTACAAAACGATCTTCAACATTGTTTGCTGCCAGCGGGCTAGACCCATGATGTTCTTAAAAGGCTAGGCCTCAGATAACCCCGCCGGCAGCAAGCCTGCGCAGGAGCTTGTCACTGAAGTCAAATATGAAGACTTCATTATCTATCCAGTCAATTAGTCAAAGATATGAATGTCTTAAAGAAGATTTGTGCTTTACTTTCCAAGTTTGTTGGTATTCCTTGTTAGCTAAGCCGGCTATATAGCCGGGCCTTTTGTCATATCTTTCAAAGCATAAACACTTACTTTGTCTATCTCTCTTGCCGGTCAACTTCCCTACTTTGTAGTATTTGGCCCAGGATCGAAGTTCACCATACCTATAATCTTGAAAAGTCAGTTTCTACCCCAAAGATAACTTGTTCGCCAAACCAAACTATTGCAATTGCAACCTAGTCCTTGAAATCCAGCAGTATATTATCACCAAAATAATGCTGGGAAAACCCCATTTGGAGCTTCACTGAGAAGTTATACGTGCATATGCATTTGTTGAATACCTCTTGGCCTTCAAACAGTCAATATTTTATTTTGACACTTATTGCAATTGATCAGCTGAAGCAGATTTGCTGGGCCAATTTTTTTATTTTTTGAAATAGATCTCAGCTGAATAGTTGATATTCCTGACATTGATTGACGAATAGTTTAGCATATGGTAGCTTACTGTTTCTGTGTTTCATAATGGCTGTTTTTCAAAATTTTACCATCAGGTAAAAGAATCACTCAAGAGCATAAGCAGGTGCTGCTTAAGGCAAAACAGCATGCAGAGTCAGTATCTATGATCACAGACGGCCTTGCAAAAGAGTTTGAGAAGGTATGCCCTGAACTAGTTTTAATAAACTCTGCCTAAAAATTATTGTAGCATTTCAATTTTTTGCAGTAAAAGTTCAACATATAAGAACTCAAATGTCTAAATGATGCAAATGATACCCCAATTTTCACAATAGGGTAATGAGCCAATAGCCTCTCAGCTTCCAACCCAATCACCAAGAGTGTTACTCTTTTCTTATAATGAAAGAAAAGTCGATCTTAGTTCCTTAGAATGCCCCCTCTCTACAAATCCTCATTCTGTGTGCTTGTCAAGAGTTATCTTATCATGGCCATATAATAGTGTCTGATGCATTACTGTTCACGTGTTTGGATTGGTTATGCTGCTTTCGCGTCTAGCCCAGCCATACAACCTGCAAATTTCTGTTCATTCTTTGAATCTGCAATATCCTATGTGCTGGTGTTTTCTTGGACCAGATAAACAACCTGTTGTCTTAGCTGCATACATATGTCCTTAACCCCCCTTTTTTGATCGTTCCATCGCCTTTCTAATTGCAGATGCCTACCACCATTGAGGAACTCGAGCTTGCAATACAAGATACTGAATCGGAAGCAAATTCTATGCTATTCCTCAATCAAAACGTTTTGCAGGAGTATCAAAACCGGCAACGTGAGGTACAACAATCTACCTACTGATGAGTGCATTCTTGCTTCGTACTTTTGTTCGGCAGGAGTATTCCTTTTCATTGTTTTTGGTTAACGTTAGCAGAGTTCCCTTGACACAAACATAGCAGTAGCCTTGCAATGGAAGTATCAACATGTGCTTCTTGAAACTTGCTCTATAGCGTAACTGAGGAAATCAATGGTGGGGTTATGACAGGAGCATTATAGCTTGTGGAGGTTGCTCACGCTATAGTTATGTCCCCTTAAAGTCATAATTTCCTTTGTAGGCAGAATGTGCCACTATTTGAGTGCTGGAAAGAAAGATCTCCCTACAGAATCTACATATTTGTCAGTTGCTATACTTGTCCTGATAAAGTAGCATAGATAAAGGTAGATTGGAACCTTGAACAGTTTCAGAGTTTGAGCTGATAGATTCACGCCAAAGAAAATATCTTCATGTGCCAGATTATAATATGCTCCTTTGAGCTACTCATCAGTCTGCTTCTTGCCTACTTCTACATGGATTATTGCTGACAGAGACATTGCTTATCTTAATTGTGTAGATTGAATCAATATCAACAAAACTGGAAGATGATAAAGCAGAATGTGAGAGGTGCTGCTCTGAAATAGAAACTACAAAGGTTCAAACATTTCATCTGATGACCTATATTGCCATCACTTCTCAACCTTTTGCGATCTTGTCACTCCTGAGTCCTGACTTGACTTTGCTGATTTTGTAGGGTAAATGGCTTCCAACTCTCCGAAGTCTTGTTTTAAAAATAAATGACACCTTTAGTCGCAACTTCCAAGAAATGGCCGTTGCTGGAGAAGTTTCACTTGGTATGTATGTCCGATCTGTTTTATGTCATTATTTGTACACTTTTGTGTAACACTAAGTGCTGTGCCTAAATTTCCTGGCAGATGAGCATGGTCTCGATTTTAGTCAATACGGTATTCTTATAAAGGTGAAGTTTAGGTAAGTTTCTTCTCCCAAGCGAGTGTGTTGTTTTGTTATTTCTTGAAATTGGGCAAATGATAACTGCCACCACTGCACTTTGCTCAAAATTGTATTGTTTCTTGATGCCTGATGGCAACCACACCAGTTAGTGCATGTCTAGTTTACTTAAACCTGGAGTGGGATGGTGTAACCACGATTAGTCGTACCAGATGATTGTTGGGCGTTTTTATTTATTCTGAAGAGTTGATTGTATTCTAGGATGTGTTTAAGCATAATCCTGTGAGAAGTCTTGAGTTTTATTTATTAAGAAGTAAACTGTTGAAAATAGATAATGTATCATAGACTTTTTTTTACAGCCTATTTCTTCTTTCCCGCGTGTTCTCGACTCTCTAGTTCCTAATCCCAGGAGCTTTGGCCAAGTTGACGCGTGGTCCTTACATGCACTTCCATCATGAGCTGTTTATCTGTTGCTGTTAACATCCAGTTCGTCTAGCATATAAGTATTCTTACAGAGAAGAATAGTCTTTATTTGCATGGTTTAATAGGATTTTCTGTTGGACCTTATTCTGTGGTGTTATTCTGTTCCTTTTAAAATGAAGTGTGAGTATTATTTTGGTCAGGCAAACCGGTCAGCTGCAGGTGCTAAGTGCTCATCACCAATCCGGAGGGGTATGTATAAAAGCTGTGAGATGTGTATTTTTGTTTGCACCTTTTTTCTCTGCTGTGCGTTCTTAATAGTTGATATTTATTTTCATGCCATGTGTAGGAGCGTTCAGTTTCTACCATCCTGTATCTCGTATCGCTTCAAGATCTTACCAACTGCCCATTTCGGGTGGTTGATGAGATAAATCAAGGCAAGGCGATTTTTACCATGTAAAGTCCTAGTAAACATTATTAGACCTGCAGGAAGGAATGAATACTTGTCCTCCCATTTTATCTTTGCAGGAATGGATCCCATAAACGAGAGGAAGATGTTCCAGCAGCTTGTGAGGGCGGCGAGCCAACTCAACACACCACAGTAAGTGCATTTTGACCGACCTTGGATCTGCTGGCGTGTGCTTTCCTTGTGACTAACCCGGCCGGTCGGTCGGTCGGTTTGTTGTGCGAATGTGGCTGTGTAGGTGTTTCCTGCTGACACCCAAGTTGCTGGCTGATTTGGAATATAGCGATGCGTGCAGTATCTTGAACATCATGAACGGTCCGTGGATTGAGAAACCAGCCCATGGTAATGCGTGTGACCATTGGTACTTAGTTGCCATTTTGGAAGCTGCTAATGAATGATACGCTTGCTGTACTTGCAGCTTGGCGCGGGGGAGATTGTTGGAGAACGGTCATGGGCCTGGCTGGGAGTGGGAATTGACCACACTTGCACTTGGAAGGCAGCTGCTGCTGCTTTTGGGAACTACTCCAGTAAATAAATATAGTTAAGCTAGCAGCTGATTGATTGCTTATCCACAAGAGAAGCAACTATTAAGCTAGGGAGTAGTAGTAATTGAGTCTATTTATTTATTTAGCAGGTGATGTGTATATACATATATATAGCTAAGCTATTAAGGTATTGTAGGGTAATGGTGATGTTAAATGAAAGACACCTTGTATGAACTAGTTCAAGTTTGACTCTTCCTCCTTACTCGTATGCAATACGTAGTATAATAATCTAGCATTAATTAGATTGGATTGGTGCATAGGGTAGGATAGCAGCCAAGCAAGTGCATAGGAAATGTTTCTTTTTCTCTGACTTATTGCCTGTCTTGCATTCGTCATGACAAACCGGGTATGCTGTCACTTTATTTATTTACTAGGCACACGTCAACGACTGACAGCTCATCCTACATTTTACATACATACATATAGAGAGAGCAGTTAGCTCGAAAATGCTCTTTGGAGCTCGGGCTCCATGGAGGCCGAGTTTGACTTGATCAAAATTCAAATTTTCACGTTTCAATTTTTTTTTAAAAAAAATACACACATACTTAGAGACATAAAGCATATGTGTGTAAATTTTCAGGACGAAACACCTTAAAATGAGTGCTACACAAAAAGAACAAATCTGAGGCTTTTTAGTAGATGCACTATTCGTTCTCAAAGTCCATGAATTTTTCTTTTTTGCACAGATCGCATTTTAGGGTATTTCATCCTGAAATTTTACATACATACACATAACATCCTTGTTTATGCTTTTTTTTTCAGATTTTTTTGAAACTAAAAAGTGCAAATTTTGAATTTTTCAAAAAATCCGACCTCCATGGAGGCCGAGCTCCAAAACGCCCTTCTCCAGTTAGCTCTATTATTCCGTTTACCTCGGCCTAGTTTATATATACTACTCCCTCCGTCCCATAATGTAAGACGTTTTTTATGGGACGGAGGGAGTAGAAGGGTATGGTGCGCTTTGCTGCGCCGTTGATGTTATTGGGTTTCCATAATTATTTACTGCATATATTTCAAAATATAAGGTGTATTAGTTTTCTGAAAAGTCAAACATCTTTAAGTTTGACCACATTTGTGTAGTAATATATAAATATCCATAAATCAGATTTTTAGATTCATCATGAAATACATTTTTGTATTTTATTTATTTTGTATTGTGGATGTCGATATTTTTGGCTCCAAACTTAAATTAGGATACATTCTGGGAAAATGAAACTTCCATTGAAGAGAAGCAAATGAAACGCTTTCGGTCAGTTGAATATTCGGGAGCAGTAATTTAATCGTTCAATTTTTTTGTTGTTTTATTATTATTTTAGTAGTCTTATAGTAGTCTTAGATTTTTCATTTTGATGAGCCTCGCTTTGAGGAATTCATGGAATAATCCATTTTCATGGAATAATGAATTAAGGAAGAAAGGATATGAGTCTACCGCTTACAAGAAAAGATCTCATGATAGTCAATATGATCAAAGTTAAAGAAATTTGACTTATCAATAAACTACCACACCTTATATTTTAGAACACAGGGAGTATTTGGTTTGGTTAGTGGGGAGGATGATGGAGTGTGTTTTCTTTTTGGTTCATATAATGCGCTGTTTTGATGTGCCTTTCGCGGTGTGATTTTGTGTTGTCTGCTAATCAAGTCATACGGGAAAATTTTCTGCATCAGTGACTGCATATACTATATTGGTGCTACAGTATCACATGTTGACGCATCTTTTTTTTTTTTGATGAGAGGGTGCGCGGGATTGATATGTATTTATAGCCCGGTTGCTTTTGATTGATTTGAAAAATTGTTCACCAGTCAAAATCATGAACCAAATTCAATATTAAATTTCTCAATGGAATGAGAGAGCTTCAAAATTAGTGAATTAAAAGAATTATGTGAGAGATTGTTGACCCGGTCAAAATCGAGGACCCAATTCCAAATTGGTGACCTCAATTGAATGAGAGGCCTCTAATCCTAGGGAGCTTAGCGATATAGTAGATACTTATGGCTGACCTCACACGGTCGGTCGATCTGCAGTAGTAATTCAAAGCAAAGATGATGTTTGGTTTGATGGCTCGGCTCATGCTTGCAAGTAGCCTTTAGTTTTAGTAGTTTTGTCTTGTGCTGGATGGAAGGATTCTCATCATTTCTTTCTTTCTTTCTTTCTTTCTTTCTTGTGACTAGATATATTTTCTCACAGACTCAGCTATTAAGTTGACCTGACCTGACCATTATGCAATCCACTTCATGTACAAACTGATAATTATATATATGTAATGTGGCGGCCGGGGATATAAATATATATTCTCTGTGTGTGTGTGTGTCAGGGTATCTAGTAATATCTGATCCATGCATTATTCATCTCCAGCCAGCCATTGATCAAGTTCCAACTCAAATGGTGGTTGAATTATTTGTTCATCACCTAATTAACTAGTACATGCTACATTTGTATTCTTGCTGTTTGTGCCTACATACTACATGCTAACTCTAGCAGCCAACCACATGCAGGCCAGGTACCCCTAATTCTTAGTCAGACTCACATGTATAGTTTTCATACTCATGGCTGAGAGGTGAGGTGAGGTGAGGTGCATCCAAATAATTCCAATTTTTGACCCTGCCAGGGGCATATACTACATGTATGTAACATGCAGCATCAAACCTTTTTTTTTATTTTATTTTTTGCGAAAAGGACCTCGGACTTATATTATCACCGAACAGTAGTACATAGAACCCCAACAAAGGAAGAAATGACATCCAGGCCCCTGGGGAGCCGACCCGCCCCACCATCGAACGCGGGCTGCCGGCGCGCCGCCGCTACCGCTGCCGTCGCTCCCGCGCAGCGACGAAACCAAAGATTCTGCAGCCGGATTTGACGCGGACGGGAAGTCCACAGCCTCGGCCCGCAAGGACCAGCACGCCAGACGGAGAAGAAAGCCGGCCTTCACTGCACCACATCGGCGAGAACACATCTCCGAGATCCACCAGAAGCTCCTGTACATGCGATGGAATCGACCGGTGGAAGCCACCAGCACCCCACCGCGCCACCCCCAGAACTCCCACGACAAGAACAGGAGCAGCCTCGTCGTAGCGAAGATGGAGACAGGGGACAAAAACTCCCGCAGCCGGACGCCATCTCCGCACCGACGCCCGCACCAGGAGAACCTGCGCCCACCGAATCGACAGATCCGGGAGCACCCAAGGCCAGAAGCTCGTCGTTGACGTCGCGCGCGACGTCGGCGAGATGGGGGAGAAGCTCCAGCCACCTTATTCCACCGCACCGCCGCCACCCCCATCCTGCCGGCGCCACAGAAGAAAGCTACCCTACTATCTACACGCCGAGGGCACGGATCCGGGGTCCCTCCGCTCTCCCGCCGCCGAAGAGGGAAGAGACCGCCGTTCCGGCCGTCGGCGGAGCGAGGGACGAGGTCGCCTTCTCTTTCGCCTCTCCACGGCACTGTAGCAGGGGAAAGGGGAAAGGAGCGAGGCATGCAATTACTTTATTTCTAATAGTACTCCCTCCATCCTATAATATAAGATCGTTTTAGCTTGCAAAATGCATCATGGAAGACTTTTGGCGGCAAAATTATTACTAAACATTATTGCATCATGTTCAACTCAAATTATTTACTTTTGGCGGCAGAAGGAAATAGTTTTCAATGGTCAGAAGAAATAGGATTACAACCAACCAACCCAACCCAACCCTGGGAAGACTTTTGGATGCCTTTGCTAGCTACACTTCTTCTTCTTCTTCTTAATTTTTCCCGTGACCATAGAGAAAGAAGATCAATCGACTCGACGACAAGGTTAAAACTAATGCTACATTAATTGACTCAACAAGGTTAAAGCTCTAGTAAATTTATGTGGCATTTCATCAGTATATATAATATAATTGTACTCATTCCTTTCATGTGTGCTAGCTAGCCTATGCATGCACATTCAAGAATACATACATACATACATACATACATACATGTGCACGTATGTTGTTGTGTTTGAACATGCATGGCGATCCATGGGGTTGCCATCACTAGCTAGTCGCATTAATCTTTCTTTCTTTCTTTCTTGATTGATTGATCGATCCATGGCGCCGGCCGTAGTTTCTCTCTTTCCGGGGCTTCCTTCTTTTTGTTTACATTACACGTACACGCAGACGGTCGGCGGCGTTGACGTCCTCCTCCCTGCTCCTGGCGGCGAACCACCGCGCCGTCCGCCGCGCGATCGGCGCCCACCGCTGCCGCGCCCTCTCCTCCTCCTCGGTCGCCCTCACCGCCACCCGAGGCAGCCGAACGATCTCCGACATGGACCGCACGCCCGACGACACCAGCCTCGACGCCGCGCGCACCGATGGCTCCACGGCCTCCGAGCTGCCGCACCCTCCCAGTCCCAGTCCCAGGCTGGGCGCCGCCTTGCTTCTGCTCCCCTCCACGTCCAGCAGCCGCTTCTTCTCAATGGACATGCCGGCACTGCCGTGATCGTCTCGGTCGGGCTTTGGAGGATGCTCCTCATCGTCGCGCTCATCTCCAACGAATATAATGTCGTCGTCGGGATAGGGGTAGGGGAAGCGGCCGCTGGAGACGGAGCGCAGCATCTCGGTGTCCAGCGCGATGAGGTCCGCCGAGTTGAGGTCGCTCCACCGGCTCTTGAACACGCTGTCCGACACCACGATGCGGTGCCGGTGCCGGTCCAGCTTAGACGAATCATCGGGAGCACCATCATCATCAACACCGGCGCGGACGCCAGCGTCCCCGCCGAAACGCGAGGACGGCACGCGCTCGACGAAGATGCCGGCGAGGAGGTCGCGGCCGGACGACGGCGCGGGGGCGTCGTCGCCTGCTCCGAAGACGAAGCGCGCGCTGGCGGCGGCGTACTTGAGGCCGAGGTCGGCGTCGTCGGGGTGGACGCGGGCGCGGCAGAGCGGGCAGCTGGCGCTGGAGTGCAGCCAGCGGTCGACGCAGTCGAGGTGGAAGGCGTGGCGGCAGCGCGGGAGCAGGCGGAGCAGGTCGGCGTCGTCGAAGCGGGCCAGGCACACCGCGCACTCCAGCCCCTGCCGCGCCCCGCGCAGCGCCGCGAACCGGAAGAAGGGCAGCGACTCGATCACCGCCTTGCCCACGCCGGCGCTCGCCTCCTCGGCCGCCGCGGCGTTGGCGGCGTCAGGCGCGCGGGACGGGCTGGCGGTGGTGGTGGCGGGCAGGAGGGGCGTGTTGGCGGGGTGGCAGAACTTGGCGTACATGAGGAGGAGGAAGGTGAGGGAGAAGATCATGGTGAAGATGCCCACCACGATGGCCACGCTCGGCCGGAACGACACCTTCACGCCCGCCCCCGGCTCCGCCGCCGGCTGCGTGGGCGCCTGCGCGTGCGCGTGTGCTGCGATCATCGCGCAGAGCAGCATGAGAAGCAAGATTTTTGCCATGGCCACGTCCAGACGATCGACGGCGAGGAGATGATCGTTGTACGTCCAGGTCAGTAGTGTGGGGTTGACCGCGCCATGGATGGCTATCAGATAGCAGCAAGGTGGGATCGAGTGGAGCCGAATGAATGAAGGAATGAGTCCGATGATGATGATGATGATGATGGGAGAAGAAGACGAGAGAGAGAGACTTGGAGCTCTCACAAGAAGAAGAAGAAGTCCATCACAGTTCGCGAGTGGGGTTCGGTTTGGTTGCTTGTCTTGTTCCCTCTGTGCCTACATGGTTGCTTATATCATCAACATTGCCAGGCCACTGACTTCCTCCTCTCCTCGGTGGGTCCCGTCCACCAGTGCATGTCATGCCACTTGTCTTTTTCTTTCCGTCTCTTTTATTTTGATGTTGAAAGTCGTCGTCGTCTTCTTCTTCTTCTTCTTCATCGGACCGCCCGATCATACATACGCAAGGGCGGCCACATATATGATTTGATGTCGCCTGTCATTTTTCTTCTTCAATTTTTCGGTCATGACACGTACCTATCGATGGTGTATGTACACAGTGTCAAAATTTTCATCTATACTATCATTTTTCTTCTTCTGATAAACATAGGTTTTATTGACTTTTGACGTCTCATCGAGGCGATGTAACCATAAAGAATTCACACCCAGCTTGTGCATAACGAGGTGCACACAACTCTTATTGACTCACACAAAGATGTTAACCAACGGTTTGACAAAAGAAAAGCCAGTTTAACAAGACATGCCGGGTAAAAATCCCCCTTGGTTCTACCCGGATGTAATACCACCGTAAAAGTACTCCTGTGCTCCAGTGGATGTAATACTAGGCATCAAGTACAAAGCCAATGTAGTTATGCGCGGCACAACGGCGGAGGCTCACGGCGGTTGCGTCCTCGCGGCGTTGCGCGGGCACAGTTCGGCGGCGGCGACATCTGGCCTGGATCCCAGGGCGGCGGCCCTGGAAGGTGGCGGCAGGTGAAGCTCGGGCTTCCCGCGGCGGCATGGCGTGGTGTTCTCCCTGTCCAAGGCGGATCTGCGCCAGCGATCTGGTGGCTTTGGCTCCGGATTGGTTCGGATCAGAGACGGTGACGAGCACGTGGGATTTCTCTCGGCGGTTCTCGCGGTTTGGTGAGGTGGGGTGGCGGCCCTCCTCCCATGCTCCAGCGGTGGTACACACAGGCAGTGGCCAGTGTGCCAGGGCTCCCACGGTGGCAGTGCTGCTGTGGATGGTCACCGGATCTGGGCGGCAGATCTATGGCTTTGAAGGCGGTCTGGACGGTGCACAGGTTGTCGGGTGGATGTTCTTGGGACAGATCCGGGTGAAAACCTGGTGGTGATGGTGACGCCCTTGGCGTCGTTTCCTTCATGAAGACATCATCGAGGTGAGGCTCCCAACTCCTCCCGCTACCTCCGGGGGAAACCCTTGATCAGTTGATCGGATGATGGCGGCGCTCTTGCGTCGTTCCCTCCTTGGGGGCGTCATTCTTGGAGGTGTGCATTGGCTAGAGGGACCAGTGGACGGTTTTGCGGTGGAACGGCGTTTCATGTCACGCATCGACGATGTGGAGTCTCGGCGGCATGGCGCAACAGGGTCTCGGCGACGGATGTATGATAATGGACGCGCGTAGGGAGGTGGCGTTGTCTGGCGCCGTGGTGGCGTCGACGGCAGGCCTGGCAAGGTCAATGCGTCAGGACCTGCTCTGAAGATGGATCGGTGGAAGACGGCGGCGGCAGCTTCTGGGAGTGTGCCCCAGACCCGGCAATGCGGCTTGGTAGGGGCCTCCTGCTTTAGACGTTAGGCTTTGGTGCGAGGTCTGTTTGGTATTCGGCTCGGACAATCGGCACCCCTTCATCAAGTGGACAGGAGTAGCGACAGATGTTGCCAAGATGGTGGCTTCAGAATTACTGATGTATTACTTTGTAAGGTCTTTGTGAATAATTAATAAAATGGCTGCATGCATCGGCCAGATGCAGAGGCCGGGGTCATCCTCCTTTTCAAAAGAAAAAACGTGTATGATCACTGAGTCTCATGATGACTTGTGTTCATGTCTTGTCTTTTCTCACGCGTGCATGCCATGCCTGGTGTCCAAGAGTGGATGCATGTACAGACTCCCATGGTTGAGAAAATGTCGTGTAAACTGCAACAGTTAATTCATCCAGAGCAGAGTGGTCACACAAACTAGCTCAGCCATCCATCTAGCACATTTGAACATCAACAGCCATAACCAGCAGCTGCAACCAAATCAACCAATCCAAAAAACTGGGAGCAAAGCAAGCAGGCCCAAGCAAAAAACGGAAGAGCAGAAAAGATAAGGCAGAGGGTGAGTGGTGCTCATGAATGGGTGTATGAATTCACGAGTCATGGTTATGGTTCCTTGAGCAGCTCAGCTGGATGAGCGAGGTAGCATAGCAGGTGAGGGTACAAGAGCTCGTATCTGTTCAACAATATGTGTGCTCCCATGGATGCAATTGCTCAAGTCAAGATGCAACTTGGATCAAACATTGGTGACGTCGCGTCCAAACACTCGAAAGAGATGCTCAAAACAAGCGTCAAACTACTATATCGATGTACGTACGTTGCTTAATTGGCACCTTCGGAAGGAAAGAAACGCCATGACCCTTGAGGAAAATTGACCATGTTAGAGCAAGTGTTCAGTACATAACATCAGGGGATACCTGGTATGGGACTATGGGAGTGAGGAGTGGGATTTGGTGAACATACAGGACTGCACGGTGATATTAGTGGAGCGAGTCCTTTGAATTATATGTCGGCAAGATCCGAATTGAAGCCTTGGCCATCTTGAGACCTCGGAGAGCAGAAGAATCATTTTAGCTACTTGTAAGTTGCCTGAATTTTAAATTCGGGCCAGTCAATTTTTTGGCTGTTTATTTTTGCTCTAAGATTCGTGCTGCATTTTTTTTCTGGCTTTTGTTGGGCTTGTCTTTTTCGACTGACCCAAAGATCCAGCCCTCCTCTCTCTCCCTTTGTTTATTTTATGTTTTCCCTGCTTTATGTTTTTTTGTTTTTGTTTTTTTGTTAGTTGGGTTTTATTATTCTTTTGTGGGTATTTTTTGATGGGGAACGTTGCATGAAAATCTAAAATTTTCCTACGAACACCCAAGATCTAATCTAGGAGATGCATAGCAACGAGAGGGGAGTGTGTCTACATACCCTTGTAGACCGAAAGCGTTAGCGTCGTAACGCGGTTGATGTAGTCGTACTCTTCACGATCCAATCGCGATCCAATCCGATCTAGTGCCGAACGGACGGCATCTCCGAGATTAGCACACGTTCAGCTCGATGGCGTCCTCTCCTTCTTGATCCAGCAAGAGAGGGGGAGGAGGTAGATGAGATCGGAACCAGCACGGCGGTATGGTGGTGGTGGCAACAGCGGAATTCCGGCAGAGCTTCGCCAAGCGCGTACCGGAGGAGAGGTGGAGTATACGGGAGAGAGGGAGGCGCCAGGCGGAAGGGTGCAGCCCCCTGCGCCCCTCCCCACTATATATAGGGGTGAGGGGGAGGGGGCGGCGGCCCTAGCCCCTCCTCCAAGGGAGGGGGCGGCGGCCCTAGGGGTGGCTTGCCCCCAAGCCAGTGGGGGGCGCCCCCATCTAGGGTTTCCCCTTAGCCCTAGGCGCATGGGCCAGGTGGGGGGCTGGTGCGCCTGGCCCAGCTAGGCCAGGGCGCCCCCCTACAGCCCACGTGGGTCCCCGGGGCTGGTGGACCCCCCCGGTGGACCCCCGGAACCCTTCGGTGCCTCCGATACACTTGCCGGCATGCCCCCGAACTTTTTCGGTAGCCAAAATAGGACTTCCTATATATGAATCTTTACCTCCGGACCATTACGGAGCTCCTCGTGATATCCTGGATCCCATCCGGGACTCCGAACAACTTTTGGACTTTCCACTGTTAATATCTCATTACTACCCTAGCACTATCGAACGTTAAGCGTGCAACCCTACGGGTTCGGGAACATGCAGACATGACCGAGACACCTCTCCGGCCAATAACCAATAGCGGGATCTGGATACCCATATTGATTCCTACATATTCAATGAAGATCTTTATCGGTTGAACCACGATGTCGAGGATTCAGTTAATCCCGTATGCAATTCCCTTTGTCCGGCGATATGTTACTTGCCCGAGATTCGATCGTCGGTATCTCCATACCTAGTTCAATCTCGTTACCGGCAAGTCTCTTTACTCGTTTCGTAATACAAGATCCCATGGCTAACTCATTAGCCACATTGCTTGCAATCTCTTTACGATGTTGTATTACCGAGAGGGCCCAGAGATATCTCTCCGTCATACGGAGTGACAAATCCCAGTCTCGATCCGTGCCAACCCAACAAACACCTTCGGAGATACCTGTAGAGCAGCTTTATGATCACCCAGTTACGAAGTGACATTTGGATACACACTAAGTATTCCTCCGGTGTCAGGGAGTTGCACGATCTCCTGGTCTAAGGAACAGATACTTGACATGAAGAAAGCTGTAGCAAATAAACTAAACGATTTGATGCTAAGCTTACGGTTGGGTCTTGTCCATCACATCATTCTCCTAATGATGTGATCCCGTTATCAAATGACAACTCATGTCTATGGTCAGGAAACCATAACCATCTTTGATCAATGAGCTAGTCTAGTAGAGGCTCACTAGGGACATGGTTTTGTCTATGTATTCACACATGTATTAAAGTTTCCGGTCAATACAATTCTAGGGCATATTTCCAACAGTCTTCCACTTGCACTAAAGTCAATAATCTAGTTCACATCGCTATGTGATTAACACCTGATGTCTACTACGCAACTTTTATTCTTGTAGACGTTGTTGGGCCTCCAAGTGCAGAGTTTTGTAGGACAGTAGCAAATTTCCCTCAAGTGGATGACCTAAGGTTTATCAATCCGTGGGAGGCGTAGGATGAAGATGGTCTCTCTCAAACAACCCTGCAATCAAATACAAAAAATCTCTTGTGTCCCCAACACACCCAATATAATGGTAAATTGTATAGGTGCATGATACGTCTCCAACGTATCTATAATTTTTGATTGTTCCATGCTGTTATATTATCAATCTTGGATGTTTTTATATACATTTACAGCAATTATATATCATTTTTTGGGACTAACCTATTCATTTAGTGCCCAGTGCCAGTTGCTGTTTTCTGCCTGTTTTTGGAATATCAATACCAAACGAAGTCCAAATGCCACGAAACTTTTTGGAGATTTTTTTCTGGACATAACCAACACTAGAAGCTTCGGGAGAAGGCCAGAAGCCCCAGGAGGTAGCCACGAGCCACCAGGGCGCTCCTGGGGGGGGGGGGGGGCAGGCGCGCCCTGTTGCCTCATGGGCCCACTTCTGACTCTTTTGACCTAATTCCACCACTATAAATTCCCAAAAATCGGGAAACCAACAGGGGGAGTCCACGAAATACTTTTTCCGCCACCGCAAGCTTCTAGTCTCGAGAGATCCCATCTGGGGGCCTTTTCCGGCACTCCGCCGGAGGGGGAATCGATCACGGAGGGGCTCTACATCAACCTTGCTGCCCTTCTGATGATACGTGAGTAGTTTACCACAGACCTTCGGGTCCATAGTTAGTAGCTAGATGGCTTCTTCTCTCTTTTTGATCTTCAGTACAATGTTCTCCTTGATGTTCTTGGAGTTCTATCCGATGTAATCACTTTTTGCGGTGTGTTTGTTGGGATCCGATGAATTGTGAGTTTATGATCAGATTATCCATGAATATTATTTGAGTCTTCTCTGATCTATTTTATGCATGATTATTATAGCTTGGTATTTCTTCTCCGATCTATTGATTTGGTTTGGCCAACTAGATTGATTTATCTTGCCATGGGAAGAGGTGCTTTGTAATGGGTTCGATCTTGCGGTGCTCAATCCCAGTGACAGAAAGGGACATGACACATATGTATCATTGCTATTAAGGGTAAAAAGATGGGGTTTATTCATGCGTGAGTTTACTTTGTCTACATCATGTCATCTTGCTTAAGGCGTTACTCCGTTCTTTATGGACTTAATACACTAGATGCATGCTGGATAGCAGTCGATGTGTGGAGTAATAGTAGTAGATGCAGGCAGGAGTCGGTCTACTTGTCTCGGACTTGATGCCTATATACATGATCATTGCCTTGGATATCGTCATGATTATTTGCTTTTCTATCAATTGACCAACAGTAATTTGTCTACCCACTGTATTCTATTTTCTTGAGAGAAGCCTCTAGTGAAAACTATGGCCCCCGGGTCTATCTAAATCATATATTAAAAACCCTAAAAATACCTTGCTGCACTTTTATTTTATTTATTTTATTTATTTTATTTTGTATTTTTGTTTAATATATCTATCTATCACCATACAATTTAATCTTGCAATTGACCGCCGAGGGATTGACAACCCCTCGTTTGCGTTGGGTGCAAGGATTTGTTGTTTGTGTGCAGGTACTGCTAACGAGGTGTTGCGTGATTCTCCTACTGGATTGATAACCTTGGTTTCATAACTGAGGGAAATACTTACCTCTACTGTGCTGCATCATCCCTTTCACTTCGGGGAAAATACCAACGCAAACTACAAGTAGCAGGAAGAATTTCTGGCGCCGTTGCCGGGGAGACATCATCAACATCTATCAAGTACCTTTGCATAAACTCTCATCTCCTTGCATTTATTCTATTTGCCTCTCGTTTTCATCTCCCCCACTTCTAAAAAGTTTTTACAAAAATACAAAAATATTTTTCGTTTGCCTTTTTCTTGTTTGCTTGTTTGCTTGCTTGTTATCTTGTTTGCGTAGTCACGATGTCTCAAGAAAATACAAAATTGTGTGATTTCTCCAATACTAATAATAATGATTTTATTAGTACTCCAATTGCTCCTCCCGCCGCTAGTGCGGAGACTTGTGATATTAATGCCGCTTTGCTTAATCTTGTGATGAAAGATCAATTTTCTGGTAGTCCTAATGAAGATGCTGCATCCCATCTTAACACTTTCGTAGAATTGTGTGATATGCAAAAGAAAAAAGATGTGGATAATGATATTGTGAAATTAAAATTATTCCCATTCTCATTGCGGGATCGTGCAAAAATTTGGTTTTCATCTTTACCACGAAATAGTATCGATTCTTGGGATAGGTGTAAAGATGCTTTTATTACTAAGTATTTTCCTCCCGCGAAAATTATTTCTCTTAGAAATCAAATTATGAATTTTAAGCAACTTGATCATGAACATGTTGCGCAATCTTGGGAAAGGATGAAATTAATGATAAGAAATTGCCCTACTCATGGTTTAAATTTATGGATGATCATACAAAATTTTTATGCGGGATTAAATTTCGTTTCTAGAAATCTTTTAGATTCCGCCGCGGGTGGTACTTTTATGGAAATTACTTTGGGAGAAGCTACTAAATTGCTTGATAATATTATGGCAAATTATTCACAATGGCATACTGAAAGAGTTCCCACTAGTAAAAAGATGAATTCTGTTGAAGAAATTAATACTTTGAGTGATAAAGTTGATGCACTTATGAAATTGGTTGCTAGTAAAAATGCTCATATTGATCCTAATGATGTGCCATTGTCCACTTTGATTGAGCAAAATAATGATGCCATTGATGTGAATTTTGTCTCGCGAAACAATTTTAATAATAATGCTTATAGAGGTAATTTCAATGCTAGACCGTTTCCTGGAAATTCCTCTAATAATTATGGCAATCCCTATGGTAATCCTTATAATAATAATAATAGGATGCCCTCTGATCTTGAAAGAAATATTAAATAATTTATTAATGCTCAAAAAGTTTTCAACACTACGATAGAAGAAAAATTGAGTAAACTTGATGATATGTCTAGGAGCATTGATAGAATTATTCATGATGTGGAAAATCTTAAGACTAAAATTTTGCCACCAAATTGATATTAATGAATCAATTAAATCTTTATATGTCTCCATGAATGAGAGTAAGAAAAGAATCGCTATGCTAAAAGTTAAACGAGAATTTTAGAAAAAGCGATTCCTCCCGGTTTCTATCGTAGTAATGATGAGGATATTAAAATGATTGGTGTTTCATCTATTGACTCTTTGTTTAGAAAAATTAAACTTGATGAAAAGGGGACTGAAGAAGAGTCAACTTTAGCTAAAGAGCGTCCCCATAATTCGGAGGGTGAAAATCTTGATAAGAAAATTGCTAAAAGTGGGTTTGGAGAGGTAAAAACTTTAAATAGCGATGTGCCCACTCTCTTGGATTACAAAGATTTTAATTATGATAGTTGTTCTTTGATTGAGTGTATTTCTTTGTTACAATCCATGTTAAATTCACCCAACGCTTATGAGCAAAATAAGGCTTTTACTAAACACATCGTAGAAGCAATGATGAAAGCGTTAGAAGAAAAGTTAGAACTAGAAATTTCAATTCCTAGAAAATTATATAATGAATGGGAACCCACCATTAAATTTAAAATTTAAAATTATGAGTGCAATGCTTTATGTGATTTAGGTGCTAGCGTTTCCACAATTCCAAAATCTCTATGTGATGTGCTAGGTTTCACCAATATAGATGAATGTTCTCTTAATTTGCATCTTGCGGACTCTACTATTAAAAAGCCTTTGGGTAGAATTAATGATGTTCTTATTCTTGCAAATAGGAACTATGTGCCCGTTGATTTTATTGTACTTGACATTGAATGCAATTCTTCTTGCCCCATAATACTTGGTAGACCGTTCTTACGAACTATAGGTGCTTTTATTGACATGAAAGAAGGGAATATAAAATTTCAGTTTCCATTAAAAAAGGGTATGGAACATTTACCTAGGAAAATAATTAAAGCACCATATGAATCCATTATGAGGGCCACTTATGGAATCAACTTGAAAGATGACAATACTTGAAACTATGCATTATGCCTTGCTAGGGGCATAAAACAATAGCGCTTGTTGGGAGGCAACCCAATGAATAAAATAAAATTTTAGATTTTGTGTCTGTTATTGTGTGTTTTCACAATTATGCTACTGTTATGATTGTGTTTTTAATTAGTGTTTGTGCCAAGTAAAGCCTTTAGGATGATTTGGAAGATAGTATAATTGATGCTGTTTGGAAAACAGAAAGTTTTGCGTCCAGTGCTGGAATTTTGGTTCTGTACTGGAGCATAAGAAAAATCTGAAATTTTTACACAGTATTGGTAATGAATTTTACATGTTTTCCTAATTTTTCAGAAATTTTGGAGTTACAGAAGTATGGCTTTTAAATAGATTGCTACAGACTGTTCTGTTTTTGACAGATTCTGTTTTTGATGCACTACTTGCTTGTTTTGATGAAACTATGGATTGTATTGGTGGGTATAAGCCATGGAGAAGTTAGAATACAGTAGGTATAATGCAAAAATAAAATATGAATGGGTTTGCAACAGTACTTAAAGTAGTGATTTATTTTGTTATACTAACGGATCTCACGAAGGTTTTGTTGAGTTTTGTGTGATTGAAGTTTTCAAGTTTTGGGTGACATCACGATGGATGAAGAAATAAGGAGTGGCAAGAGCCTAAGCTTGGGGATGCCCGAGGCACCCCAAGGTAATATTCAAGGAAGACTCAAGCGTTTAAGCTTGGGGATGCCCCGGAAGGCATCCCCTCTTTCTTCTACCAACCATCGGTAATTTTACTTGGAGCTATATTTTTATTCGTCACATGATATGTGTTTTGCTTGGAGCGTCGTGTATTATATGAGTCTTTGCTTTGTTTGCTTTTTAGTTTGTCACAATCATCCTTGCTGAACACACCTATTTTGAGAGAGCCACACGCTCATCATAATTTGTTAGAATACTCTATGTGCTTCACTTAAATTTTTTGAGCTAGGCAGTTGCTCTAGTGCTTCACTTAAATCTTTTTGAGCATGGTGGTGGCTATATTTTTAAGAAATGAACTCTCATGCTTCACTTATATTATTTTGAGAGTTGACAAGATTAAAATTTTGAAGAAATAAACTCTCATGCTTCACTTATATTATTTTGAGAGTTGATAAGATTGAAATTTTGAAGAAATATGTGCACTCTCATGCTTCACTTAAATCTTTTTGAGAGTTGATAATTGTAATGGTAATTTGCACAATTTATGAATTTGGTCCCAAAGTGATGAATATTCAAGAGGGATATAATAAAAACTTTCATATATATCATTGGATTTGATAAGTGTGATTCCTTGCAATAGTTTTGCGATATGGAGATGATGATATGTGAGTCATGTTAGTGAGTAATTGGGATTTAGTAAAAATATTAGTGTTAAGGTTTGTGATTCCCTATGCATGCACGTTAAGTCAATAGTTATGCAACGAAATTATATCCTACTTATGGTGCATTATTCGGTGTTAATTATGTTCAATGCATGTTTATGACCGTTTTCGCTTTTTGGTTGGTTGCTTCTCAATCTATTTGCTAGCCTTCATTTGTACTAAGTGGAAATACTGCTTGTGCATCCAAACTCCTTAAACCCAAGTTGTGCCAAATGAGTCCACCATATCTACCTATATGCGGTATTTCCATGCCGTTCCAAGTAAATTTGCGTGTGCCAACTCTAATTTTCAAAATATTTTTTCTGTTTTGTGTGCCCGTACCGCTCATGAGGTGGAAGGGGGTGGCCAATATTTTCCATGCTAGGTGGGTTATTCTCACGATGAGTGTTTATTCACTTGTCATTGCACGAGAGTGTGGCAGGTAATAGGGATGCCCAACCCCGAAATGAAATGAAATGAAAAATCTTATATGATGAAAATAATAAATTCCTTGGAAAATGTTGGTATGGAGGGCACCCGTGGATACGGCTAGCCATGGATTGTGAAAGAAGGGTGGAAAAGGAATAAACTTTATTTTTTGTTTGGGAACCGCCTATAATGTATCTAGCATGGAAGATATTGGGAATTCTCGTTCGTTTTCGTTGACAGGAAAAGCATGCCTCCCAATTTTTTTATCTCTCTAATTTAAGCCTTGAGCTCTGGCACATTAGCAAATCTCTGCTTCCCTCTGCGAAGGGCCTATCTATTTACTTTTATGCAATTTTTATTTTTATTTTGAGTCTCCATCTTCTCTTATAAAGCACCAACTAGAGAGCACTATTGTCATACTTGTGCATTGGATGTTGCTAACATGGAGTGTGTTTCATGAATGGATCAATGATTGAGCATAATGGGCTAGGGATAACATTCTTTAGCGTTGATATTTTAAAAAACATGGTTGCTTGTTAGTATGCTTGAGTATTTATATCTTCATGTCAAACTATAGACTATTGCTTTGAATCATTCAAGTCCAAATGTCCTTGCTATAAAAGAAAAGAATATATGATGAATATGATAGGCAACATTCCACATCAAAAATTCTGTTTTTATCATTTACCTACTCGAGGATGAGCAGGAATTAAGCTTGGGGATGCTGATACGTCTCCAACGTATCTATAATTTTTGATTGTTCCATGCTGTTATATTATCAATCTTGGATGTTTTTATATACATTTACAACAATTATATATCATTTTTTGGGACTAACCTATTAACTTAGTGCCCAGTGCCAGTTGCTGTTTTCTGCCTGTTTTTGGTTTTATAGAATATCAATACCAAACGAAGTCCAAATGCCACGAAACTTTTTGGAGATTTTTTTCTGGACATAACCAACACTAGAAGCTTCGGGAGAAGGCCAGAAGCCCCAGGAGGTAGCCACGAGCCACCAGGGCGCTCCTGGGGGGGGGGGGGCAGGCGCATCCTGTTGCCTCATGGGCCCACTTCTGACTCTTTTGACCTAATTCCACCACTATAAATTCCCAAAAATCGGGAAACCAACAGGGGGAGTCCACGAAATACTTTTTCCGCCACCGCAAGCTTCTAGTCTCGAGAGATCCCATCTGGGGGCCTTTTCCGGCACTCCGCCGGAGGGGGAATCGATCACGGAGGGGCTCTACATCAACCTTGCTGCCCTTCTGATGATACGTGAGTAGTTTACCACAGACCTTCGGGTCCATAGTTAGTAGCTAGATGGCTTCTTCTCTCTTTTTGATCTTCAGTACAATGTTCTCCTTGATGTTCTTGGAGTTCTATCCGATGTAATCACTTTTTGCGGTGTGTTTGTTGGGATCCGATGAATTGTGAGTTTATGATCAGATTATCCATGAATATTATTTGAGTCTTCTCTGATCTCTTTTATGCATGATTATTATAGCTTGGTATTTCTTCTCCGATCTATTGATTTGGTTTGGCCAACTAGATTGATTTATCTTGCCATGGGAAGAGGTCCTTTGTAATGGGTTCGATCTTGCGGTGCTCAATCCCAGTGATAGAAAGGGACATGACACGTATGTATCATTGCTATTAAGGGTAAAAAGATGGGGTTTATTCATGCGTGAGTTTACTTTGTCTACATCATGTCATCTTGCTTAAGGCGTTACTCCGTTCTTTATGGACTTAATACCCTAGATGCATGCTGGATAGCGGTCGATGTGTGGAGTAATAGTAGTAGATGCAGGCAGGAGTCGGTCTACTTGTCTCGGACGTGATGCCTATATACATGATCATTGCCTTGGATATCATCATGATTATTTGCTTTTCTATCAATTGCCCAACAGTAATTTGTCTACCCACCGTATGCTATTTTCTTGAGAGAAGTCTCTAGTGAAAACTATGGCCCCCGGGTCTATCTAAATCATATATTATAAACCCTAAAAATACCTTGCTGCACTTTTCTTTTATTTATTTTATTTTGTATTTTTTTAATCTATCTATCTATCACCATACAATTTAATCTTGCAATTGACCGCCGAGGGATTGACAACCCCTCGTTTGCGTTGGGTGCAAGGATTTCTTGTTTGTGTGCAGGTACTGCTAACGAGGTGTTGCGTGATTCTCCTACTGGATTGATAACCTTGGTTTCATAACTGAGGGAAATACTTACCTCTACTATGCTGCATCACCCCTTCCTCTTCGGGGAAAATACCAACGCAAGCTACAAGTAGCAGTGCACTAGTTCGGCGAAGAGATGGTGATACAAGTGTAGTATGGATAGTAGATATAGGTTTTTGTAATCTGAAAATAAAAAAAAACAGCAAGGTAGCAAGTGATAAAACAGAGCACATACTGTATTGCAATGCTTGAAAACAAGGCCTAGGGTTCATACTTTCACTAGTGCAATCTCTCAACAATGCTAACATAATTGGATCATATAACAATCGCTCAACATGCGATAAAGAATCACTCCAAAGTTCCTATTAGCGGAGAACATAAGATAGAAATTGTTGTAGGGTACGAAACCACCTCAAAGTTATCCTTTTCGATCAATCTATTGAGCCATCCCTATAAGTGTCACAAATAGCCCTAGAGTTCGTACTAAAATAACACCATATGATACGCATCAACCAACTCTAATGTTACCTAGATACTCCAATGTCACCACAAGTATCCGTGAGTTGATTATTCGATATGCATCAAACAACTTCAGATTCATAATATTCAATCCACACGAAGAACTTCAAAGAGTACCCCAAAGTTTCTATCGGAGAAAAGAAGATGAAAACATGTACCAACCCATATTCCTAGATTACCCCAATGTCACCTTGGGAATCCGTAAGTTGATTACCAAAACATACATCAAGTGACTCAATAGAATACCCCATTGTCACCACGGGTATCCACATGCAAGATATACATCAAGTGTTCTCAAATCCAAAATATTCAATCCGATAATAATGAAACCTCAAAGGGAAAGACTCAATTCATCACAAGAAGATAGAGAGGAAAGAAACACCATATGATCCAACTATATTAACAAAGCTCGTGGTACATCAAGATCGTGCCAAATCAAGAACACGAGAGAGAGATCAAACACATAGCTACTAGTACATACCCTCAACCCCGAGGGTGAACTACTCCCTCCTCGTCATGGAGACCGCCGGGATGATGAAGATGGCCTCCGGTGATGACCCCCCCACCGGCAGGGTGCCGGAACGGAGCTCCAGATGGTATTTCTTCGGTACAGAGGCTTGCGGTGGCGGCGTCGAAGTTCTAGGTTCATTTCCAGGGGTTTCTCTATTTATAGGATTTTTCAGCGTTGGAATCACGCGAAAAGGAGCTACGAGGGCCCCACAAGGCAGCACGGCGTGACCCTCCCAGGCCGCGCCGTGGTGCCTTGGGAGCACCTCGTGAGGCTTCTGGTCCTTCCACGAAGCTTCGGGGGTCTCTTTTGGTCCAAAAAAATCGTCAAAAAGTTTCGTCCAATTCCGAGAACTTTTATTTCTGCACAAAAAACAACACCACAGTAGTTCTGCTGAAAACAGCGTCAGTCCGGGTTAGTTCTAATCAAATCATACCAAAACCATATAGAATTGTTATAAATATGGCATGAATACTTCATAAATTATAGATACGTTGGAGACGTATCAGCATCCCCAAGCTTAATTCCTGCTCGTCCTCGAGTAGGTAAATGATAAAAGAAATAATTTATGAAGTGTGAATGCTAGCATAGTGCATAAGTTTGATCAATGATAATTTCAGTCACTTTTCTAGCATCATTATATATCATAGACAGTAGCTCATCTCATAAAACTTCTCATGATCAAGTAGCAAGCTATTCACATGTTAAAGTATAGACCATAAACTTTCTTGAAAACTAACAAACTATGTTTTCAGTCATCAAACAATTGCAATTCATCTTATTTTCAGGAAGGGTCTATGTAAGAGCTTTGATTTAGCAAATTCCACATACTCAACTATCATATAGTCTTCCATGATTGCTGACACTCAAAGCATATTTTAGAACAAATCATTTCAGTCAAACACATAAGAAGATAGGGGCTTAATGTTTTGCCTCCCAACTTATTTATCTCATGGATAATGTCAACAATAATAACTCATGATCACCTATATTCAACGGGATATATATGCCTGGATCAATCCCCACCACATGATGCTTGCCAAGAGAGAAAATAAAAACGGAATAGAGAAGAACACTATTGACTCTTGCATAAAAGTAAATACATAAAGTAAAAGGTAGGCCCTTCACAGAGGGAAGCAGAGGTTGTCATGCGCTCTTTGTTTTTGGATGTGCAAGCTCTTAATGTAAAGGAATGTCACTTTATATTGCCCCTTGTGATAGCGACCTTTATTATGCAGTCTGTTGCTTTTATTACTCCACCATCACAAGATCGTAAAAAGCTTATTTTCCCTTACAATAAAAGTTCATACATGTTTAGGAGCAATTTTTATTGCTTTGCACCGATAACAACTTACTTGAAGGATCTTATTCAATCCATAGGTAGATATAGTGGACTCTCATGGCAAAAAACTGGGTTTAAGGATTTTTGGATGCACAAGTAGTATCTCTACTTAGTGCAGATTTTTGGCTAGCAAAGGATAGGGGGCAAGCACCACATGTTAGAGGATCCAAAACAATATAACTTCTATGTGAATATAAGCAAACATAACCCATTACGTTGTCTTCCTTGTCCAACATCAACTACTTGATCAAGCTTGAAAATAATTAATGGGCGCTCACAATCATAGAAGATGTCCAAGATAGTATATTTATATGTGAAATTTCTCTTCCTTCAATATTCTTTCATGAATTGTTCAAGTGACCAATGCTATGTTTGCTAACTTTCAATAAATTTTACCACTTATACTTCTTATTTGTGAAGTCACTACTCCCCATGGGACAAGCATATGAAGCACATATAATTTCAACTTTATGATATTCAATTCATTCAACAATTTACTCTTAGGATATAAGTGAAGCACGAGAGTAAACGAGAAACTACTCCAAAAGGTATAAGTGAAGATCAATGAGTAGGCAAACAATTAAGTAGCTATGTGAAGACTCTCCGTCAATAAAGATTTCAGATCTTGATAATTTTATTAAAACAGCAAACAAAATGAAAATAAAAGGACACTCCAAGAATAGCACATATCATGTGAACAAGTAAAAACTTAGGCTAACCGATAGGTGTTGATGAAGAAAGGTGGGATGCCTACCGGGGCATCCCCAAGCTTAGTTGCCTGAGACTTATTGGAATATTATCTTGGGGTGCCTTGGGCATCCCCAAGCTTGAGCTCTTGTGTCTCCTTAATTCCTTTTATATCATGGCTTCTCCTAAATCTTAAAAACTTCATCCACACAAAACTCAACAAGAACTCGTGAGATAAGTTAGTATAAATCAACTCAAAACCTTAACATTATCTACTGTAACAAATCACAAAAATTATAATTAAACATTTCATACTAAATGCCTCTGCATATTTAATACTCCTATCCACAAATAGAAACATTAAACAAGCAACATATGCAAACAATGCAACTATAACCGAAATCTGTCTAAACAGAATAGTCTGTAAAGGGTGAATAAGAATTCATACTTACCTAACTCCAAAAATTCTGAAAAATTATCACGTGACAGAGAACCCCTGCATGCTTACTGTGTAAAAATTTCAGATTTTTATCATGTTCTGACTATTCAGGAATATTCTGGACATAACAGAAAACTTTCTGTTTTCAAACAGCAACACATAAACTTGCAAACTGAGCATGGTAAAGGCTATAATTGGCATTTTATTGAACTAAAAGATACAAAACATGATTATTGATAACAGCAAGCAAATATAAACAAAATAAAATGATGCTCCAAGTAAAACTCATATTATGTGATGAATAAAAATATAGCTCCGAGTTAGGTTACCGATAATGTTGAAGACGAAAGAGGGGATGCCTTCCGGGGCATCCCCAAGCTTAGACGCTTGATTATTCCTTGAGTATTACCTTGTGGTGCCTTGGGAATCCCCAAGCTTAGGTCTTGCCACTCCTTATTCTCCTCATATCGATATCTCACCCAAAACTTGAAAAGTTCAATCACATAAAACTTAACGGAACTTGTGAGATAGGTTAGTATCATAAAAATAAATCATCCACTTAAGTACTGTTAAGACAAGATTCATAATTGTTCCCACATAATTCCTACTGTATTCCATCATTTCCACAATTTATATTGACCAATATAATCCATAGAAACTATAAAACAAGCAAACTATGCATTGAGAACAGAATCTGTCAAAAACAGAACAGCATGTAGTGAGCGAATTAGAAACCATAATTCTGTACATACAAAAATTCTGAAAAAGTAGGAAAAATTATTTTTTTTAACCCAATACTGTGTAAAAATTTCAGAATTTTCTCACGCTCTAGTACAGAATAGAAATTCCAGCACTGGATGCAAAAGTTTCTGTTTTTGCACAGAATCAAATCAACAAGCATCCACACTATCCCAAAGGCTTTACTTGGCACATTATTGAAAGAAAACATATGAAACATGATTACTACAGTAGATTAATCATGTTAACACAATAAAAATAGTAGGGATAAATATTGGGTTGTCTCCCAACAAGCGCTTTTCTTTGAAGCCTTTTTAGCTAGGCATGACGATTTCAATGATGCTCGCATAAGAATAAAGAATTGGAACATAAAGAGAGAATCATGAATCATATGACAAGCAAATTTAAGCCTAAAGCACTTCCTATGCATAGGGATTTTGTGAGCAAATAATTTATGTGAGCAAGAATCAACTAGCATAGGAAGGCAAAACAAGTATAACTTCAAAACTTTCAACACATAGAGAGGAAACTTGATATTATTGAGATATGTAGAAGCGTATATTCCTCTCTCAAAATAATTTTCAGTAGCGTCATGAAGAAATTCAACTATATATCCATCACACAAAGGATTCCTTTCATGATCCACAAGCATAGTTTTACTACTCTCCACACCAGCAATTTTCTTCTCATTCATAATAGTGGGAGTATCGTATGAAACTCGAATACTATAAATTATTTCCACATTAAAAGAGTGATGTTCAGTAAAAGGATTTTCATAATTATAACAAGTATTATAATAATAATCATCACTATTTTTCATATCATAAGTATCATCACAATAATCATCATAGATAGGAGGCATGTCATCATCATAATAAATTTGCTCATCAAAAGTAGGGGGAATAAAAAGATCATTTTCATTAAGCATAGCATCCCCAAGCTTAGGGCAAACATTATTTGCAGCAAATAAATTCTCAAACATATCATTCCAATCAAACATAGCATCCCCAAGCTTGTTGGTTTGCATATCATTAGCATTATCACTATTATCATGAATAGTATGAATAGCACCAATAGTATAACAATTATTACCATATTCCTCCAAGTTGGTGCCATAAAGATTTTCAAGATCATAAGTAGTATCATTATCTTCCCAATCATAATCATCACACAAGCAATAGGCATAACAAAATCATCATCAAGTGTATCATCTTCCACAATTATTTTTGATTCATTCTCATGAGGTACAACAATAATAGGAGCAACATTATTTGGGAGAGATACCTCTTTACCTCTACTTTTCCTTCTTTTCTTTTCCTTTACCACATTATGTGTGGGTTTATTTAATTCTTTCGAGCTTCTTATTGAAGAGATTGGTTGGATAGGAAGCTCCTCCTCGTTACCTGTTTCATCATGAGAGAAAATAGGAGGGAAAGGAGGAATCTTTACCCTTCCATTAGTATTTCTTTTATATTCTATTTGTTTTCCCGTTTTTCTATAGTTGGCTATATAAGCATTCTCATTGCAATTTACCACACAAAACATATAGATTTCCTCTAAATTATTTTGAATGTCTTTTGTGAGAATGAATACTTCAAACCAACTATTTTTATGTGTCAATTCTTCACACCCCAAAAATAAACAAAGTTCATTATAAAGTTCAAGGGTGATCAAGTTATTGCAATATTTGGACATGATTCGATCATGAAAAAGCATGCATTGAAAATTAAGATGACCAACCTTATTGCAAAGTTCACAACTAATGGGATGAAGAGAGCATAATTTCATAGCAAATTTATCTATCACCTTAAGCCACCAATTGGTTTTATCATGTTTATGCTTCTTACAAAATCTATCATCTCTATAAGGCATGTCTTCACAAATTTTATTCACTCCACAAAAATTGACATGCTTATAAGAAACTTTTTTATCATGACTAGTGCAATCATTATTAGCATTATGGATATTCAAAGAATTCATACTAACAACATTGCAATCATGCTCATCATTCAAAGGACTCACATTAAACATTTTATTAAATTCTTCTTCTACAATCTTAGCACAATTTTCCGATCCATCATTTTCAAGAAACACATTATAGAGATGAAGAATTTGAGGCAACCTCAATTCCATTTTTTGGTAGTTTTCTTTTATAAACCAAACTAGTGATAAAACAAGAAACTAAAAGATTCAATTGCAAGATCTAAAGATATACCTTCAAGAACTCACCTCCCCGGCAACGGCGCCAGAAATGAGCTTGATGTCTACTACGCAACTTTTATTCTTGTAGACGTTGTTGGGCCTCCAAGTGCAGAGTTTTGTAGGACAGTAGCAAATTTCCCTCAAGTGGATGACCTAAGGTTTATCAATCCGTGGGAGGCATAGGATATAGATGGTCTCCCTCAAAAAACCCTGCAATCAAATACAAGAAATCTCTTGTGTCCCCAACACACCCAATACAATGGTAAATTGTATAGGTGCACTAGTTTGGCGAAGAGATGGTGATACAAGTGTAGTATGGATAGTAGATATAGGTTTTTGTAATCTGAAAATAAAAAAACAGCAAGGTAGCAAGTGATAAAACAGAGCACAAACGGTATTGCAATGCTTGAAAACAAGGCCTAGGGTTCATACTTTCACTAGTGCAATCTCTCAACAATGCTAACATAATTGGATCATATAACAATCCCTCAACGTGCGACAAAGAATCACTCCAAAGTTCCTATTAGCGGAGAACATAAGATAGAAATTGTTGTAGGGTACGAAACCACCTCAAAGTTATCCTTTAGATCTTGCAATTGAATCTTTTAGTTTCTTGTTTATCACTAGTTTGGCTTATAAAAGAAAACTAAAAAAAGGGAATTGAGGTTGCCTCATATTATTCATCTTTATAATGTCTTTCGTGAAAATGATGGAGCGAAAAATTGTGCTCAATTGATAGAAGAAGAATTCAATAAAATGTTTGGCATAAAATCTTTGAATGATGAGCATGATTGCAATGTTGTTAGTATGAATTCTATGAATATCAAAAATACTAAAGATGATTGCACTAGTCATGACAAAAATGTTTCTTATAAGCATGTCAATTTTTGTGGAATGCATAAAGTTTGTGAAGACATGCCTTATAGGGATGAGAGATTTTGTAAGAAGCATAAACATGATAGAACCAATTTTTTGCTCAAAGTGATAGATGAATTTGCTACAAAATTATGTTCTCTTTATCCTATTACTTGTTAACTTTGCAATACAGTTGGTTACCTTAGTTTCCAATGCATGCTTTTTCATGATCGAATCGTGTCCAAATATTGCAATAACTTGATCACCCTTGAACTTTATAATGAACTTTGTTTATTTTTGGGGTGTGAAGAATTGACATATAAAAATAGTTGGTTTGAAGTATTCATTCTCGAAAAAGACATTGAAAATAATTTAGAGGAAATCTATATGTTTTGTGTGGTAAATTGCAACGAGAATGCTTATATAGCCAACTATAGAAAAATGGGAAAACAAATAGAATATAAAAGAAATACTAATGGAAGGGTAAATATCCCCCCTTTCCCTCCTATTTTCTCTCATGATGAAATAGGTAACGAGGAGGAGCTTCCTATCCAACCAATCTCTTCAATAAGAAGCTCGGAAGAATTAAATAAACCCACACATAATGTGGTAAAGAAAAAGAAAAGAAGGAAAAGTAGAGGTAAAGAGGTATCTCTCCCAAATAATGTTGCTCCTATTATTGTTGTACCTCATGAGAATGAATCAAAAATAATTGTGGAAGATGATACACTTGATGATGATTTTGTTATGCCTATTGCTTGTTGTGATGATTATGATTGGGAAGATAATGATACTTCTTATGATCTTGAAAATCTTTATGGCACCAACTTAGAGGAATATGATAATAATTGTTATACTATTAGTGCTATTCATACTATTCATGATAATAGTGATAATGCTAATGATATGCAAACCAACAAGCTTGGGGATGCTATGTTTGATTGGAATGATATGTTTGAGAATTTATTTGCTGCAAATAATGTTTGCCCTAAGCTTGGGGATGCTATGCTTAATGAAAATGATCTTTTTATCCCCCCTACTTTTGATGGCAAATTTATTATGATGAGGACATGCCTCCTATCTATGATGATTTTTGTGATGATACTTATGTTATGAAAAATAGTGATGATTATTATTATAATACTTGTTATAATTATGAAAATCCTTTTACTGAACATCACTCTTTTAATGTGGAAACAATTTATAGTATTCGAGTTTCATACGATACTCCCACTATTATGAATGAGAAGAAAATTGCTTATGTGGAGAGTAGTAAAAATTCTATGCTTATGCATCATGACAAGAATGCTTTGTGTGATGGATATATTGTTGAATTTCTTAATGATGCTATGATACGTCTCCAACGTATCTATAATTTTTGATTCTTCCATGATGTTATATTATCAATCTTGGATGTTTTTATATACATTTACAGCAATTATATATCATTTTTTGGGACTAACCTATTAACTTAGTGCCTAGTGCCAGTTGCTGTTTTCTGCCTGTTTTTGGTTTTACAGAATATCAATACCAAACGAAGTCCAAATGCCACGAAACTTTTTGGAGATTTTTTTCTGGACATAACCAACACTAGAAGCTTTGGGAGAAGGCCAGAAGCCCCAGGAGGTGGCCACGAGCCACCAGGGCGCGCCTGGGGGGGGGGGGGCAGGCGCGCCCTGGTGCCTCGTGGGCCCACCTCTGGCTCTTTTGACCTAATTCCACCACTATAAATTCCCAAAAATCGGGAAACCAACAGGGGAGTCCACGAAATACTTTTTCCGCCGCCGCAAGTTTCTGTTCTCGAGAGATCCCATCTGGCGGCCTTTTCCGGCACTCCGCCGGAGGGGGAATCGATCACGGAGGGGCTCTACATCAACCTTGCTGCCCTTCCGATGATGTGTGAGTAGTTTACCACAGACCTTCGGGTCCATAGTTAGTAGCTAGATGGCTTCTTCTCTCTTTTTGATCTTCAATACAATGTTCTCCTCGATGTTCTTGGAGTTCTATCCGATGTAATCACTTTTTGCGGTGTGTTTGTTAGTATGCTTGAGTATCTATATTTTCATGTCAAACTATAGACTATTGCTTTGATTCATTCAAGTCCAAATGTCCATGCTATAAAAGAAAAGAATATATGATGAATATGATAGGCAGCATTCCACATCAAAAATTCTGTTTTTATCATTTACCTACTCGAGGACAGGCAGGAATTCAGCTTGGGGATGCAGATACGTCTCCAACGTATCTATAATTTTTGATTGTTCCATGCTGTTATATTATCAATCTTGGATGTTTTTATATAAATTTACATCAATTATATATCATTTTTTGGGACTAACCTATTAACTTAGTGCCAAGTGCCAGTTGCTATTTTCTGGACATAACCAACACTAGAAGCTTCGGGAGAAGGCCAGAAGCCCCAGGAGGTGGCCACGAGCCACCAGAGCGTGCCTGGGGGGGGGGGGGGGGGGCAGGCGCGCCCAGGTGCCTCGTGGGCCCACCTCTGACTCTTTTGACCAAATTCCACCACTATAAATTCCCGAAAATCGGGAAACCAACAGGGGAGTCCACGAAATACTTTTTCCGCCGCCGCAAGCTTCTGTTCTCGAGAGATCCCATCTGGGGGCCTTTTCCGGCAGTCCGCCGGAGGGGGAATCGATCACGGAGGGGCTCTACATCAACCTTGCTGCCCTTCCGATGATGTGTGAGTAGTTTACCACAGACCTTCGGGTCCATAGTTAGTAGCTAGATGGCTTCTTCTCTCTTTTTGATCTTCAATACAATGTTCTCCTCGATGTTCTTGGAGTTCTATCCGATGTAATCACTTTTTGCGGTGTGTTTGTTGGGATCCGATGAATTGTGAGTTTATGATCAGAATATCCATGAATATTATTTGAGTCTTCTCTGATCTCTTTTATGCATGATTATTATAGCTTGGTATTTCTTCTCCGATCTATTGATTTGGTTTGGCCAACTAGATTGATTTATCTTGCCATGGGAAGAGGTGCTTTGTAATGGGTTCGATCTTGTGGTGCTCAATCCCAGTGACAGAAAGGGACATGACACGTATGTATCGTTGCTATTAAGGGTAAAAAGATGGGGTTTATTCATGCGTGAATTTACTTTGTCTACATCATGTCATCTTGCTTAAGGCGTTACTCCGTTCTTTATGGACTTAATACACTATATGCATGCTGGATAGCGGTCGATGTGTGGAGTAATAGTAGTAGATGCAGGCAGGAGTCGGTCTACTTGTCTCGGACGTGATGCCTATATACATGATCATTGCCTTGGATATCATCATGATTATTTGCTTTTCTATCAATTGCGCAACAGTAATTTGTCTACCCACCATATGCTATTTTCTTGAGAGAAGCCTCTAGTGAAAACTATGGCCCCCGGGTCTATCTAAATCATATATTAAAAACCCTAAAAATACCTTGCTGCACTTTTATTTTATTTATTTTATTTTGTATTTTTGTTTAATCTATCTATCTATCACCATACAATTTAATCTTGCAATTGACCATCGAGGGATTGACAACCCCTCGTTTGCGTTGGGTGCAAGGATTTGTTGTTTGTGTGCAGGTACTGCTAACGAGGTGTTTCATGGTTCTCCTACTGGATTGATAACCTTGGTTTCATAACTGAGGGAAATACTTACTTCTACTGTGCTGCATCATCCCTTCCTCTTCGGGGAAAATACCAACGCAAGCTACAAGTAGCATGCTACTGAAAATTATTATGAGAGAGGATCATATGCTTGTAGGTGTTGCAATAATATCAAGTTTCCTCTCTATGTGTTGAAAGTTTTGAAGTTATGCTTGTTTTGCCTTCCTATGCTAGTTGATTCTTGCTCCCATAAATTGTTTGCTCACAAAATCCCTATGCATAGGAAGTGGGTTAGGCTTAAATGTGCTTGTCATATGCTTCATGATGCTCTCTTTGTGTTTCAATTCTTTACTTTTACGTGAGCATCATTGAAATCATTATGCCTAGCTAAAAAGGCATTAAAGAAAAGCGCTAGTTGGGAGACAACCCAATAATTATACCTTCTGTTTTTGTGTGTTCACATGATTAAGCTACTGTGGTAATCATGTTTTATATGTTTTCTTTTAATAATGTGCCAAGTAAAGCCTTTGGGATAGTGTGGATACTTGTTGATTCGATTCTGTGCAAAAACAGAAACTTTTGCGTCCAGTGCTGGAATTTCTATTCTGTACTGGAGCGTGAAAAAATTCTGAAATTTTAACATAGAATTGGGTTACAATTGTTTTTATGTTTTCATAATTTTTCATAATTTTTGGAGGTACATAATTATGGTTTTTAAATCGCCCACTATATGCTGTTCTGTTTTTGACAGATTCTGTTTTCGGTGCATAGTTTGCTTGTTTTAGTGTTTCCATAGCTTATATTATGAGATATAAATTGTGGAAATGATATAATACAATAGGAATTATGTGAGAACAATTATGAATCTTGTACATAATAGAAAGGAGTCACGTGGGTGATTTATTTTTATCATACTAACCTATCTCACAAGTTCCGTTAAGTTTTGTGTGATTGAAGTTTTCAAGTTTTGGGTGAGATATCGATATGAGGAGAATAAGGAGCGGCAAGTCCCTAAGCTTGGGTATGCCCAAGGCACCCCAAGGTAATATTCAAGGAAGACTCAAGCGTCTAAGCATTGGGATGCCCTGGAAGGCATCCCCTCTTTCGTCTTCAAAACTATCAGTAACCTCACTCGGAGCTATATTTTTATTTGTCACATGATATGTGTTTTGCTTGGAGCATCATTTTATTTTGTTGAGATTTCCTTGCTGTTATCAATAATAATGTTTTGTATCTTTTATTTCAATAAAATGCCAAGTTTAGCCTTTACCATGCTCAGTTTGCAAGTTTATGTGTTGCTGTTTGAAAACAGAAAGTTTTCTATTATGTCCAGAATATTCCTGAATAGTATGACATGATAAAAATCTGAAATTTTTACACAGTAAGCATGCATGAGTTCTCTGTCACGTGGTAATTTTTCAGAATTTTTGGAGTTAGGGAAGTATGAATTTTAAATCCCCCTTTACAGACTGTTCTGTTTTGGCAGATTGCTGTTATAGTTGCATTGTTTGCATATGTTTGCTTGTTTAATGATTCTATTTGAGGATAGGAGTATTAAATATGCAGAGACATTTAGTATGCAATGTTAAATTATAATTTTAGTGATTTGCTACAGTAGAGAATGTTAAGGTTTTGAGTTGATTTATACTAACTTATCTCATGAGTTCTTGTTGAGTTTTGTGTGGATGAAGTTTTTAAAGATTTAGGAGAAGCCATGATATGAGAGGAATTAAGGAGACACAAGAGCTCAAGCTTGGGGATGCCCAAGGCATCCCAAATTAATATTTCGAGAAGTCTCAAGCATCTAAGCTTGGGGATGCCACGGTAGGCATCCCACCTTTCTTCATCAACAATTATCGGTTAGTCTTGGTTGGGCCTAAGTTTTTGCTTCTTCACATGAGATGTGCTATTCTTGGAATGTCATTTTATTTTGTTTTCTTTGTTGTTTGAATAAAATTATCAAGATCTGAAATTTTAAATGAGAGAGAGTCCTCACATAGCTACCTATTTACTTAACTACTCATTTGGTCTTCACTTATATCTTTTTGGAGTAGTTTGTCATTTACTCTTGTTCTTCACTTATATCCTATGAGTAAATTGTTGAATGAATTGAATATCATAAAGTTGAAATTATATGTGCTTCATATGCTTGTATCATGTCTACTAGTAGTTTCACATTTGGGTTAGAAAGTGAAATCTATTGAAGCTTGACAATCACAATATTGGTCATACAAGCAATTCATGAATGATTAGTATAAGGAAGAGAACTTTCACATATAAATATATTATCTTGGACATCTTTTATGATTGTGAATACCCATTAATTATTTTCAAACTTGAGCAAATTAGTTGAAGTTGGACAAGGAAGACAACGTAATGAGTTATGTTTGGGTATATTTGCATAGAAGTTATATTGTTATGGATCCTCCAACATGTGGTGCTTGCTTAGGATATTTTGCTAGCCAAAAATTCGTACTAAGTAGAGATACTACTTGTGCATCCAAAAACCCTTAAACCCAGTTTCTTCCCATGAGTGTCCACCATATCTACCTATGGATTGAATAAGATCCTTCAAGTAAGTTGTCATCGGTGCAAAAAGCAATAAAAATTGTTCCTAAAATATGTATGATATTTTATTGCAAGGGAAAATAAGCGTTGTACAAACTTGTGATGGTAAAGAAATAAAAGCGACGGACTGCATAATAAAGGTTGCTATCACAAGGGGCAATATAACGTGACGTTCCTTTGCATTAAGAGCTTGCACATCCAAAAATAAAAAGTGCATGACAACCTCTGCTTCCCTCTACGAAGGGCATATCTTTTACTTTTTAGTTTTTACTTTCATGCAAGAGTCAATAGTATTACTTCTCATTTCAACCTTAATTATTCTTTAGGTGGCAAGCATCATGTGGTGGGGAAAGATCCAGACACATATGGCTAGTCAAATATATTTGATCATGAATTATTATTATTGACAATTATCTCTATGATAAATAAGTTGGGAGGTGAAACACTAAGCCCCTATCTTTCTCTGTGTTCGATGGATGCCATTTGTTCTAAAAATATGCTTTGAGTACTAGCAATCATAGAAGACTATATGATAATTGAGTATGTGGAGCTCTTACTTAGACTTTGTTGAAGATAAGTTGAATTGTAATTGTTTGGTGACTATGAACATAGGTTGTTAAGTTTCAAGAGAATGCATTGTTTGAACAATAACATGTGAATTGATTGCTACTTTATCATGATGAGTTTGATGAGAAAGAGTTGCTGTTATGATGCTAGGAAAAGTGATTGAAATTATCATTGATCAAACTTATGCACTATACTAGCATTCACACTTCATAAATTATTTCTTTTATCATTTACCTACTCGAGGATGAGCAGGAATTAAGCTTGGGGATGCTGATACGTCTCCAACTTATCTATAATTTATGAAGTATTCATGCCATGTTTATTATAGTTTTGTATGATTTTGGTGCACTTTTATATGGATTTTATATGATTTTCATGGACTAACATATTGACATAATGCCCAGTGCTAGTTGCTGTTTTCTGCTTGTTTTTGGTTTTCCAGAAAATCCATATCAAATGAAGTCCAAATGCAGCGAAACTTTTTGACGATTTTTTCTGGAAGGAAACAGACCCAGGAAGCTTCGGAGGAGCAGAAGAAGACCCACAGGGGCCCCACAAGCCACCTGGGCGCGCCACCCCCCTGGCGCGCCCTGGTGCCTCGTGGGCCCCCTGTGGCCCCTCTTCGCGTGATTCGAATGTCAAAAATTCTTATAAATACCAAAACCCCCAGAAATAACCCTAGAACTTCGACTCCGCTGCCGCAAGCCTCTGTACCTCCACGATCCCATCTACAGCCCCGTTCCGGCACCCTGCCGGAGGGGGGAAATCATCACCGAAGGCCATCTTCATCATCCCGGCGGTCTCCATGACGAGGAGGGAGTAGTTCACCCTCGGGGCTGAGGGTATGTACTAGTAGCTATGTGTTTGATCTCTCTCTCTCTCTCGTGTTCTTGATTTGACACGATCTTGATGTACCGCGAGCTTTGTTAATATAGTTCGATCATATGGTGTTTCTCCCTCTCTATCTTGTTGTGATGAATTGAGTTTTTACCTTTGAGGTTTCACTATTATCGGATTAAATACTTTTATGGATTTGAGAACACTTGATGTATGTCTTGCATATGAATACGCGTGGTGACAATGGGGTATTATATTGATTCACTTGATGTATGTTTTGGCACTCAACTCGCGGATTCCCGAGGTGACATTGGGGTAATCTATGCATAGGGGTTGATGCACGTTTTCGTCCTACTTTCTCCGGTAGAAATCTTCGGGCACTCTTTGAAGTTCTTTGTGTGGATTGAATATTATGAATCTGAAGTTGTTTGATGCATATCGAATAATCAACTCACGGATACTTGTGGTGACATTGTAGTATCTAGGTGACATTAGAGTTGGTTTATGCGTATCATATGGTGTTATTTTAGTATGAACTCTAGGGCTGTTTGTGACACTTATAGGGATGGCTCAATAGATTGATCGGAAAGGATAACTTTGAGGTGGTTTCGTACCCTACAACAATTTCTATCTTATGTTCTCCGCTAATAGGAACTTTGGAGTGATTCTTTGTCGCACGTTGAGGGATTGTTATATGATCCAATTATGTTAGCATTGTTGAGAGATTGCACTAGTGAAAGTATAATCCCTAGGCCGTGTTTTCAAGCATTGCAATACCGTTTGTGCTCCATTTTATCACTTGCTACCTTGCTGTTTTTTTATTTCAGATTACAAAAACCTATATCTACTATCCAGACTACACTTGTATCACCATCTCTTCGCCGAACTAGTGCACCTATACAATTTACCATTGTATTGGGTGTGTTGGGGACACAAGAGATTTCTTGTATTTGGTTGCAGGGTTGTTTGAGAGAGACCATCTTCATCCTACGCCTCCCACGGATTGATAAACCTTAGTGTTGGGGAACGTAGCATGGGAAACAAAAAATTTCCTACGCACACGCAAGATCTATCCATGGTGATGAGCATCTACGAGAGGGAGAGTGAATCTACATACCCTTGTAGATCGCTAAGCGGAAGCGTTAAGAAACGCGGTTGATGTAGTCGAACGTCTTCGCGATCCAAATCGCAAGTCGTCCCTCGATCCAAACACGATCTAGCGCCGAACGGACGGCACCTCCGCATTCAACACACGTACGGCTTGATGACGCCTTAACCTCCTCGATCCAGCGAGCGATGGTGAAGTAGTGGATGAGTTCCGGCAGCACGACGGCGTGGTGATGGTGGTGAGGAACAATCTCTGCAGGGCTTCGCCAAGCACTACGGAGATTATGACGGGAGGAACTAGAGGGTTAGGGTTGCCGGCACACGGCTTGGGAAATCTTGATGTGTCCCGTGTGCTAGCCCTGCCCCTCTATTTATATGTTGAGCCCTGGGGTCTAAACTTGGAGAGAAAGCCTCCACAAGGTCGGTTTTGCCCGCACAAGGTCGGTTTGGCCCGCACGGAAAGAGTCTCACTCGGATTCCAGCAGTACCGCTCACGAGCGGTAGTACCGCTTGAGCGGTAGTACCGCTTCACACAAGCGGTAGTACCGCTTACGCGGTAGTACTGCCTTACCAGCGGTAGTACCGCTTAAGGCAGCAGCAAAACTTCCTTTTGCACTTTCCAATACCTCGTGGGCTTTACCCCTTTGGCCCATATAAAGTGTTGTTGCACCCGAACACTTCGGTAAACACCCGGAACCCCTTCCGGTGAATTCCGGAACCCTTCCGGAGATCAAAACACTATTATCACATATATCAATCTTTACCTCCGGACTCTTCCGGAGATCCTTGTCATGTCCGGGATCTTATCCGGGACTCCGAACAACCTTCGGTTACCAACACAATAACTCAACTATACTAATCGTCACCAAACGTTAAGTGTGTAGACCCTGCGGGTTCGAGAACTATGTAGACATGACCGAGACACCTCTACGGTCAATAACCAATAGCGGGACCTGGATGCCCATATTGGTTCCGACATATTCTACGAAGATCTATATTGGTCGAACCTCTATGTCAAGGATTCAGTTAATCCCGTATGCTGTTCCCTTTGTTCTTCGGTATGTTACTTGCCCGGGATTCGATCGTCGGTATCTCTATACCTAGTTCAATCTCGTTACCGGCAAGTCTCTTTACTCATTCCGTAATACAAGATCCTGTGGCTAACTCTTTAGTCACTTTGCTTGCAAGGCTCATTGTGATGTTGTATTACCGAGTGGGCCCTGAGATACCTCTCCGTCACACGGAGTAACAAATCCCAGTCTTGATCCATGCCAACCCAACAGACACCCTCGGAGATACCTGTAGAGCACCTTTATAGTCACCCAGTTACGTTGTGACGTTTGATACACACAAGGCACTCCTACGGTGTCAGTGAATTGCATGATCTCATGGTCATCGGAATAGATACTTGACATGCAGAAAACAATAGCAATAAACTGACACGATCATATGCTACGTTTATAGTTTGGGTCTTGTCCATCACATCATTCTCCTAATGATGTAATCCCGTTATCAAATGACATCTCATGTCCATGGCTAGGAAACCTTCACCATCTTTTGATCAACGAGCTAGTTAACTAGAGGCTTACTAGGGACACAGTGTTGTCTATGTACCCACACATGTATTTGAGTTTCCAATCAATACAATTATAGCATGGATAATAAACAATTATCATGAACAAGGAAATATAATAATAACCAATTTATTATTGCCTCTAGGGCATATTTCCAACAGTCTCCCACTTGCACTAGAGTCAATAATCTAGTTCACATCACTATGGGATTTACATTGTAATGAATCGAACACCCATGCAGTTCTGGTGTTGTTCATGTTTAGCCCTTGGAAGAGGTTTAGTCATCGGATCTGCAACTTTCAGATCCGTGTGTACTTTGCAAATATTTATGTCGTCCTCCTTGATGTAATCGCGGATGGAATTGAAACATCGCTTTATGTGTCTGGTCCTCTTGTGAAATCTTGGTTCCTTGGCTAGAGCAATGGCACCAGTATTATCACAAAACAGAGTCATTGGGTTAAGCGCACTAGGCACTACTCCAAGATCTGTCATGAACTCCTTCATCCAGACACCTTCCTTCGCCGCCTTCGAGGCATCGATGTACTCTGCTTCGCATGTAGAATCAGCTACCACGCTTTGCTTGGAACTGCACCAGCTAACCGCACCCCCATTAAGAATAAATACGTATCCGGTTTGCGACTTAGAGTCATTCGGACCAGTGTCAAAGCTTGCATCGACGTAACCCTTTACGATGAGCTCTTGATCACCTCCATAAACGAGAAACATGTCCTTAGTCCTTTTCAGGTACTTCAGGATATTCTTGACCGCCGTTTAGTGTTCCATTCCTGGATCACTTTGAAACCTTCCGACCATACTTATGGCAAGGCTGACATTGGGTCTTGTGCACAGCATTGCATACATGATAGAGCCTATGGCTGAAGCATAGGGGATGACACTCATCTTTTCTCTATCTCCTGCAGTCACTGGGCATTGAGTCTTACTCAACTTCACACCTTGCAAAACAGGCAAGAACCCCTTCTTGGACTGATCCATTTTGAACTTCTTCAAAATCTTATCAAGGTATGTGCTTTGTGAAAGTCCTATTAAACGTCTTGATCTATCTCTATAGATCTTGATGCCTAATATGAAAGCAGCTTCTCCTAGGTCCTTCATTGAAAAACTCTTGTTCAAATATTCCTTCACGCTTTCCAACATTTCTATATTGTTTCCAATCAGTAATATGTCATCCACATATAATATTAGAAACGCTATAGAGCTCCCACTCACTTTCTTGTAAATACAAGCTTCTCCGTACACTTGTATAAACTCGAACGCTTTGATCACCTTGTCAAAGCGAAGATTCCAACTCCGAGATGCTTGCACCAGTCCATAAATGGATCGCTGGAGTTTGCAAACTTTGTCAGCATTCTCTGGATCGACAAAACCTTCTGGTTGCATCATATACAACTCTTCCTTAAGGAAACCATTAAGGAACGCTGTTTTGACATCCATCTGCCAAATTTCATAATTGAAAAAGGCAGCTATTGCTAACATGATTCTGACGGACTTAAGCATTGCTACGGGTGAGAAGGTCTCATCGTAGTCAACTCCTTCAACTTGTGAAAAACCCTTTGCCACAAGTCGAGCTTTATAGACGGTGACATTACCGTCCGCGTCCGTCTTCCTCTTAAAGATCCATTTGTTCTGAATTGCCTTACGCCCTTCAGCTAATACTTCCAAAGTCCATACTTTGTTTTCATACATGGATCCCATCTCGGACTTCATGGCCTCTAACCATTTCTCGGAATCCGGGCCCATCATCGCTTCTCCATAGCTCGTAGGTTCATCGTTGTCCAACAACATGACCTCTAAGACAGGGTTGCCATACCACTCAGGAGCAGTACGCGTCCTTGTCGACCTACGAGGTTCGATAGCAACTTGATCCAAAGCTTCATGATCATCATCATTAACTTCCTCTTCAACCGATGTAGGCTCTACAGAAACATCTTTCTGCGCTGCGCTACTCTCAGGTTGAAGTAAAGGTTCAACAACCTCATCAAGTTCTATCTTCCTCCCACTCAATTCTTTCGAGAGAAACTCTTTCTCAAGAAATGTTCCGTTTTTAGCGACAAACACTTTGCCTTTGGATCTGAGGTAGAAGGTATACCCAACTATCTCTTTTGGGTATCCTATGAAGACGCATTTCTTCGCTTTGGGTTCCAGCTTTTCAGGCTGAAGCTTTTTGACATAAGCATCACATCCCCAAACTTTAAGAAACGACAACTTTGACTTCTTGCCAAACCAAAGTTCATATGGCGTCGTCTCAATGGATTTCGATGGTGCCCTATTTAAAGTGAATGCAGCTGTCTCTAATGCATAACCCCAAAACGATAGTGGCAAATCGGCAAGAGACATCATAGATCGCACCATATCCAATAAGGTTCGATTACGACGTTCGGACACACCATTACGCTGTGGTGTTTCAGGCGGTGTCAATTGTGAAACAATTCCACACTGTCTTAAGTGACTGCCAAACTCATAACTTAGATATTCTCCTCCTCGATCAGATCGTAGGAATTTAATCTTTTTGTTACGATGATTCTCAACTTCACTCTGAAATTGTTTGAACTTTTCAAATGTTTCAGACTTGTGTTTCATTAAGTAAATATATCCATATCTACTTAAGTCATCAGTGAAGGTGAGAAAGTAACGATAACCACCGCGCGCCTCAATACTCATCGGACCGCACACATCAGTATGTATGATTTCCAACAAGTCACTTGCCCGTTCCATTGTTCTAGAGAACGGCGTCTTAGTCATCTTGCCCATGAGGCATGGCTTACATGTGTCAGGTGATTCAAAATCAAGTGACTCCAAAAGTCCATCAGCATGGAGCTTCCTCATGCGTTTTACGCCAATATGACCTAAACGGCAGTGCCACAAGAAAGTGGTATTATCATTATCAATTCTACATCTTTTGGCATCAATGTTATGAACATGTGTATCATTACTATTGAGATTCAATAAGAATAAACCCCTCACATCGGGTGCATGACCATAAAAGATATTACTCATATAAATAGAACAACCATTATTCTCTGATTTAAATGAGTAACCGTCTCGCAATAAACAAGATCCAGATATAATGTTCATGCTTAACGCAGGCACTAAAGAACAATTATTCAGGTTCATCACTAATCCCGATGGTAATTGAAGAGCGAGCGTGCCGACGGCGAGCACATCAACCTTGGAACCATTTCCCACGCGCATCGTCACTTCGTCCTTTGCCAGCCTCCGTCTATTCTGCAGTTCCTGTTTTGAGTTGCAAATATGAGCAACCGCACCGGTATCAAATACCCAGGCACTACAACGAGAGTTCGTAAGGTACACATCAATAATATGTATATCATATATACCTTGTTTGTTGTTGGCCGCCTTCTTGTCAGCCAAATACTTGGGGCAGTTCCGCTTCCAGTGTCCAGTTCCCTTGCAATGAAAGCACACAGTTTCTGGTTTGGGTCCAGCCTTGGGTTTCTTCATGGGAGGAGCAACTGCTTTGCCACTCTTCTTGGAGTTACCCTTCTTACCCTTGCCATTCTTCTTGAAACTAGTGGTTTTATTGACCATCAACACTTGATGCTCCTTCTGAATCTCAGACTCAGCGACTTTCAACATCGCAAACAGCTCGGCGACTGACTTGTTCATCCCGTGCATGTTATAGTTCAACACGAAGCTCTTGTAGCTAGGTGGCAATGATTGAAGAACTCTGTCAGTGATAGCCTCTGGCGGAAGGGGCATCCCCAATTCAGCCAAACGGGTGGAGTACCCAGACATTCTGAGTATGTGATCACTAACAGACCCGTTCTCCTCCATCTTGCAAGCATAGAACTTATCGGAGGTCTCATACCTCTCGATCCGGGCATTCTTCTGAAAGATAAACCTCAACTCCTGGAACATCTCATATGCTCCATGACGTTCAAAACGTCTTTGAAGTCCCGGTTCTAAGCCACACAACATTGCACATTGAACTATTGAGTAATCATCAGAACGAGCCTGCCAGGCGTTCACAACGTCTAGAGACTCAACTGGAGCGGGTGGATCACCAAGCGGTGCATCAAGGACATAAGCCTTCTGGGAAGCCGTAAGGATAATCCTTAGATTACGAGCCCAGTCCACAAAGTTACTTCCATCATCTTTCAACTTAGCTTTCTCTAGGAGCGCATTAAAATTCAGGGGAGCTACTGTGCGAGCCATGATCTACAACATAAATATTGCAAAGACAACTTAGACTATTGTTCAAGATAATGAGTTTAGTTAATCATATTACTTAAAACTCCCACTCAAATTGACATCCCTCCGGTCATTCGAGTGTCACATGATCCAAATCCACCAACTCAAGTCCGATCATCACGTGAGTTGAGGTGGTTTCAATGGTGAACATCTTCATGTTGATCATATCTACTATATGACTCATGTTCGACCTTTCGGTCTCTTGTGTTCCGAGGCCATGTCTGTACATGCTAGGCTCGTCAAGTTTAACCCGAGTGTTCCGCATGTGCAACACTGGCTTGCACCCGTTGTATGTGAACGTAGAGCCTATCACACCCGATCATCACGTGGTGTCTCGAAACGACGAACTTTCGCAACGGTGCACACTTGGGGAGAACACAATTTATCTTGAAATTTAAGTGAGGGATCACCTTATAATGCTACCGTCGTCCTAAGCAAAACAAGATGCATAAAAGGATTAACATCACATGCAAATCATAAGTGACATGATATGGCCATGAACTTGTGCTTTTGATCTCCATCTCCAAAGCACCGGCATGATCTCCATCGTCACCGGCATGACACCATGATCTCCATCATCTTGATCTCCATCAACGTGTCGCCATGAGGTTGTCGCGCCGATTGTTGCTTCCACGACTATTGCTAACTCATAGCGATAAAGTAAAGCAAAACGACGAAAATAATTAAAGACAACTCTATGGCTCCTGCCAGTTGCCGTACTCATCGACATGCAAGTCGTGATATTCTATACAACACATGATCATCTCATACATCACATATATCTCATCATGTAATTGGCCATATCACATCACAACATACCCTGCAAAAACAAGTTAGACGTCCTCTAATTGTTGTTGCAAATTTTACGTGGCTGCTACGGGTTTGCAAGAACCGTTCTTACCTACGCAAAACCACAACGTGGTGTAGTGATTGCTTTTTGATCTTCTAAAAGAACCCTCTTCATTGAAATCGATTCAACTAAAGTGAGAGAGACAGACACCCGCTAGCCATCTTTATGCAACGAAGTTACATGTCAGTTGAAGGAACCTGTCTCGCGTAAGTGTACGCGTAATGTCGGTCCGGGCCGCTTCATCTCACAATACCGCCGAAACAAGAAAAGACCAAGGGAGGAAGCAATCTGAATATCAACGCCCACAAACTCCTTTGTGTTCTACTCGAGATCTCATCTACGCATAGACCAAGCTCAGATGCCACTGTTGGGGAACGTAGCATGGGAAACAAAAATTTTCCTACGCACACGCAAGATCTATCCATGGTGATGAGCATCTACGAGAGGGAGAGTGAATCTACATACCCTTGTAGATCACTAAGCGGAAGCGTTAAGAAACGCGGTTGATGTAGTCGAACGTCTTCGCGATCCAAATCGCAAGTCGTCCCTCGATCCAAACACGATCTAGCGCCGAATGGACGGCACCTCCGCGTTCAACACACATACGGCTTGATGACGCCTTCACCTGCTCGATCCAGCGAGCGATGGAGAAGTAGTGGATGAGTTCCGGCAGCACGACGGCGTGGTGATGGTGGTGAGGAACAATCTCTGCAGGGCTTCGCCAAGCACTACGGAGATTATGACGGGAGGAACTAGAGGGTTAGGGTTGCCGGCACACGGCTTGGGAAATCTTGATGTGTCCCGTGTGCTAGCCCTGCCCCTCTATTTATATGTTGAGCCCTGGGGTCTAAACTTGGAGAGAAAGCCTCCACAAGGTCGGTTTTGCCCGCACAAGGTCGGTTTGGCCCGCACGGAAAGAGTCTCACTTGGATTCCAGCAGTACCGCGCACAAGCGGTAGTACCGCTCACGAGCGGTAGTACCGCTTGAGCGGTAGTACCGCTTCACACAAGCGGTAGTACCGCTTACGCGGTAGTACTGCCTTACCAGCGGTAGTACCGCTTAAGGCAGCAGCAAAACTTCCTTTTGCACTTTCCAATACCTCGTGGGCTTTACCCCTTTGGCCCATATAAAGTGTTGTTGCACCCGAACACTTCGGTAAACACCCGGAACCCCTTTCGGTGAATTCCGGAAGCCTTCCGGAGATCAAAACACTATTATCACATATATCAATCTTTACCTCCGGACTCTTCCGGAGATCCTTGTCATGTCCGGGATCTTATCCGGGACTCCGAACAACCTTCGGTTACCAACACAATAACTCAACTATACTAATCGTCACCAAACGTTAAGTGTGTAGACCCTGCGGGTTCGAGAACTATGTAGACATGACCGAGACACCTCTACGGTCAATAACCAATAGCGGGACCTGGATGCCCATATTGGTTCCTACATATTCTACGAAGATCTATATCGGTCGAACCTCTATGTCAAGGATTCAGTTAATCCCGTATGCTGTTCCCTTTGTTCTTCGGTATGTTACTTGCCCGAGATTCGATCGTCGGTATCTCTATACCTAGTTCAATCTCGTTACCGGCAAGTCTCTTTACTCGTTCCGTAATACAAGATCCTATGGCTAACTCTTTAGTCACTTTGCTTGCAAGGCTCATTGTGATGTTGTATTACCGAGTGGGCCCTGAGATACCTCTCCGTCACACGGAGTAACAAATCCCAGTCTTGATCCATGCCAACCCAACAGACACCCTCGGAGATACCTGTAGAGCACCTTTATAGTCACCCAGTTACGTTGTGACGTTTGATACACACAAGGCACTCCTACGGTGTCAGTGAATTGCATGATCTCATGGTCATAGGAACAGATACTTGACATGCAGAAAACAATAGCAATAAACTGACACGATCATATGCTACGTTTATAGTTTGGGTCTTGTCCATCACATCATTCTCCTAATGATGTGATCTCGTTATCAAATGACATCTCATGTCCATGGCTAGGAAACCTTCACCATCTTTTGATCAACGAGCTAGTTAACTAGAGGCTTACTAGGGACACAGTGTTGTCTATGTACCCACACATGTATTTGAGTTTCCAATCAATACAATTATAGCATGGATAATAAACAATTATCATGAACAAGGAAATATAATAATAACCAATTTATTATTGCCTCTAGGGCATATTTCCAACACTTAGGTTATCCACTTGAGGGAAAATTGCTACTGTCCTACAAAACTCTGCGCTTGGAGGCCCAACACGAGTCTACAAGAATAAGTTGTGTAGTAGACATCAGTTGAGCTTTGAGTCTTACTCAACACCTTACAATACAGGAAATAACTCCTTCTTCGACTGATTCATTTTGAAGTCCTTCAAACTCTTGTCAAGGTATGTGCTCTGTGAAAGTCTTATCATGGCGTCTTGATCTATCTTTGTAGATCTTGAGGCCCAATATGTAAACAGCTTTACTCAGGTCTTCCTTTTAAAAACCCCTTTCAAACAACCCTTTGTGCTTTCCAAAAATTCTACATCATTTCCAGGCAACAATATGTCATCCACATATACTATCAGAAATGCTATAGAGCTCCCACTCACTTTCTTGTAAATACAAGCTTCTCCGTAAGTTTGTATAAAACCAAAAGCTTTGATCACCTCATCAAAGCGTATTTTCCAACTCCGAGATGCTTGCACCAGTCCATAGATGGATTGCTGGAGCTTGCATACTTTGTTAGCATCCTTAGGATCGACAAAACCTTCCGGTTGCATCATATACAACTATTCCTTAAGAAACCTATTGGGGATGTTTACTAGCATGGAGACCCGGCAGGGTGTTAACCCGGCCATAACGTAAGCTTAGCGGGTCAACTCATTGCGGGGCTGAAGACTCTGTGTGGGCCGGCTTAATGAGGCCTGGCAAGGATAGGCCGGATTAAGCAGTGGGCCGGCTCATGAGAAGATAGATGGCAAGAAGACCGTCTTGGAGAACAAGTAGGAAAGAGTAGGAGGCAGGTCAAAGAATGACTCGGACTCTCGTGTAATCTAGGGTTCCACCTATATATATAAAGGGGAGCACCTATACAAAAAAGACTAAGTTGCAATCTCCTCGAGAGCTAGGTTAGCGAATCCGCATCCTTGTAATCGAGATCTACAGCAATATAATCAAGCAGGACGTAGGCTTTTACCTCCACTGTGAGGGGCCGAACCTGGGTAACCCGGCGTCTTCTCGTTCTTGATCAACCCCGTTAAGCTTCCACACTTGTGCGATGGCCTCATCTCTAAGTCCTTTCACAAGGGCATCTGCCGTGTTAAAACCATGACAGTTGGCGCCCACCGTGGGGCTATGCACGGTGGAGTTGAGTTCTTAGTGGGATCTCTCCCAGGGTTCGGAAAGTACGCGGTCGACTTGATGACGAAGAGCCGCCATGGGAAGTTCTACATCAACGATTCATACTGGGGGCCCCAATGCCGGCTCAATAGAGTACGGGTACCGGGTCCCCTTCGGCAAGATTCACACTTTCATCGGCGCGGTCGGCGAGTCGGCTGCCGGGTTGGAGAACATCGCCGACGTCGAGTCGGCACGCCGTACCAGTCCAAATCAGGCAGGACCCGACCTGGCTCAAGCTGGTCGGAACCATGTCGTCTAAAAAACATCAGGTGTTATCCTTCCTATGTGTTCTATCAGCACATATTAATTCATCCGAGAACAATTACTCTGGCCTGTAATATTTTACGCAGGACAAAAGTGGCGTTATACCACGGATACGGAGCGCGCACCAGCATCATTTACACTGGCATTCGTCCGTGCCACGCCGCTCGACGCACATGTGTGTGAGCCGCCGCTTCCGCGGTTCAGTCTACATCAACACGCCAGGCGACTCCCTCGTCCGCGCCGGCTTATAACGCCGCGGCCGACTCATGTGCCTGCACCGGAAGAAGAAAGAAAGCCGATCTCGGTAAAACCGGCAAATTCTAAAGCCGGTAGCAAAGAAACAGAAAAGAGAACGGCCCTGGAGGAGCCAGGAGAGCCGGACCAAGAGGCGCACCGGAGGCGTACGAAAATCACCTTGGGCAAAAACGTCCCTACAAGATCATCGACTCGCCATATCGCCTCCGGTTCCGATAAATTCCAGTTTCCAGCTGTCAACTGTACGCCGGTTTACGCCACAGCCAAGCACAAAGAATCTCAAGCCGGCTCCTCGAGTCGACTTAAAACTTGGGGGCTGCACATATGTGACTCGGTGGATTTGGCCGGGTTTTACAAATATAAGACAACCCGGTCTTGGTGTTGGAAATATGCCCTAGAGGCAATAATAAATTGGTTATTATTATATTTCCTTGTTCATGATAATCGTTTATTATCCATGCTATAATTGTATTGATTGGAAACTCAAATACATGTGTGGGTACATAAACAACACTGTGTCCCTAGTAAGCCTCTAGTTGACTAGCTCGTTGATCAAAGATGGTTAAGGTTTCCTAGCCATTGACATGAGATGTCATTTGATAACGGGATCACATCATTAGGAGAATGATGTGATGGACAAGACCCAAACTAAGAACGTAGCATTTGATCGTGTCAGTTTATTGCTATTGTTTTCTGCATGTCAAGTATCTGTTCCTATGACCATGAGATCATGCAACTCCCTGACATCGGAGGAGTACCTTGTGTGTATCAAACGTCGCAACGTAACTGGGTGACTATAAAGGTGCTCTACAGGTATCTCCGAGGGTGTCTGTTGGGTTGGCATGGATCAAGACTGGGATTTGTTACTCTGTGTGACGGAGAGGTATCTCAGGGCCCACTCGGTAATACAACATCACAATGAGCCTTGCAAGCAATGTGACTAAAGTGTTAGCCACGAGATCTTGTATTACGGAACGAGTAAAGAGACTTGCCGGTAACGAGATTGAACTAGGTATGGAGATACCGACGATCAAATCTCGGGCAAGTAACATACCGATAAACAAAGGGAACAGCATACGGGATTAACTGAATCCTTGACATAGAGGTTCGACCGATAAAGATCTTCGTAGAATATGTAGGAGCCAATATGGGCATCCAGGTCCCGCTATTGGTTATTGACCGTAGAGGTGTCTCGGTCATGTCTACATAGTTCTCGAACCCGCAGGGTCTACACACTTAACGTTTGGTGACGATATAAGTATAGTTGAGTTGTTATGTTGGTGACCGAAAGTTGTTCGGAGTCCCGGATGAGATCACGGACATGACGAGGAGTCTCGGAATGTCCGAGAGGTAAAGATCGATATATTGGACGATATGTTTGGGCCAAGAGGTGAGACCCACGGGGCGTTAGCAAAAGCCAGTTTTGCAGAGGGCAGGGTCCAGACGCCAGGAACCCTGGCGTCTGGCCCTGGGCCAGACGCCGAGGCCCATGGCATCTGGGCTAGACGCCGGGAACCGTGGCGTTTGGTACTGGAATCCGAGAAGGACTCTTCCTTTTGTTCCAAACCGACTTTGAGGAGGCTCTTTCTCCAAGTTTCGACCCCAGGGCTCAACATATAAATAGAGGGGCAGGGCTAGCACCCGGAACACATCAAGATTTCCCCAAGCCATGTGCGGCAACCCTAACCCTCTAGTTCCTCCGTCATAATCTCCGTAGCGCTTGGCGAAGCCCTGCAGAGATTGTTCCTCACCACCATCACCACGCCGTCGTGCTGCTGGAACTCAACCACTACTTCACCATCGCTCGCTGGATCGAGGAGGTGAAGGCGTCATCAAGCCGTACGTGTGTTGAATGCGGAGGTGCCGTCCGTTCGGCGCTAGTTCGTGATCGGATCGAGGGACGACTTGCGATTTGGATCGCGGAGACGTTCGACTACATCAACCGTGTTTCTTAAACGCTTCCGCTTAGCGATCTACAAGGGTATGTAGATTTACTCTCCCTCTCGTAGATGCTCATCACCATAGATAGATCTTGTGTGTGCGTAGGAAAATTTTTGTTTCCCATGCAACGTTCCCCAACAGTGGCATCATGAGCCAGGTCTATGCGTCGATGAGATCTCGAGTAGAACACAAACGAGTTGTGGGCGTGGGTGTATACATATTGCTTGCCGTTACTAGTTGATATTTAATTCGGCGGTACTGTGAGATGAAGCGGCCCGGACCGACATTACGCGTACACTTACGCGAGACAGGTTCCTTCAACTGACATGTAACTTCGTTGCATAAAGATGGCTAGCGGGTGTCTGTCTCTCTCACTTTAGTTGAATCGATTTCAATGAAGAGGGTTCTTTTAGAAGATCAAAAAGCAATCACTACACCACGTTGTGGTTTTGCGTAGGTAAGAACGGTTCTTGCAAACCCGTAGCAGCCACGTAAAATTTGCAACAACAATTAGAGGACGTCTAACTTGTTTTTGCAGGGTATGTTGTGATGTGATATGGCCAATTACATGATGAGATATATGTGATGTATGAGATGATCATGTGTTGTATAGAATATCACGACTTGCATGTCGATGAGTACGGCAACTGGCAGGAGCCATAGAGTTGTCTTTAATTATTGTATGACCTGCGTGTCAATCATTAAGCGCTATGTAATGCTTTACTTTATCGCTAAACGTTAGCAATAGTCGTGGAAGCAACAGTCGGCGCGACAACCTCATGGCGACACGTTGATAGAGATCAAGATGATGGAGATCATGGTGTCATGCCGGTGACGATGGAGATCATGCCGGTGCTTTGGAGATGGAGATCAAAAGCACAAGTTCATGGCCATATCATGTCACTTATGATTTGCATGTGATGTTAATCCTTTTATGCATCTTATTTTGCTTAGGACGACGGTAGCATTATAAGGTGATCCCTCACTTAAATTTCAAGATAAATTGTGTTCTCCCCGAGTGTGCACCGTTGCGAAAGTTCGTCGTTTCGAGACACGCCGTGATGATCGGGTGTGATAGACTCTACGTTCACATACAACGGGTGTAAGCCATGTTGCACGTGCGAAACACTCGGGTTAAACTTGACGAGCCTAGCATGTACAGACATGGCCTCGGAACACAAGAGACCGAAAGGTCGAACATGAGTCATATAGTAGATATGATCAACATGAAGATGTTCACCATTGAAACCACCTCAACTCACGTGATGATCGGACTTGAGTTGGTGGATTTGGATCATGTTACGCTCGAATGACCGGAGGGATGTCAATTTGAGTGGGAGTTTTTTAAGTAATATGATTAACTAAACTCATTATCTAGAACAATAGTCTAAGTTGTCTTTGCTATATTTATGTTGTAGATCATGGCTCGCGCAGTAGCACCCCTGAATTTTAATGCGTTCCTAGAGAAAGCTAAGTTGAAAGATGATGGAAGTAACTTTGTGGACTGGGCCCGTAATCTAAGGATTATCCTTACGGCTTCCCAGAAAGCTTATGTCCTTGATGCACCGCTTGGTGATCCACCCGCTCCAGTTGAGTCTCTAGACGTTGTGAACGCCTGGCAGGCTCGTTCTGATGATTACTCAATAGTTCAATGTGCAATGTTGTATGGCTTAGAACCGGGACTTCAAAGACGTTTTGAACGTCATGGAGCATATGAGATGTTCCAGGAGTTGAAGTTTATCTTTCAGAAGAATGCCCGGATCGAGAGATATGAGATCTCCGATAAATTCTATGCTTGCAAGATAGAGGAGAACGAGTATCAGTGATCACATACTCAGAATGTCTGGGTACTCCACCCGTCTGGCTGAATTGGGGATGCCCCTTCCGCCAGAGGCTATCACTGACAGAGTTCTTCAATCATTGCCACCTAGCTACAAGAGCTTCGTGTTGAACTATAACATGCACGGGATGAACAAGTCAGTCGCCGAGCTGTTTGCGATGCTGAAAGTCGCTGAGTCTGAAATTCAGAAGGAGCATCAAGTGTTGATGGTCAATAAAACCACTAGTTTCAAGAAAAATGGCAAGGGCAAGAAGGGTAACTCCAAGAAGAGTGGCAAAGCAGTTGCTCCTCCCGTGAAGAAACCCAAGGCTGGACCCAAACCAGAAACTGTGTGTTTTCATTGCAAGGGAACTGGACACTGGAAGCGGAACTGCCCCAAGTATTTGGCTGACAAGAAGGCGGCCAACAACAAACAAGGTATATATGATATACATGTTATTGATGTGTACCTTACCAACCCTCGTTGTAGTGCCTGGGTATTTGATACCGGTGCGGTTGCTCATATTTGCAACTCTAAACAGGAACTGCGGAATAGACGGAGGCTGGCAAAGGACGAAGTGACGATGTGCGTGGGAAATGGTTCCAAGGTTGATGTGATCGCCGTCGGCACGCTCGCTCTTCGATTACCGTCGGGATTAGTGATGAACCTAAATAAGTGTTATTTGGTGCCTGCGTTAAGCATGAACATTATATCTGGATCTTGTTTATTGCGAGACGGTTACTCATTTAAAACAGAGAATAATGGTTGTTCTATTTATATGAGTAATATCTTTTATGGTCATGCACCCAATGTGAGGGGTTTATTCTTATTGAATCTCGATAGTAATGATACACATGTTCATAACATTGATGCCAAAAGATGTAGAATTGATAATGATAATACCACTTTCTTGTGGCACTGCCGTTTAGGTCATATTGGTGTAAAACGCATGAAGAAGCTCCATGCCGATGGACTTTTGGAGTCACTTGATTTTGAATCACTTGACACATGTGAGCCATGCCTCATGGGCAAGATGACTAAAACGCCGTTCTCTGGAACAATGGAACGGGCAAGTGACTTATTGGAAATCATACATACTGATGTGTGTGGTCCGATGAGTATTGAGGCGCGCGGTGGTTATCGTTACTTTCTCACCTTCACTGATGACTTAAGTAGATATGGGTATATTTACTTAATGAAACATAAGTCTGAAACATTTGAAAAGTTCAAACAATTTCAGAGTGAAGTTGAGAATCATCGTAACAAGAAGATTAAATTCCTACGATCTGATCGAGGAGGAGAATATCTGAGTTATGAGTTTGGCAGTCACTTAAGACAATGTGGAATTGTATCACAACTGACACCGCCTGGAACACCACAGCGTAATGGTGTGTCCGAACGTCGTAATCGAACTTTATTGGATATGGTGCGATCTATGATGTCTCTTGCCGATTTGCCACTATCGTTTTGGGGTTATGCATTAGAGACAGCTGCATTCACTTTAAATAGGGCACCATCGAAATCCGTTGAGACGACGCCATATGAACTTTGGTTTGGCAAGAAGCCAAAACTGTCGTTTCTTAAAGTTTGATGATGTGATGCTTATGTCAAAAAGCTTCAGCCTGAAAAGCTGGAACCCAAAGCGGAGAAATGCGTCTTCATAGGATACCCAAAAGAGACAGTTGGGTATACCTTCTACCTCAGATCCGAAGGCAAAGTGTTTGTCGCTAAAAACGGAACATTTCTTGAGAAAGAGTTTCTCTCGAAAGAATTGAGTGGGAGGAAGATAGAACTTGATGAGGTTGTTGAACCTTTACTTCAACCTGAGAGTAGCGCAGTGCAGAAAGTTGTTTCTATGGAGCCTACATTAGCTGAAGAGGAAGTTAATGATGATGATCATGAAGCTTTGGATCAAGTTACTATCGAACCTCGTAGGTCGACAAGGACGCGTACTGCTCCTGAGTGGTACGGCAACCCTGTCTTAGAGGTCATGTTGTTAGACAACGATGAACCTACGAGCTATGGAGAAGCGATGATGGGCCCGGATTCCGAGAAGTGGTTAGAGGCCATGAAATCCGAGATGGGATCCATGTATGAAAACAAAGTATGGACTTTGAAAGTATTACCTGAAGGGCGTAAGGCCATTCAGAACAAATGGATCTTTAAGAGGAAGACGGACGCGGACGGTAATATCACCGTCTATAAAGCTCGACTTGTGGCAAAGGGTTTTTCACAAGTTCAAGGAGTTGACTACGATGAGACCTTCTCACCCGTAGCGATGCTTAAGTCCGTCAGAATCATGTTAGCAATAGCTGCCTTTTTTGATTATGAAATTTGGCAGATGGATGTCAAAACAGCGTTCCTTAACGGTTTCCTTAAGGAAGAGTTGTATATGATGCAACCAGAAGGTTTTGTTGATCCAGAAAATGCTGACAAAGTTTGCAAACTCCAGCGATCTATTTATGGACTGGTGCAAGCATCTCGGAGTTGGAATCTTCGTTTTGATGAGGTGATCAAAGCGTTCGAGTTTATACAAGTTTACGGAGAAGCTTGTATTTACAAGAAAGTGAGTGGGAGCTCTATAGCGTTTCTAATATTATATGTGGATGACATATTACTGATTGGAAACAATATAGAAATGCTGGAAAGCGTAAAGGAATATTTGAACAAGAGTTTTTCAACGAAGGACCTAGGAGAAGCTGCTTTCATATTAGGCATCAAGATCTATAGAGATAGATCGAGACGCTTGATAGGACTTTCACAAAGCACATACCTTGACAAAGTTTTGAAGAAGTTCAAAATGGATCAGTCCAAGAAGGGGTTCTTGCCTGTATTGCAAGGTGTGAAGTTGAGTAAGACTCAATGCCCAGTGACTGTAGAAGATAGAGAAAAGATGAGTGTCATCCCCTATGCTTCGGCCATAGGCTCTATCATGTATGCAATGCTGTGCACAAGATCCGATGTCAGCCTTGCCATAAGTATGGTCGGAAGGTTTCAAAGTGATCCAGGAATGGAACACTGGACGGCGGTCAAGAATATCCTGAAGTACCTGAAAAGGACTAAGGATATGTTTCTCGTTTATGGAGGTGATCAAGAGCTCGTCGTAAAGGGTTACGTCGATGCAAGCTTTGACACTGATCCGGATGACTCTAAGTCTCAAACCGGATACGTGTTTATTCTTAATGGGGGTGCGGTTAGCTGGTGCAGTTCCAAGCAAAGCGTGGTAGCTGATTCTACATGCGAAGCGGAGTACATCGCAGCCTCAGAGGCGGCGAAGGAAGGTGTCTGGATGAAGGAGTTCATGACAGATCTTGGAGTAGTGCCTAGTGCGCTTAACCCAATGACTCTGTTTTGTGATAATACTGGTGCCATTGCTCTAGCCAAGGAACCAAGATTTCACAAGAGGACCAGACACATAAAGCGACATTTCAATTCCATCCGCGATTACATCAAGGAGGACGACATAAATATTTGCAAAGTACACACGGATCTAAATGTTGCAGATCCGATGACTAAACCTCTTCCAAGGGCTAAACATGAACAACACCAGAACTGCATGGGTGTTCGATTCATTACAATGTAAATCACATAGTGATGTGAACTAGATTATTGACTCTAGTGCAAGTGGGAGACTGTTGGAAATATGCCCTAGAGGCAATAATAAATTGGTTATTATTATATTTCCTTGTTCATGATAATCGTTTATTATCCATGCTATAATTGTATTGATTGGAAACTCAAATACATGTGTGGGTACATAAACAACACTGTGTCCCTAGTAAGCCTCTAGTTGACTAGCTCGTTGATCAAAGATGGTTAAGGTTTCCTAGCCATTGACATGAGATGTCATTTGATAACGGGATCACATCATTAGGAGAATGATGTGATGGACAAGACCCAAACTAAGAACGTAGCATTTGATCGTGTCAGTTTATTGCTATTGTTTTCTGCATGTCAAGTATCTGTTCCTATGACCATGAGATCATGCAACTCCCTGACATCGGAGGAGTACCTTGTGTGTATCAAACGTCGCAACGTAACTGGGTGACTATAAAGGTGCTCTACAGGTATCTCCGAGGGTGTCTGTTGGGTTGGCATGGATAAGGACTGGGATTTGTTACTCTGTGTGACGGAGAGGTATCTCAGGGCCCACTCGGTAATACAACATCACAATGAGCCTTGCAAGCAATGTGACTAAAGTGTTAGCCACGAGATCTTGTATTACGGAACGAGTAAAGAGACTTGCCGGTAACGAGATTGAACTAGGTATAGAGATACCGATGATCAAATCTCGGGCAAGTAACATACCGATAAACAAAGGGAACAGCATACGGGATTAACTGAATCCTTGACATAGAGGTTCGACCGATAAAGATCTTCGTAGAATATGTAGGAGCCAATATGGGCATCCAGGTCCCGCTATTGGTTATTGACCGTAGAGGTGTCTCGGTCATGTCTACATAGTTCTCGAACCCGCAGGGTCTACACACTTAACGTTTGGTGACGATATAAGTATAGTTGAGTTGTTATGTTGGTGACCGAAAGTTGTTCGGAGTCCCGGATGAGATCACGGACATGACGAGGAGTCTCGGAATGTCCGAGAGGTAAAGATCGATATATTGGACGATATGTTTGGGCCAAGAGGTGAGACCCACGGGGCGTTAGCAAAAGGCAGTTTTGCAGAGGGCAGGGTCCAGACGCCAGGAACCCTGGCGTCTGGCCCTGGGCCAGACGCCGAGGCCCATGGCGTCTGGGCCAGACGCCGGGAACAGTGGCGTTTGGTACTGGAATCCGAGAAGGACTCTTCCTTTTGTTCCAAACCGACTTTGAGGAGGCTCTTTCTCCAAGTTTCGACCCCAGGGCTCAACATATAAATAGAGGGGCAGGGCTAGCACCCGGAACACATCAAGATTTCCCCAAGCCGTGTGCGGCAACCCTAACCCTCTAGTTCCTCCGTCATAATCTCCGTAGCGCTTGGCGAAGCCCTGCAGAGATTGTTCCTCACCACCATCACCACGCCGTCGTGCTGCTGGAACTCAACCACTACTTCACCATCGCTCGCTGGATCAAGGAGGTGAAGGCGTCATCAAGCCGTACGTGTGTTGAATGCGGAGGTGCCGTCCGTTCGGCGCTAGTTCGTGATCGGATCGAGGGACGACTTGCGATTTGGATCGCGGAGACGTTCGACTACATCAACCGCGTTTCTTAAACGCTTCCGCTTAGCGATCTACAAGGGTATGTAGATTTACTCTCCCTCTCGTAGATGCTCATCACCATGGATAGATCTTGTGTGTGCGTAGGAAAATTTTTGTTTCCCATGCAACGTTCCCCAACACTTGGGGACTGCTGCTTTATTTGCGAAAAGGTACAGGTTGCCAAAGAGGACTAGCTGCCATGATGCGCGGTTCAAACATAGGTATCCTGCCTTATTGGCGAAAAAGTAAGGGTTGACCAAAGAAGACTAGCTGCCACGATGCGCAGTTCAATAATGATCAATGGACTAAAGCCGGCTTATCTGGACCTCAGATGTATTGCAGTAGTAGCATTGTCTCCTGTATATCCCATGCTGAGCCTTTCTAGGATCGTATGGTTACTTGGGGGCTTCCAACTCATCGAGTTTAGCTTACAAAACCCTTTTAACCCGGCGAGATGCCACAAAGTTGGTTAAACCTGCCTATTAGCAAGATGCTACTCCTTGAAAACGACTCGGCGTACGTCTGATGAGTCAATCACATAGGTGACCCTGAACTCATCAGAGTTAAAACGTTCGATTGGTTGTGTGAGAGCCGGCTTTCAGAGAGCGATGATAAACCAACAGGCCAAAGTGCCAGCTTCATGAAGGCACATTCCGGCTTGCGCCTTATGAGCCGGCCGTTTCAAGCATAGTCCGGCTTACGATTATATTTTTTCTTGCACTCATCTCATCTCTGCATACATGCATACATCCATGCATAGCATTTACTTTAGGTTACTTAAGATATTTTTGATTCATTACAAACAGTAACACAGATTACTCGTTATATGATTTTCTCAGTCACCATCACATACAATTGTTGCGTTTCAGAGGAATCATTCTATTGCAAAAACCGGCTCTCGAAACCCAAAAGAGGATTCGCAGAAGCGCAAAGTATTTTGTATAGGCAAACAAAGCTCAGTACACGACGGCACTGGCAGCATCAAGTGTTTCATACTACCATATTACAAGCCGCCCATCAACTGCGGCACGACATAATTTTTTACAAAGTTCGGCCTACAAAGGATAAGCCGACGTTTATGTCGCCGGGTCAGAGCTGGCACCAGCGCCCGATGAAGCGCCATGAGCCGGCTCTTCACGGCCGTCGTCATCCTCCGCCTCTTGACTTGAGTCGCCGGTCAACCACTGAATTGAGCGCAATGCTTCAAATAGGGCATCGGCAGATATCAGGGAGGAAGGGTCGACTTCAGGAGCAAAGGATGGCTTACGCGTACGGGTTAGGGCCACCGGCTCATGGTTTGGCAGCTCTATTTGCTTGTTCTCTTTTGAATAGGGCGCCTGGTATCGGTTCAGATCGGCTTCTTCTGCAATTGCGGTGGCTGCAACCCGGGTTTCTTTGATGCAGCGTTGGAAGTCCTTCTTGGTGAATGGCGAGTCATCGACATTGAACTCGGGATACCCGCCCACGATCTGAGCCGGGTCGAGCTCCGGCACATAGGCTTTGGCTCGGGCAAGCGCTGTCAGGGCCCCAGTACGGCAAGCCGCCTTTTTCCAGTCATTGAGCCACCTGGGCACGACTGACAGTTCTTTCAAAGTATCAACAATCAACTGCGGCGACGCCTTGGTGTTCTTGGCGGCCATTATGCAACGACAGCCGCCTATATACAGTTGTTCTACCAGAGTGTACACCGCCTTCAATTTCACCACTGGTTGCTGCACAAGAGCTTGATTCTTCCGGCCTGAAACCATAAGTATACACGATCAGACAAAACCGGCTTAGCATATTTAAGTCGGAACGGATGATGTACAGTGGTCTGTTTGGCTTACCGAAGAAGGCCCGGCACATGGCGGTGATTTGGCTTTTTAAAGTCGCCAGTTCTTGCGTTACCGGCTCAAGTTTAGCTTCGGCCTCTTCAGCTCGCGCAGCTTGGGCGGCTCTTGCGGCCTCCGTCTCTTGCAAGGTGTTTCGCACAATGACCAACGACTTGTTGGCCTCAGTAGCAGATTCTTCAGCTTTTTTGCGCAGCTTTTTCTCCTTCCGTGCTTCCTTTCAGAAGACGGAAGCCTGGGCCTCTACTTGATCCAACATTTCCTGGAGAGCAGTCTGTTATACATCATATATGCATGACCCGAGCCGCCCTACAAGGACAACCCGGCACATGGGGGCCACATGTTTTCAAGCTTGATATAAACATTAAGGCAAGTTCCATGCAGCTGCAGGCACTCTACATGGCACTTGGGGGCTAATGCATAAGCTGATCTACCTTGCTCAAATATGAAGACCCGCCCGTCATAAATGACGAGCCGGCCTTTGGGGTCACCGGTTGAAGTTCTACTTACGAGTTCAATCTTGAAGTCCCAGGTATTCATATATATGGTACAAAACGAAGGGCGCAAATTACCTCATACTTCCGCTTCAAAGATGTTATCATGGCGATCTCTGTGTCCCGGATTTCAGACAGCCGGGTCAGCACAGCCTGATGCAGGGTACTGGCATCTTGATCTTCAAATGTAGAAAACTCAAGAGCCATCTTCCCCTTGTCCCTCGGGGCCGGCTCAGGCTTGGCCGAAACTTTGGTAAGAGAGGTGCAGGATTCTGGTGCAGCAGTTTGCCGCTCACTCGTCACCACTACTTCTTCCTGAGCTGGCGCTTCTTCTTGAGCCGGCGCCTCAGGTTGCGGGGCGGGTTGGTCTTCAATTACACTTTCCCTCTCCTAAGCAGGAGGGGATGCGCGAGCCGGGCTTGTTGTGTCTTGGGGCGGCGGGCTGTTCCGGAATGCCGGCTCATCCTGGGTGGCCAAGGCGGCCTCTTCTCGGGGGTCAGTTGGAATGACCAGATCAGATGACCCGGCGGCTGTTTTCTTCTTGATGGCTTTGGCATTGTGAAAGGAGCAAAGATTTAATTCAGTCAAGGGTTATAAGGTGAAGAGTTGTGCAATAAAGGAATAATCGATATGCTTACCCCGGGTTGATGTTGAAAGCCGGCGCCTGAGTAGCACTTGATTCATCCGAGGAGGGGGACGTCTGGTATGCCGAGTGATTTAAATGTAAGGGTTCTTTGAAGCAACCAGCTAGAGGAAAGGAAGGAGTTGGACTGAGAAGCACCTTTGCCCGTGCTCTACGGGATGGCGGCTCATACGAAAGCCCGCCACTCAACTCGCCCTCGCTGCTTCGGGTCTTTCGTTTGGAGGTGCCGGCTTGCTGCGTTTTCTTCAAAACAAATTTGGGATCCAGATGAGCGTCTTGGTGTGAAAAGGGTACTTTACGGACGGCAACCTGGGGTTTCCTTCGGACTTTGCGGATTGCAGCTCGGGTTTTCTTTCGAATTGGTATTGGGGAATCAGAATCTGAGGAGATCAAAGTTACCTCTGGCTCGGCGTGGTGACTAGTTTCAGCTTCCTCCTGAGATGAGTAGGCATCAGCAATCTGATTAAAAAGGCGGCCTAGAAAGTCAAGTTCTACCTCATTGTCTTCGTCGTTATCCGACTCCTCTTCATCATCCTCTCGAGGAGGGGTAGGATCTACAGGCTCGACCCGCCACCAGTCGTCGTTTTCCTGCACCGGGGCAGATTGGCGAAATGAAAACAAGGAAAATGTAGTATTGATACTGTTTAAGGGCAGAGACGGCTTACTGGATTGGCCGGCTTGTTGGTGCTAAACGGGGCAAGCCCCACAGTCTTGATGTCTTCCATCGTCTCGCCAAGCAGTTTCTTGGCTAGTTTTATAACCTCCTTCTCCTTGAGGTTGACCCGGCTGAACCGGAGTGGGTCTTCACAGTGGCCGGTGTAGGTGTGCATCAGCCGGGTCCTGGAGCTCAACGGCTGAATCCTCCATTCGACCCAAGTCCAGGTCAAATCGACACCGGTGAGGCTGTGAGCAAGTAAGGCATTCATCTTTGGATATAGTGGTTCTAGATTATCCCTCTCTTCTTGGGGAGCAAGACCCGGGAAGGTTGCATTGGTAAGCCGGGTTGCCCGGTAACCCGGCAAGGGGTTCTGACCTGTGGGAGAGGTGTCTTTGCAATAGAACCAAGTCCTCTGCCACCCCTTTGGATGACTGGCCGGCTTGGCATTGGGGAAGATAATGTTCTTTCGACGTTGGATAGAAATCCCGCCGAGTTCAATGCTTGGGCCGTCCTTGTGCTCAGTTTGGCGGTTTAGATAAAAGAGCTCTCGGAACAAGGTAAGAGATGGCTCGAGCTGCAAATAGACTTCGCAGAACACTTGGAATTGGCACATATTTAAAATGGAGTTGGGGGCCAAATCTTGGGGCCTGATGTTGAACAAGTGTAGCACGTCCCTAAAAAACTTTGAGCCAGGAGGACAAAAACCCCTTGAGACATGATCAGCAAATATGACTACTTCATTTTCGCCGGGTTGCGGTTAGATTTCTTCTTCAGGAGCTCGCCATGAGATTATCTCCTTAGCTGGCAGCAACCCGGTGTCTGTCAGAGCTTGCAAACTCAGTTCGGACATACTTGACTTGGCCCAGTTGACGATCTTGGGTTTAGGAGGCATGTTTTGAAAAAGAAGGAAAAATGTCATAGGCCGGAAATATAAAGCACTTGATTAGACATGAATGATATAAACGAGCCGGCAAGTAAGAGATTCGGCCAGGTTATGCAGAGGATGCAGGTAATTTGCTGGGTCAAGATTATTAGCACAGATAAGCCGGAAATGGCAGGCTACACATTTTTACAAGTGTTGAGGCACGACTTGGGCTACGAGTCCGTAAACAGGTTTATAGGAGATGAGAGGATCTTGCGGATCTACAAAAGGGATAAAAATGAAAAAAAATAAGGGTTGAGTATGTTCTTCGAATGGTAAGATGAACCGCAATGGGATTAACTACGGTAGGACAGTGGATCTACTACTATGGAAAATGCCGCGGAATGCAGCGAGAGTTAAAACCGAAAAGGGATTGACGGCATTTGAGATCTACCATGGCCGCGATGAAGAATTTGGAAGAACTCGATAGAAACCACGGTAATGGCGGGGGGCACTTACAGATCCAACCGGAGTAAACTTGAAGGGGAGATGGCGCGGCGGAGCTGCTTGGTCAGATTGGGTGAGTTCCGGTGACGACAGTGTGGCCTGAGGCGGCGCCGGCGAGTAGCGGTGAGGAGCTCGTGGAGGCTGGCGCTGTCGGACGGTGGGAGGAAGAAGAAGAGGTAAAAGTGACCGAGAAGGTGAGGTGGCCTTTTTTATAGGCACGGTAAAAGTTAAAACGGCAGGGGCGGAACCCCAGGCGGCGCAGTAATTTTCGGCTGCGGGCTCCTCGATTCTCGCGCCTGACAAGACGATACGTACCCACTCAAAGATTCGAGGTGATGTCATCTCAGATTTTGCGGAAGTGGATTGTGACGTCATGAGGGAAAAAGAGCTGGAAATGCCAAGTCTGAACCTTAAGGGGAGACCCGCCGATCCATTTAATCCGGCAAATTGAGCCGGCCTAGGACGGTGTTCTAAAAGACCGGCTTGGGAAGCACTTGGAGAGTATATTACTGATGTTTTGCTTTTTCAGGTTGAAGTTTAACGTGAATAAATTCAAGTCAAACTGAGGGCTAATGTTGGGGATGTTTACTAGCATGGAGACCCGGCAGGGTGTTAACCCGGCCATAACGCAAGCTTAGCGGGTCAACTCACTGCGGGGCTAAAGACTCTATGTGGGCCGGCTTAATGAGGCCTGGCAAGGATAGGCCGGCTTAAGCAGTGGGCCGGCTCACGAGAAGATAGATGGCAAGAAGACCATCTTGGAGAACAAGTAGGAAAGAGTAGGAGGCGGGTCAAAGAACGACCCGGACTCTCGTGTAATCTAGGGTTCCACCTATATATATATAAAGGGGGGCACCTATACGAAAAAGACTAAGTTGCAATCTCCTCGAGAGCTAGGTTAGCGAATCCGCATCCTTGTAATCGAGATCTACAACAATATAATCAAGCAGGACGTAGGCTTTTACCTCCACCGTGAGGGGCCAAACCTGGGTAACCCGGCGTCTTCTCGTTCCCGATCAACCCCGTTAAGCTTCCACACTTGTGCGATGGCCTCATCTCTAAGTCCTTTCACAAGGGCATCTGCCGTGTTAAAACCACGACAAAACCTGTTAAGGAACGCTGTTTTGACATCCATCTGCCAGATCTCATAATCATAAAATGCGGCAATTGCTAACATAATTCTAACAGACTTAAGCATCGCTACGGGTGAGAAAGTCTCATCGTAGTCAACCCCTTGAATTTGTCAGAAACCTTTGGCGACAAGTCGAGCTTTATAGACGGTGACATTACCATCAGCGTCTGTCTTCTTCTTAAAGATCCATTTATTCTCAATGGCCTGCCGGTCACCGGGCAAGTCCACCAAAGTCCATACTTTGTTCTCATACATGGATCCTATCTCGGATTTCATGGCCTCAAGCTATTTGTCAGAATCCGGGCTCATCATTGCTTCTTCATAGTTTGTAGGTTCGCCGTTGTCCAACAACATGACTTCCTGGACGGGATTACCGTACCACTCTGGTGCAGAACGTGCCCTGGTCGACCTACGAAGTTCAGTAGTAACTTGATCCGAAGTTTCATGATCATCATCATTAGCTTCCTCTCCTTCTAGTGTAGACATCACGGGAACTTCTTTCTGTGATGCGCTACTTTCCAATTCGAGAGAAGGTACAATTACCTCATCAAGTTCTACTTTCCTCCCACTCACTTCTTTCGAGAGAAACTCCTTCTCTAGAAAGGACCCATCCTTAGCAACAAAGATTTTGCCTTCGGATTGTGATAGAAGGTATACCCAATGGTCTCTTTAGGGTATCCTATGAAGACGCACTTCTCCGCTTTGGGTTCGAGCTTATCAGGCTGAAGCCTCTTGACATAAGCATCACATTCCCAAACTTTAAGAAACGACAGCTTAGGTTTCTTGCCAAACCACAACTCATACGGTGTCATCTCAACGGATTTAGACGGTGCCCTATTTAAAGTGAATGCAGCTGTCTCTAATGCATAACCCCAAAACGATAGTGGCAAATCGGTAAGAGACATCATAGAACGGACCATATCCAATAGAGTACTATTACGATGTTCGGGCACACCATTACGCTGTGGTGTTGTAGGTGGCGTGAGCTGTGAAACAATTCCACATTGTCTCAAATGCATACCAAACTCGTAACTCAAATATTCACCTCCACGATCGGATCATAGAAACTTTATTTTCTTGTTACGATGATTCTCCACTTCACTCTGAAATTCTTTGAACTTTTCAAATGTTTCAGACTTGTGTTTCATTAAGTAAATATACCGATATCTACTCAAATCATCTGTGAAGGTAAGAAAATAACGATATCCACCGCGTGCTTCAACACTCATCGGACCGCATACATCGGTATGTATTATTTCAAATAAGTCACTTGCCCGCTCCATTGTACTGGAAAACGGGGTTCTAGTCATCTTGCCCATGAGGCATGGTTCACATGTATCAAATGATTCATAATCAAGAGATTTCAAAAGTCCATCAGCATGGAGTTTCTTCATGCGCTTTACACCAATATGACCTAAGCGGCAGTGCCAGAAGTATGTGGTACTATCATCATTAACTTTGCATCTTTTGGCATCGATATTATGAATATGTGTATCACTACGATCGATATTCAATAGAAATAAACCATTCACCAAGGGTGCATGACCATAAAAGATATTATCCATATAAATAGAACAACCATTATTCTCTGTCTTAAATGAATAACCGTCTCGCAATAAACAAGATCCATATATAATGTTCATGCTTAACGCAGGCACCAAATGACAATTATTCAGGTTCATAACTAATCCCGAAGGTAAACGTAGAGGGAGCGTGCCGATGGCGATCACATCAACCTTGGAACCATTTCCAATGCGCATCGTCACCTCGTCCTTAGCTAGTGTCCGTTTATTCCGCAGCTCCTGTTTCGAGTTACAAATATTAGCAACCGAACCAGTATCAAATACCCAGGCACTACTACGAGCACTAGTAAGGTACACATCAATAACATGTATATCAAATATACATTTGTTGACGTTGCCAGCCTTCTTATCTGCCATGTACTTGGGGCAGTTCCGCTTCCAGTGACCATTCCCCTTGCAATAGAAGCACTCAGTCTCAGGTTTGGGTCCAGCCTTGGGTTTCTTCACGGGAGCGGCAACCGGCTTACCATTCTTCTTGAAGTTCCCTTTCTTTCCCTTGCCTTTCTTCTTGAAACCGGTGGTCTTGTTGACCATCAACACTTGATGCTCTTTCTTGATTTCTACTTCCGCGGCCTTTAGCATCGCGAAAAGCTCAGGGATCGTTTTCTCCATCCCTTGCATATTATAGTTCATCATGAAGCCTTTGAAGCTCGGTGGCAGTGACTGGAGAACTCTGTCAATCGCTACTTCATCCGAAAGATTAACTCCCAACTGATTCAAGCGATTATAGTACCTAGACATTTTGAGTACGTGCTCACTAACGGAGCTGTTCTCCTCCATCTTACAGCTAAAGAACTTGTCGGAGGTGTCATACCTCTCAACCCGGGCATGAGCCTGAAATACCAATTTCAGCTCCTGGAACATCTCATATGCTCCGTGGTGCTCAAAACGTCTTTGGAACCCCGGTTCTAAGCCGTAAAGCATGGCGCACTGAACTATCGTGTAGTCATCATTCCTTGTCTGCCAGACGTTCATAGCGTCCAGATTTGCGGGAGCGGGTGGATCACCTAGCGGTGCATCAAGGACATGTACTTTCTGTGCAGCAGTGAGGATAATCCTCAGATTACGGACCCAGTCCACATAGTTGCTACCATCATCTTTCAACTTTTCTTTCTCTAGGAACGCATTAAAATTCAGGGGAGCTACAGTGCGAGCCATTGATCTACAACATTAATTTGCAAAGACAATTAGACTAAGTTCATGATAATTGGTTCTTCTAATCAAATTACTAAAGAACTCCCACTTAAATCAACATCCCTCAAGTTGTCTAAGTGTTACATGATCCACATCAACTGACCCATGTCCAATCATCACGTGAGATGGGGCAGTCATCAATGGTGAACATCTCCATGTTGATCATATCTACTATATGACTCATGTTCGACCTTTCAGTCTCTCATGCTCCGAGGCCATGTATGTACATGCCAGGCTCGTCAAGTTTAACCCAAGTATACTGCATGTGTAAAACTGGCTTACACCCATTGTATGTGATCGTAGAGTCTATCACACCCGATCATCACATGGTGCTTCGAAATGATGAACTTTCGCAACGGTGCATACTTAGGGAGAACACTTTTATCTTGAAATTAAGTGAAGGGATCATCTTATAATGCTACCGCCGTCCTAAGCAAAATAAGATGCATAAAAAGATAAACATCACATGCAATCAATATGTGACATGATATGGCCATCATCATCTTGTGCTTTTGATCTCCATCTCCAAAGCACCGGCATGATCTCCATCATCACCGGCATGACACCATGATCTCCATCATTGTGTCGTCACGTGGTTGTCTCGCCAACTATTGCTTCTACAACTATTGCTAACGCATAGCGATAAAGTAAAGCAATTACATGGCGTTTAATGATTGACACACAGGTAATACAATAAATTAAAGACAACCCTATGGCTCCTGCCGGTTGCCGTACTCATCGACATGCAAGTCGTGAACCTATTACAAAACATGATCATCTCATACATCAACATATATCACATCATGTTTTGGTCATACCACATCACAACATGCCCTGCAAAAACAAGTTAGACGTCCTCTACTTTGTTGTTGCAATTTTTACGTGGCTGCTAGGGCAAACTATAAGAACCGTTCTTATCTACGCAAAACCACAACGGTGATATACAAGTTGCCTTTTAACCTTCTACAAGGACCGCCCTCGTCAAATCAGATTCAGCTAAAGTGGGAGAGACAGACACCCGCAAAGCCACTTTTATGCAATACAAGTTGCATGTCAGTCAGTGGAACCGGTCTCTTGTACATGGACAAGTAAGGTTGGTCCGAGCCGCTTCATCCTACAATACCGCTGAATCCAAATAAGACAAAGGAAGTAAGCAATTTGAACATCAACGCCCACAACTTCTTTGTGTTCTACTCGTGCAAATACATCTACGCATAGACCTAGCTCATGATGCCACCGACGGGGAACGTTGCATGAAAATCAAAAAATTTCCTACGAACACCCAAGATCTAATCTAGGAGATGCATAGCAACGAGAGGGGAGTGTGTCTACATACCATTGTAGACCGAAAGCATTAGCGTCGTAACGCGGTTGATGTAGTCGTACTCTTCACGATCCAATCGCGATCCAATCCGATCTAGTGTCGAACGGACGGCACCTCCGAGATTAGCACACGTTCAGCTCGATGGCGTCCTCTCCTTCTTGATCCAGCAATAGAGGGGGAGGAAGTAGATGAGATCGGAACCAACACGGCGGTATGGTGGTGGTGGCAACAGCGGAATTCCGGCAGGGCTTCGCCAAGCGCGTACCGGAGGAGACGTGGAGTATACGGGAGAGAGGGAGGCGCCAGGCGGAAGGGTGCAGCCCCCTGTGCCCCTCCCCACTATATATAGGGGTGAGGGGGAGGGGGCGCCGGCCCTAGCCCCTCCTCCAAGGGAGGGAGCGGCGGCCCTAGGGGTGGCCTGCCCCCCAAGCCAGTGGGGGACGCCCCCATCTAGGGTTTCCCCTTAGCCCTTGGTGCATGGGCCAGGTGGGGGGCTGGTGCGCCTGGCCCAACTAGGCCAGTGCGCCCCCCCTACAGCCCACGTGGGTCCTCGGGGCTGGTGGACTCCCCCAGTGGACCCCCGGAACCCTTCGGTGCCTCCGATACACTTGTCGGCATGCCCCCGAACTTTTCCGGTAGCCAAAATAGGACTTCCTATATATGAATCTTTACCTCTGGACCATTCCGGAGCTCCTCGTGATATCCTGGATCCCATCCAGGACTCCGAACAACCTTCAGACTTTCCACTGTTAATATCTCATTACTACCCTAGCACTATGGAACGTTAAGCGTGCGACCCTACGGGTTCGGGAACATGCAGACATGACCGAGACACCTCTCCGTTCAATAACCAATAGCGGGATCTGGATACCCATATTGATTCCTACATATTCAACGAAGATCTTTATCGGTTGAACCACGATGTCGAGGATTCAGTTAATCCCGTATGCAATTCCCTTTGTCCGGCGATATGTTACTTGCCCGAGATTCGATCGTCGGTATCTCCATACCTAGTTCAATCTCGTTACCGGCAAGTCTCCTTACTTGTTCCGTAATACAAGATCCCGTGGCTAACTCTGTAGGAGATATGCCCTAGAGGCAATAATAAATGTTATTATTTATCTCCATGTTCCTAATTTGGTTTATATTTTGTGCTATAACTGCTATGGTTCTCGAGTCTGCAATAACCACGAGGCTCGGAGGAAGACTCATATGCATGTGTGGAATAATAAACGGTAAAATGTATCCCTAGTCTGGCCTCTAAGACTAGCTCAAGTGTTGCATGATGGTTCTGTTTTCCTGATCGTGGGCATGACTGTGCCGGCAATTTTGAGGGCACAATCTTAGGAGAACACTTGTGTTGAATCGACCCGATTGATGTTATGCTATGAGATACATTCGTCACAAGTTAATGGTTAATAACACATAGAAAGTTTATGTTTGCATAATTCCTCAGACCATGAGAGTATCGTGTTTCTTCATGCTTGATTCATGAACTTTGGGGTTTGTTAAACGTCATCCGTAACTGGGTGGCTATTACGGCGGCTTACGGGTTCATGGGAAAGTATGTCAAGGGACTTGATAGCTCAAGATTGGGATTTGCTCCTCCGACGATGGAGAGATATCTCTGGGCCCTCTCGGTGTTTCGGTATCCATCATCGTCTGGCCAGACACAATGTGATTTGATCACAGGGATGCCGGAACACGGGAACGAGAAAAGAGAACAAACCCGGTAACGAGGTAACTGGCATTGTGGACAAGTGTTGATCCACGGGGATGCCGATAAATCTCACCTCGGATGTTTGTAACATATCGCGAAGCAACATGAATAGCACACGGCAACTGGAGGTTCACTCGAATATTTATTCGTGTGGGTATAGGGGTCAATATGGGTGTCCACGGCTCCGATGTTGATCATTGATCGGAAAGTGTTCCGGTCATGTCTATGCTTCACCGAACCTATAGGGTCACACGCTTAAGGGTCATCTATCTGCTGAATTCTAGACAGGGAGTCTGAGAGAAAGTCACCGGAAAAGTTTCAGAGACAACGGAAGAGTTCCGGGGAGAGAACACCGGAAAAGTTTCGGTAAAACCGAAAAGTTGTTTCGGAGTAAACCATTGAGCTAAAAAGGTTTCGGCACGCGCCTGGAACTTTTTGGAGGTGCCAGAATTGTTCTGGGAACTTCTGGAATTTTTCCGGAGAAAAAAACCGGAAATGTTCCGGAGCAGCCGGAAATGCTTTGGTTGCTTTTCGCTGATGAAAATCATTGATCCGGAAATGTTTCGGAACACGTCCAAAATTATTTTAGGGGGTGCCGGAAATGTTCTGGGCCTTCAGGAATTTTTTCGGATGAAACAGCCGATGAAAGTATTTCATGAATAGTGTTATGAATAGTGCAAACACTATTGTGAGAAAAAAATATCTCATGAATAGTGTATACACTATTATGAATAGTGGAAATACTATCGGGAGAAAAAATCTCATGAATAGTGGAAACACTATTATGAATAGTGGAAACTCTATTATGAATAGTGTGAAAATATCTGAGGGCATTTTGGTATTTTACCATCTCTTCTCACCCTATAAATAGGGGTGGATGGTGCTCTCCATTTTCATCCAAGTTCTCACATGACTTCTCATACACTGCCATGCAATTATCTGGCTTTCTCTCTCCCTCCCCGCGAAATAGTTTCGTAGAGCCGAAAGGCTGTCTGGGTTCCGGTGGGAACTAGTTCTGGACGGCGAAGCCCTGCCGGATAGATGACATCATATGTGTGCAACCCCGTAGAGAGGTCGTAGGTTCGATCTTTTTTGCCCGAGGGGCTGTTCGAGTGTCCTCCCGTAGGGCTGTCCAAGTTACCGTCCAAGTTCGAGAGTGCCTCCCGAAGGGCTGTCCGTGACACCATCCGGGGGACTGTCCGACCGCCTCCCGGAGGGCTGTCCGAGGGACTGTCCAAGGGGCAGATGAGGGAGTACATCCTCGCGGTTGGGAGGTTGTAAATCCTTGCTGCGGGGATCTGCACCGACGATCTACATCGACTCTACTTCCGCTGCGCTACGAGTCGGTAACGATCAGATCAAAAACCTTGTATGCATCTCCATAGTGATCCTGGGCGTGCTCGCTGTACCGATTTTTTTTGTTTTCTGTTGCGTTCCCCTACAAACTCATTAGCCACATTGCTTGCAAGCTCTTTACGATGTCGTATTACCAAGAGGGCCCAGAGATATCTCTCCGTCATACGGAGTGACAAATCCCAGTCTCAATCCGTGCCAACCCAACAAACACCTTCGGAGATACCTGTAGAGCACCTTTATGGTCACCCATGTAACACCCCTATGTAATGAGCACAGTGATCATCTGTTAATCATGCCAAGTCATCATCAATTACAATGCTTGATCACATTTGAATCATATCTCAATTCAAATTCCAATTCAAATTGAAATTCAATTATGAGGTGAAAATAAAAGTTGTTCAAATTTGGAAACTAAATAGTTCATAATTTTGGACATATTCCATAACTATTTTTGTTCAGGAAAACAACATCACCTAGATTCTCTAGATGACTCTAACATCTTGAGAAGAGGGCCAACAGCACCAGTTTCCTTCTTTTAAATGCATTACAAATTCAAATGGAGTTATATTGCCCCCAAACTTTTTATGGCACTGCCAAGAATTGCAACATAATTATTTGGCCAGGTTGCACATTTTTCAAAAGTGATTTGGTGGCCAAACAATTTGCAAAACAGAAAAGGCAGAAAAAGAAAAACTGAAAAGGGGAGAGCCCACTGTGCTGCTGGGCTTTAGGTCTACAGTACCCAGCCCAGCCCGCCTCCTCTGTTCACCCCCGCACGCTGTCGCCGCATGCGCGATCACCACACCAGGCCCCCCTCTCCCCTAGTCGACAGCGCGTCGCCGCGCCCGTCCCTGGACGGTTAAGACCCCCCTCGCCCCCGTGGACAAACCCTAGCGCCACTCCTTCCCCTCCCTCGCTCTCTCCCACTTCGCCCGAGCGCCGCCATGTTCGGCCCGTCGTAGACCACGCGTCCACCGAGCCCTTCTCGCCGCCCGGCGCGTCCAGCATCATGGCCATCCTCGACCACGTCGACTGCACCTTGCCGTTGGAGTCGGGGACCACCACATCGCCCGAACGCCGTCGTCGTCTACCTCGGACCACCGCAGATCGCCGCCGTCGTTCCGGCCACGCCGATCCTCCCCCGAGCCCGCTACCTTCCCCTACAGCCTCGCCGTGAGCACCGCTTCCCTCCTCTCTCTTCTGCTGCTCCCCTAACTGCTGCTGCTGGCCGCCACCGTAACCGTGCTCCGGCCGCTGCCATTGCTGCCATCACCGCGCTCCCGAGCCCTTTCGGCCTCGCCCGACCGCCCTGGCGTGCTCCTGGAGCGCCGTAGATCCCGCCTAGCCGCTTAGAACGCTCGAAAATGAGCCGTAGCCGAGCTCCCGTTCAAGCCCGAACTCCGGCGCCGCCCGTGGTGGTCGCCGTCGACGTTTCCGACCGCCTCGCGCGCTGTAACCGCCACCGTTGGACGCGGCCTTCTCTCCTCGGTCGAAGGCCACCAGCCGCGCCCGATTTGAGCCACTGTGGCCGTTTTCCGGCGATGGCCGACGCGTTCCGCCGCGGGAAAGGTCGTCGAAGCGGTCTCCGGTGCCGGCCCCACCCCTGGGACACTGCCAGTGGGTCCCAGGGGCCCAGTTGGCCGAGTTGACCAAGTCAACCCAGCTGACTGGGCTTGCATAGTCACTGACATGCGGGCCCCGCACTAATTAAACGTTTTTATAAATAATAAAACTGCTAATTAATCTGTTAATTAGTCTGTGTCACTAACAGTGGGTCCCACTAGTTAGTTAGTTAATTAGTTAGACTAATCTGCTGTTAGTATATTACAGTCTATGACAGAGGGGCCCCACCTGTCAGTTTGACCAGTCAATGGTCAAAGTTTACTGCTGACTGGACTTTGACTGGTCCTACCTGTCATACACAGTGGCTAGCTGCTGTTGTGTATAAAAAGTATTTTCACTGTTTAAATTCGAATTTAATATTTAAATTAATTCCAGAAATGCCAAAAAATGTTTAAATCTTTGAAAAATCATAGAAAATAAACCGTAACTCGGATGAAAAAGTTTTCTACATGAAAGTTAATCAGAAAAACGAGACAAACCCGAATATGCCCTCCATGTGGCTGTCACATGCCCACAACACTGCAAACATTGAACCTTCCCCTCCGGATCAACTGTCCGAAAACTTCCTAAGGCCGCTGACGACCTATAACGTGTAGTGCTCCGTCTGTAACGTGTAGTGCTGCATTAGGTCACCCCTAACACAGCATACTGCCATGCCATGCATCTGTGTTGCATTGTTTGCTTTTATTTATTATTTCTTCTCCCCTCTTCTCTCCGGTAGACCCCGAGACTGACGCTGCTGTCGAGTACGACTACGCCCCTGACGACCAGACCTTTTCAGCAGAGTTTCCAGGCAAGCAAAACCCCCTTCATCATTCCAATATCACCTATTCTTTCTTCCCCATGCTTGCATTAGATTTTGCTACTGTAATTGATTGCTCCTATTCTGATGCATAGCCTGTTTTTGTAACCTGCTGTTGTTACTTTACCTGTCATCCTAAACTGCTTAGAATAGGTTGGTTAGTAATCCATCAGTGACCCCCTCACCCTTGTCCCCGTTGCCCCGCTTTGTTACCAGTGCCTCGATCATTGTGATCGATGTGCAGAGACCGACACATCACCGCACACCCCCCTTAGTTGTACGACTCTGCAGGGCTACTGTCTAGTGCCGAGGGTGATACCTCGTACTGCACTCCTGATGATATCTCTGTAGTATAGCACATCGGTGGTGATTGCAGAGGGGGATTCCTCGCTCTCCCCTTCCCGATGATGACTCTGTCGTGCAACCCCTCAAGTGTGGACCATCGAGGGTGATTCCTCCTGGTTCTCCTTGACGGATTACATCGAGTAGCATTCCAACGAGGGTGATTCCTCAGATTCCCCTGGATGTGATGAACACACGGTTACCATGACTTTTACCTACAATTACTTGATAAAGTCGGGTCGGCCCCGAGGGGTACCCGCGAGTGATGTGGAATCGGGTTGACCATGAGGGTACCCGTGTGATCATTACGTGGCACGGCCGGGCATTCCTAGCCCTTGCCGTAAGTCCACGAGACGGGGCGACGGGACCACATATCGTGGATCGCTGATTGTCACCGCGAGCTCCCAGAGCATTAACGGGTTAGGATATGTGATCTGAGTAGGCCTCTGGCCTTTTCGCACTAACCACCACACGGGAATAAGTATGGGCACACTGCGTCGTATGTATCAGCCGAAACTCTCCAGATGTCAGCAGTTGAGCGGCGCGCGCCAGGTTGGACTGGGAAAGCCTGCGCTTGTATTAAGGGGCTAGGTCTGCTCACCGGCCGCGTACGCAACGCGCAGGAGTGCAAAGGGCGATGGGCCCAAGACCCCTGAGCGCTTAGGGTGTATACCGGCGTGCTGGCCTCTCTGTCGAGCCTAGGTAGGACTACGGTGTGTCGATTAGCCGAGGCCGGGCATGGACCGAGTAAGTGTGTCCGGCCAGAGTTAATCGAGCGTGTTGGGCAAGTTGGTTCACCCCTGCAGGGAAGTATATCTATTCGAATAGCCGTGTCCACGGTAACAGGACGCTCGGAAAGTATCCCGATCTACTACAACTTGACCTGGATACTTGTGTTGTTAATAATATGATAGCTCCGGGATTGCTTTCTCGTAGGGAGTCGAGGAAGGATCTCTGGGTGTTGTTACTACTTACTTGCTACTTTATATTATGCTAATCTGCACTCTTCTAATGCTGCAAGACGCTGAAGATGCTAGTCTTCGATAGGCTAGGCCTTTCTCTCTATTCTGGCATTTCTGCAGTCTAGCCCACAGATACAACCTTTCTTTGATACCGATGCATAACTAGATAGTTCTGATGTAAGTCTTGCGAGTACTTTGGATGAGTACTCACGGTTGCTTTGCTCCCCCTTTTCCCCATACCCATTTATTGCGATTAGATGACGGAGCCTAGGAGTCAGCTGCTACCACTGATGACTACTACTACCCTATCGATGGAGCCTACTACTACGTGGAGACCGACGACCAGGAGTAGTTTCGGAGGCTCCCAGGCAGGAGGCCTGCGCCTTTCGATCTAGTTATCGTTGTTTTGCTCAGCCTTCTTAAGGCAAACTTGTTATCCTTTATGTCTGTACTCAGATACTAATGCTTCCGCTGATGCTTGTATGACTCGAGCTTATGTATTCGAGCCCTCGAGGCCCTTGGCTTGTAATATAAAGCTTGTATGACTTTTATTTGTGTTTAGAGTGGTGTTGTGATATCTTCAAGTGAGTCCATAGGCTTGATCGTGTGCATTTACATGTATGATTAGTGCACGATTATGTCGGGGGCGTCACAAGTTGGTATCAGAGCCGACTGCCTGTAGGAATCCCTCTTTCCAACTCCTTGGCCGAAGTTGAGTCTAGTCTTCCAAAAACTGTTTTACTAACATGGTTGTGTGGCTTACGGGTCCACGTCGCCAATGGGTGGTATTATGATCTTTTATTCCTCTTCTTTACTCTGGGACTCTGATCTCTCATCCTTTCGGTTTAAAGATTTTACTAACTCTGATATTAGGTTCTCGTGTTCACATTCACCCGGAGAGCTGGATTATCTGCAAACATTCCTTTCAAAGTTATCTTATGCTTCTCACACTGTCTCATGACATCTTGCACTCCCTTGTTTCAGATGCGTCCCGCAAGACAGCTTATTGATGACCCCACAAGTATAGGGGATCAATCGTAGTCCTTTCGATAAGTAAGAGTGTCGAACCCAACGAGGAGCAGAAGGAAATGACAAGCGGTTTTCAGCAAGGTATTTTCTGCAAGCACAGAAATTATCGGTAACGAGTAGTTTGATAGCAAGATAATTTGTAACAAGTGACAAGTAGCAATAGTAACAAAGAGTGTAGCAAGGTGGCCCAATCCTTTTTATAGCAAAGGACAAGATGGAACGATCTCTTATAATAAGCAACACGTTCTTGAGGACACATGGGAATTTCATCTAGTCACTTTCATCATGTTGGTTTGATTCGCGTTCGCTACTTTGATAATTTGATATGTGGGTGGACCGGTGCTTGGGTGCTGTCCTAACTTGAACAAGCCTCCCACTTATGATTACCCCCTCTCGCAAGCATCCGCAACTACGAAAGAAGAATTAAGATAACTCTAACCATAGCATTAAACATAGGGATCCAAATCAGCCCCTTACGGAATAGCGCATAAACTAGGGTTTAAGCTTCTGTCACTCTAGCAACCCATCATCTAATTACTACTCCAAAATGCATTCCCTTAGGCCCAAAGATGGTGAAGTGTCATGTAGTCGACATTAACATGACACCACTAAGAGAATCAACAACATACATATCATCAAAATATCGAACGAATACCAAATTCACATGATTACTTATGATAAGACTCCTCCCATGTCCTCAAGAACAAAAGTAACTACTCACAAATCATCATCATGCCCAAGATCAGAGGGGTATTAAATAGCATATTGGATCTGAACATATAATCTTCCACCAAATAAACCAACTAGCATCAACTATAAGATGTAATCAACACTACTAGCAACCAACAGGTACCAATCTGAGGTTTTGAGACAAAGATTGAATACAAGAGATGAACTAGGGTTTGAGATAAGATGGTGCTGGTGTAGATGTTGATGAAGATTGGCCCTCCCACGATGAGAGGGTTGTTGGTGATGTCGATGGCGATGATTTCCCCCTCCCGGAGGGAAGTATCCCCAGCAGAATCTCTCCGCCGGAGAGCAAAAGTGCTCCTGCCCAAGTTCCACCTCGAGACGGCGGCGCACCGTCCCAAAAGTATTCTCCTTATTTTTTAGGGTAAATGGGCTTATATACCAGAAAATGGGGGCCAGAGGAGGGCTAGGGGCCCCACGAGGTACCAGGGCGTGCATGGGGGCGGGGGGGTGGCGCGCCCTGGTGCCTCGTGGGCACCTTGGTGGCCCCCTCTGGTACTTTTTGCTTCCAGTATTTTTTATTTATTCCAAAATAATTCTCCGTGAAATTTCAGCTCATTTGGAGATGTGCAAAATAGGTATCTTGACATAGCTTTTTCAGGTCTAGAATTCCAGCTGCCGGCATTCTCCCTCCTTGTGTGAATCTTGCATATTAAGAGAGAAAAGGCATTAGAATTGCTCCAAAAAGTGTTATAATGATTACAAACACTATAAATAACAGTAGCAAAACATGATGCAAAATGGACGTATCAACTCCCCCAAGCTTAGACCTCGCTTGTCCTCAAGCGAAAGCCGATATCGATAATCATGTCCACATGTTTAGAGAGAGAGAGGTGTCGATAAAAACAAAATACGGACATAGTAGCATCATGATCATTATTATAATAACAATATTCACTATCATAAAACTTCTCATGAGCAAGTAACAATTCATCACAACAATGAAGTATAAGGCATAAACTTTCTTGAAAACTAACAAACTATGTTCTCAGTCAACAATGCAATTGCAATTCATCATACTTTCAGGAAGGGTCTCATGTAGGAGCTTTTTAGCAAGTCCACATACTCAACCATCATATAGTCTTCTATGATTGCTAACACTCACATCATATATATGGAACAAAAAATTTCAGCCAGACACACAGAAAGATAGGGGCTTATAACTTCGCCTCCCAACTTATTCACCTCAAGGGTGATGTCAACAATAATAACTCATGATCACTCATATCCAACTGGATATATATGTTTAGATCTTTCCCCACCATATGATGCTTGCAAAAGAGAAAAATAAAAAGGAATAGAGGAGAACACTATTGACTCTTGCATAAAAAGTAAATACATAAAAATAAAAGATAGGCCCTTTGCAAAGGGAAGCAGAGGTTGTCATGCGCTTTTTATTGTTGGATGCACAAGCTCTTAATGCAAAGGAACGTCACTTTATATTGCCCCTTATGATAGCAACCTTTATTATGCAGTCCGTCGCTTTTATTTCTTTGCCATCACAAGTTCGTACAAAGCTTATCTTCCCTTACAATAAAAGTTTCATACATATTTAGAGGCATTTTTATTGCTTTTTGCACCGATGACAACTTACTTGAAGGATCTTATTCAATCCATAGGTAGATATAGTGGACTCTCATGACATGAAACTGGGTTTAAGGGTTTTGGATGCACAAGTAGTATCTCTACTTGGTGCGGATTTTTGGCTAGCAAAGATATTGGGCAAGCACCAGATGTTGGAGGATCTATAACAATATAACTTCTATGTGAATATAAGCAAACATAATTCATTACATTGTCTTCCTTGTCCAACGTCAACAATTTGACATAAAATACTTAATGGGGGCTCACAATCATAAAAGATGTCCAAGATAGTATATTTGCATGTGAATCTTCTCTTCCCTTATTAATTCTTTCATGAATTGCATCATTGACTAATACTATGTTTGTTAACTTCCAATAAATTTTACCACTTATACTTTTCTTTATGTAATGTCATTACTTTACATAAGATTAGCATATGATCCTTTTCATTATTTTCATTGCTAGGATTGAAACATAAAAGTAAAGAAGGAAAAACTCAAACTACTGTTTATTATATAACTCTCAACTCGATTACATAGATAGATGGATCACGAAGCTAACACTCAAAAATAGATCATACTAAACTTTTATTCAACTAGATCACGAAATAACTAAGGATCGAACTAAAATAGGTAAAGATGATAAAAGTGATGGTGATACGATACCGGGGCACCTCCCCCAAGCTTGATACAAGCCAAGGGGAGTGCCCATACCCATGTGCTCAAGTCTCCTTCTTCGGTGATGGTGGTGATGGTGAAGTGGCAAGCTTGTCCTTCAGCTCAAGCAGATACATCAATCTGTGGTTGATGCTCCGAAGGGCGATGTTTTGCTCTTCCAACAAAATAACTTCGCGAGTGAGAGACGTATTCTGGACAGAAACTAATTCAAAGACTCTTAGGGCCTCAATTACGGATGGGGAGAGATGATCATATAAGGGTTGAAGTATATCTCCCTTCTCTGCGGTCTCCTCCATGGGGATGGCTTGCTCTCCTTCCGGAGCCTGGGCTCCTGCAACTTCCTCGACTTTGTCCTCCTTGCCATTGTCTTCTTCTCCCGACGACAATTCGTAGTAAACCTCACTGTAGGGGCATTTGCCCGACGATGGTTGCACAATGCGGTGCTTGGCACGGAGCTTTTGGGTTGCCATGGCGACCTAGATCTGACAGAAAACAACACGAAACAAGAACAGAGGAGGTTTCTGTGATACGGTGGTCAAAACACACGGGAGTATATATGAATAATTTTTTATCTTGCAAAACAAGTAATCCAGAAGAAAACGGAGTCAGGAAGGCTCACGTGGGGCCCACGAGGTACCAGGGCGCGCCTGGGGGGGGGGGGGGGGTGGCGCGCCCTGGTGCCTCGTGGGCACCAGGTGGGTCCCCCCGACTGTTTCTTATTTTTGTATTTTTCTAAATATTCCAAAATGGACAGAAAATATTTTTATGGAATTTTTGGAGTCGGTTTACTTACCGTATCACATACCTCTTCCTTTTCAGGGTTCTGGAGTGTTCTGGAAGGTCTCTCTTATGTATTCCTCCGTTGTAATTGTTTCAATAATATTAGTTTCAACATTAATGGGGGTACCTGAAATATAATGCTTAATTCTTTGCCCATTCACCACTCTTGGATTAGTGCCTTCGGAGTTGTTTATTTTGATGGCTCCGGAGCGATAGACTTCTTTGATAATATACGGTCCTTCCCATTTAGAGAGAAGCTTTCCTGCAAAGAATCTCAAACGAGAGTTGTACAATAGAACTTGCTCACCCACTTTGAATTCCCGTTTTTGAATTCTTCTATCATGCCATCTTTTAACTTTTTCTTTAACCAATTTGGCATTTTCATATGCTTGGGTTCTCCATTCATCTAATGAGCTAATATCAAATAACCTCTTTTCTCCGGCAAGTTTAAAATCATAATTGAGTTCTTTAATTGCCCAATATGCTTTATGTTCTAACTCAAGAGGCAAATGACATGCTTTTCCATAAACCATTTTGTAAGGAGACATACCCATTGGATTTTAATAAGCAGTTCTATAAGCCCATAGTGCGTCGTCAAGTTTCTTAGACCAATTCTTTCTAGATCTGTTGACGGTTTTTTACAAGATTAATTTTATTTCCCTATTGCTCAATTCTACTTGACCACTAGATTGAGGGTGATAGGGAGATGCAATTCTATGGTTGACATCATATTTAGCAAGCAATTTACGAAATGCACCATGAATAAAATGTGAACCACCATCAGTCATTAAATATCTAGGGACTCCAAACCTTGGGAAAATAACTTCTTTAAGCATTTTAATAGAAGTGTTATGATCAGCACTACTAGTTGGAATAGCTTCTACCCACTTAGTAACGTAATCAACAGCAACTAAAATATGAGTATACCCATTGGATTTAGGAAAAGGTCCCATATAATCAAATCCCCAAACATCAAATGGTTCAATAGCAAGTGAATAATTCATAGGCATTTCCTGATGTCTACCAACATTACCAATTCTTTGACATTCATCACAAGATAGGACAAACTTACGAGCATCCTTGAAAAGAGTAGGCCAATAAAAACCAGATTGTAATACCTTGTGTGCAGTTCTGTCTCCCGCATGGTGTCCTCCGTAAGCCTCGGAATGACACTTCCGTAGGATTTGTTCCTATTCATGCTCAGGTATACAACGCCTAATAATACCATCTACTCCTTCTTTATAAAGATGTGGGTCATCCCAAAAGTAATGTCTTAAATCATAAAAGAACTTTTTCTTTTGTTGGTATGTGAAACTAGGTGGTATATATTTAGCAACAATATAATTAGCATAGTCTGCATACCAAGGAGTATTACGAGAAGCATTTATGACATATAATTGTTCATCAGGAAAGTCATCATTAATAGGAAGTGGGTCATCAAGAACATTTTCCATTCTAGACAAATTATCTGCTACGGGATTCTCAGCTCCCTTTCTATCAATAATATGCAAGTCAAATTCTTGTAGCAATAGAACCCACCTAATGAGTCTAGGTTTAGCATCTTTCTTTACCATAAGATATTTAATAGCAGCATGATCAGTGTGAACAGTTACTTTAGAATCAACTATGTAGGATCTGAATTTATCACATGCAAACACAACTGCTAGAAATTCTTTCTCGGTAGTAGCATAATTTCTTTGGGCACTGTCTAGAGTTTTACTAGCATAAGGGATAACATTTAATTTCTTATCAACTCTCTGTCCTAGAACAGCACCAACAACATAATCACTAGCATCACACAAAATTTCAAAAGGCAAGTTCCAATCAGGTGGTTGAACAATAGGTGCAGTGGTTAAGGCTTTCTTAAGTGTTTCAAAGGATTCTAGACAATCATCATCAAAAACAAATGGAACATCTTTTTGCAAAAGATTGGTAAGAGGCCTAGAAATTTTAGAGAAGTCTTTAATAAACCTCCTATAGAAACCAACATGACCAAGGAAACTTCTTATACCTTTAATATCTTTAGGACATGGCATTTTCTCAATAGCATCAACCTTAGCTTTATCAACATCAATTCCTCTCTCAGAAATTTTATGCCCCAAGACAATACCTTCATTCACCATAAAGTGGCACTTCTCCCAATTCAAGACAAGATTAGTTTCTTCACATCTTTGCAAAACTCGATCAAGGTTGCTTAAGCAATCATCAAAAGAAGTTCTGTAAACGGAGAAATCATCCATGAAAACCTCAACAATCTTTTCACAAAAGTCAGAGAATATAGCAGTCATACATCTTTGAAAGGTAACAGGTGCATTGCATAAACCGAAAGGCATACGTCTATAAGCATAAGTTCCAAAAGGACAAGTGAAGGTGGTTTTCTCTTGATCAGATTGTGCTACGGGTATTTGAGAAAAACCAGAATAACCATCTAGGAAACAAAAGTGTGTATGCTTAGACAATCTTTCTAACATTTGATCAATGAAAGGTAAGGGGTAATGATCTTTTCTAGTAGCTTTGTTTAATTTTCTAAAATCAATTACCATCCTACAACCAGTCACAATTCTTTGTGGAATGAGTTCATTTTTATCATTAGGAACAACGGTAATACCCCCTTTCTTAGGGACACAATAAATGGGACTTACCCATCTACTATCAGCTATGGGATAGATTATACCTGCTTCCAGAAGTTTTAATATTTCAGTTCTTACCACCTCTTTCATCTTAGGATTTAATCGCCGTTGGTGGTCGACAACTGGTTTAGCATCAGGCTCCATATTAATTTTGTGCTGACATAGAGTGGGACTAATGCCCTTAAGATCATCAAGAGTATATCCAATAGCAGCTCTGTGCTTCCTCAGAGTTTTTAGTAATCTTTTTTCTTCATGCGCTGAAAGGTTAGCACTAATAATAACATGATATATCTTCTTTTCATCAAGATAAGCATATTTCAATGTATCAGGCAATTGCTTCAATTCAAACACAGGATCACCCTTAGGTGGAGGAGGGCCTCCAAGAGTTTCAAGAGGGAAATTGTGTTTAAGGATGGGTGGTTGATCAAAGAACATCTTATCTATTTTATTTCTTTCATTCATATGCATATCATTCTCATGGTCTAGCAAATATTGTTCTAACAGATCAGTAGGAGGTACGGCAATAGAAGCAAGACCAATAATTTCATCTTTACTAGGCAATTCTTTATCATGAGGTTGTCTACGGAACTTGGAGAAATTAAACTCATGAGATATATCACCAAACTTAACTCAAACCTTTTCTTTAACACAATCAATTTCAGCATTAACAGTATTCAAGAAAGGTCTACCAAATATAATGGGACAAAAATTATCTTGTTGTGAGCCAAGTACTAAGAAATTAGTAGGGTATTTGATTTTGCCACACAAGACTTCAACATCTCTAACAATCCCAAGCGGTGTAATAGTATCTCTATTCGCAAGCTTAATAGTAACATCAATGTCTTCAATCTCAACAGGTGCAATATCATGCATTACTTCTTGATATAAAGAAAATGGAATAGCACTTACACTAGCACCCATATCACACAAACCATGATAGCAATGATCTCCAATCTTAACAAAAATAACAGGCATGCCAACTATGGGCTTGTTCTTATCTAACATATCTCGTTCATTTCTGACAGGTTTAGCAATTCTAGCAGCCTCCTCACAAAAGTAAATAACATGCCCATCTATATTATCGACTAAGAGATCTTTAACCATAGTTGTTGGGGATATAACCCCACGGTATAACCCGCCCGTTCAGGGCCGGGTTACCCAAGTGGCGACTAATGAACAAGACTCAAGATGGGTTGTGACATTCAAGACCTCAAAAGCCTGCGGGGCGGCTCATGGAGTGGGCCGACTCAGGGCCCAGTACTTGGAGACGGCGGTTCATGGCCCAGAAGTATAAGTCGCTGCCTGGAGTTTCCTTACTTAGGAAACAAGCCAGATAGGAAATACATCAAGTCACGAATCGTGGTATGACCCGGACTCTATTGTAAGCCCAAGGCCTCTACCTATATATAAAGGGGAGCCCCTGAGGCGGAGCGACTAAGTTACAAGCTCTCGAGTACTAGGTTAGCCAAGTTGCACCCTTGTAATCGAGATCATCATCATCAATAACAATCAAGCAGGACGTAGGCTATTACCTCCTTTGAGAGGGGCCGAACCTGGGTAAACCCTTGTCTCTCGATTCCGATCAACCCCGTTCGAGTTACCACCTAGCTGCGATGGCCTCACGACTAACTCCTTTCACGAGGACATCTGCCGTGACAAAACCACGACAGTTGGCGCCCACCGTGGGGCTCTCGCTCGGTGGTGTTGAGTACTTGAAGGGAACTCCCGCAGGGATCGAGGGATATGCGATCGGCCGCATGACCAAGAGTCGTCGCGGCAAGCTTTACATCGATGATTCAGGCTGGGGCCCCGAGGCCGACTCAATCGAGTATGGGTACCGGGTTCCCTTCGGCAAAATCCACGTCTTCATCGGCAAATCAGGCGGATCAGAACCCGGGCCGGACATCTGCGCTGACATTGTCGAGCCAGCCCGGCGCGCGCAACCCGCCCAGGTCCAAGCCGGCCGGAAGCACGTCTTCCTCGGTTTCACCCAGGGGGTGGACCTCCCAGATAACTCTGCGTCCGGCGGCGATACCCTCGTCTATTCTGATGGCGAGTCCTCGGTAGGCGAGACCGAGTCGATCCTCCCGCTTTACGATGGCGGGCTTGGGGGCTACTCCGACGACCCGCCGGCTCAGGACTCCTTCAACACGCCCCCCGGGCTGCTGTCTTATCGCGACGCCGGCGCCGCGATGGGAACCGGTACCTCAGGGGCCGGCTCAGCCGTACCACCGGCTCAGGCCTTGACGGAATTGGCAACCGCCTTGGCGACTCTCCTTGCGACGCCAGTGACCGCAGAGAACCAGGCGGAATGCAACACGGAGGTGACCAAGCTCCGCGAGCAGATGGCTAAGGTACAGGCAAATATCAACGCCAAAAACACTCGCATGGCGGAGTTGCAGTCTCAAGTCCAGGCCAAGGTAGAGCGCCTGAAAGCCGAAGGCTGGCGCATGGGGCTCTGTCAGAGTGCGTCAGAGGCGGTTCATCAGAGGCGCCATATGAGCCGTCTACCGCCCAACTACGAGCCCATGCGTCTGTTTAACACGCCGCAGGATGCACTTGTTCAAGGGGCTGGGACAGGCACCCCGGAAGCACCGTTTGTACCCCCGAGCAGAGGCAGGCAGCCGTCGCCGGGTCAACCCCATCAACCGGCTCAGCAGCGCCCGCAGGAGCCGGCCCAGCGACTCTCGCCGGTTCAGACGCCTCCGCGTCGTTTCCTCACGCCGGCGGGTCACTTCACCAATCCTTTGGACAACTTGGTGGCAGCAGCGACCAACCTGGCCACGCTCCCAATCACGGGAAACTCACCGGTTGAGATCGAAGCCCGGAATTCCATTGAGATGTTAAAAACTGCGGTTGCCCAGCAGGCGAACTACTCCTACAATCGGCAGCGACTCCACTCTACCCTGCTTCCAAGCCGAAGCAGGAGCTGCCACGATGAGTCACCGGCCGTCTCTAGCAGCGCTCATTGACATCGTGAGCGGCCTCGAGACCTGCCACGCCTTGGGCCCCTTAACGCCCATGAGATTGTTAATACGGCTCGGGCTCAACGAGCGGCGGAGGTGGCAAACGCGACGGGTCAAGCGCCGCTTGTCACAACCCAATTGACTTCCAGTAGCAGGACCATTGGGATACCGTGTTTGGTGCCAGCTTTGCGCAATGAGCGCATGCCCAAGGATTTCAAAGGCCCTCGTAAGGTTCCAAACTACACGGCTGACCTTGAGCCGGCCGCTTGGATTGAGAGCTACGAGATAGCCTTGGACATGCTGGATGTCAGCGACGCTGTCTGTGCCAAGTACCTGACGATGATGTTGGAGGGGCCGGCTCGCACGTGGTTGAAAAACTTGCCCCCTAACTCTATTAACACCTGGGCGGAGTTGAAAGACCGTTTCATTAAGAACTTCCAGGGAACCTGCAAGCGCCCAATGACGATCGTCGATCTTCAGCACTGCATCCAACGTGAGGGTGAGTCGGCCCATCACTGGACGCGCCGGGTTGCAGACATTATTCATGCCTCTGACAGCATCACGGCGGCTCAGGCGGTGCTGATCCTGGAGAAAAACTGTCACTTCGAGCCCCTCGTGCAGAAGCTTGGCCGGCTTAAGCGGAAGGTTCAGGATATGGGCGAGCTCATGGACGTCCTCACTAGGTATGCCGAGTCAGACACCACGAAGGATCCTAACCCGGACGATGACCAGACTGGCAAGGGAAATAAAAACAATGGTGGCAAGGGTAACCAGCAGAACAATTCAGGAAACAATGGAAACCATGGCAATGGTGGAAAGCGTAAGAACCTGGAAGGAGGATCAGACTTGGTTGCTAACACCAACACTGGTCATAAATACCAGAGGGGGAATAATTCAGGAAGATCCTACAGTGGCAACAAGCCCCGTAATTTTGAGGAAGCCCTCAAAGGCCCATGCCCAAAACACAGCCTCCCTAATAAGCCGTCAACCCACTCTTGGGAGAACTGTCACATAATGCAAGCTTTCGGAGAGCAATTCTTTCAGAATCGCCAGGGCGGCGGAGGAGGCAACCCGGGGCAGCCTGGAGCCGGCTCGTCCGGTGGCTTTCACAACCCAGGATTCCATGGCCCAGGCGGCTCAGGAGCAGGTTACCAGAGTTCTGGCAACAACGGAGGCAATCAGCATCCGGGGCAAGGAAATCAACAGCAGGGCAATCAACATGGCAATCAGTCTGGTTTTCAAAGCAATCCCAAACAGTTGAATAGTGGGCAGTATCACGTGTTCACGACCCATACTGACAAGCGAGATTGCAAACTCCGGAAATGAGCCGTCAGTGTTGTCGAGCCGGCAGTCCCGGAATATCTATGTTGGTCGGAACAGCCCATTACATGGAGCAGAGAGGACCACCCTCCCCGGGTCGACAGTCCAGGTTGCTTGGCTTTGGTGGTGGCGCCTCAAGTCGGCGGCTATTCGCTCACAAAGGTGCTTATGGATGGAGGAAGCAGCATAAACATCTTGTACTACGACACTTTCCGACGGATGAATCTGTCTGAAAAACAGCTCCAGTCGTCTTCTACAGTGTTTCACGGGATTGTTCCTGGAAAGTCTACATATCCTATTGGGCGGATCAAGCTGGATGTCGCATTTGGCACTGATGATAATTACAGGTGTGAGTCTTTGAACTTTGAGGTGGTCAATATCAAGAGCCCGTATCACGCCCTGTTTGGGCGGCCGGCTTACGCTCGCTTTATGGCTCGACCCTGCTATGTCTACCTCAAACTCAAGATGCCTGGACCAAAAGGCACTATCACAGTTAATGGAGCTCGAAAGATCGCCCTTGAGTGCGAGGAAGGGGATGCAGCCTACGCTGAGACGGCATGCGCTGCGGAAGAGTTGAAATATTACACTGCGAATGTTGACCCGGCCGATATGACGCCCGTGAAGAAACCCACCGCAGAGTCTGACCCGCCACTCAAGTTCAAGTCGGCCGAGGACACCAAGCAGGTTGAGTTTGTCCCTGGCGACCCGTCCAAGACGTTCACTATTGGGACTGGTATGGACCCCAAATAGGAAAGCACGCTCATCGAGTTCATCCATGACAATCGGGACATCTTTGCGTGGAAACCTTCTGACATGCCAGGTGTACCGAGAGAACTCGCTGAGCACCACCTTAATGTGGATCTGAAAATGAAGCCTGTTCGACAATTCCTCCGTCGTTTTAACGAGGAGAGACGCAAGGTTATTGGGGAAGAAGTAGCCCGGCTCCTAGCTGCCGGGTTCATCGTTGAAGTTTTTCACCCTCAGTGGTTGGCTAATCTAGTGCTTGTTCTAAAGAAAAACAGCACTTGGCGCATGTGTGTTGACTACACAGATCTCAACAAGGCTTGTCCCAAAGACCCGTTTGCTCTCCCTCGCATTGATCAAATCATGGATGCCACGGCGGGTTGTGAGAGTTTGTGTTTCCTGGATGCTTACTCCTGTTATCATCAGATAAAGATGGCCGTCGAGGATCAGGAGAAGACGGCTTTCATCACACCTTTTGGGGCCTTTTGCTATGTCTCTATGCCCTTCGGGCTCAAAAGTGCAGGAGCAACTTATCAGCGGTGTGTCCAGAATTGCTTCCACAAGCAGATTGGGCGCAACGTTCATGCTTATGTGGATGATATCGTGGTCAAGTCTTTGAAGAAGGAGACCTTGCTAGATGATCTCAAGGAAACTTTCACTAATCTTCGGACTTACCAGATGAAGCTTAACCCGGATAAGTGTGTTTTTGGTGTTCCTGCAGGCAAGTTGCTGGGTTTCCTAGTTTCGGAGCAAGGCACCGAAGCCAACCCAGATAAGATTAAGGCAATAACATCGCTTGCAAAACCGGAGAATATCAATGACGTTCAGCGCATGGCGGGTCGTATTGCGGCTCTAAGCCGGTTCATAAGCCGCCTTGGTGAGAAGGCTATCCCCCTGTACCAGATGCTGAAAAAGACTGACGACTTTGTCTGGAGCGATGCTGCTGATGCTGCCTTCGAAGCCCTTAAGAAGCAGCTGGCTGAGCCGCCTGTCCTCGCTGCTCCCATCGCCAAAGAGCCTATGCTCCTGTACATTGCTGCCAATAACAAAGCAGTAAGTGGTGCAGTTGTTATCGAGAGGAAAGAGGCAGGGAAAGAATATCCAGTACAGCGGCCAGTCTATTATGTCAGCGAAGTTCTATCTGAGTCCAAGCAGAGGTACCCACATTGGCAGAAACTGGTGTTTGGCGTCTTCATGGCTAGTCGCAAACTCAGACATTATTTTCTGGAGCACCCCATTACTGTGGTCAGTTCAGCACCCTTGGGAGACATCATCCAGAACAGGGAAGCTACAGGCCGGGTTGCCAAGTGGGCGATTGAGCTTGGCCCACATCATCTTAAATATGTGCCTTGCACGGCCATCAAATCCCAGGCACTCGTGGATTTCATCAATGATTGGACGGAACTCCAAACTCCAGAGGAGAAGCCCGATAATATGTATTGGACTATACATTTTGATGGTTCCAGACAGCTAGAAGGCTCGGGGGCTGGAGTGGTCATATCTTCCCCTAGCGGTGATAAATTTTGTTATGTCATGAGGATTCTATTTACTTGTACTAACAATGCAGCTGAATACGAGGCTCTCCTCCATGGTCTTCGGATAGCTAAAGAGATGAATCTCAGCCGGGTCAGGTGTTTAGGCGACTCAGATTTGGTCGCTCAGCAAGTTTTAGGAAAGTGGGATTCCAAGGACCCGCTTATGGCGGCTTATCGGCAAGAGGTAACCAATGTGGCCGGACACTTCAAAGGATATCAAGTTGATCACATCGATCGGCGACTCAACGAGGCGGCTGATGCATTGTCACGACTCGGCTCTCAATGTAAGCCGGTCCCTCCTAATGTGTTCCTTGACGTGCTCCATAATCCTTCTGTCAAGTTGCCTTCCGAGGAAGACCTCGCTGTCCCTGACCCGGAGGCACTATTGGTGGCGGTTCTTCACGCTATTCCGGACTGGACAGTTCCCTATCTGGATTATTTGACTCGAGGCGAGCTCCCTGAAGATGAACTCATGGCTCGTCAGATCGTCCGCCGCTCCAAGTCTATGTCCATTGTTAATGGCGAGTTACATAGGAGGAGCATCACAGGAGTTTTCCAGCGTTGTGTTTCCCCTGATGAAGGGCGAGAGATCCTCAATGAGATTCATTCTGGCGATTGTGGTCATCATGCCGGCTCAAGGTCTTTAGTAGCAAAAGCTTTTCGGCATGGTTTTTACTGGCTTACGGCTCACGCAGATGCTGAGGATATCGTACGAAAGTGTGATGGTTGCCAGAAGTTTGCTCGCTAGGCTCATGTTCCGACTCAAGAGCTCCGGATGATCCCAATAACTTGGCCCTTTGCAGTCTGGGGGCTTGATATGGTTGGTCCTTTTAAACCGTCCAAAGACAAAAGACCCATCTGTTGGTTGCTATCGACAAATTTACCAAGTGGGTTGAAGCCGAGCCAATCAGCAATTGTGATGCAGCCACAGCAGTCAAGTTCTTGAAAAAGTTGATTTTTCGCTTTGGTTATCCACATAGCATCATCACTGATAATGGCACAAATTTTTCCAAGGGAGATATGAAGCAGTTTTGTCAAAGAGAGCATATCCGGCTTGATGTTGCATCAGTTGCACACCCTCAGTCCAATGGCCAAGCAGAACGCGCTAACCAGGAGATTTTACGAGGCATTAAGCCTAGGCTTATGGTCCCACTCGAGCGCACGCCGGGTTGTTGGGTCGAAGAACTCCCTTATGTCCTTTGGAGCATCCAGACCACTCCTAATAGATCAACAGGCTATACGCCTTTCTTTATGGTCTATGGTGCAGAAGCTGTTTTGCCCAGTGATATCCGTCATGATTCCCCAAGAGTTGCCGCCTACGTCGAAGCAGACAATGAACAAGCTCGTCAAGACTCTCTGGAAGCCTTGGAAGAGGAACGTGACTTAGCAGCAGCACGATCTGTGATCTATCAGCAAGACCTACGTCGCTATCACAGCCGTCGGGTTCGCAGCCGTACTTTCCAAGAGGGCGACTTAGTGCTCCGTTTGATTCAAGAATAGGCGGGTATGCACAAGCTTTCCCCTCCCTGGGAAGGGCCTTTTGTCATCAGCAAGAACCTCAACAATGGTTCATATTACCTGATGGACATACGTGAACGCAACAAGTCACGCACATCGGAGGAAGAGACCAGCAGGCCCTGGAATATCGCTCACCTCCGTCCTTACTATACTTAGAGCCACTGGCTCAAGTTTGCTTGTACATACCTTTGTATATATTATGATCAATAAACATAAGCCGGCATCCCCGAAACTCGGGGCCTATGTCGTTTCATCTCAAATATTGTGCATGAGTCTTTTCGTTTTTGATCATTGGTCACTTGGGGGCTTCCAACTCACCGAGTTTAGCTATCTCACCCTCTTGACCCGGCAAATGACACCACATTATCTTGGTTAAACCTGCCTATCTGCTTGATGCTACTCTGATTAGGTGACCCGGTGTACTCTTGACAAGTCAATCATCTCTATGACCCTGAACTTGTCTTGGTTAAAGCATCGGATGTCACGTGAGAGCCGGCTTACAGAGAGCGAGGATAAACCATGGGCTATCACGCCAGCTTCATTGAAGCAAGACTCGAGCCTCGAAAGCCGGTCTATATTGTCGTGCCTCAACAGCCGACTTAACATTGATATTTATTCACGACTTCTGTTCAATTTTTACAGGGGTTATCTTTGTTTTCTTATTGACCATGAGTCGACAAAAATCATAGCAGCTTATTTCAGACTGGTGCTGACCACAAGCCGGACAGCAATTAAGCGCCTCGGATTTTTCTAAACCTGTGTTATGCAGAGAAGGATAAGCTATTGATGGATTAAAAATACGACTCGCCACACTGTTACTCAAGGGAGCCAGGTTGGCGGGTTAGCATACAGATATCAAAACATGTCCAGTGCACGATGGCCCTGCAGAATAGCACAAGTGTTTTCCTACTTCTATTACAAACCCCACCTGGGGGCCGAGAGCCACACTTTTCTCATAAGTTCTCGCACAGGCTACTCGCTTGCGTCGACATCCGCGTCTTTCGGGTTGACAACTTGCTGCTCCTCAGCACCGGAGTTCGACGGGGCGGCTTGTGCGTGCTCCTCGGTCTGGCGGCTTCTTGGGATCCACTGGATGGCAGAGAGTTTCTCGAAAGTTGAGTCGGCAGTAATGACTCCAGACGGGTCAACATCAGGAGCGAAGGTTTTCTTACTGCGTGGCGGCAAGAGTTCAAACGGCTTATACTCTGGCGGGCGGAGGCGTTTGTTATCTTCCGAGTAACCGGGTTGATACTTGACTAAATCTAGCTCTTCCACCATTTGGGTTGCAGCCACTCGAGTGTCCTTCACACACCGTGCAAAGTCCTCTTGAGAAAAATTTTCCCCATCAACATTGTACTGGGGAAAGCCGCCAACCAGCTCGTTCGGATCCATCTCCGGTAGAAAGGCCTTGGCCCTCGCAAGAACCATGCCAGTCCCTGCACGAGCCGCTGATCTCAGCTTCTCCTGGATCCTTTCTGGCATAGTTGATAGGTTGTTTAGCATGTCCTTAATCCTCACAGGGTGTGACCCGACGTCCTTCACTGCCATAATTGCATACATGCCACCGGTATAAAGTTGCTCAAGGTATGTGTAGATGGCCTTCAATTTGATGAGTGGGAGCTGGAGCCCAATATTATTCTTTCTACCTGCAAAAGGAATCAGCGCGCATATATAAGCCGGCCAGTCGTTACCCGGAATTTAATTGTGGTTCTGCCGTTACTTACCAAAGATGGTGAGTGTCATATCTGTGATATGTTGCTTCAATGTGTTCAGCTCTTGTAACACTGGCTCAAGTCGGTTTTCTGCAGCCTATGCCCGTTTCTGTAGTTGTTCTTTCTCGACTTCATGGGCGGCTTTCTCGGTTTGCAAGTTCTCCTTCACAAGAGCCACTGATTCTTGCAAGTATGCAGCCGATGCCTCTGCCTTGACACGTTGCGGCCGCTCAAGTTTCATTTGTTTCTGCAAGACATCAGCTTTCGACTCGGCCTCCTCCAGCATATCCTATCATCACAGATGCATTTTGTTCGGATTACTATTTATAGACCCGAGCCAGCGAGGCCGCATGACCCGGCACTTGGGGGCTACACCACTCAAATTATTTTTTGCAGACAAGTCTCATGACGTTGCAGGCACACCCCATGACACTTGGGGGCTAATGCTCGTCGGTTTTTTTTTGATAATCATGGAAAGACCCGGCCATTCCACAGATATGAGCCGGCCCTTGGGGGCTACAAGTCGCTGCTCAAGTATACAATTTTATCAAAAGACCTGGTTCACTCAAAGAGATGAGCCGGCCCTTGGGGGCTACAGGTTGATTTTCTACATATATCAAGTACGGACGGTCTACTAATGAAAGATCCGGCTCACTCACTGAGACGAGCCGGCCCTTGGGGGTTACAGTATCACATCTTCAGTTTTCGTAAGTCCCAGCTCAGTATATTATACTGAGCCAGCCCTTGGGGGCTATAGTATGCTCATTTGACAAGAGTTGGAAGTTTCACGCACATTCCATATCCTCATATGCTCAAAACTTGGGGGCTACTTAAGTATATACAGAAGATATGACATAAGGAGCATGTTGGTACCTCATATTTTCTTTTCAGCATGTGGATCATGCTCGCTTCAACATCCCGGCTCTCGGACAGCCGGGTCAAATATTGCCGATGAAGTTCTTCCACACCCAGCTCATTGATGTTGGGAACTTCCAACTTCATCTTGCCCTTCACAGAAGGGGACGGCTCATTTTTCGCTGGGATTTTGGCCAATCTGTTGAACGATTCTGAAGATTTGAAGGCCTCTCCTATGACGGTCGCTTCCGCGTCACCCAGTGGATTAGCCGGAACGACATCCTCCATCTCCATAGAATTGAAGTCTCGAGCAGGGCTTAGAGGGTTGACATTCTCCACCGGGTCACCCGTGTTGATTTGTTTGGTGATCGTTTCTACCATCACCGGCTCACTAACATGAGCCGGCTCAACCCTTTTGTCCGGGTTGTCCTCGCTCGTAGGTTCAACCTGTGCCTCAGGAATCGTCCTTGGCGGGTTTTGAGCTTCGGGGCTGGCATCATCACCAGATGACCCGCCTGCTTTCTTCTTCTTGATGGCTGATTTCTTCTTGATGGCTTTGGCCCTACGAACACATGAACATATTCAGAGTGAGAGAAATTTCACTATAAAAAGAATAACCGACTACCAACTTACACCGGCTTGATGACCAGTGGAGGAAGTTGTGAGGCGGTTGACTCTCCAGAGGAGGGCGATGTCTCCTGATAATTTGAGTCAGAAGGATTAAGAGGCTGCTTGAAAAGGCCGGCTCGAGGTAGAGATGGAGTTGGGCTGTGAGGCACCTCAGTTCGTCGCTTGCGGGCGACTGGCTCGTCAGATAAGCTGGCAGATAACTCCCCAGAGCTGCTTCGGAGCTTACGCTTGGATGTTCCGACTTGTTGAGATTTCTTCAAAAGAAATTGGGGATCTAAGTGAGCATCTTGATGCGAAAAAGGAACCTTACGGACGGTGGTCCGGGGTTTTCTTCGGATTTTGCGAATAGCAACACGAGATTTCTTGGGGATAGGTTTTGGAGAGTCGGAATCTGAAAATATCAACGTTACCTCTGGTATGCCGGCTCGACTGATGTCAGAGTTATCCTGAGAAGGAATCAGGGTCAGCAAGTTGAACGAAAAAACGATAAAGTAAATCGAGCCTTAACTCAGCCTCGTCGTCAGCTGCCGGCTCATCAGCGTCAGCCGGCTCGTTCTCTTGTTCTACTTGAGCAGGAGTTAGGCGGCGAAGTTTCTTCTTCCAGAACTTGTCGTCAGCCTACACATTAGATGAGTCGGATACCAGGATGAAGATGAATCAAAAAAGGGATAAGAGAAAATACAAAGTACACTTACAGGGGGTACGGGATGGGTCAGACAGAAGGGGGCAACTCCAGTTGCCTTGCACTTATCCAACGGCTCGCCCAAGAGCCTCTTCGTGGCTTTGTTTACTTCTCCAGCAGATAAGTTAACCTGACTGAAGCGTTGTGCGACGTTTGAGTCGCCGATGTAATTGCAAATCAAGTCGCCCCGCCGGCTCAAGGGTTGAATGCGCCAACTTATCCAACACCGGGTTAGGTCGACTCCTGTGAGCCCGTTGGCTTTTAAAGCTCGCACCTTGGGATAAATAGAAACAACCTGTTCCCGTTCTTCTTTTGTCGGACAACCCGGGAAAATGGTTGTTGCATCAAGCCGGTCGAGCCTGTAACCCGGCAGGGGATTCTCGCCTTCGGGGGCAGTGTTCTTACAGTAAGACCATGTCATGTTCCACCCTTTTGGATGACTCGCCAGTTTGGCTTCTGGAAAGGGAGTGTTCTTCCGCCTCTGGACTGAAATTCCGCCAAGTTCTATACTGGGGCCATGTGCGAACTCGGTCTGGTGGTTGATATAGAAAAACTCTCGAAAGAGGGGGACGGTTGGTTCCATCTGAAGGTAAACCTCGCAGAAGACTTGGAATTGACAAAGATTGGTTAATGAATTTGGACCAATGTCTTGAGGATGAAGGTTGAAGAAGTGAAGAAAATCTCGGAAGAATTTTGACCCGGGCGGCGAAAACCTCCTCTGAAGATGATCTACAAAAATAACCACTTCTCCTTGAGCAGGTTGAGGTGTGCTCTCCTCTTCAGGCGCCCACCAGCTAATTATATCCTGAGCCGGCAAAAGGCCTTGCTCTACCAGATCCTCAAGAACAAGTTTGGACACTTGGGATTTGACCCAGTTGCAGGCTTTATCAGTCTTGGCCATAATGAGACGCCTTAAAATTGCAACTGCGAAGCGGAATAATAAAGGTAAATTGGCAGGTCATATTCATAGGTAATAAGCCGCCCGGTTGATCATGAAGTCAGCTCTAAACATAAGAGGCAGCTATGGCATGGGATGAGTCGGTATCTCTAATAAAAAATGATAAGTCGCCAAGATTAAGCCGGCAACGATAAAGGTGAGCATGCTTATTCAAGTTATGACTAAAGTTATACAAGCGATGACAAAGTATTGACGAGTCGGGACATCATGAGCCGGCTCAAATTATATGGAGACTACATTTTCTGCTAAGTGTTGCAAAAACAAGTTTCAGATGAAGCAGTTACAGTTGCAGATCTACAAAATAGCTCAAAAGGAAAATATTTCCTAGACCTAAGACGCGAAGTGGAAGCGCAAGCTAATTTATTTGGGGGATTCAAAAACAATGTGAAGATCCCAGATGCAAAAATGGTATTGTGATTACAGTCGGAGTATTTCTACAACGAGTTCATTAGAATCTGGATCCGAAAACAGTGGGGAAGGATGAACGGACGAGCTCCGATGAACTAGGTAATTGGATAAAAGAACCGCTACAGATCTATAAAGAAATGGGGGCGTTCCTGGATGCGGCGGGAGCTTCGCGAGACTCTGGACGGTGTCGACGGCGGCGTGCGTGGAGCTGCTGAAGCAGTTGGCGTCGTCGGAGACACCGGAGGCGCGCGGCGGCGGTGTTGTCCTGGTTGCGAGCAGGCACGGATGCGAGGAGGAAGAAGACGAAGCAGTAAAAAACCGCGCCTGTGGTCCTTGCGGATATTTATAATATGATAAGAAGGGGAAAAGGCAGGTGCGAAAACAGAGGAGGCATAGTGACTTTTGGCGAAGAGGCGCCTCGATTCTCGCGCCTACAGATATACATCCAGATTTGCTGTGATGTCATGCTTAAGAACCGTTGATTCCGGAAGATGACGTTTTGACACGAAGGAGCAAGGAATGCTAAGGTAAAAAGGTATTATGAGCCGGCGAATTCATATGACCCGGAAGTACAACATGACTGAAGATTGACGTGAATGAATCCACGTCACTCTGGGGGCTAATGTTGGGGATATAACCCCACGGTATAACCCGCCCGTTCAGGGCCGGGTTACCCAAGTGGCGACTAATGAACAAGACTCAAGATGGGTTGTGACATTCAAGACCTCAAAAGCCTGCGGGGCGGCTCGTGGAGTGGGCCGACTCAGGGCCCAATACTTGGAGACGGCGGTTCATGGCCCAGAAGTATAAGTCACCGCCTGGAGTTTCCTTACTTAGGAAACAAGACAGATAGGAAATACATCAATTCACGGATCGTGGTACGACCCGGACTCTATTGTAAGCCCAGGGCCTCTACCTATATATAAAGGGGAGCCCCTGAGGCGGAGCGACTAAGTTACAAGCTCTGAGTACTAGGTTAGCCAAGTTGCACCCTTGTAATCGAGATCATCATCATCAATAACAATCAAGCAGGACGTAGGCTATTACCTCCTTTGAGAGGGGCCGAACCTGGGTAAACCCTTGTCTCTCGATTCCGATCAACCCCGTTTGAGTTACCACCTAGCTGCGATGGCCTCACGACTAAGTCCTTTCATGAGGACATCTGCCGTGACAAAACCACGACAATAGCAACATTAGGTTCAACTTTAATTTGTTCAGAGGGTCTAGGTGCTCTAATATTACTTTTGTTAACCAAAGTTGAAACTTTAGCATGCTCCTTAATCCTAACATGAAAAGGTGGTTTCTCAATATAAGCGGTAGGCACAACTGGATCAACATGGTAAACAATTGTTTCTTCTTTAACACTAACGGGTTCCTCAATCTTTTCTTTAACAGGGGGATGATATTTAAACCACTTCTCCTTAGGGAGATCAACATGAGTAGCAAAAGATTCATAAAAGGAAGCTACTATCTCAGAGTCAAGTCCATATTTAGTGCTAAACTTATGAAAAGCATCGGTAGCCATAAAAGATTTAACACAATCGAACTCAAGTATTATACTTGACTCATTACCTTTGTCGAGTTCCCAATCTTCAGAGTTGCGTTTAATTCTTTCCAGAAGATCCCATCTGAATTCAATAGTTTTCTTCATAAAGGAGCCAGTCGAAGAAGAATCGAGCGTAGTTTGATTATCATGAGAAAGCCGAGCATAAAAATTTTGTAAGATAATTTCTTTCGAGAGCTCATGATTGGGGCATGTGTACATCATGTACTTAAGCCTCCCCCAAGCTTGAGCGATGCTTTCTCCTTCACGAGGCCAAAAATTATATATATAATTCCGATCACGATGAACCAAATGCATAGGACAAAATTTCTGATGGAATTCTAGTTTCAATCGGTTCCAGTCCCATGTATCAGTATCATCACATAGCCTATACCACATTAATGCTTTTCCCTCCAAACATAAAGGGAATACTTTCTTCTTAACTCCATCTCCGGATAAACCAGCAAGGTTAAACAATCCACAAATTTCATCCACATAGATTAAGTGCATATCAGGATGTACCGTTCCATCTCCTGCATAAGGATTAGCTAGTAGCTTCTCTATCATACCCGAAGGAATCTCATATTCAATATTTTTAGTAGGTGTACTAGGTTGAGGAGCAACTCTTGGTGTTTCCGGTCGAGGTGAAGATACCCCGAACAAACCCCTCAAAGGATTACTTTCCATAGTGACAAGTAACAGTAAATTTCAGCACGTAATATAAATGTTTCCTTACCAAATTCCACTCACCAAAAGTGCTTCACTCCCCGGCAACGGCGCCAGAAAAGAGTCTTGATGACCCACAAGTATAGGGGATCAATCGTAGTCCTTTCGATAAGTAAGAGTGTCGAACCCAACGAGGAGCAGAAGGAAATGACAAGCGGTTTTTAGCAAGGTATTTTCTGCAAGCACTAAAATTATCGGTAACGAGTAGTTTGATAGCAAGATAATTTGTAACAAGTGACAAGTAGCAATAGTAACAAAGAGTGCAGCAAGGTGGCCCAATCCTTTTTATAGCAAAGGACAAGATGGAACGATCTCTTATAATAAGCAACACGTTCTTGAGGACACATGGGAATTTCATCTAGTCACTTTCATCATGTTGGTTTGATTCGCGTTCGCTACTTTGATAATTTGATATGTGGGTGGACCGGTGCTTGGGTGCTGTCCTTACTTGAACAAGCCTCCCACTTATGATTACCCCCTCTCGCAAGCATCCGCAACTACGAAAGAAGAATTAAGATAACTCTAACCATAGCATTAAACATATGGATCCAAATCAGCCCCTTACGGAATAGCGCATAAACTAGGGTTTAAGCTTCTGTCACTCTAGCAACCCATCATCTAATTACTACTCCACAATGCATTCCTTTAGGCCCAAAGATGGTGAAGTGTCATGTAGTCGACGCTCACATGACACTACTAAGAGAATCAACAACATACATATCATCAAAATATCGAACGAATACCAAATTCACATGATTACTTATGACAAGACTTCTCCCATGTCCTCAAGAAAAAAAGTAACTACTCACAAATCATCATCATGCCCAAGATCAGAGGGGTATTAAATAGCATATTGGATCTGAACATATAATCTTCCACCAAATAAACCAACTAGCATCAACTACAAGATGTAATCAACACTACTAGCAACCCACAGGTACCAATCTGAGGTTTTGAGACAAAGATTGAAGACAAGAGATGAACTAGGGTTTGAGATGAGATGGTGCTGGTGAAGATGTTGATGAAGATTGGCCCTCCCACGATGAGAGGGTTGTTGGTGATGTCGATGGCGACGATTTCCCCCTCCCGGAGGGAAGTATCCCCGGCAGAATCTCTCCGCCGGAGAGCAAATGTGCTCCTGCCCAAGTTCCACCTCGAGACGGCGGCGCACCATCCCAAAAGTCTTCTCCTTATTTTTTTTATGGCAAATGGGCTTATATACCAGAAAATGGGGGCCAGAGGAGGGCCAGGGGCCCCACGAGGTACCAGGGCGTGCATGGGGGGGTGGCGTGCCCTGGTGCCTCGTGGGTACCTGGGTGGCCCCCTCTGGTACTTTTTGCTTCCAGTATTTTTTATTTATTCCAAAATAATTCTCCGTGAAATTTCAGCTCATTTGGAGATGTGCAGAATAGGTATCTTGACATAGCTTTTTCAGGTCCAGAATACCAGCTGCCGGCATTCTCCCTCCTTGTGTGAATCTTGCATATTAAGAGAGAAAAGGCATTAGAATTGCTCCAAAAAGTGTTATAATGATTAAAAACACTATAAATAACAGTAGCAAAACATGATGCAAAATGGACGTATCACTTGTGCGCCAGACCATGGCTGTCGATGCGACTGGGTTCCCTGCTATCCTGGTCAACCTCTTGACCAGGCTGGGATATCACTGGTACCCCGAGTACACTATTTACGAGGACTACCGTGAGTTTAACCAGGAGCAGTACCACGTTGTGGTTCGTATCTTTGATCTGCAGAACAACTCCATCACTGAGCTGCACACCTTCCATGGTGTTGGAGTGACTATTGACATGGCAGTCCATGATGCTGCCTACACTGCTATTGCCCATTTCCGTGGAGAGCACAGTCGCTTGGAGGAGACTGCTTTCAGATATATCCCTTATGCCCCCGCTGGGGATGAGAGTGGATACTACACTGGTGTCTATACTCCTTACGTGTTGCGTCGTTATGACCCGCAGGTTTTGGTTCAGTACACTCAGGCTCTGGATCGCACTGCCCGAGCTCTTGCTGTCGAGTTGTACGCCACTCGTGCTCATCTTTACGAAGCTCTGACACAGTTGCTGCCAGCAGTCAGTGCACGGATGCACCCAGAGTACATTCTTTACCCGCGCAGGATGGAGATGCCACCAGGTCTTGAGTGGCCTGCTGTTGGAGGTCTTACTCCTCCACGTGGTCCTCTTCTTCCAGTTCGGGACCAGGTTCTGCACCAGAGTGTTCACGGAGCGCAGGATCCTTATATCGAGGGTACCCTGCGTCGTCACCTGCAGCTGCCTGGCTTCAGTGGTTTTCTCTGACGTTGATGTAGCTATCGCTATGTCCCGTTGTTGTATCCCTCCACCGCGTGCCTGCATGCGGCCTAGTGTGTCCAGCTTTCCTTTTCGTTGTCGTAACGCTGGCCTGTAACCGAATCTATGAATGGATCTGTATGTCATGTTTGACTATGTTGATGTATCTATTGCACTCCATTCGTTGTGCGTGTTACTTCATGAATGATTCCATACACCTGTAAATGCTCGCTGCTAAACTACCCCCTGTTGATCTTAGCAGGATGGTTAGACCAGCAGGTCGTGGCCATGGTGCCAACAATCCACCACCGCCCGACTATATGGCTGGAATGATGTAACAGTTTGAGTTGAACCGTCAGTTCATGCAAGGGCTCATGGATCAGTTCCCTCGTCCTAACGCCAACCAGCAGCCAGCCTCAATAACCTTGCAGGAGTTTGTGCGCCTCAACCCAACTATCTTCCGCAACTCAGTTCAGCCGCTTGATGCTGATGACTGGCTTCGCGACATCACTTTTGAGATGGAGTCTGCTAATGTGGCCCCTGCCAACTATGTCACCTTTGCATCATACTTTCTGAAGGGTCCTGCAGCGCAATGGTGGGACAATCACAGGCATACCCTAGCTGCTGGAACCATCATCACTTGGGTGGAGTTCCAAGCTGCCTTCCGTGCCCGTTACATTCCGCAAGGAGTTATGGACCGGAAGAAGCGTGAGTTCCGCAACCTTACACAGGGCAGCAAGACTATGGAAGCTTACCAGCGGGAGTTCCTGGAATTATCCCGCTATGCAGAAGAGGATATTGCTACTGATGCTTGCAGACAGGAGAAGTTCCGTGAAGGGCTCAACCCAGATATCAAGCTCACACTACTTGTCCAAGACTTTGCTGACTTCGCCACCCTGGTGAACAAGGCCATTTAGGTTGAGACTAGTTTGAAGGATCACAAGGACGCACTCAAGCGCACCCGAGAAGCGGGCTCATCTTCGGGCTCGTCTTCGCAGAAGCGCCGTATATGGATTCCTCACAGCATGTACCGCCCGACTGTTCCTGCTCCAAGGCTGTCGTATGCTGCACCTCGTCTGCCTCCTCCACCTCTGAGGCAGATGAGGCCTCAAACTCCAATGCTTTGAGCTCCTGCTCTCAGTCCCGGAGACGGGCTCTGCTTCAAGTGTGGCCGTCCAGGTCACCGTTCCGGAGACTGCAATCAGAACCAGATTCAGCTGGTGCTTCTGTCAGCTGGCCGTGGAAATGGCCGTGGCAACAACCAGCCCCGCAACAACAATGCCAGACCTTCTTATGGTCGTGGTCAAGCTTACCATGTTGATCTGAATGAAGCTCAAGACTAGCCTGCTACTGTGATGGGTACACTTCTCGTTAATTCAGTACCAACTTTTGTTTTATTTGATTCAGGAGCATCGCATTCATTCATGTTAGAAGCTTTTGCATACATGCATGACACTAAATGTGAGCAGTTGCACAATCCGTTAATGGTAAACACTCCCGCGGGCCAATGCCAAACCTCTATGTTCAGCCCCAATGTTACCATCGAAATTGAAGGGTTAGAGTTCCATGCCTTTCCTATTATTTTGAAGTCTTCCAACATTGATCTCATTCTGGGAATGGATTGGTTGAAAGCTCATACTGCTTCTATCCATTGTGCCACTAAAGTCGTCCAACTCCTACACCCATCGGACAACATAGTAAACTACCATGCTCATTTCATTCAAAATGCCGAAGCCCAGATTTATTCCCTGAATGCTTTGAACGCTTCTCCTCTTGAGGGAGTCGAAAATGTTCCAGTCATTCGCGACTTCCAAGATGTTTTCCCAGAAGAACTTCCAGGAGTACCCCCTGTTAGAGTTGTCGAGTTTGTTATCGACTTGAAACCAGGCACCACTCCTATTGCGAAGCGTCCCTACAAGATGCCACCGCATGAACTCCTTGAGCTTAAGGAGGAAATCGACAAATCACTTCGCAAGGGTTTCATTCGTCCAAGTTCCTCTGCCTGGGGAGCACCTTCTCTCTTTGTCAAGAAGAAAGATGGTACGAACCGGTTGGTCCAAGATTACCGACCTATTAACCAAGCCACCATTCAGAATAAGTATCTGCTTCCTTGGATCAACGATCTGTATGATCAACTTGCTGGATCTTTAGTATTCTCTAAACTCGACTTGAGGTTGGGTTATCATCAGATCCGAGTCCGTGAAGAGGATATTCCCAAGACCGCCTTCGTTACTTGCTATGGTTCATACGAGTACACCGTCATGTCCTTTGGTTTAACTAATGCTCCAGCTACGTTCTCCCAATTGATGAATTATATCTTCATGGATTACCTCGACAAGTTCGTCTTGGTTTATCTGGATGATATCTTGGTATTTTCCAAGAATAAGGAAGAACATGCTGAACACCTTCGTCTTGTGCTGGAAAAGCTTTGAGAGCATCAGCTATACGCCAAGTATTCCAAGTGTGAATTTTGGTTATCTGAAGTGACCTACCTTGGCCATGTGATTTCCAAAGATGGTATTGCTGTTAACCCAGAACGAGTTCAGGCTATTCTTGACTGGACTCCTCCGAAGAATGTCAAGCAAGTCAGGAGTTTCCTCGGACTCGCCAGCTATTGCCACTGTTTTGTCGAGAACTTTTCCAAGATTGCCAAGCCTCTGACTAATCTGCTTCACAAAGGCGTTAAGTTTGAGTGGACAGACAAATGTCAGGAAAGTTTCCAGACACTCAAGGACAAGCTGACCTCTGCCAGTGCTTGCTCCCCCGGATTCTCGCAAGGAATTCATCATTTATTGCGACGCCTCTCATCAAGGATTAGGCTGTGTCCTAATGTAGGAGCGCAAGGTGATTGCTTATGCCTCACGACAACTGCGTCCTCATGAAGAAAACTACCCAGTGCATGATCTCGAACTGGCTGCAGTTATTTATGCTTTGAAGTTATGGTGACATTACCTTCTCGGTAATCATTGCAAAATCTACATTGACCATCAAAGTCTGAAGTATCTGTTTACTCAGCCGGATCTGAATCTCCGTCAACAGAGATGGATGGAAGCAATCACGGACTATGACTGTGGTATTTCATATACCCCTGGCAAGGCTAATGTAATGGCAGATGCTTTGAGTCGCAGGTCTTATTGCAACAATCTCATGGTTCAGCGAGCTCAACCCCGTCTTCATGAAGAACTTCGCAAGTTGAACCTTCATATTGTTCCTCAGGGTTCTCTTAATACCTTGGTCCTGCAGCCGAATCTTGAGAAAGCTGTTAAATCTGTGCAAGCAAAAGATGCTGAAGTTGATCAGATGAAAAGAGATCTTGACCTTGAAAAGTCCAGAGAATTCTCGCTTGCAGAAGATGGAACCTTGTACTTCAGAGATCGCATTGTGGTACCTCGGTTCGAGCTTATGACAGACAAAGTTATGAAGGAGCCAGATGATACACCATTGTCTATTCATCTGGGTAGCACCAAGATGTATCGTGATCTCCGTCAAAGGTACTGGTGGTCTAAAATGAAGCAAGACATTGCTCGATATGTTGCTGAATGTGACGTTTGCCGTCACGTCAAAGCAGAACATCAGAAGCCTGCTGGAATTCTGCAACCGCTCCCTATCCCTGAATGGAAGTGGGACAAGGTTCAAATGGATCTTATCACTGGTCTTCCCAGGTCACAAAAGGGTCATGATGCTATTCTTGTCGTCATCGACCAACTCTCCAAAGTTGCACACTTTCTGCCAGTTAAGGAGACGATCACTGCTAGTCAGTTGGCAGATTTGTATATCTACAGAATTGTATCACTCCACGGTATTCCCAAGGAGATCAGTTCAGACCGTGGCAGCCTTTTCACCTCAAAGTTCGGGGCAAGTTTCCAAGAAGCTATGGGAACTCATATAACCTGGAGCTCAGCTTATCACCCCCAGTCCCAAGGCCAAGTTGAACGAGTTAATCAAGTGCTTGAAGACATGCTGCGTGCTTGTGTCATCTCATTTGGCAAGAAGTGGGAGGAATCTCTCCTGTATGCTGAATTCTCGTACAACAACAGCTATCAAGCTAGTTTGAAGATGGCTCCCTTCAAGGTACTTTATGGACGTAAGTGTCGAACCCCTCTGAATTGGTCAGAAACTGGGGAACGGCCGCTCATTGGACCGGATATTATCCAACACGCTGAAGAGCAAGTCCGTATTGTCCGGGAAAATCTCAAGGCGGCCCAGTCTCGCCAGAAGAGCAACTATGATCGTAAACACTGGGGATCGATCTATCAACCTAGTGAGCAAGCTTATCTGCATGTCACTCCTATGAAGGGCACTCATCGGTTTGGGATCAAGGGCAAGTTAGCTCCTCGCTATATCGGCCCTTTCCGCATTCTCGCCAGACATGGTCAGGTGGCATATAAATTGGAATTGCCGCCGCAGTTCTCTCACCTCCACGATGTCTTCCATGTGTCGCAACTTCGTCGTTGCTTCAAGGATCTGCACCGTGCTGTGGATCATGAGATGCTCGAATTACAAGATGATCTTTCTTATAAAGAGCATCCAATCCGCATCCTGGATCAAGTTGAATGTCGGACCCGTCAGAAGACAATCAAGTTTCTCAAAGTGCAGTGGTCGAATCATACTGAAGATGAAGCCACTTGGGAACGTGAGGATCGTCTTCGTGAAGAATACCCCGATCTTCTTCCTTCTACCTCCTGAATTCTCGGGACGAGAATTTCTTTCAGGGGAGGAGAATTGTAACACCCCTATGTAATGAGCACAGTGATCATCTGTTAATCATGCCAAGTCATCGTCAATTACAATGCTTGATCATATTTGAATCAAATCTCATTTCAAATTCCAATTCAAATTGAAATTCAATTATGAGGTGAAAATAAAAGTTGTTCAAATTTGGAAACTAAATAGTTCATAATTTTGGAAATATTCCATAACTATTTATGTTCAGGAAAACAACATCACCTAAATTTCCTAGATGACTCTAACATCTTGAAAACAGGGCCAACAGCACCAGTTTCCTTCTTTTAAATGCATTACAAATTCAAATGGAGTTATATTGCCCCCAAACTTTTTATGGCACTGCCAAGAATTGCAACATAATTATTTGGCCAGGTTGCACATTTTTCAAAAGTGATTTGGTGGCCAAACAATTTGCAAAACAGAAAAGGCAGAAAAAGAAAAAGGAAAAAGGGGAGAGCCCACTGTGCTGCTGGGCTTTAGGTCTACAGTACCCAACCCAGCCCACCAGCACCTCGTCTCCCTCCTCTGTTCACCCCCGCACGCTGTCGCCGCGCGCGCGATCACCGCACCAGGCCCCCCCTCTCCCCTGGTCGACAGTGCGTCACCGCGCCCGTCCCTGGACGGTTAAGACCCCCCTCGCCCCCGTGGACAAACCCTAGCGCCACTCCTTCCCCTCCCTTGCTCTCTCCCACTTCGCCCGAGCGCCGCCATGTTCGGCCCGTCGTAGACCACGTGTCCACCGAGCCCTTCTCGCCGCTCCTGCGTGTCCAGCATCATCGCCGTCCTCAACCACGTCGACTGCACCTCACCGTTGGAGTCGGGGACCACCACATCGCCCGAACTCCGTCGTCGTCTACCTCGGACCACCACAGATCGCCACCGTCGTTCCGGCCACGCCGATCCTCCCCGAGCCCGCTGCCTTCCCCTACAGCCTCGCCGTGAGCACCGCTTCCCTCCTCTCGCTTCTGCTGCTCCCCTAACTGCTGCCGCTGGCCGCCACCGTAATCGTGCTCCGGCCGCCGCCATTGCTGCCATCACCGCGCTCCCGAGCCCTTTCGGCCTCGCCCTACCGCCCTGGCGTGCTTCTGGAGCGTCGTAGATCCCGCCTAGCCGCTTAGAACGCTCGAAAACGAGCCGTAGCCGAGCTCCCGTTCGAGCCCGAACTCCGGCGCCGCCTGTGGTGGTCGCCGTCGACGTTTCCGACCACCTCGTGCGCTGTAACCGCGACCGTTGGACACGGCCTTCTCTCCTCGTTCGAACGCCACCTCCCGCGCCCGATTTGAGCCACTGTGGCCGTTTTCCGGCGATGGCCGACGCGCTCCGTCGTGGGAAAGCTCGCCGGAGCGGTCTCCGATGCCGGCGCCAATGTGGCCGCCCTGGGGCCCACCCCTGGGACACTGCCAGTGGGTCCCAGGGGCCCAGTTGGCCGAGTTGACCAAGTCAACCCTGCTGACTGGGCTTGCACAGTCACTGACATGCGGGCCCCGCACTAATTAAACGTTTTTATAAATAATAAAACTGCTAATTAATCTATTAATTAATCTGTTAATTAGTCTGTGTCACTGACAGTGGGTCCCACTAGTTAATTAGTTAATTAGTTAGACTAATCTGCTGTTAGTATATTACAGTCTATGACAGAGGAGCCCCACCTGTCAGTTTGACCAGTCAATGGTCAAAGTTGACTGTTGACTGGCCCCACCTGTCATACACAATGGCTATCTGTTGCTGTGTATAAAAAGTATTTTCACTGTTTAAATTCGAATTTAATATTTAAATTAATTCCAGAAATTCCAAAAAATGTTTAAATCTTTGAAAAATCATAGAAAATAAACCGTAACTCGGATGAAAAAAATTTCTACATGAAAGTTGATCAGAAAAACGAGACGAACCCGAATATGCCCTCCATGTAGCTGTCACATGCCCACAACACTGCAAACATGGAACCTTCCCCTCCGGATCAACTGTCCGAAAATTGCCTAAGGCCGGTAAAATATCCCTAGATATTTTCCCGCTCCGTCTGTAACGTGTAGTGCTGCATTAGGTCACCCGTAACACAGCATACTGCCATGCCATGCATCTGTGTTGTATTGTTTGCTTTTATTTATTGTTTCTTCCCCCCTCTTCTCTCCGGTAGACCCCGAGACTGATGCTGCTGCCGAGTACGACTACGCCCCTGACGACCAGACCTTTTCAGCAGAGCTTCCAGGCAAGTAAAACCCCCTTGATCATTCCAATATCACCTATTCTTTCTTCCCCATGCTTGCATTAGATTTTGCTACTGTAATTGATTGCTCCTATTCTGATGCATAGCCTGTTTTTGTAACCTGCTGTTGTTACTTTACCTGTCATCCTAAACTGCTTAGAATAGGTTGGTTAGTAATCCATCAGTGACCCCCTCACCCTTGTCCCCGTTGCCCCGCTTTGTTACTAGTGCCTCGATCATTGTGATCGATGTGCAGAGACTGACACATCACCGCACACCCCCCTTAGTTGTACGACTCTGCAGGGCTACTATCGAGTGCCGAGGGTGATACCTCGTACTGCACTCCTGATGATATCTCTGTAGTATAGCACATCGGTGGTGATTGCAGAGGGTGATTCCTCGCTCTCCCCTTCCCGATGATGACTCTGTCGTGCAACCCCTAAAGTGTGGACCATCGAGGGTGATTCCTCCTGGTTCTCCTTGACGGATTACATCGAGTAGGATTCCAACGAGGGTGATTCCTCGGATTCCCCTGGATGTGATGAACACACGGTTACCATGACTTTTACCTATAGTTACTTGATAAAGTCGGGTCGGCCCCGAGGGGTACCCGCGAGTGATGTGGAATCGGGTTGACCATGAGGGTACCCGTGTTATGATTACGTGGCACGGCCGGGCATTCCTAGCCCTTGCCATAAGTCCACGAAACGGGGCGACGGGACCACAGATCGTGGATCGCTGATTGTCACCGCGAGCTCCCAGAGCATTACGGGTTAGGATATGTGATCTGAGTAGGCCTCTGGCCTTTTTGCACTAACCACCATGCGGGAATAAGGACGGGCACTCTGCGTCGTATGTATTAGCCGAAGCTCTCTAGATTGTCAGCAGTTGAGCGGCGCGCGCCGGGTTGGACTGGGAAAGCCTGCGCTTGTATTAAGGGGGCTAGGTCTTCTCACCGGCCGCGTACGCAACGCGCAGGAGTGCAAAGGGCGATGGGCCCAAGACCCCTGAGCGCTTAGGGTGTAGACCGGCGTGCTGGCCTCTCTGTCGAGCCTAGGTAGGACTACGGTGTGTCGATCAGCCGAGGCCGGGCATGGACCGAGTAAGTGTGTCCGGCCAGAGTTAATCGAGCGTGTTGGGCAAGTTGGTGCACCCCTGCAGGGAAGTATATCTATTCGAATAGCCGTGTCCACGGTAACAGGACGCTCAGAAAGTATCCCAATCTACTACAACTTGAACTGGATACTTGTGTTGTTAATAATATGATAGCTCCGGGATTGCTGTCTCGTAGGGAGTCGAGGAAGGATCTCTGGGCGTTGTTACTACTTACTTGCTACTTTATATTATGCTAATCTGCACTCTTCTAATGATGTAAGATGCTGAAGATGCTAGTCTTCGATAGGCTAGGCCTTTCTCTCTATTCTGGCATTTCTGCAGTCTAGCTCACAGATATAGCCTTTCTTTAATACCGATGCATAACTAGATAGTTCTGATGTAAGTCTTGCGAGTACTTTGGATGAGTACTCACGGTTGTTTTGCTCCCCCTTTTCCTATACCCGTTTAGTGCGATCAGATGACGGAGCCCAGGAGTCGGCTGCTACCGCCGACGACTACTACTACCCTACCGGTGGAGCCTACTACTACGTGGAGACTGACGACCAGGAGTAGTTTCGGAGGCTCCCAGGCAGGAGGCCTGCGCCTTTCGATCTAGTTATCGTTGTTTTGCTCAGCCTTCTTAAGGCAAACTTGTTATCCTTTATGTCTGTACTCAGATACTAATGCTTCCGCTGATGCTTGTATGACTCGAGCTTATGTATTTGAGCCCTCGAGGCCCCTGGCTTGTAATATAAAGCTTGTATGACTTTTATTTGTGTTTAGAGTGGTGTTATGATATCTTCAAGTGAGTCCTTAGGCTTGATCGTGTGCATTTGCGTGCATGATTAGTGCACGATTAAGTCAGGGGCGTCACAACCCAGTTACGAAGTGACGTTTGGATACACACTAAGTATTCCTCCGGTGTCAGGGAGTTGCACGATCTCATGGTCTAAGGAACAGATACTTGACATGAAGAAAGCTGTAGCAAATAAACTAAACGATATGATGCTAAGCTTACGGTTGGGTCTTGTCCATCACATCATTCTCCTAATGATGTGATCCCGTTATCAAATGACAACTCATGTCTATGGTCAGGAAACCATAACCATCTTTGATCAACGAGCTAGTCTAGTAGAGGCTCACTAGGGACATGGTTTTGTCTATGTATTCACACATGTATTTAAGTTTTCGGTTAATACAATTCTAGCATGAATAATAAACATTTATCATGAACAAGGAAATATGATAATAACCAATTTATTATTGCCTCTAAGGCATATTTCCAACATTTTTTTGTATGTTAAGTGAGTGTAAATGTATACACATAAATACCATGCAACATGTGCGAAAATTACACTATTATATATTTATTGTTTGCATACTACAAAAAAAATGCAATTTTAGAGTGAAGTTGTGTGCGTACTACAAAAGCCCATTTATAATCTATCATAGGGCAAGGAGCACATGATGCAACACATGACGTAGAGGGTACTATAAATAAGGTTCATCCCTTCGCTCCTTTTCTCGCTCGGTTCACTCAGTTTGCTCTGCTTCTCCGATAATTGTCTGCAAGAGGCAGAGGGACGCCATGAAGATGGATGCCGCCTTGAAGAAGATGGATGCCGCCTTGAAGGAGAGCCACAACCCGTCCCGTGCGGTAATGCTCATACCCTCGCCCAGTTCGCTCAGTTTGCTCTACTTCTCCGATCATCATCTGCAAGGAACTCTGCTCTGTCCCCTTCCTTCTTTCAAGCGGTGATTGACCTTCCTATTGATTGACTTGTGCTTTCTTATTATTGTTTATATAGCTCTTCGGTGTTGTTCTCCTGTTCGTCTGCTTCCCCATCGCCGAGGCCCGCGCACACTATGGCAAGGGACTGGAGATAGGCCTCGGAGTCGGTGGCGGTGCCCTCGTCCTCGTCGCTGTTTGGTGCTGCCGGCGTTGCCGCCGCAAGGCCAACGAGTCCGCCGCTGCCGTCGAACCTGCCGCCCCCGTAGCAATAGTCGTCGTCATCCCTGCTGCCGCGAAGACCTAGCTCCGGTCGACCCCGCCCCCGACGACCCCGCCGCCGACGCCATCGTCATCATGGAGGCAGCTCCGGAATTGAGGGACCAAAATCGGACCGGTCGAAAAGTTAAGGGACTAAAAATGGGCTTTTATCTAAATACAATGTGGCGAAGTGCGTCGGGGGAGGGTGGGGGGGGAGGGCAAATGCCCCCTGTCCTCCCCATAAAAGTGTTGACGTTATGTTTTGCAAATGATATTTTTTTTTGTAATTTATATAGATATGTAGATGTATTGAGCCCTTATTTGAGATGAGCCCGCATCTTTTGCCATGGCCTAGGGAAAAATGCATTAGAATTGAGCAATAATGTGCAAAATATCATCGATAAAGAGAAAATTATAAATAAAAAAACAGTGATGCAAAATGGATGTGTCAGTGTCTTGTGCTTGACATCCCATGTCTGTAGGTTTAGAGATCAATATTTGTAGATGTTTTTTTTAGGGTAAATATTTGTAGATGTTGGGAGGAGCAAGTGGCAGATGACTCAAGGAAAGAAAAAAAAATATTGATTGGAATGCCTAGCTCTTTTCTTAAATAGGAAAGCCATCTAGAAATTGTTGTGTCAACGGCAAAATAAAAATAAAAATAGAGCGTACATATGTAGACATGAAAATACTGGTATAGTTATATGTTGCAATAACATGACTTGTTGGTTTGCTGTATGCATGCATGCAAATGCAATGCCAGCTCAAAAATATAAATAAACGATACAAGTTGGTAAGCGAGAGAAATAGTAATAGAAAACTATTAATTGCCACCTTGCCGTGTAGGAGTAGTTGCATTGCTAACGACTCCATACAATCAAGTTTATAAGCATGGATTTTTTTTCTTTAAAAAGAGGAGAAAGCTTTCAATTCTCAGTAGTGTAATCTGCTCGTAAAGAAGGGACTCGCCACTAAAAAAGAAGGAGTGGTGGGCTGGGTAGTTTGGGCCGGGACTAACAAAGCCTACCCAAGGGGGCATTGGATTTTTTTGAAGGGGAAAAAAAGTGTTTATGGGTGGCGGTGGCGGTGGCGGTGGGGGAAAGGAAAGGAAGTTTCTGTCCGTGCCGCACTGAAATCCACGCCACGCCACGCCACGCCAAGCGCGTGCCTTGCCCTGCTCTCCTATTAATATTAATTAATGTATGTCCGCTCTGCCCTCCTCTGATCTGAATTTCCCCTTTCCTCTTCTCGCGTCTCTGCTGCTTCATCTGCAGCTGCGAGCGATGTCGTCCAAGTCAAGATTCGAGGTTTGTCTGTCTGTAATCTCCTTCCTTCCTTCCTTCCTTCATTGTATCTCTCTCTCTCAATTCATCACCATCATCATCATCATCATCTGATAGATAAGATGATAATTCACCAGAGAGAGAGAGAGAGAGAGAACCGAATCTGACATGGCCTCACCACACCTACCCTACCCACCTCACATCAACATCAGATTTTAGCGCTCAATTACTACTACATATATGATGATATGAGGTGATCTGATGTATGTATGTATGATCTACTGTATGGATACTGATTCTTCCAAGCTCAATTACTACTCAAGTTTCTGTATAATTGCAATTCAGCTTCAACGAAAAGCAGAGCAGCCATCTCATCTCATTCTCTTCTCTTTTGGTTTGGCTTGGCGCGCAGGGTAAAGGAGGAGGAGGAGGCGGAGGAGCCGGGAGATCCATATCGCTCGCTGCATCCAGGGCCAAGCTCGCCGCGGCCACCGCCAAGAAAGCTAAAGCTACTACAGCCGGAGCCGGGCGGGGCAAGGGCAAGGCGGCCAAGAAGGTCTTCTCCCTCACCGGCCAGAAGTTCGACACCCCAGACGAGGTACTGTAATTCGCTCTCAAATTCATCATACTTATGCTTCCAGCCATCTGATTTGGAAATTTTTGCAATGAATTTGGCATGGCTGGCAGAGGGAGCCCCTCAGGATCTTCTACGAATCGCTCTCCAAGCAGATCCCATCCAGCGACATGGCCGAATTCTGGTACGTCTGTACCCACCTCTGCTCTGCTCCACCAATTACTCACAAGTTATTACTCTACTTGCTAGTGCTTGCTTGTCCACAAGCTAAGACTGAAATCCAAATCCAGTTACTAGTACTAGTATGATTGATTGATTCATCCATGAGATTGATTTCTGAATGTCAGTCAAATCATAGCTAGCTACCTACAACCTGCAAGCCAACAGGACTAGTATTCCCCTCCCTCATTGACTCACAGACTGACAGACAGACACTCCACCAAAATGCATGTATCCTGTTCCAAAATTACTACTACCACCACCACCATTCAGACTTGATACAGAATCAGCTACGTAGTTTTTACTTCAGTATAGCTAGCACTAACTATGTGATACCTCCACCATTGCACTGCAATATACTACGGACTAGTATGTTAAAACCTCACAAACCAACACATATACAACTTTTTTTTTTTGCAGGTTAATGGAGCATGGGCTGCTATCTCCGGAGAGAGCCAAGAAAGCCTACGACAGGAAGCTCAAACGGCAGCAGCAGATCAAATCAGGGATCCTCCCGGCTAAGTCGTCAAGTTCCACCACCGTCAGCAAACACAACAACAACAACAACAAACCTGCAGAGAGCTGGAAGAAACCCGTACCAGTGGTTTCTTCTTCCACATCGCGTTACAACACGGACCATTCCGCCGCCAAGGCCAAGAGAAGAGTCGAGTACAGCAGCGACGACGACGACGACAAAGAATTCATTGTCAAGCTCAAGAGACCCAATTTCAACTCCAATTCCAATTCCAATTCCAGGGGTGGCTGAACAACTCCTCAACTTGATGAATGGGTCTGTCTGTTTGTTTCTTTCCGGCTAGCACATATCCTACTACATGGATCAAGCAATACCGTCTCAGATTCAGATCACTAACTCAACTTTTATTTATTTGTTCTTCACCCTACAAGTACAACAATGAATTGGCTCTTCTGACTACATATATGTGTGTATTTGAGTTGAGAGAGAAGATAGACATTACCCTTTTGTAAGCAATGCCTGGTGAAAATAATGAATTGAATAAATAAACACATTCAGTAAGTTCGTATGCATATATTGTGTCTGTTTGTTCCCGAGGAAGAGGGAGATTTTTCTTTTGATAAATAAATGGCGTTTTTTATTATTATTAACACATAATGTAGCATCAAGCTGATAGAAAGCATAATGGGTGACATGCGGCCTCTGCATGATTAGGATGCACACAAGCATAAACTGATAAGAAATAAAAAGGACATATAGAAAACAGTAAAGCGATATGAGACAGAAACTATGCCTATGTCAAAAAGGATGGTGGTTCTATCCAGAGACTATGCCGCCATTCATGTTGGATAAAAACCTCCCTGGCCACCCGCTCCAACTACATACACACCATCATGAACAACGGTTGGAACTCCGTTCGGTGTAGCGTAGACCACGTATGTAGCCAATGCTTACATCGAGTTATATGACATGCATGATGGAAGCCATTCTACCATTAGAAACAAAATCATTTCTACACAGCCAAAGCGACTCCCACCCTTATTAGCGTACTAGATTTTCCAGGTATTCCGTCTAGCCAGTGATCATATATATTGGCAAAACTTGTGGGCGGATACAAATTTGACACTATTTGGATGACTGGCCACATAGAACGCACGAACGTGCATTGAAAGAAGAGGCGTTTAATTGTGGCATCATGAGCGCAAAAGTTACACTTTTTGCTTCCTCGCCAGTTGCGGCGAGTGAGGTTGTCGTTTTTCGGCACAACACCTCCACGCAAATAGCACATGAAGATCCTCACTTTTAGTGGTATACTCACTTTCCAGATCTTTCCAGATCTAGTCGGCGTCGTTGCCTGCTGCTGCAGCTTGTCGGAGCTAAATCCGACAGATCTTGGTAGGGGTTTTTTCTTCCTTTTTTTCTTTGGCAGACAACATGTAATAAGGGGTCAAGGTGACATGCCAACACTGACAAGGCAGTCAATGCTATCAAAACCACTCCACTGAGTCAAAATCGAGCAGGGGGTTGATTTCCGAAACGGGTGACAAGTCGAGGGTGTGGGGTGACCAATTTTGAAGTTGGGGGTTGAATCTTAAACCGTGTAGCAAGTTGAGGGTTGTAATGTGGACTTTTCTCATTATAGTTTGATGGTGTTACTTTCTTCTCTTTCGCGACTTGGCCTATGCGGAGTGAAGGGTATCATTAGGCTCTTCAGATGCCTAGGTTGACGTAGCAGACTAGCAGGTGCAACAAGATCTTCGTAGTTGTTGTTTGGATTCTATGGTGGCGATGAATGCGAAAAAGGCAATAAGACCGATAAAGGTAGTGGAGGCGAAGCCTGAAGAGGGAGGCGGTGTCACTGTTCCGATCTAGTAGTGCAAGTCCCCATGATCGTCACCAGCTATCGACATTATTTTATACAGTACCTAACGTGAATACGATGAACATAGGTGGATTGGTGTGACAGGGGGCGTCACCTTAGGTTACCAGATGCACACATGACACAAGATTACGGTCATTTTGTTTGGTTTCATGTTGTAGTAGCACTCACATAAAGTCAAAGCATAGTCATGCTTGGGGAAATCTAACTGTTACAACACAAAAATGCACTATAGGACAATCTGCTAGATTCTGACCGGACAGTTCGATAGTGTAAAATCTGATTAGGGTTTGCTGAAACAGGGGAAGAAAAATGAACTACCGGATAGTCCTGTCCAGGGGACCGGACAGTCCGGTCTGTCCACGAACTAGAACATGCACCTAAGCCATCCGCCGGACAGTCCGGTCCAGGGGACCGGACAGTCTGTTCCATCTAGGAGCATTTTAGACAAGCCTACAGAACAAACCAAATGAACTACCAGACAGTCCGGTCCAGGGGATCAGAGAGTCCACTATATTTGAAGTTGAATAAATGTTCATTTGCTCAACCACAGATAGAATACCCGGGTCATGTCATTAGTGGGCAAGGGGTGGCTACAGACTAAACGAAGATCCTCATAGTGAAAGAGTGGCCTACTTCCAAGTCAAGCACATTAGAGTTTGGGCTTAGCAGGACAGGCGATTTATTCACATGAGCTTAGCTCATTTGACTGCTCAAAGAATTAAAACACCAATGCAGCACAAAGCTTTCCTTTCCAGACTAATTATTGATGATGTGACCTATGGCTCTTTTTGTGGCTAGGCTATATGGCATTGGAGTTGTGTGAATGATTTGAAGATATTGACTTGAGCAAATCCTTCACAAACCCCTTTGATCCCCTCTTAATAGCGTGGGATCCCTATAACTCAAGAATATAAAAGAGCTACACTAGATAGCTTCTGGTAATCCATTCCTGAGCATATATCCTTTTGGACAGTTGTCAATCCACGCAATTAAAACTGAAGTAACTAATACCTTTGACTTGAGTATTCCACTTGAGCTTGATGTTCATTCATGCTTGTCTCAAGTTGGAAACACAATCTTGATCACATCACTTGGTGAAGACTTCGAATAGCTCCCCCATAATCCATGAGGGAAGCCTTGTATACCATATTCACATGTACTGATCACGTGATCACCCGCAAGCTACATGATTATCTCTTGTGTGTTGACCATTTAGAATTCGATCTACAATCTTTATCTTGATCAACCTTTATCTTTCCTCCATGATCAAACTTGATGTTTTGAAGGCCACTTCTTTCAATATGATGCATCCCCCTTTATGGGGTATCTTGGTTAGTTCTCTATATGTGTAAGTCGGGCATATTGTTAGCTTCAAAACGAGCCCAAGATCATCCAAATCGGAGTACGGGTGTGAAAGATATGGCAAAAACGGTGAAACAACTGCACCAGTTTTTGTACTAGCGGACAATTTTGTATTCAGGCTATCTGATCCTAGGCGTCGCTGTGCCCCCAACCTTCTATTCCGAACAAACTGTTTGGTCCTTTGGACCAGACTGTCCAGTAGTGTAAATTTACACGGCAAGGGGCAGATTTGGGTCTCAAATTTCCCATTTCTTTTGCTTTTTGTTGATCATAATATATTCATCATTGAAACTCAATGATCTTGATGCATATCTTTATGTTGATGGCATTCATTTCAAAACCATCCAATCTCCTTATTGCATCACCCGTGGAGCATATCTTTATATATAGCTTGATACCATTCTTGCTCCAAAGGAATTTTCATTCATTACCAAGTCTCGATACATATATTTGTGCTGATAGATTTGATCCTTCAGTCCATCCAATATTCTTGATGCATTGCCTATGAAACTTCCCTTCAAACATTTATCTCAATGCAAATGTTAGTCCATAAGGATTGTCATTAATTATCAAAACCACACATGGGACTACATGCACTTTCAACAAGTGTTGCCGATGAAGAGAAGCGTAGATCGGAAGGATCCAACTTGTAGACACATGAATGTAGACGAACGAAGACCAGATCCACGCAGTTCCACCAAAGGCAAACACCGACTGAATCCCACGAGATTGGCCGAAGAAACACCTCCACATGCCCTCCGACGACGCGAGACGCGCCGCCGAGATGGGGGCTAGGCAGGGAGAACCTTATTCCATCTTCAGGGAGCCGCCGCCGCCTCACCTTCCAGAGCAGGACACAAACCATAAGCAGACTCACAAAAACAGCTAAAAACGAAGTATGAGCTATCCTGGCAGCAAGGGCCAGGATCCACCGCGCCTCCATGGCCCTAAGACCACAGGAGATAAGGCAGATCGGCAGCGGCGCCGACAGGAGGCGGGAAAACCCTAAACGCTTGGGAGCCTTTCTTTCTTTTTCGTGAGGACCTATGATGCTTAATACATGGCCTTCAACATTTTCGCAATATGTATTAAAAATATTGAGTAAGAACCGAAATTGGACAAATCAATTTATTTTTGCTTTTTTGCTTTGGTAATGTTAAAAACCTGATGTCAGATTTTTAACCATGGCAAATCGATTTTTTTTATGTCAAATTATGTTGTCGCGAGGATGACAATTTAATTATTATTTTTCAGCATATATAATAAGCTCCGCAAGTGGGTAATAGTCGACTTAATAAACATAATAAGAAAATCAATCAATCAATCAATCGTAGGAGGGCTTTTCGTTTTGTTTTTCTTTTGATTGAGAATCGAAGTGGGGAGGAGCTAGCTAGCTTATTATAGGCGGGCGGAGAGCGGCGTTGCATCCTGAAAAAGCTCATGGCCACTCGAATTAAGAAGCAGGCAGGCACCCGTAGGTAGGTAACAATGGCGTGGGCGTGGCGACCTCACATCTCTAATACGCATGGACAGGACAAGGTAGGGGGGGCCGGGACAAGATAGCAAGGCGCGCGGGCATGCAGCATGTCGCCGGATCAATACCTAGCTATTACTAACTAGCAAAACAAATTTACAAAGATCAATGACCAAGATGCACGGCCATTACGTCGCCGTCGCCGTCGTGGTGGTGGTGGCGCTCCTCCTCCCCGGCTGCCTCGACGCCTACCCGGATGAGGTGGTCGTCGTCGACGTGGGGGCGCTGGAGGAGGGCAGCAGCTGCTACTTCCCGGTCACGGCGCCGGTGGTGCCGGAGTCCCCGGAGGCGCGGCGCCAGCACTACCGCGCCATTCAGGCCAAGGACCTGGCCCGGCACCGGCAGATGGCGGCCAGCACCAG